>OY728136.1:139654522-140904522 GCA_963277665.1 Viscum album
TTACCATTTATCTTGTTCTAGGATCAGCACTAGTGACCATTACTCCTTATATAATGGAACCAATAGATCTTCTAGGGATAATTAAGTAGTTGGAGGATCTGAAGGCTAAAGGATTTATAAGCCCCATCACTTCTCCTTAGGGTTCACTGGTCCTTTTTTCCAAGAAGGTGGATAGTACCCTCAGGCTTTGTGTGTATTTTTAAAGATTTAACTGACTCGTGATAAAGAATCTGTATCCACTGCCTTAAATAGATGACCCCTTTGAACATCTTTGAGGATAGAGAGTGTTTTCAAATATTTATTTGAGGTCGTTCTATCATCAAGTGTGTGTCAAGTCATCCAAAGTACCTCGCACAGCTTTCCAGAGAAGGTATGGTCTATATGATTACCTGGTCATGTTGTTATGTCTCGTGAATTCACCTACATTTTTTATAGATATAATGAATCAGTTTTTCTATCCGTACCAATATTCATTTGTGGTAGTCTTTGTTGAAGATATATTAGTGTATTCATGCTCCATAAATGACCATGCCAATAATATTGAGATCGTGTGGATTATTCTGAGAGATAATCAGCTCTATGGGAAGATTAGTAAATGACACTTTTGGATAGATAAATACCACTTATTGGGTCACATTATCTTGGAGTTAGGGATTTTAGTAAACTTAGAGAAAGTGAGAGTTGTTGTTTCTTAGGAGCATCCAAATAATGTCATTAACATTCAGAGTTTCTTGGGGATCATTAGGTATTACAAAAGCTTCATCCAAGATTTCTCATGCCTTGCAGTGCCTCTTATATGCTTTAATAAGAATGGTGTGAAATTAAAATGGAAAAAATCATGTGAAGTAGAGTTTTAGTAGTTGAAGGTCTATTTTAATTCTACACTGATACTAATTCTGCTAGAGAAAAACAAGACTTGTAAAGAATACTCTGACACATTAGATATTGATCTTAGATATATTATAATGCAATATGGGAGAGTAATTGTGTAAAAATCTTGTTAGTTTAGGCCTCACCAGTGGAATTAATTGACCCATAACCTCAAGATAACTATTTTAGTTCATGCTCTACGCTATTGGAGACACTATCTAATTGGATAGCATTTTTTGTGTCCACGGATCACAAAATCCTCATGTTAATCTTTACATAGTGATATCTAAATCTATGGAAGTGTATGTGGGTTGAATAATAGAAGATTTTTTATTTTGATCATTCTTACATGCCTGGTAAGGGAAATGCAGTATTCAATGCTTTGAGCCAAAGGAATCATATATAAGCAGTTTAGGAGGCTAGTAGTGAATGGAAACTCATGGATTTATTTTCAGATATGTGCATTGAGGTTCAAGAGAATCATGGTCAAACTATCCTCATTGCCTTAGTAGTGACTAAAATTCTTCTAGAATTGGTAAGAATGTGGTAACTGTTTGATCTAGAAGGCCATGTCCTAAGGGAATGTTTCTTAGATGACGTTACATATTTTGGTTGCATTGTGGATGGGGATAATACTCTACTATTCCATGGATGTGTGTAGGTCCCAACAGACATTATGGAGGAGATGATATGGGAATTTCATACCTCAACATGGGCATTTCATCCCAATGTCACCAAGATAAATTGGGATATACGGTGCTAGTATTGGTGGCTTGTTATAAAACATGATATTGTTGACATTATCACTTAGTGTTCCACCTATTGGTTGGTGATGGTAAAACATCAACATCTGGAAGGTACTTTATAGACATTGTATATTATTGAGTGGAAATTTAATGATTTTTTTATGTATTTCATTAATGTTTTACCTAGATCACCTCATGTTAATGATATATTGTTGATTTTTATAGATCATTTGATGAAGGTTTCATATTTCATACTTGTGCGAGAGACTTTCTAGGTAGACGATCTAGGGAGGTTGTACATTTGGGAGTTTTTATATCTTCATGTAGATCATTATTCTATCATTTATGATAGAGACAATCAATTTAAATCATATTTATATAAGGGTTTGTAGAAGGTATTGGGTATACAGGTGCTTTTGAGTACCGCTTATCACCCTCAAACCGATGGACAGATGAAGCATATGATTCAGGTGTTATAGGATATTCTATGTGCATCTATCCATGACTTTAGGAGTTCTAAGGAGAAATTCATTCCCATTATTTATTTTTCTTATAATAATATTTTTTATTATACCATCGAGATTTATCCTTATAAAGCCTTATATGGTAGGCCTTTTCGTTCACCTCTGTGTTGGCTAGAGGTAGGGGAGGCAAATATGTTGGACCAAGTCTTGTGAAAGATACTACAAAGAAAGTCTAATTGATCATAAAGTGCATTATGATAGCTCAATATATATAGGATTCATATTTAAATAGACGTTTATGGCCTCTTGAGTTCACAGTTTTATATTAGGTTTCCTTGCAAGTCTCACTCAAGTTGGGTCATAGATGTATTCAGAGGTACATAAAGCTCGCACCTGGGTTCGTTGAAACCTTCTACATTATGAAACTAATCAGACCAATGGCTTACTAGATAAAAATCCCTAATATATACTGGTCTATGTATGATTTAATCCATATATCTCAGCTTCATCGGTATTATCCAAACCCACCACATGTCTTTCAGCCTAATCAGGTTGAGTTGGATGTGGATTCTTCCTTTGAGGAGTATCTCGTTCATATTTTCAAATAGAGCGTAAAGACACTATGAGGCAGGTCAAATCATTTGGTACGGGTGATATGGAAGCACAGATGAGGAAAAGAAGAGACCTAGGAATGGGAAGCTAATATACAAGCTCAATGGCCAGAGAAAATCTCATATGATACCTTTTTACCCTCAAAAGGCCAACGCCGGGATAATTTTCTTTAAGGATTGTAGGTTGTAATGATCCATATTTTTAGAAATTTATGGCTCTTTTTTGGTTTAAATAACATTAAATGGACCTTATGATGTTTCCCAAAGGATTCATAGGGTTCAAAGGGGTTTCAGGGTGTTTTTTGGAGCTCATAACCCTGGGAATTTGAAAAATGAACAGGGTCGTATGGTTAGTAGAAATGGTGCATCCCAACCCACAAAATTTCTACTAATCATGTGGGGTGAGACAGAGGAGAAACAGGGGTTGTATGGTTTTCTACAACTATGTGACCCAAGGTGAACAATTTTTTGATCAATATATTTTTTTTTACAGAGGATTTTTTCACATTTTTCACACTGTTAGGGAAAATGTGTGCCTTAACCATCAAGGGTCTTCCCTTGTAAATTAAGTGGAGCATAGTTTGCACACATTTTTTCCAAATTGTGTATCTAGATCATTCGCCCTTATTTTTAGGGTTAAAAGTCTAAATTTATACAAAATAATATTTTGAACTCTTTTCTCTTTTCACTTTTTCATTCCATCAGATGAAACTCATCCTTCTCCTCTCATAGAATTCCATCAAGCCTAACCTAGACATTGATATAACTTCTAGATATGAAGTAAAAAACAAGAACTTTCAGAAGCATCAAATCCATCTCAATAGGATCTACTTTCTTCTTCATTCCTATTTCATTTTATATTAGAATTTGTTGTGCTATTTATGTGGAATATCTTTTACCCTATTTTTAGGTCATTTGACCATTTCTTCAATTTCTCTCAACCTACTTTAAATCTAAGGTCACCATCGTATGAGGATTCATTAAAAGCCCTAACATAGGTGGAATCATCATTTTCCCCAATGTTTGGGTGTTTTTAAAGCAATTTTTTGTTCTATATTCCATCCTTCACTACATGTCACCCCAAATTGATTTCTTCATCTTAAATTGGTATTTCCACCTTTTTATACTCTTGTTAATAATTATTTAATAATTTAAATCTTCCAAACTCGATCACGTGCACCCCTTGGGTGTGTGGGCTTAAATTTTCCATTTATATTTTATTGTTTAAATAACCTTAACACCTTCTAATTTTTCATATTGGGTTGTAAATTTATTTTTTCTCTTTTAGATAAATGTTTATTGAACCCAAGTCACCTTCTAAGTTCTTTTCCAAACTTATAATTGGAATTTCCCATGTAGGTGGTTACCTATATAAAAATTGAACCTTTTAAGTGCCTCTATGATTCATGTAAATTGAATTTACATGGTTTGATAAATTGAATGGAATGTGTTAAGTTTAATGTCTTATTCAGAGGGTCTTTCCTTTATTAAATTAATTGAATGGTATAAATGGAATGAACTATTAAACGGTGGAAATTCCACACAGATCATTGATATCATTATTAAATGATTGAATTGAATTGTGATTGTAAAGATTGAGAGTAATGCCTCATGTCTATTATAAATATGATTATGACTTGATATAGGTTGTGGAATGATGGTAAGGGTTTTGTTGGGAATGACTATTCATGCTCCCATACATAGGGTACTGATAAATAAATCTCACACCACTAACTCTATTTTCATTCTGGGAATGCCCACCACATCCCATGATTCATGTGTTAACCTAAAAACAAACCCACCATATGGAGTGGTGAGCATGATTTCTCTAACACTTCATGGGATCTAAGGAATGTACCATTTTGTTTGATGTGACTGAAAATTAATTTTTTTTATTAAGATAAACCCCCTTTTAATGGTTAAAGTGAACCCAAATGACATCAAAGACCTAAAGACAATCAATCCCCACAGTCCAATGTCCCAAAACCAAAAACAATATGATTCAAATATGCAAAGAATACCTCTTCCCTAGCATCAAAATCATTGAGATGAGCTTCCACATTATCATATCTACTCAGAAAGTAGTCCTATGTACAAATTAATAGGCATGAAGCTGATGATAAACGTCATAACCTCTCAAACATGCAATTCCAAATATCCATGATCTATGAAATCTCCCTTCTCTGAACCTCATCTGAAACCATCCTTTAAGAAGAACCGGATGCATTGACCCAAGTTTGTAGACCGTAGTGCTACAAAACAAGAATACCAATAGAACATCCATACTCATAATCAAAAATTCAGGAAATCGAAGAACATTCACAAAATCAGAAATCTATCCAACATACTGAAAAATATTCACAGTAAAAATCTTTGAAACAGGGGTATTCGACTCAACCAGTCATCCGAACACCAACACATCAAAAAAATATTCCCACTATAATCCAGATCTGATATCCCATCACCTCCTTTGAGACTGAACTCTAATCCCACAGCAAGCCTCTTAACACACCCAGAGCAAACACAGATCCAACCCACAAACATGGATCTCGACCACCGAACCCTCACTACGCCACCTTGGAAAGCCCTATAAAATTCAAGGATAGGGTGAGGAATCAAGCTGACAATGGTATAAATGTCAGGAGAAGATCCCTTGAAGTTGTGAGCCACACCATGAGTCGTTAATCCGGAATGCAGAGGAGAAGGCCACCAGACAAAGCCGGAGAAGAATGAGGTGGCAACAGGGGGGAAACCCTAGCATCGCGATACCCCTTATAGGCTCATGGTCCTGCCTTTTTGTTTGATCTTATAGGCTCTTTCTGACTAGTTATATATGACTGATTCGTGCCCTGGACTAGACATCACCTAGTATTCCAGGAATATGGCCACTTATAACCGCACGTACTTGGTCCATATTGGTGGATGAAATATATATAACTATATTATATATATTATTATTACTACATATATATTTCTTAATCATACACTCTTTCTAACCATGATCCAAAGAAGGCAGAGCCTCTCGATATCCTTTAGGTACCCATGTAGGCTGGTATTTATTTATTTAGAATTGTTAATTATTTATTTATAATTAAAAACTGTTGAGCTATAAAAACTGCTTGGATTACTTATAGACACCATTATCGGTGGATTATTATAATTTTATCTCACATCATGCTTAGGAAACCTTTGGTACCTGACTAGATTACTCGTATGTAGGTATAGATAAGGGTAAGCGTCGTGCTATAGAGTTTTGATATGTTTGACTTATAGATGGAGTATAGGTGCAAAGGACCAAGAATATGCTTGAGATTACAATGTAGCACCATTTTTTCTTTTTTTCTTTTTTTACAGAATTAATGTATATTCTTTTCCCAAGTTCCCTTTTCAAACATCTGCATTCCATACATCCATGTATCAAACACTACCTAGTGTATTTTGATATTATTATTCAGTTGCTAAATTATTTATTTTTTTATGGTTATTTATTATTTCAATTTATATATGCTTCCTATATTTTATTTTTATGGTTTCACCCATTTTCTGACTCTATTATGAGGTTATAGTCTTCTCATCATACCACCTTTACACCCTTGCTTCTAGTCAGCAGCCTCTGGCCTATGAAGAGGAATGATTGAGGCTATTTGACCCACCAGCTTAGGATATGAGTTAAGTGGATCCTAGATCAAGGTGTTACATGAATGATCATTTAAGGATAAAATTTTTCAAATTATTATATTTTCCATCCAAAATATTACTTTCATGAGCTACTGGTAATTTTATCTCTTAGGACAATTTTAACAATGTTTTTGAAAAAACTTTTTTATTTTTCTATTATTTTCCTCTTTATGATCTATCTCTAATGGATAAATTCTATTGATCACCCTCTGAACACTCTTATAAAAAATTGTTATTGGATTTTTTTAATTCTAGTGTCATCATATTGAATTATGGATACCATTTGTATTTGATAACCGTCTAAAATGTTATAATACCCAATTAATTTCCATGAGTTATTTAGGATATGATGAATTATTGTTATCATGTGGCACACATTTGTATGGATGATTATGTTTGGGATCATATATATCCCTCTAATTCATTGGTTGAGGTATGATATAATGAAATTAATGGTCATGATTAGTTTTTCTCGCATTTTTAAAGCATGGACATCATTGGGTTTGTTTAAAAATTGTGGATGTGATTGGGTTTTCTCAAAATGTTTTACTATGCTCATATTTTTTCCACATTTATAATTATTTTTCATCATTTTAAATGCATTCTATGTTTCTATGTTATTTCATTTTTATGATTATTTTGTTTTTTTTTTCAATCCATTTTATGTGTTTTATGCTTTCATGATGATTATTTTATCTCATGTCATTATACATGAGGATATATTATTGTTTATGATTATCTATTATGATTCTAATGCCAATTTAATAATATATTTCACCTTTGTTTTATTTTTTCTAAATAAATTATGATATAAGTTGTTTTGGATCAATGATAAGCTTCTCTTACTATCTATTTAAGCTTACCCCTTATTTTTTTCCATTCTCCATGAAATTATATATAAGACAATGTATAAATAAGTCTTATGAAGAGATAATTATGAAATATGTTCAGATAATAATTTGTAATAAGTTTATTATGTATCTAGTCCTCAGAAACCCAAAACCTTAATTTCTAGGGTTGTGATATTATTTGTATGTTTTAATGTTTCTCTTATTGAAATGATGTAAATTAAAGTTATGTTTAGCCTATATCACCTCATAATTACCATGGTTATCATGTATAAACAACTCTGATTAAACCTCTAATAAAATCAGGATAATATGAGATAAAGGGGATATACCTAGGAGAAATGGTCAGTCAAATATCATCTCCCAAAATATGATTAAAATTTATAAATAAAGATGGTCAACCCTAGAAAAATAGGTCTTTGCCTAACTGAAAAAATATCCTAGTGAATTACTAGATACTCGATGGAATTTATCTTAAAACCCTATAACCATTAGCCATTAGCTATAGATCCATAGATTAGTTAATGGATAATCCAAGATCCCTATAACCCTTAGAATGAAATCGAGTACTCAATTCCTCATCACCAGGTACCCAGGAGTTTTTTCTTTTACTTGGTAGAAGCACCACTAATCAAGAAACTAAATTTCCACTAATTTCGTCCAAAATCCTCAAAAAATGACCCAAGACATCCTCAAGTTAAATCAAAAACATAAAAAAATTCAATTCAGATCTCCAAAATCAAAATAACCTTATCTATGGTTCCACTATAGTCTAGTTTCCCTCATGACACACATGCATAATGACATGGGTCGTTAATGCTAAAAAAATATATGAAGGGTGAGACTCCAAATTACAATTCCAGCATGAACTAATTAAATGGAATAATGATAGATATTGTAACATCTTAATCATGATATTTATAACACAAGTTGGTATAAAAACATTCACTTGATAAAAAATTAAAATAATACCTACATAAAATCACATCGTAGTATGTTTGCAATGAATCATGGCTATTATGAGAGAAATAAATTCTATCAAGAAACATAGTGAAAAAAATTTGTTTCTAAGGATGAATAGTGGAATACATTGACCACCATATGGAGTGAATAATACCATGCTTTTGATAACCACCTCATGGTTTAGTTAATACGAGTGTGGTTACCTATTTTAGTTTGAAGGATTAATTTCAACATACACTAAATAAAATGTTCATGGTAAAAACAATTAGGGTTTTAGTACCCATGTTATGATTTCTATATAAAATTACTATAGTATTGGTCTTTTTCACTGAGGAGATGATGAATTCATTATTCCATACATAAGGATAAAAAATATAGTTTTTTATAATATATTATGGTTTGTAGAGAAAACTCCCATGGTTGGGGTGATTATGGTTCTAATAAAATATGTAAAGTACTAGAGAATAATTTATGGTATGGTATTGAAAAAAACACATCATATTTTCATTCAACATTGATACGGGAATTAAATAAGGAAGTAAATAACTTCATGATTTGAGGATGATTTAGATATGATCATAGTTTTTTTAACATACTTTGAACAAACAAAACCATATCACGGTTATAACTATTAATATTTTTTTGGCCAGATCTCCAAAATTTCAAAATTTAAATGTACTATATTTTTTATATGTATTGGAGATTATTATTTTTATATATATTAATGACTCAATATTTAGATAACTTTTGGTATAGTGAAATATGAGGCTATACATGATTCAAGTATTAATCGCAATAGTAGATAAAAATATGAGATATGAAGTATACCTATAAATTTATGATACTAAAACTATGATAAGGTATATTTGATTGACACTTATTTATATGAAAAAGTGATGAATCATATATTAGATATCCATTTATATTTACTCATGTTCGAGATAAGAACAATGCACACATCGTCTATAAAGAAAAGGTACCTGAGGAAGGTATAAGATGATCATTCATACTTGAGGTTTATCTTTGTTGATAATATTATATTATATTGAATCTTTCATACTTTTAGGAGTTTAGGAATGTTTTATTTCTCTACAAACTTGTTCTTCATTAATATTAAAACAAGAACATGTGACATGGGATAACAGTCATTGAATTTCAAGGAAATAACCACTCAATAATATGAGATGGAAGAACTTATAATCCCTTGTGTATATATGTATTTATTTCTCTAATTATATCTCATCATTATCAATATAATTCACTTGATCAGTTAAATATCCATGAACCAATTGGAACCAGTATCATGGTTTTTAGAAAAATGGTAAAAGTGTATATTAACTAAATGACCACTGATTTACTCCCCCCCTCACTCTCAGTGGTCAATGAATAATTCAATGTGGATAATCATACCATTTAATCTAATGAATAAATTTTCAAAAAAATTTCTTTATCCTAGATATTCTAGGCCCAATACATAATCTCATTTATGGTTTCATCCAAAAACCAATTAATTTTTTAGAGGTTTATCCCACCATAATTATATGTTATTATATGATGCTCTATTAAACTAATGTGTAATTTTTTTTCACTTAAAAATCCTTCCCTAAAACCATAGACCACCATTGTGGACCCCCACCCCAGACATTAATCCACCTAATACAAATATCTTTCATTATTGTTTTCATCACCTTGACATGTTTACTAATTCATGAAATTAATAATTATTTCGACACAATGTACCACTATTGATCATAAAAATCTAATTGATCCACCATTATCATTTCAAGGTAAAACTGGGGGGTATCCATATCACAAAAAATCTATATAATGGATCTAATACCACTTGTCAATATTGTTTCTCCAACCCATATCTTCCATGACCAATTCATAAGCCTTTATAGGATTTTATCATCAAACATATTAGTGTTTAAGATGAGTATCTTTCCAGACTTATATGTTATCCTTCACACTTATCTTAAAATTATATGGGTTTTTTGTTTGCACCCCCAAAGAAAAGACTATACATATAGAAAGGTATGTAATGGAAATGCACTCTACAAATGGATGATGTTTTAAATAAATTTATAAAGGATTTTTTAGAGGGAAATCAAAAAATAATGCATTTTAAAGAAGTTTATATGTATTATATATCTAATTACATCATAATATATGGAAATTATTCATATAAATTCTCCCATTCTTACTTTTCAAATGGAAAATTTTCACTTCTAATAACTACCAATGATACTTTTAGAGGTATTATAATGAGTTAAACCATGTATATTTGATTTCATTTATCTAGATAATGTTTTTTAATAATTTTCCCATAATCACCATGTCTGAGGTATAAAAACAAACACATAGGGGTAATATGAAGGTTAAAACCTAAATTAGGATAAACAAATCATAAAAATAACTTTTAAATAGAATTTTAACATAAAATGATAGAAAAAACCCATTAACTTAGTTATCACTTCCAATAATTATAAATTAAATTCCTAAAAAACTAGGATCATCTCTAATAGGGACTTAAGAGATAATGGGAGTATAAACAAACTTATGATGCTTTAATTGGAGAGAAATTACTTGAGATAGAGTTGTTTGTTGTGAAAATTGGTAAATTATTTAATATTTCTTCAGATATAATTATTGAAGTCCAAGTTATAAAATATTCACATTTGAAAATTATAAAATGGGTTTTCATATGGGGTTTTTTATTATTATCCTAAGATATATTATTTTTTGTACATATTTAATGAATTTTATGTTTTGGAACATTGAAATTCCTTATTTAAGAATTAAATATTCTTTGGAATTAATTAGTTAAGCATGTAAAATATTTTTTAAAAAAATATGTAACATATTTTATATTTTAAATAATAATTTATATGTTGAACCTTGAATTTAATATTTGAGAATTATTTGTTTATCTTATTATGTATATTTTCGATATTATAAATGATAATTTTAATTATCACATGATTTTTACATTGTAATTCATTCATGTTATATATATTATGAATGTGTCATATTTTAGTTATTCAATTTGGAATTTTCTTATCCTAAAAAAATCAAGATTTTATACTTATATAATTTCAATATAATAATTTGAAACATTCAATACATTTTATGAAAAAAAATCTCTAACTATGATAATAATTAATATTAAATAAAAAATATAAGAACATTAAAATTCATCATGACTGTTTTCACCAAGCCATTAAAATAAATAATTATTATTTTATGTGTATAAATAAAATTTATTTGTTATTTATAAATTTAAAATCTTTATTAATATATATCTACTATCATTTTCAATGGTATTAATTATTTCTAACTTCATTATATTGATTACCGTCAATGTTAATAGAATAATAATACAATGAAAACATTATCCCCCTTTAATTGTTAAGTAATGACTACATCACTCTCATTCCTTTTTATAAAGTCCCTTGATTCTCATCACACATTCACACCTCTCATTCTTATGAATTCCTCTAAAGTTCCATTTTCTCTCTAAAAATTATATTATGATATTAGTTTCTTTTTTATTGTAATTTTTATTCCAATTTCGATGTTTCTAAAAAGAATGTGTCAAGTGATTTGAAAATCAGAGTTAAGATATTTGATTATAATTATTTTTCTTTATTTTTCATTATTTTTTAGAAATTATGATTAATGTATATATTTGATTTATATTGTATATGTGTATAATATATCAGTTCTAAAAAACAACCCTCATATTATACAATGATTTTGAATAATTTAAAGAAACTTAAACAATAATAGGGTTTGAAGATGAATATTTCATAGCTGTGGTGATGAACTATATTCCTAATGCATTACAATGATTTAGGTTTCCTTGAGTGGATGTTAAAATATGAATTTTGAGTTTAAATGTTTAATGATTATGTTTTAGTGAGTAAATTTATGTTTTTGGGTAATTGATGTGGATATGATGGAGAAGTAGAGGTGGATTTTATTAGAAACTAGAAAAAGACACTATAAGGTACCCAATTTGTAGTCACTATGTACCCATTGTCCATGTAAGGGGAGGGCCTTGTTTAGGTTCAACCACTACATTTATGTCTAGCTTATAGTATAGGTAAAATATTTATTGAGTTTTCTATGGAAAGGCATCAAGTACTTGGTGTTTTGAAATTATGTTGTTTTAGCAAGCGTGGTTTGGAAATTTTATAGTCATGAATTTTAGGATTTATCTTAATATTTCCTCATTTAAAGGGGATTTTATTGGTATTTCTTTCCCTAATTATATATATGTCTCTCCCAAAAATTTAACCATTGATTTCTCTTTTGTTTATTGATATATCAAAGATATATTTTTTGTGTTAGAACTAGTATGGTGATTATATCATTTTTACCTATGGTTTTAGTAGACGGTGCTATGGTTTTTTTGTTCAATTTATAATTTTTCTACTAGTTTTTCAAGAATTATTAATATATAGTGATTTTAAAAGGAATTAAGCTTCTCGTATTTATGAGATTGTTGTTTTATCATGAGATAGGTAATATTGACCTTTTTTAGGGTTTTAATTCACTATTATTCACTACTCTAGTATATTTTAATATTTTTTAAAATTAATTTGGTTACTAAATCAAGATAAAATTAATGATGTGATTTATTGTGAACTATTGGAGTTAATTACATGTTAAATTATTATTTATTTTTATGTTTAAATGATTAGGAATGTGTATGAATTATAGTAGAATTATTTAGGTAATTAATTAATGATCGTAGTTTAAATAGAATAATAATATATACTTTATTCCCTTGAAAGAAATTAAAAATATATTATTATTAATTTTTTAATATTAATTCTATATTATTAAATAATAATAAATTAGGAAATTACTTTTATAGTTAAACATGGTATTAGTTATTGAATTAATACTTTTAAATTCTACTAATTGAGATAAAATTATATCATGTAAAGTGTTTGTTATGTGATAATTAAAAACAATTTATTTATAGTGATTGTTAAAAAATTATGTATAATTTTGGATTTGTAATTGGTATTTTACATAATGAATTTTAATTTTTGGGTTTAATAATTATGTGTATTGTTTGGATTATAAAAACTTGTGGTTTAAGTATTATTTTAATGATTAAATCATGGTTGTAATTACAATAGGTAAATATTACTATTAAATGTTCATAATGGTTGGTTTGAAGATGGGTTTTATATGAAAACTTTTCTATGTTAAGTGTTGGAAATTCTATATTTCTATACTATAATTTAATTTATGATTCTTAAATTCACCATAGTGTTACAAATGTGTTTTGATCATTTATATCAAGTTTTAAGTACATAAATGGGATGGTAATTGACTTAAATTGACAAAGATAAAGGGTAATATATATAATTTTAAATTTTTAAGGAACTTTTTAAATTAATGATCCCATAGGGATCATTCATAGAGTAATTTTTTGAACATTTTCATAAAAACATTTGATATATTTTTTGAATTTATATATGTTATTGGAATTGAACTAAATATAATTTTGAATAAGTTTTTAAATGATAACTTTTTAATGAATTAAAATGATTTATATTTTCTAAATGAAATAATTATCTTCTTATTGATTTTTTTGTTTAAAATCGTGGTTTTGAATTTTTATTACAAAGACCTCGACAATTAAAAGCAAGTGATTTTCATTAATTTCATTATTTAATTACATTTTTTTGGTTTATTTTATGTTTAATATAAGGTTAAAGGAGAATGAGGGAGGTTGTAAAATGGGGGAGGGGAGAGGGAAAGATCCCATATGTTTTGGAACCATCAGGTATCTAGTGGTCTTAGACAAGGTACCTAGTGGGGCACCTAGGGTGAAGGTGGCTCTATCAAGGCCATCGGGTACCTGATGTCTTAGTACTGGGTACCTGGTGTCCTCCAGGTTAAAATTACATTAATAAATTAAAATGTGTTCTTTTTTATCCCTAAATTATTCCCCATATTTTTATTAAATTATGATCTTACCTTTTTCTTATCTATGGGACTTCTTGGGAGCCCCTCTCACCTACCTCTTCAACACTTTGGATTCTCCTTGAATCTCTTGGCCAGATAATCTATATATGTTCGTGAAAGCTCAATTTTGGAAATTTAAATCCATAGTTTGTCTCCAATATTCCTTTATTGATCTATTCTTTAAGATATAATCTATAATATTTCTTCTTATATCATTAAGTCTTTTGGTGTCATCTTAAATTTTCACTATTCTTCCAGTTTGGTGTCTATGGAAGGGTAGTTTGGGATATAATAATTTTATTCCTTAGTTTCCTTCTTTAATAACTAATTTAATGTCAAGAATTTTCATATCCCTAATTATATTTTTTACATATTTTGATCTTAATATTCAAGTGGTGGTTTGATCCTATTACCTAGACCCCAAAAGTACAATTTTATAAATTACTTACAAAGAAACCCCCTTACTTCTCTAATATTCATTAAGGGTCTAGATAGAAATGGAATAGGGATAAGTAAAATTAATCAAATCCAACTAATTTTATTTTAATAAATATATCAAAAATGGATCTATCAAAAACCTTGTATATATTTGGTGTGTTCAATATATTTATATTTTTTAATTCCATGTATTAAATTTTTTAGAACTTGTTCCTTTTGTCCAGATTGAAATATTTATAAGAGTGTGTTTTGAGACTACGTTGGATAAATAATTGAAATTTCCAGAATAAAGTTTATGTTAATTTTAACCCACATTCTTAGATTATAATATCTTATATTTACATATCTTGTAATGTAAACATGATTTTATAATTTATGGTTTTTAATAATTAAATATATAGTGTCAGTAACTTATGCTTCATAGATGTTTATTATACCTATAAAAAATGATCCAAAGTACACCTATGGTTTTTTGATAGGTTGAAGGAATTTAATTGTCCTACAATTACCTAAATATATTATACTTATGTATCATATCCCTAGGTAGGATAGTTAGCACATATGGCCTAACTATATTATAAACATTTCCCTTTAACCCAAATGGGAATGGTATTTTACAATTATTTCTTGTATGGTTCATCCTATATTTGGGTTAAGTCTGAATTAGAGTTGATAGGTAAGGAACCTCCCAATATAGTGAGTCGTTATTTTTTGTTGTAAATGTTAAAACTGAAATTATGTTACATATATTGTTCTGGAATTTGTCTATTCTTATATATTTTTTATGTTTCTACATACACATTATCTCATAATAGGTGGTTAGGGGAGGATGGTGATTGCCTACTATGAATATCAAACTCACACTCTATACATTCCCCTTTTAATGTATGTGTAGACATTTATATATGTGATCCATGTGGGGAAAGGTACTTGAACATGTATCATGATTGTATGTGGAGTATGGTTCTTTTCTGGGAATGTTTTTGAAACTTATAGGGAGAATTGGTTAGTGGTTTGACTATACTCCATGTCACTTCCTATGAGTTTTCACATACTTGGGTCTTTAATTTTTGGTCCTTGTTCCATGTTTGGTTGACATGTTATGTAAATTTAAAGTTTTTTCAACATTTCACTTTCTTCGAGCATGGAATAGTTGTTTGTTTTAACCTTTATAATGTATAAATTTTATGTTCATATCTTCACTTGAATTTTGTTTATATACATTACTCTGATTTCTTATATTGGTACTAATCTATATTATAGTGTTCCTCACACCAATTTTTTCATGTTACTTTAGATAAGAACTTCACGAGCTTATATATTTATACTAATAAGGTAAACCATTTCCACTAATATTTATATCAACCCCCATGTTTATGCTAGCCTCTGTTAATCTAGAGGGTGTTTTGGAAATACAACCCAATACATTTTAGATAATCAGGACACAACTTCTAAAAAAGTTATCAGAGCTCATTTCACATGTTTTATGGTATAGGACAAGAGAGTATCCATGAGATAGGGATAAAAAAACATAGTATGTGACACATGAATATTCTTTTTCATCATAATTATGTCGGAATCCTATGTTTTAAGGATTATCTCAAAAGATTTTCCTTCTTTATTCTTGATTCAGTCATAAATACCCGACTCTCTAACATCATAAAATATGTTAGTAGGTAGTAATTGATATGATATCATGGAATACTATGTTCAT
Organism: Viscum album; assembly: GCA_963277665.1. NCBI lineage: Eukaryota > Viridiplantae > Streptophyta > Magnoliopsida > Santalales > Viscaceae > Viscum > Viscum album. The sequence goes on from OY728136.1 coordinate 139,670,843, forward strand.
TCATGTGATTATTATATCATTATTAGAACTTATTGGATATTAATTTTTACTAAAATATTAATAATAAATAAATATCATTTTCTTATATATTTATTGTTAATAACTAGGTCAATATGAATCTTCAATTGGTATCATTGATTATAAACCCAATTTTATATCCTTTATTGTATAGTTATTTTAAATTAAACCTAAAGAAAGATTATTTTTTTCTCTAAAATTATATTTGAATAATTATATATATGTTTTTAAATATTTGTTGGAATTATTCCAGGATGGATTAATGGCTTGATGGAAAGATTTTTTAAAGATAAAAGTTTCTTTAATAAAAAATAATGAAATGGAGATAATAAGTGGTGGTTTAGAGTTTACTTTATTAATGTGGTTTTGAATAATTTGGGTTTTCCTTTCTTAGGGAAAGGTATTGAAATTGTTCTTTACTCTCTTTTAGTGAATTATACCTAGATGGACAACTCCTACATTGCGGTAAGGAGAAGGTTAACAAACTCAACCAATGGTACCCTTAATTAAATTTCAAGATCTAAGGAGCCTTTTTTAAATGATTTATATTATGGGGAGAGTTTTACTAAAATGGGATCCTACTGATACTAAGGTTCCACCAACCATCTAGAGTGGTATTACCCAGAAAGTAGTTGAAGAGTGGATTCAAAATTTTCACTTTCTCTATGAACATATTGAGTTATCAAATCAAAACAGATATAATGTAGCCACATTTATTATAAGGCCCCAGACTTAAACATTACTTAATCTTGAGTTATTTCAAGAATACACATTGAGGATCTTTTCAGGTTTAGAGTTTTAGAGAATTAGATCATAAATCATACATTACATTCCACATTTAAACAAAGTGGTTACATAAAAGATAGTGCTCATTTTTCCCATCAACGGAAAAATATTTAAAATAAAACATGGATTATTTATTGACACTTCCTTGAAACTTCCTTGAAACTATCATCACATCATGTACCTTTCCCTTGACCTGTGAAAAACATTTCAAAAACTTAGGATGAGCATAAAAAGATCAGTAAGGGATATAAAATCACGAAATGAAAACATTAGTCCATGTATGAAATCATACTTTACTCATAAAACATAATAATTTTAACATACCTCATCAAATCATGAATAAATCATAGAAATCATAAGACATAAAGGTAGCTTGAGGCATTCATAGCATTCTTACGTAGGGAGTAACCCTCATGGTTACGTTTGGAATACCCATCACAGTATATTCCCTAAATCTCTTCGGAGAAACCTTAACGTTTAACCCCTTCACATTACCCAATTCATTGGAGAGCTATATCGGCCTCACCTACCCTTAGTTTATCACAGAACAACCCTTCTTCATAAACAATGCCCAAGAACCATAACATAATCGTATCACATAAAACATGCATAAAGGAAAAATAACATTTCCACATTTCAATCACAAGATATCAATAAAACATTGATATAATAAAAACATTATCAAAACCATTTCAATACCAAAATAAAAGAAAAGTAAAACGTGGTATTTATTTTTCATTTAAAAAAATTTATGGCTTGTAGAGCAAGTCGAAACTCAAATAATGGTCACGGCGGCGAAGTCATTGTCATCGTATACGTACGACAAAAACATTCCCTTTTGTCATTTAGTAAAATTCTTTGTATAAAAAAGATTCCTTTTGAATAAACGTAAAATTCAAAGGGGTTTATACACCGTATAAAATAAATTTTTGTATAATACAAGATATGGCTCAATGAAAGGAGATTGAGACAAAGTCCCTTACCTCGGGTCCGACTTGACTCGATCGTTCTTTAACCTCCTGAATAATAAACTTGAGTTAATTTCTACTTGATTAAGAACCTTTTTCAAGTTCATTATTCCTTTCATATCACTTATTACCATTTTATGAACACTATGTAATTATTTAAGTTAATAATGGTCGTTTTTTCGATCATTGGTACTTGAGTCAAAAATAAACTCTTTATAATTACAAGTTGTTCATGTGGTAAAATATCCATTATATCCATAATTATATTCATGATTTTGATATCATATATGTCATATATATCCAGTATATACAAGCATTTATAATATTACATAACATTTAGAGGTAAGAAATGAAATGCACCGTTCATGGAGACGGTAAGCCGTACGTACGCATGAACGCTACTTTCATTTCTATTTAGTATTTTATGGAATGAAATCATAATGATATAAAGGTATATTATAATTACAGTATAATATCATATATAATATCATTAAAGTCATCCTTTATACATCCCACATATGGAATTAATGAATCAAATCACTTTGAGGGGGTGGTAGTCTGCACTTCCTAAAATAAAGATATCGTGTTTACCCATAATGGAAACCATAAAGGTATTCCATAAATGAAAAATACAGAAGCTTAAGGAAAACATAAAAATATTTTATATCATATAAAAATATAGTGACATATTAATGTCCACCTTTAAAGGTGTTAAAAGAATATTGAACAATCATCGTTTCGTGAGGTATAAATTCACCAACCACAAAAATAGTATGTTCTTTAACCATTATATGGAGGTGTGTGTAAGTGTAGCTTGAATCCTTATTATAACAACATCATAGTATATTTAATATACTGGTTTTGTTACAAAATAAAGTAATAAAAAGGTTTTAGGGGGTTGGATAAGCAAAATAAAACAAAAGAACATTAGAGAAGACTTTACCTTTAAATCGGGTAACTCCCCTTGGATTGAATCAAAATCATTTCTTGAAGAGCTTCCTGCAAAAGGTAAGGCTTCTAGGATGAAGAGAGGTATTTGGAGAGATAAAATGAGCAGATCTTGGCCGAGCCAATGCCTTGAGAGGTGTGGGTAAAGAGGTATAGGTGGGGGCCTTTTATAAGAGGGAGGAGGGTCACTCTTGGAAAGTCAAGAAATGTTACTTTATATTAAAATGAGTTTCGGATTTTAAAGGCCCCACATTAATATATTTAAAGGATAAGGTGATAAGGGTTATAAATATACTCATCCAATAGGTTTTCTACAAGTGTAAGTCTTAGATATTACATTATCTTTTCATTTTATTTAAATCGTTCATTAATGAGGTAATCGCTGCATCATCATGGTGTCATAAAAAATTTAATTTATTTAATGTCTAAAAATTATAAAAAAATACTATTATTTAGGAAATATTTTTAGATTTCCAATGACTATTTATAGTCTAATAGATCATTTATGTAGACAAAATTAAAATTGTTATACTTAGGTGTTACATACTTTTCTGATATTCTCCTTTCTTTAAAAATAAAATGATAAAGTGTCACTATCACCCAAAATTTATTCCATGGGGTCCCTATGTTTAGCACAAGGCATCCCATGTTCATACATGAAACAAACAGTATCATTAGGACACATGTTGGGGTCATTTTTTATTATTATGATATTATTTTATTATCCTTAACTACCCGATTACTAATTAATTATGATAATTAAAGATAATTACCGTCGTTACTATTCATAATGTCCAAAAACAAAAGAGTCTTAATTACATAATTTAGACCTTATGATTCCAAATATGGAATCCATTTTACCAAATTCCAAACAAAGAAATTGCAATAATTAATTTAAAAAAAATTCTCGTTGTCAAAACAAATAGTGGGTTTTTTAAACAATTTCTATCAAAAGTTTAACAATTGTTTATGTCCAATTTCAAAGTGAAATTAATCCCAATGAACACCATTGGATTAAATGGTAAAAATATATTCTATTTACACTTTAAAACTAATTAAAAATATAATCTATCTATATATTAAATTAGATGAAAGAGCAGTTTTGAAGTAAAATGCAGTATTTTTCACTATTCATTAAAAAATGAACATTATCAGAAAAATACCAAAAAATTATCCAATGTAAATTTAAATGTTACAATACTAAAGAATAATTTTAGTTTGAAAAATAGAGCTTATAAATTTTTCAAAATAAAGATTTAAAAATGGTTCCCCATCAAAAGGCGGTAAAACAATCTTTTAAAAATATTAGAGTATTTCATGCTTAAGATTGGATTTATTCTAATTTTAAACCTCTTAAAACACTATCTAATTCATAAATACACATAGATAAGAAAATAAATTATTCATTACTTACTTGGGATGTTACATCCTTCCCCCCTTTAGAAAATTACGTCCCCGTAATTTATTTACTTATCGAATAAGTGGGGGTATTTATCCCTCATTGCATTTTCAGATTCCCATGTTGCCTCTTCAATCATGTGGTTTTTCTACAAAACCTTTACTTGATGAATCACCTTATTCCGTAACACTTGCTCCATGTGGTCAAAAATCTGGACAAGTTATTCCTCATAAGATAGGTTCACTTCCAACTAAACTACCTCCGGACCCAAAACATGAGATGGATCTGGCATGTACTTCCTTAACATTGAAACATGAAAAACATTGTGTACATGAGATAAACTCAGAGGTAAAGCCACTCGGTATGCAACTGATCCAACTCTCTCCAGAATTTCATATGGTCCAATGAACCTTGGACTCAGCTTTCCTTTCTTACCAAATCGCATCACACTTTTCCAGGGTGAAACTTTGAGGAAGACATGATCACCTACCTCAAAAGAGAGATCCTTCCTCCTGTTGTCCGCATAACTTTTATGCCTGCACTGATCTGTTCTCATGTGTTTTTGTATCAGCTGAACTTTTTATGCCAACTCTTCTACCAATTCTGGTCCCATTAACTTCCTTTCACGTACTTCATCCCAAAAATCTAGAGTTCGACACTGCTTCCCATATAATGCCTCAAATGGTTCCATCTGTATACTAGAATGAAAACAGTTATTATAAGAAAACTCAACCAAAGAAAGATGTTGGTCCCAAATTCCCTAGTAATCCATCGAACAAGCATGTAGCATATCCTCCAAAGTTTGAATTGTTCATTCTGACTACCCATCTGATTGAGTATGAAAATTTTTACTAAAATTTAATTCAGTATCCAATGAATTCTGAAGTCCTTTCCAAAAGTTAGAAGTAAACTTGGGATCACGATCAGATACAATGGAGAGAGGAACTAAATTTAACCTGACAATCTCTTTAAGATACAAATGGGAAATTTGATCTAGGGAAAAAGTATCTCGTACAGCAAGGAAATGAGAAGATTTAATCAAGAGATCAACAATAACCCAGATTGCATTATTACCTCGAGGTATCTTTGGAAATCCCACAACGAAGTCCATGGATATATTCTCCCATTTCCACTCTAGAACTGGTAAAGGCTGAAGCATCCCTTTTGGTAAATTCCGCTCTGCTTTAACCTGTTGACAATTCAAACACTTCACAGTAAAATCAACAATATCTCTTTTCATTCCATCCCACCAGTAATACTCCCAGAGATCTTTATACATCTTAGTACTGCCTGGATGAACTGAAAACGGAGAACTATGAGCTTCACATAACAACTCTCTCTTCAACTGTGAATCACAAGGCACACACAATATCTTCCCAAATATCAAAACATAATCATTATCAATGTTGAATTCATGCAACTTACCCTTCTAAACCAGCTCTAACTTTTTCTGCAACTCACTGTCTTGCTTCTGTGCTTGCTTAATTCTGTCTAATAGAGAATATTTCCCTTATACCTAAAAAAACAGAAGGAAATCCTACACCAACAACTTCTATTCCAAATTTGATCAAATCCTTAACCAAAGGATCACGTTCCAAATGCAACATTGTTAATGAATCATTACTTTTTCGACTCAAAGCATCATCCACTTTATTTGATTTTCCCGGATGGTAATGAATTATACAATCATAATCCTTTATTAATTCTATCCATATCCTCTGTCTCATGTTCTATTCTTTCTGAGTGAATATATACTTTAAACTTTTGTGATCAGTATATATTTCACACTTTACACTATAAAAATGATGCCTCCAAATTTTTAAAGCGAAAACAATAACAGCTAATTCCAAATCATGTGTAGGGAAATTTACCTCATGAGTTTTCAACTGACGTGAAGCATAATAAATTACCTGATCATTCTGTATTAGGACACAACCAAGTCCTTTTAATGAAGCATCACTCTAGATAATAAACTCACCATTCCTGGAAGGTAGTGCCAAAACTGGTGCATTCACCAATCTTATTTTCAACTCCTGAAAAAAATCATCACATTCTTTTGTCCAGATAAACTTAACACCCTTCCGAGTTAGCTTAGTCATTGGACTAGATAACCGGGAAAAATTTCTAATAAACCTTCGGTAATATCCTGTCAAACCAAGAAAACTACGAATCTCAGTTACATTTGTGGGTCTTGTCCATTCTTCAATAACATTTGTTTTTGCAGGATCAACAGTTATACCATCTTTAGAAACAATGTGACCAAGGAAAGAAATTTGTTGCAACCAAAACTCACACTTTCTGAATTTCCCATACAATTTATTTTCTTTTAAGGTTTGAAAAATAACCCTTAAATATCTTTCATGATCCTCTTTACTTTTAGAAAACACCAAAATATCATCAATGAAAACAACCACAAACTTATCCAAGAACTCATGGAAAATTCTATTCATAAGGTCCATGAATACAGAAGGTGCATTAGTTAGCCCAAAATGCATAACTACAAATTCATAATGGTCATATCTTGTACGAAATGCGGTCTTCGGAATATCTAATTCCTTTACCTTAAACTGATGGTACCCCGATATCAGGTCAATCTTTGAAAAATACTAAGCTCCCTGGAGCTGATCAAACAAATCATCTATATGAGGAAAAGGATATTTTTTCATAATAGTGATGTTATTCAAGGCTCTATAATCAATGAAAAGTCTCATTGAACGATCTTTCTTTTTAAAAAATAAAACAGGAGCACCCCATGGTGATGTGCTAGGTCTAATGAAACCTTTCTCTAATAAATCTTGCAATTTCTCCTTCAACTCTAAAAGTTCAATTCAATCCATTTGATAAGGGGGTTTTGAAATTGGCTTAGCATCAGGAAATAAGTCAACAGTAAATTCAACTTCCCGATCTAGTATTATTCCAAGAAACTCATCAGAAAAAAGATCAGGATACTCATTTACCAAGGGCACATCATTAATCTAAACATTTCCTTTATTTTCAACAATATGTGCAAGGTAACATTCATTTCCATCTTTTACAAGTTTCTCAGCCTCTTGATATGTTATCAACAGTAAGGGTTCATTATTGTACACAAACTGAAAGTCTTTTTGAAAAGAAACTTCTTTATCTCTACAATCAATCTTAGCATGGTAAATAGAGATCCAATCCATACCCAGGATAACATCAAACTCTACTAGAGGTAAAACAATAAGGTTTTCAAGTAGGTTCTTTCCACGGATAAGTATAGGAAGATTCTTATAAATTATTTTTGCCTCAACATTTCCCCCAAGTGTTTTTACCACATGTTCAGGAGTCAATTATTGAGATGGAATTCCCAATTTACTAGAAAAGTTTGCAGAGATGAAATAATGTGTAGACCCTGAATCAAACAACACACTAGCATAATATGAGAAAACAAACAAAGTAACTGATACCACTTCATTTCATGGCCCAACATCTGATAAAGTAGTCGCAAAGTATTTCACCACTCCTTTTTACTTGTATTCTATTTGCTTCCCATCCCTCGAGCTCTTTGTCGGACACTCATTTTCATAGTGACCCATCTCATTGCAATTAAAACATTTCACTAACTGTAAATCAAATTTGGTCTTACCATCACCCTAATCTTTTTCAGTGTAATCACGAGCCCTATGGACCATCTTACCACATCGGTAGCACTTTCCAGAATTCAGAAGACATTACCCAGCATGCCTTTTACAACATTTATCACAAACTGGAAACTTAGTTTTCTTACCATCATACCTTTTTGAATAATTATTCCATTTCTCCTTCCACCTCAGTCTCTTCTTATGTTGGTTGTTATGGAACACTTGATCACCGACAAACTCCATTTCCACTTTCTCAGCACATCGAGCAAACTTTTCATAACTCTTGAACTCGTGAGAAGCTAAAGCCCTTCGATATTTTGGCTTTAATCCTGAGTAAAAACGATTGATTTTACTATCAAGGTCTCAGATAAAATTTGGAGCATACCTTGCCAATCGAGTGAACCTTTCTTCATAAGCAGCCACTGAGTCGTCCTATAGCCTCAATTCCAAGAATTGTTTTTACATCCTAAGTCAAACAGCCTTAGGAAAATATTTCTCAAGAAAAATACCTTTGAATTCATCCCAGTCAAGAGCATCAATCTCATCAGCGTCCCTAATATTTTTAACCATAGACCACCACTGATCTGCTTCACCATCCAAACAGAAAATTGCAAGACTAACATTTTGATTGTCTGAATACCCCATGACATCAAAAATCTTCTCCAGTGCTTTAATGAACCCTTCTTCTAGCACAGGGTCAAATGATCCTCTGAATTATGGGGGATGTTTCCTCAAGAAATGTTACACCACTGACATGTTCATCTGCAGTTGATCTAGCTGATCTCGTGCATGGATACCACCACCATTTATCGATTGAGTCAATTGTGCCATTACTGCAACAAACTGTTCAGTTCCAATTCTGACCATCTCAGGATGCTGATTCGGAAGGTCATTTCCTTCTGTATGCCTTCCTAACACTGCTTCCCTGTTTCTTCTGTGGGAAACCATCCTGAACAAACATGTCTTAGATAAAGCAACATGGTAATCTTCAAATGCTATATCATTTCAATTTGACCATAAAAAAATATTTTTGGATAATCATTTAATAGAATTCTAACTCCTAAAGTTATCTAAACCGACCTCTGATACCAACTATAATGCCCCAGCCTTAAACATTACTTAATCTTGATTTATTTCAAGAATACACGTTGAGGATATTTTCAGGTTTAGAGTTTTATAGAATTAGATCATAAATCATGCATTACATTCCACATTTAAACAAAGTGGTTACATAAAAGATAGTACTCATTTTTCCCCTCAACAGAAACATATTTAAAATAAAACATGGATTCTTTCTTGACACTTCCTTGACACTATCATCACATCATGTACCTTTCCCTTGACCTGTGAAAAACATTTCAAAAACTTGGGATGAGCATAAAAATCTCAGTAAGGGATATAAAACTGCGAAATGAAAACATTAGTCCATGTATGAAATCATACTTTACTCATAAAACATAATCATTTTAACATACCTCATCAAATAATTAATAAATCATAGAAATCATAATACATAAAGGAAACTTGAGGCATTCATAACATTCTTATGTAGGGAGTAATCCTCATGGTTACGTTTGAAATACCCATCACAATATATTCCCTAAATCTCTTCAGATAAACCTTAACATTTAACCCCTTCGCGTTAACCAATGCATTAGAGAGATATATCGGGCTCACCCACCCTTAGTTTATCACGGAACCACCCGTCTTCATAAACAATTCCCAAGAACCATAACATAATCGTATCACATAAAACATGTATAAAGGAAACATAACATTTCCACATTTCAATCACAAGATATCAATAACACATTGATATAATGAAAACATTATCAAAACCATTTCAATACCAAAATAAAAGAAAAGTAAAACATGTTATTTATTTTTTATTTAAAAAAAAGTTATGGCTTGTAGAGGAAGCTGAAACTCAAATAATGGTCATGGCGACGGAGAAGTCGTTGTCGTCGCATATGTACGACAAAAACATTCCCTTTTGTCATTTAGTAAAACGCTTCGTATAAAAAATATTCCTTTTTAATAAATGTAAAATTAAAAGGGGTTTATACACCGTATAAAATAAAGTTGTGTATAAAATAAAATATGCCTCAATGAAAGGAGATTGAGACGAAGTCCCTTACCTCGGGTCCAACTTGACTCGATCGTTCTTTAACCTCCTGAATAATAAACTTGAGTTAATTTCTACTTGATTAAGAACCTTTTTCAAGTTCATTATTCCTTTAATATCACTTATTACTATGTTATGAACACTATGTAATTATTTAAGTTAATAATGGTCGTTTTGTCGATCATTGGTACTTGAGTCAAAAATAAACTCTTTATAATTACAAGTTGTTCATGTGGTAAAATATCCATTATATACATAATTATATTCATGATTTTTATATCATATATGTCATATATATCCAGTATATACATGCATTTATAATATTACATAACATTTAGAGCTAATAAATGAAATGCACCATTCATAGAGATGGTAAGTCGTACGTACACATGAACGCTACTTTCATTTATATTTCGTATTTTATGGAATGGAATCATAATGATATAAAGGTATATTATAATTCCAGTATAATATAATATTTAATATCATTAACTCCATATTTTATATGTCCCATATATGGCATTAACGAATCAAATCACTTTGAGGGGGCGGTAGTCCGCACTTCCTAAAATGAAGATATCGCGTTTACCCATAATGGAAACCATAAAGGTATGCCATAAATGAAAAATACAGAAGATTAAGGAAAAAATAAACATATTATATATCATATAAAAATATAGTGACATCTTAATGTCCACCTTTAAAGGTGTTAAAATAAGATTGAACAATCATCGTTTCGTGAGGTAGAAATTCACCAACCACAGAAACAGTATGTTCTTTAACCATTAGACGGAGGTGTGTGTAAGTGTAGCTAGAATCCTTATTATAAAAACATCATATTATATTTAAGATACTGTTTTTGTTACAAAATAAAGGAATAAAAATAGTTTAGGGGGTTGGAGAAGCAAAATAAAACAAAAGAACATTAGAGAAGACTTTACCTTTAAATCGGGTAACTCACCTTTGATTGAATCAAAAGGGTTTCTTAAAGAGATTTATACCTAAGGTAAGGCTTATAGGATGAATAGAGGGATGTGGAGAGATAAAATGAGAATATATTGGCTGATCCAATGGCATGAGAGGTGTGGGTAAGGAGGTAGAGGTGGGGGCCTTTTATAAGAGGGGGGAGGGGCACTCTTGGAAAGTCAAGAAATGTTACTTTATATTAAAATGATTTTCGGATTTTAAAGGTCACACATTGATATATTTCAAGGATAAGGTGATAAGGGTTCTAAATATACTCATCTAATAGGTTTTTGACAAGTTTAAGTCTTAGATATTACATTAACTTTTCATTTTATTTAAATAGTTCATTAATGAAGTAATCGCTGCATCATCATGGTGTCATAAAAAATTTAATTTATTTAATGTCTAAAAATTATAAAAAAATACTATGATGTAGGAAATATTTTTATATTTAAAATGAATATTTATAGTCCAAGTGATCATTTATGTAGACAAAATTAAAATTGTTTTACTTAGGTGTTACATACTTTTGTGATATTCTCCTTTCTTTAAAAATAAAATGATAAAGTGTCACTATCACCCAAAAGTTATTCCATGGGGTCCCTAAGTTTAGCATAAGGCATCCCATGTTCGGACATGAAACAACCAGTAGCATTATGACACATTTTGGGTTAATTTTTTATTATTATGATATTATTTTATTATCCTTAGCTACCTGATTACTAATTAATCATGATAATTAAAGATAATTACCGTCGTTACTATTCATAATGTCCAAAAACAAAAGAGTCTTAATTAAATAATTTGGACCTTATGATTACAAATATGGAATCCATTTTACCAAATTTCAAACACAGAAATTTCAATAATTAATTTAAAAATAATTCCCATTGTCAAAACAAATAGCGGGTTTTTTTTAAACAATTTTTATCAAAAGTTTGACAATTGTTTATGTCCAATTTCAAAGTAAAATTGATCCCAATGACCACCATTAGATTAAATGGTGAAAATATATTCTACTTAAACTTTAAAACTAATTAAAAAGATAATATATCTATATAAATAAATTAGATGAAAAAGCAGTTTTGAAGTAAAATGCAGTATTTTTCACTATTCATTAAAAAATGAACATTGTCAGAAAAATACCAAAAAATTATCCAATGTAAATTTAAATGTTCTGATACAAAATAATAAGTTTATTTTGACAAATAGATATTATAAAATTGTCAAAATATAGATTTAAAAATGGTTCTCCATCAAAAGGCAGTAAAACAATCTTTTAAAAATATTAGAGTATTTCATGCTTAAGATTGGATTTATTCTCATTTTAAACCTCTTAAAACACTATCTAATTCATAAATACACATAGATAAGAAAATATATTATTCATTACTTACTCGGGATGTTACATTTATTCTTGAGAGGATCTTTTGGAATTAGATGGATCTCATTTTATATGATTTAAATAACAAGGTATTTGATTAATATAGAACTTATATTTAAAGTTTGTGGCATAAAAATGGAGCAAATAAAGTAGTAATAATTCAATTAAATCAAGGAAGGGAATCGTCAATTTTTTTCAACCTAAAGAGGATTCCCATGTAGTTCCATTAGTAGTGATGACTTAGGAACATCAAGCCTCATTATCATTATCCTCTAAACCAATTTTATTTATATTTTCAATTTAGTCATATCCATAAGTTCTGTTATACTATTATTTTTGATTAGGGGTTCCAATTTGAGGGTGTTGGTCAAAATTTTATATTAGAGAAGTCCCTAAATAAAACTAACATGGGACCCTTAACTTCATGAGGTATTATCCTAATATATATTTCCTTTTCTTAAATTTATATTTGATATAGAATTACCAAATCCTCTATAACTTTGAGTAATGGTTTATTTTATTGAACTTAGAAATAAAGATGTTGTATTTTCTTAATAACTTTGATACCCTCTAGAGGTATGGATAGTACCAATGAGGGAATTTCTATATTATATCCTAGTAGTCCCTACTTTTGGATGTCTATCAAGATATATGGCTCTTAATATTGATATATATAATTTTATTCTAGGAAATGGTTTTGGTTAACTCAATTTCATACATGCATTAGTTTCTATTCTTAAAGATATCTTTAACATCTCCAACTGATAAAAAATATACCCTGCATGGTGATTGGATGGCTTTAAACAGGTCGAGCGGGTCCTAATAAGTGGTAGGTTAGGGTTATTACTATATAAATGAATATTCTTGTTCTCATTGTAGTAGATCCTTAAGGATGTTTATTTTTACCTTGAATGGTGGTTCTATAACCAGGTGAATTCCTAAAAGGATTCTCTAAATTACCAATAAAGATAGTGGTGGAATTTTCCATGGAAATATTTCATACAAATGAACCTATATTCATCCATATATATAAAATGTCTCTAACTGAAGTGTGAGATTTGAACGTCCAGTTTGAGGATCTTGAATCTAAGGGGTTCATTAGACTAACCATGTTTGCTCTAGTATATTTCACCAAGACGGTTAATGTGATTATATTCTTATATAAAGACTATAAAATACTAAATCAGGTCATAATTATGTAATATTACCCTTTACTAATAATTTATGATCTATTTGATCAATTAAAAGTGAAATAATGGTTCTATAAAATTAACCTTTTATTGTTCTATCACCATATTATGGTTAGATTATAAAACACGATAATATTTTTTTCTAGATCCAATAGTAACACATTGATTACTTGGTCATGCCTTTTACGAAAAACTAGTGTTTATACTATTTTTATGTCTCAAATGAATAGTATTTTTCAACCATTTTTGTACATGTTCATTTTGATTTTCATGGGTGATATCTCTATTTTTATTAATATGTGAGATTATAATTTTCAACATCTTTGAATAATCATGGAAAATTCATGGAGAATTTATTATATTCTAAAATTTCTAAATGATCTTTTTGAATTCTAGTAGTTATGATTCTAAGACATGTAATTTCAAAAATGGGCATTCGAGTAGACCGTGACAAGGTTGATTCAGTAATTTCATGGAGAGTTCCATCAAATTTATTCAAATCATCAGTCTGCTTAGGATCAATGGGTATTGCCACTATATCATCTAGGACTACTCAATATCAACTAGTTTGAGGAAATCTCTAACAAAAAATGGTGCTAAGTTCATATGGTATGGATAATGTTAAACAACCTTTAATGATAATAAAAGGATGTTGTCCTTGGATTCAATTCTCATATTACCTCACCTAGGTGATGGCTATAAGGTGTACATTGATGCATCTTTGGTGATTATGGGTTGTGTTCTGTTATTGAACCAATAGGTACCTATGTATGTTTCTAAACAGATTTATCTAAATAAAAATAACTATCGTGTTCGTAATTTTGAACTGATCATGGTGGTTTATGTATTGATATATTAGAGGAATTATTTATTTAGTGAGAACTTTTTGGTACACGCCAATAATAAAATATTTAAGTGTTTATGTTCTCATAAAAAACTATAATTAAGGCAATGTACCATAGTAAAATATCTCTTGTATTTTGAAATTGATATTTAGTATACTCCTGGTAAAGGAAATGTGTTGCGGATACCCTCAGTAGAAATATTCACCCTCAAAATGTGATTGTAGAAAATTAAGAGTGAAAATTAATGATTCTTATAGATAAAATCCACTTATATGTGATTAAGGATCATGATGAAAGAAAATTATAAAACATTTATCTTATATAATCTATCATAGAACACATCAGGGATTCCCAAATTATAGATTTTAATTGTGACATTATTCGAGAAAGAATTCATGGTGGAGAGATATTTGAAAATTTGAGTAAAGATTCTAACTCCTTATTATATGTTCACATAAGACTCATCATCCCAAAAATAATTATGGAATAGGTTATTAAAGAGTATAATTCATCTCGATGGTAAGTTCTTCCCACGGTCATGAAAATGTACTAGGATATACATCGATATTTCTGATTTCATAGAGTAAATAAAATTTTATGGGATTTGTATATAGATGTCATACTAGTCATTAGGTAAAGAAAAATAATTATAAGCCTATAGATACACTTCACCCTCTCCATTTTATAGTGTTGAAGTGAGATGAAATCATAATGTATTTTGTGATGAATTTATTTACACCCAATAAGGGTAAGGTAGCAGTGTGGGAGATTGTGACCCATCTGACCAAGACAGCTCACTTCTTTCCTATCAAGTAGGATTCCTTGGTTGATGATAATGTGTTAAAGAGATTATAAAGATTTATGGGGTTCTAAATAGTATTTTCTTTGACTAAGACCCAAGGATCACATCTTAGTTTTTTCAGGGTCTTTGTCTTGAATTAGGATTATAGGTGAAGTTAAGTAGGTCTTTATACCTGCAGATTGATATCAAATTTTAGTAAACTATTCATATTCTAGAGTATATTATTCAATCATTTATTGTAGACATTAGTGGCTTGTGGGGGGATAACCTCTCATTGGTTTAATTATCTTATAATAATAACTAATATGATTATATTTTAATGGAACCATTTGAAGATCGATAAGTATGGTCATGTTGTTCTCCTCTTTATTGGACCAAGGTAAAAAAAATCCTTGTGGTTCAGTCCTAGTATCATCTAGGATAAAACTAAACAAGTAAATGCCCAAAATTATTTAGTAATGGGAAGTCACTCTCAAGAAAACTTCCTCAAAAATTAATAAATAATGGAATATATAGGTGATTTTATTGATCCATACCTCCAAATTGAAAAATATACATGTTTTAAACATTTTATTCTATTTAATTTTATGGTTACTCACTTTTATTAATTTAGTTTTTCACCACAGTAACTATTTTTTCATTATTTTACTAATAATTATGATGAAACATTAAGTTGAACTTATTTAATAATAGTAATTATGATCATTAAAAATATGAAATACATATTACCAAATTCAAATCACATAATTTTAATAATTTAATTTAAAATTAAACCACCAAAACATGTTGAAAAAAAGGTATTTCAAGAAATTCATTTTTCAAGTAATAGATGATCTTAAATTAACTCTATGACTAGAAATCATCATTATATGAATTTTAATTTATATAAATAGATGTACAATATTTGAATTTAATTTAAAAAATTTCTTACTATGGGTTATTTTAATTAATTAAAATAGATAAACTTTATGCACTTATAAATAGTTTTCAAAAAAAATGCATTTTTAAGAATAAAAACAAACTTAAACCAAAATCATGAAAAAAAATATTAAAATAAATTAAATTAGATTAAATATAAATAAAAAATACATATGTTACTTTGAAATAATATTCAAATAATAATATAATTTTAAATTACTTAATTTATTTAAAATAAATTATGGTTTTACAAAATCGGTGTTTTTTACTATTCACTGAAAAGTCTTTCTTTTTAGAAAAATACAAAAACAATACCCTATGATAATTTTTATAAACTTATTAAAAAAAGTATTTAAATTTTTTTAAATAAAATTTTTTAAAGTGTCATAAATTAATTATAATATTTTCTCACAAAAATAAATAAAAATAATTTTTAAAGGAAATGTATTTTTGAAGAATAAAATGTCTTTATTAAAAATTCAATTATTATTTCATGGGAATTTATAAATTTATTTATATATATTAGGGAATTTATATATATATATCATAAAGTATTTAAAATTATTCATACCCTCCAATTTAATATATATGCTATAACGATCATAAATAATCTCGGTTCATATAGGCTTAGTGTTGCATGTTTTTTTTTGAAAAGGTCTCTCAAACAAAAGGCCTAGGCAATTATCATAAAAGATAAGAAGATTACAAGAGATGAAAATAAATTTAAAGGTTTAATTAAGGGTTTATCACACTCATCACTCCTTTATTCTTCTTGAGAAAAGGGTTTCACCGCATTTTTCTTAAAAATGGACCAAAGACAAACCAATACTAAGTCAATGTGATCCATGCTTGGGGTAGAAAACAAGATTGATTAACCCTGACATCAATATTTTTCATAAACTATACATCATGTGATACTTACCTTAGATATCTTTCTTTGGTGATGTTAAAATAGATTTGTCGAGGATTTTATAAACTGAAATAATCGTCAAAAAACACATAAAAAATCAGTTTTAAAAATATGTATCTTCCTTTTTAGTTAAACATGTTTTCACTCTTTTTATTAATAGATTTTCATAATCAAAGAAGTGATGGAAAGATTATATTTTCATAACTCAACTTTTTCACTATCTAGTCTTTCCATATTAACATAGAATCATAAGTTTCTCATAGGCATATCAAATTGAAATTTCCTTAAGTGATGTACTCCAACTTCTCTTAAAATGGAAGTTAAGGTTTCTATGATGAACACCCTTTCTTATTGTAAAAAATCTACAACACACATCCTTTTCTCCTCATTAATTCATCACCTTAAGTTCCCTATAAAAAATAATACTAAAAATAAATATGGGAATAAGGTATAACTTCTTAGTTCCATAATGAAAGTAGAAAAGTGAGATTTTTACCACAACCAATATCATCTTTTCTTTCTATCTTCAATACTTAAAGAGATCTTCATGCCTCTTTTTCTAAATTACATTTCATCTATCTTCATAGGAATAATATTCATCATCCAATTTTCACTTTTCACCTTATATAGATACTAATTATGATCCATAATACACATTTATCTTTAAATTCTCATTTCATATTATTTATATTTTCAAAATGAACTATCGGTATAGACAAACAATTTTATATATCATTCCTAGGTTTCTCACACCTCCTACACAGTATCTCAAGAACACATTGGTTATAAATTTTTTATAACCTTTTATTCCTTTTTTTAAATTCTCTTTTCTCTATTTATTATAGAGCACTTTCTTATGATTTTTTCATATTATCTTTTTGACATGAACATCCTTCAAACAGAGTGGTTAGGTTTCCTCTCTCTTATATGATTTTTCTCAAATCCAATGGCCAGTAATATCTATCTTGGAAGTGTTTGTTAGAGTTGGTATCCTAGAATAAACTTTTTTTACTTTGATTACATAGATATTTGATGTATTAAATATTAAATTAAACATCTTATTACATTTTTTTCATTGTTCGGCATGAACATAATGTAATAATATCCTAGACTATTTTTCCTATTGATAAGGTTATAATAGTTCACCACTATGATGAGAAACTTGAAGTGCTTTGAAAATATTCTTAATATATTTCTGAGGTTGGATAAAAAATTATGATGAGACACATTTTGTATAGACCGACAGTTGTGAGTACTCATAAGAAAATGAGACTTCTTCTCATGAATTTAATACTTGGTAATCTCCAAGATAAAAGATTATGAGAATGGACCCGCTAGTAGTAATTCCATAGGTTTTGGTTTCATCAGATATTCCAATTTGTGAGAATGTTTAATAGTCTTTAGACATTAATATTATCATTAATTCATGTCATGAAACGAGCACTTAGATTTACTAACAAAAATCATCATTCCATATGTTGGTGGGAAGTATGGTACGTTGGGTTCATCATGAATGATATGTTATTAATGGATAAGTCATGACAGGATTTTTCCCTTCCATATTTATGTTAGTTGATATCTCATCTATTTAATTGAAATAGAACCATTATCCTAAATTCCATAGCCATGGTGTAATGATAAGTGTATTTCAGATAGTCATTTAATGATGTATTAATCATATAGGTTGATGACATAATCATTTAACCTGCTTGATGATATCATATGAAAAAGGGGTTATATTACACAGTGAGTGTTCATATTTGGTTGCCATCTTTAGGACTGTAAGTTATTTCTCTTGGGGGACTTAACCCATTTCTAAACAGTAATATTGGAATTTAGGCAAGCCGGCCTAATGCCAATGAGAAAGAATCCTAGAGGTTCACACATTAAGTGTTTCTGGTTTTCTCGATTAAAATCTATTTGAATTTAATTAATGGAATAAATATTATTCTCAAGACTGAGGAATAATTTTATTTAAGTTATAATGATCGCATAAATTAAATAAATATTTATTCACTAGATTATGAGTAAAATATATTTATTTATTTTATTGAATATTTAATAAATAGTTATTTACTAGTTTTTGAATAAAATATTTATTTAAGAGAAAAATATTTATCTGGGTGTTCAATAAATACAAGAGCAGTTCGAACGGACCAAGATAGTGTCTAGTGATAGAATAATTATTTGCGAGTTGTTAAATATTATTTATCCATTTTGCATAAGTTGTCCACCACAAAATAATAATATTTTTATCATTATTATGTGGCATGGGATTTCATTAATGGTTATAATTATATTTAATGGTTGTTATGCAATTAAATTTTGTAACTGAAATCCCAACTCTATAAATAGATGAATATTTCTATTGTGTAATTAATTCAAAAACAATTCCATGTTTGGGAATAGAGAATTGTTGTGCATAAGGAATTATCTCTCAAATCCTCCACCTCTCTCCCTCTTAATAATAAGAACCCCATGAGAGAATTTCTTCAAGACTGAAGAATGATCGATCAAGAAAGAACAATGTAATACATTTTATTCACTGCTCTAGCACCTAGAGAATGGGTGGAATTTCTTGGAGACCATTGAAGCATGTGTGGATAACCACTAGAGATATTCTACCCTTGGATCCTTGCAATTGTAATGAAGGAAATCTAGAAGGTCCTTTTTAGGTGATCAATAATCATCAACAAAGAATTTTTATAACCCCATATATTTATTTTTTCAGATATTAAATAAATTAATTATAAATTTGACATGCAATATCCTCTCTCTTGATTTTGGGAAATGATTATTAAAATAAATTTTAATATATTACCCATCAAAGAAAGATTCTTCTGTACCCAGAACCAAAAAGTGGTATCATAGGGGTCACGTTTAAATTTATAATTATTTATTTGATTGTTGATCTATAAACAATTGTGGATAGATTTTATTTCATGTTATTTGTTCTTTATTCTGATTTGAATTAACATTTTGTCAATATATTAATCATGTTCATTCAGTGTTTCATTTTCTTAAAGATTTAAGAAAAAATGAAGAATGACTAGATATGTCATCAGGAAGTTCCAAATCATTGGCTGGTAAAATGAGTTACACGGCATGCGGCCAGAGCACACGTTGTATACCCATGCACATTGTATCTAAATGTGTCGAGTAATTAATTACACACGGTAATTTTATTGCACACTACGTGTTTATTGGGCCAACCTAGCACATGGAAATCAGATACAGGGTGTGTAATTGGCATGTACACACCATGTAGTCTAGCTGAGTCCACACACCGAATCCCCAGGCATGTGACTTAGATATACAGCAATCGAGGTACATGGTGTGTAGCTACATGTACACATTGTGTAGTCTCCCATTAATGGAAAAAATTAAAATTACATTAAATTTAAAATTTAAGCATTAAAACCTTATTTTATTGATTAGCAAATCATTGTGTGTTTGAAAATTTAATAATGATTTTATAGAATTTTAAAATTCTTAATTAATTTATTGTAATTAATATGTCATTACTAGTTCATCCATTTATTTTCCATGAATTCCATTAATGATGGGTATCTACAAATAATATCAGGTTATAATTAAGATAAATGAGAATTTATTAATTAATTAATGCAATCACATTCATCTTAAATAATAAAAGAAAAAATAAATGAATACAATCCATTTACTTTTGCGTATTCACTGCATGTGTGACTGTTCATGAGATTTACCAAGACCTGTGTATGTGTTGGAATTTATTTAATTAAATTTATTACATGGTTTTTCATCTATTTAATATTAAATTAAAAGAAGACCTATGAGTCATCCATCCCTCCATTATTATGTAGGACCTGTGTGTACAAGGATATTTATATAATTCTCTTCAACCAATAATTCGGTTCCCCTCACCTGTATGTGAGTAATAAATATTTTTAATTAATGGAGCATCCCAAGGTGTGTGGAGATGATTCAATATGGAACTATAATGGCACGAACTCGGTGATACATAGGTGGACATGTGGAATGTTGTAGCTCTTGTCAAGTCTAGAATAAGGAATTATTTCTCCTATTTCATAGGTTTATTTAATGTCCTCTCATTAAATCAACCATTATATAAGCTCATGATTGGGTCATTTAATTATTTATTTATTTTTTGTCTAATGCATTAAAATTATATTTATTGATGCAAGACTGTGATCACATAAATGAATGAATTAATATGCAAAGATGAAATTAAAATAAAATTGATTATTGTAATTGTTTTATCTAAGCATGGTTAATTAATTAAGTAAACAACCACTTAAATATTAACAAGACATGTAAAAGATAAAACATGATAAAAATTTATGCATAATAAAATAAAATCACTCAATCTAATATTAAATCAAACTAATCTTTCCATTACTATATTAGGAATTAAACTTAATAGAACTAAGTGTTTGACCAACCCTTATTGGGACACTTACTTTTATAAGAGGAGTTCTTATGAAATTTACAGGTTGACTTAACCATTTTACATCAATAGGAGTATCCCTTGATAGAATTGGTGTAATTTGGAGGCATGTGTTGAGAAAATCCAAGATGGGATTTCTAGATTGGGGAGTCCACTCAACGGATCAATAAACTGCAAACCCGTAGTTAGCAAAGACTTGCCTTCCTTAATACATTCAAAATAGCTTGAACAACCCTTTTTGGGGTTGTGCGAAGTGGAATACGGATCCTTTACACTAGAATTTACATGAAACTATACATTATAAGATCAATGGTGAGGGATATTGGGACTTAATAAAATAGTGGTAGATTTAAAAAAATCAATTAATTATTTCTCACAAAATCTATAATCAAGTAAAGTACTAATAATATGATCTTTTAATTGTAGAATAAAATGATAAGATCACTATACCTATGATCAATATTAGCTAAAGACAATCTCCTCAATGGTAGTAACTTCCAAGATTGGTTTAGAAGCCTTTAAGAGATATTACATGCTAAAAACCTCAAGGCTTGATCCTCCTACTCAAGAGGAAAGTGATAAAGAGTTCCTAGTATATGAAAAACATATGAACAATGTGGGTTATGTTCAATGTTTGATGAATTCTTCTATGTATAGTGAACTCATGAAGTCTCATGAAAACATGGATGTGTATATCATGCTTGATCACCTTTATGGTCTTTACCAGGAATGAAATAGATAGGAACAGTTTTAGATTTCCAAGGTGATCTTTTAGAGTAATCTTGGATAGGTTTACCTAGTTGGGCTTCACATAGTCAATCTTATTAACTACATTGAGATCCTAGAGGTTCTAGGGTTTAAACTCCCAGAATAACTAGGCACTGATCTCATTCTGGTATCACTCCCTCAGAGCTTCTCTAGTTTTTTTCTGAATTTTAATATGAAAAACATTGAGAAGTCTCTACCAAATCATATTATCCTCCTTCTCTAAGTAGATAAAGATATGAAACACGATAATTCTTATATACTTTCAGTGAAAACAGAAAGGGAAAGAAAATATCTTTAATCCCAAATCTTCTTCACACCCTTCCAAGAAGAATAAGATAAAAAGAGAAGCAAGGGAATAGGATGGTCTCTTTTTCGCATGTGGTAAGAAGGGCCAATGGAAGAAAAACTGCACCCAGCTAAAGAGGCAAGGGGAAGTTTCAGGTGCCTTTGTTATCAAGTTCAATTTATCTATTTCTACAAATTGGTTATTAGATATAGATTGTGGTTCTCACATATGAATTAAAATATAGGAACTAAGTAGATTCGGAAAAATTAATTGAGGGGAGGTTGATCTACAACAAGCCAACGGAGTTAAACTTATTTTTGTATCTATTAAGGACAACCACCTCACATTCCTAATCAGAATGATCTTAGTTTTAAAGGGTTTTTTTTATGTTCCTTCGGTTATAAAAACATTATTTTTGTATCTATACTAGATGAAGATAGATTAATTTTCAAATTTGGAAATAAATGTTGATTATTTTATAAAGATAGAATTTTTATGGTAAGGCGCATTTACAAATTGGTTTTTACATTTTGGATTTTATGAACCAAGTAATGACAATCTATAATGAAGTTACTTCACATGAATCATACAACACCCAAATTTGGAATCACCAACTAAGTCATGTAAATGAAAAACACTTGACAAAATTACATCAAGATGGATATTTATATTCTTTCAAACTAAAACCACTTGGTGTATGTCACGCATGTTTACAAGTAAAAATGACTAAATCCCCATTTAGTGGGAAAGGTGAAAGGGATGAAGATATTTTTGAATTATTTCATACTAATGTGTGTAGACCATTTCTTATTGATGAAAAGGGTGGGTATTCATACTTTATAACTTTTACTTATGATTTTAATAGATATGGATATATTTAATTAATGATATATAAGTCAAATTCTTTTGATAAATTCAAGTAATACGAGGATGAAGTTGATAACCAAATTTGTATAAATATTAAGAAACTCCACTCAGATTAAGGTGAATAATATCTTAATCAAGACTTCATTGATTACTTACGAGAGTTTGGGATATTATCCCAACTGACTCCTCTTAACACGCTTTAGTGGAATGGTGTAAGAGAAAGAAGGAACTACACCTTGTTTCACATGGTGAGATCAATGATGAGTCATGAAAGTCTTCGATTATCCTTTTGGGGATATATGTCACAAACAGTGGCACAAATACTAAACCAAGTAAAAACTAAATCAATAAATAGTATTCCATTTGAATTTTGGAGTGGAGGAAAAACCATGTTATATAATTTACATGTGTGGGGAATCGAAGCATTTGTTAAGTCCTCTTTAGGTAACTAAGTTTCACCCCGAGGCACAAAGTGTACCTTTATAGGATACCCCAAATAAATAAGGGGATATTACCTATAAGACCCATCATACAAAAGGGTTATAGTGGAAAGACACATGATATTCATTAAGAGAAAGTATAACTCTAAAATAGATAGTGGGATCGAGATAAAATTCGATGAATTCGAGGCTCAAGGCACCCAAAAGATGGTTCAGGATTAGATTCCACAAATCCCCATGGAATATGAAACTATTCTAGAGACTTGAGAACTATATAAGATTACAAGAGATGTTAGAGAACCATAACGGTATGGTTTTCAAGTTACCAAGGATGGTAACTCATTATTAATTGATAATAATGATCCTCTAACCTATAAGGAAGTAGTAAGTGGCACATATATTTCCAAGTGGAAAGAATCCATGATTTATAAAATGAATTCCATGTACCAAAACCAAGTCAAGATTTGGTAGATCCTCTAGTGGATATAAATATTATTGGTTGCAAATGGGTATTCAAGAAGAAAATGGACATAAAAGGATAAGTTAGTACCTATAAGGCATGACTGGTTGCAAAAGGGTTTAAACAGAATTAAGGTATTGACTATGATGAAACCTTTTCACCAGCTTCAATGATGAAATCCATCATAATTATACTTGATATTTTGTCTTACTATGACTATGATATTTTTAAAATGGATTTCAAAACATCCTTCCTTAATGGGAACCTTCATTAATATTTCTACATGATAAAACTTGAAGGGTTTATGACTCCAAAGGATGCCAATAAGATATGCAAGTTGAAAAAATCCATTTATAGATTAAATAAGGCATCCAAGTCATGGAAAATTTGTTTTGATGAAGCCATAATGGAATTTGTTTTATAAATAATGAATGTAATCCTTGAGTCTAAAAATGGTTCAGTGGGAGTGCAGTTGTATTCTTAATAGTATATGTTGATGACATATTACTTATTGGAAATGAAATACCATTATTATAATCTATTAAGGCATGGTAGAAAAAATTATTTTCCATAAAAGACATGGGGTGTGGCAACATATATTCTTGGGAACAAGATACATCATAATAGATCTAAGAGATTTCTTAGCCTAATTCAAAGTACATACATTGACAAGATACTGAAGAGATTCAGTATGGAACAATCCAATATGGGATTATTTCAAGCATCACATAGAATTCATCTTTCTAGGAAAATGTGTCCTCAAGTCCATGAGGAAAGAAATATAGTTCCAAGGATTCCATACGCATCAGTGATTAATTCATTCATGTATGATATGCTATGTACTAGTATAGATGTCTCCTATGCATTAAGTGTGGTAGGAAGATATCAAACTGATCCAGGAGACCACCATTCAATGGAAGTTAAGACTATCCTTAATTATATAAGGCATACTAAGTATATATTCTTAGTTTATGGAGGATATGAGGAACTAGTCATCAGAGGATATGTAGATTCTATTTTCCAGACTAATCAAGATGATATGAATTCACAAATGAGATACATATTCACTTTGAATGGAGGTGTTGTGAGATGGAAGAGCTCAAAGTAGGCTATGGTTGCAGATTCTATAGTAGAGTTTGAGTATATTGTATCTTATAAGATATCTAAATAAGCAGTTTGGATGTTCAATTTCATCCAAGATATTTATTTGGTACCTAAAAATAAAGATTCCATCACACTTAATTGTGATAATTCTGTAGTGGTGGCTCTCGTAAAAGAGACAATGTCACATCAGCAGATAATGGTAATACATTAGAAGTATCATCTCTTTAGGGATTTTTCTTAGATAGGTGAATTTGAATTGAGAAGTATTTATATGGAAGAAAACATGTTGGAACCCATGACTAAATCTTTCACTCAGTAGAAACATGATTATTGTGTGAGGTCTAGCAGACTGAAAGTCGTAAGTAGTTAGATCTAGTCCAAGTGGGAGTTTGTTAGAGTTGTTTTCCTAAAACCAATTGTTTGTACTTTTATTACATGAATATTTGATGTGTTAAATACTAAAATAAACATATTATTATATATTTTTCATTGTTATTCATGATCATAATGTAATAATGTACTAGAGTATTTTCTACACTGATAAGGTCATAGTAGTTCCCAGCTATAATGAGAACCTTGAAGTGCTATGAAATATTCATAATATAGTTATTTGGTAGGATAATATTATATGAAGGGACACATTGTATTTAGACTGTCAGGTGTGGGTACTCATAAGAATATGATACTACTTTTCATGAAGTTTTCACTTGGTAATCTCTACGGGTGATTATGAGAACAAACCCACCAGTATGAATTTTGCATGTTTTGGTCTCATCAGATATTCTTATCTGAGAGAGTGTGTAATGGTCCTTAGACTTTAATATTATCATTAATTCATTTCATAACTCACTCACTTATATTTTCTAACAAAAACGGCCATTCCATATGTAATGTCCTAGACCCATATTCCCCTTAATGGTTATCTCAATCCCGGTGGGCCACATGTCCTCAAGTTTATCTCCCTAAATGCTAGAGGCTTCCAACTAAAAGTGAGAGCCTAGGGTGTGTCCGTGGGGATAATATTCCCTCATTACCAAAGTGTATAATAATGGATGAATGTAAATATAGGTAAATAGAAGAAGCAACATAAGTAAACCAAAGGCATAGTGGAAAAATAGAGACACTAGTAAAAAAACTGAAAAAAAAACTGGAATAGAATCCAATAACTGATGATATGTCATGTCACTAGAAAATAGAAAAACATGGGTAAAAGAAAACATGCATAAAATGTTCCACAAAATTATAATGTAAATCAAAGACTATCCCAAGCATCCCAAGCTCCAACTCGATCATCTACTATCAAGCTCCATGCTAAACAGTAAGAAACTAAGTGTTTGAAGTCGTATGCTTCCCTTTGTCAACACATGACACTATGTAATATAATCTGGGTACCAATCAGTTCCTGGATAGAGTGTGAGATAAATCTCAGTGGTCCACCACCAATGGTGTCTATAATATATGGCTCGTGTAATGGAAATTTAATAGTGTGCAGGCATGCATATATAAAGTAAAGGAGTACAATGTAGCTAAATACCCAAGTACTTACTTCA
Source organism: Viscum album (assembly GCA_963277665.1). Classification (NCBI taxonomy): domain Eukaryota; kingdom Viridiplantae; phylum Streptophyta; class Magnoliopsida; order Santalales; family Viscaceae; genus Viscum; species Viscum album. The sequence continues at coordinate 139,697,629 of OY728136.1, forward strand.
GCCCTAGGTTGGTGTCTAAACATGTAAAAAATTCATTATGTGATTATTAACAGTTTATAAATAACTTACATGTTAGAATTAGTGAAGATTTTGAGTTATAACAATGCAACCTATAATGATATTTAATAGTGAAGCCCCAAGGTAGTAACCAAGGCGACGTAGATCTCAAGGGCCACCAACTCAGTAATAATTATAACCTAGTATGGGGTAAGAGTGTAATACAAGGAGCATAGTCCAAGAAATTCAACATTGAGTTTCCTATAGAGTCCAAAGAGTTCATCCAAGGTAAAATGGGGCTATGCAAAGACTGGGCCTGATAGGATTTAACCATGGCACCTACTTGTCAATGTTAGATCCAATGAGTGTATCCAAGGCATCCTATAATGATATTGAAGGGATTATATAGTTTCATACCATGAAACCAAATAATAGAAAAGGATAGAGATATAGGTGGATCCCAACCTAAGAAAATTGTATCCTTAAATCATAATGGGATTCCTGATTGCTCAGGGCATTCTCCGATCAGAATCCTAGGTGAGCTTGAGTTAGGCCATTCCTATTTAATTATGAAGTCATGTAATATTTTATTTAGTTTAATCCTTCCCTTTAAATAGTGTGATAATTTCAAGTATCATATGAAATTTTAATCATGTCATAATTAATCAACAAGTCAACTTATTCCAAGACTTTCCTTTCATTAGTTTGATAAGGCTAATCAGCATGAAACTATTATTAATTCCATTAAAAGAAAATTCAATAATTAAGGATCATTCCTTTACCTACCATAAATGTGGTAAGGGGTGTTATGGACATGAAACCTATTAATAATTCACAATTAATCTAATAAATTCATATACTTGGTATACTTTCCAATTTCTGTAAAACCTCAAGCTTCCATGGTATGCTTCTTCTTAATAATTCAATAGCTTGTGATACACGCAACACCTAGTTCAAGCCCACCATGACCTATCAAACTAGATGTTTAAAAAAGAAGATATGAATAGTATTAACCACATTTTTAATTTTATATATCCTATATAATTTTAACATTAATATTATGTGTTTCTTAGACATAATATAAGGAAAAATTCAATTGTTCAGATAAAAGAAGTATTTTTCCAAAAAACAGTTTTCCTCCTTTTAATAGAGAACCCTTTTTAAATCCAATATTTGAAACTTTTATATATTAGATTTAAATAAATGAAATTATTATTTATAATTGGGGCATAAAAAATTAATTTGGATAACTTTTTGGTGTTTTCAGATAAATTTTATATTTTAATGAATAGTGAAAATACTGTATTTTAATTCAAAACTGCTTTTTTATATAAATTATTTATATAGTTAGATTATATTTTTAATTATTTTTGAATTTTAATGGGATTATGTTTTTATTATTTAAAACAATTTTGGTTATTTAAATTAATTTCACATTAAAATTGGTCATAAACACATGTCAATCTTTTGATAGTTTTTACTTCTTAAAAACCCACTTTCTGGTTTTGAAAATGGGAATTAATTTTAAATTAATTTATACCAATTATGTTTTTTAAATTTGTAAAAATGGATTCCATATTTTTAATCATAAGTTCCAAATTTTTTAAATAGGTACCTTTTATTTTTTATCATTATGAATAGTAACTTCAGTAATTATTTTTATTTATCATAGTTAAAGGGTAAATCAGGTAAATAAGGGTAAATAATAATATTATAATAATATAAAACTAACCTAACATATTTCCTAATCCTATTGGATGATATATTTATGATCATGTCATCCTTAGGTCAATTTTAGGACCACATGGAGCCACTTGGTTGTGAAAATGACTTATTGTAACAATTAATTTAACGTAAAGGGAAATATAACATAAACATGTATCTTATTACTAAAAAATAATTAGGGTTATATAAGTGATATATTCAACTATAAATAGTCATTATAGATCTAAAAATATTTCATATATCATGGTATTTTATTTATAATTTTTAGAAATTAAATAATTAAATTTATTTATGACACAATAATGATGCATTATTTTTCTTATTACTAAAAGAATAAAATAAATGATATTATAAATATTAAAATAAATGTAATTTGATTCTTTTTAGGCTATCCATGAATTTTTTGGATGATTATGACATTTTATATTTTATATAATTCATTTTTTTAAGGAATCGAGTTTTTATTACTTTAACAAAAATAAATTACTAAATAGTGTCAAAATTTTCACAAATGAGTTTTTAAAACAAATACTATTTTATTAAATAATATAAAATATAAAAAATATATGATTTATAAACTGATATTTAATTGTTACAAATTTTATTAATGATCCACTTTATGTTCTCTTGGAATTTTATAGTAAATATATTAACCCTATAGTATAAAAATACAAGAAGCCACGGTAAGAGTTAAACTGTTTAACTAAGGGATAATCCCAAAAGATAAAGTTAATTTCATCACATAAACATGTCAAAAAAACCATTGGATGAGAGAATTTGTACCCATACTCACCTTATCATAGAAATAAATCACTTTTGATCTATTAGAAACCGAAAATAAATTTATAATAAATTAATATTTCAAGCTTTTCCTAAAGTGCTCCTCACCTCTCTTATAAAAGGGAACTTATCCTTATCTTTTATTCACACCACCAAATCACTTTTTCTTAGAAAAACCCTACCCAAATATCCTCCCAACTTCCCTCACTTAATCCTAGATTTCACCCTTTTGGAAGAAAACCAACTGAAGTATTTCTTTTGTGCTAATCAAAAGGAGACAGCAAAAGAAAAGGTAATTGTTTTATCCCTTATTTCAAAGTTCTTTTCTTCTTTTACTTCATCTTCGTAAGTTTCTACAATACTAAAATAATAAATCCAGCTTCATCTATATTCTGATATGTTTTTATGATTATGTAACAACCATATTCCTCCTTTTACCCATCCTATGAAAAACATTATCATCATGCTTGCGTGTGTACTGCTTATCATCTCCACATCGTGGTGTAAACTATTTTTTATCTATAATTTATTTAGACGGGTATAATGATGAATATAAATGAATAAAATAATAAATATAAAATTACATTATTTCTGTAAAATTCATATTCCATCCAATTTCATACCATTTAACCATTAAGTAAATAATATTATCGCTCGTGCGTATGTATGGCTTGTCGTCTCCATGACGCGATGAGACTCATATTCCACATCCACCATCTAAGAAGGAGTATAAAAATATATATATTATGAATAATTAAGAAATATATGACATAATAAGTCTAATGGAATAATATATATATATATATACATATATTTCATTCACTTACTACCATTCAATATGATAAGAAAATAGAAACAGCGTTCATGCGTACGTACGGCCTACCGTCTCCATGAATAGTATATTCCATTTCATATATCTATCTATTATATATATTTATATTATGAATATATATGATATATAAATCATATTATACATTTTTGAAGTAATTATATCATGATATAAGTAATATTATCAAGAATAACAAGTCAAAACACGTACGATAAACAAATCGATTATTAGCCGAAATGTTGCATTAACTTGGAATTGTTAATAAATGGTTATTATAAAGTCACTAAAGAATAATATATGATATCATAAATATTATTATTATTATATAATTTAATAATATGTTTAAAAACATTATATAGAAGTTTTTAACATGTACGGAGAGTATTAAACCGAAGGTAAGGGTTAATTCCTCAATCTCATTATTATCTGATATTGTTTATGTGTAAGTATTTACTGGGACATATTTTTCATCCATACCCATGTTTTATAAAATAGAATCAAAAGGAATATTTTTAGGTTTTACTTAAGGTAATATTTAACAAGAACATCATTTTAAATGTTTTAAAATTTTATTTTTATAAATCTTTTTAATGAATGTCCATGTTTTCAAAATGATTTTAAGGATTTATTTATAGGAACATGATTGTTTTAAAATGTTAATTTATTTATAACATTTCAAAGTGATATGAAACACTTTGATTCAAATATATCTTTTAAATGACTTATTTTATAAATTTTACGACTTCTAAATGATTTCAAGAAAAAGGGTTATTTCTCTCAAAGAGTTTTACTGATTATCTTCATCTATGTCAACATATTTTAATGGATATTATTATTGATTGAGGTTGATTTATAAAATCTTTTATATTGTATTAAATTATTTATGATATGTTTAACTGTGGATGTGCTATTTTTATACCATTCATGGTTTATGGTTAAATTATTTACATTTTTCATGCTAGTTTTAATACAAATGTTTATGTTATATTCCACACTTTTCATATGAGGAATGCATTGAAATTGGTAAGTGATAAGAAGGGCCTATTATTTCCCCTAGATGTATGGATAGGTCTCATGAGACAAACTAGATATATAATTTTCTAAGACCTTTCCCATTTATTTTCATAAATGGATTTGGATGAGGTCATAACCATTTAATTTTATATGTCTTGGATGAGGCCTCAATGGTATGATTCAGATGTCTTGTATTATGAATTCTCTCATTATGAGATTAGTTATTGATATTTCATGTGATTATTTGACTAATATAATATCCATGTGAAATTTTAAATGAAATTATTTGATTTATTATTTCCATATTATGATGAATATTATGTTTAAATGTATTGTGTTTCAGTTATATCCCTTGACTTAAAAGTTTATTCTTATTTATGATAGCTTTCACTATATTTTTTATCTTTACTAAGCATATGAGCTCACCCCTTTCTTATGTTTTATTTTCACAAGATTCCAAGAAGTTTTTTATGATTGATATGTAGGGTTAATCTAGGGGAATAATGGCATTCTCAAAGGATTATCTATGTTGTATTTTATGTTATAAATTTTAATGGAAAGTTCATGTATGTAATCTAGTTTATAAGACTGCTAAACTGGTTGGTTTTTCAGGACTTGATTCCTTGTAATCATGCTAATGTATTAAAATAATGCACTGGATCTATGATTCTAGGTTCGGGGTATTATAGTTGGTATCATAGGAATTTTAGAAACAACCATGGAAATAGATTTAGAAAACTTAGATTAAGGATCATAACCCTAAGATAGACTTTGAGGATAAGTATATAATAACCCCCTAGAATTTTGGTAATGATCATAGATAACCTAGGACTAAACCTAAGATGATATAGATTGAAAGTACCTTCCCATGATTATGTGGATTTCTTAAATGAGATGTGCTTCTCACCCTATGATTTTTGGTCTTAGTTAATGGAGGAAACCAGAAGGAATTGGATTAACATTTAGTTTGATGGAAAATATAGTGATTTGAGAAACAAAATTGGATAATGACTAGAGATAAAGATATTGTTATTATGCCGAATCAATTATCATGATAATTGATTAATAATGTGATCTTTTATGACTTTAATAACACATTGTGTAAGAGGAAGATGAACATTTATAAATATTCAAATTTTAATAATCATAGAGGAAAGAAGATCTGGCTTCCTATAGGTCAAGAGGAAGGGAAGAAGAACCTTAAGAAATACCTCAAATGGAGGAGAAGATGTTATCTCTATGGGAAAAAGGGTCATAGAGTGACTAATTGTTATGGAGTTCAATGTCTCATCTGTAGAAATCATAATAATTACCTAACTCAATGCCCAAACATAAGAATCTACCTCTAAACCAAGGAAGTACGTATTCCATTCCAAGCATTAAATTTTAAGGATTGAAGTATTTATATATTTGGATCCAATAATTATGAATAGATAATTACATAAGGAGTATTTAGTTTATGTTTTTTTCTAAGTATTTTCAAGAATATGTTGAATAGTTATAATGGACAATAAAATTTACTTAAGGGTGATATTTTATTTAGAGAACATATGAGTAAAGTAAATATTACCCTTAATATATTCCTTGCATTAAGATAATGATGTTTTGATAGAGATATGTTGGATTTGAATAAGTAAATTGGATGATGCAAGTTTCTTGAGAACTAATTATGGATTTTTCGACAAGTGGGTTATACTATGATGGATGAAGTGTGTAACTTTTTGGGACTTAAGGAATAATATACTATGTTTTAAGGAAACATGCATGTTTTCAATAAGGATATCTGATAATTTTGGTTATTACCATGACTCAAGAGAATACATGGTGAAGGTGTTAACATATTTGGAATGCGACAACCAAGAACTTCCCTATGAGATATGGGAGATAAATTCTAATCTGATTTGGTTCACCTATTTATAAAGTTTTATAATTTTTTTTTTAATATTGTAAGGTTATCCATTTATTGATAGTATAAGTTATACTCCAGTTATATTTTCTTAGATTAATGTATTATCTCGCTATAGGTGGACTTATGCATATGTGATAACCTATGATAATGTTTTCTAAAAATGTTTTTCTTTCATTTTTATGTTTTCCTATATGGAACCCTAGTATGTTTTATTTATAGATAATTTTATACTTACCTTTCTTTGTTTTAAAATAGAGGTCTCATTAATCCATTTTTAGATGTGGGATTTCAACTAAGTTATTTTGAAATGTAAAACCCCTAGTTTTCAATCATGGGTTTAAATTAAGAGGATGTAATATATTGAATTAGGGGATAATTTAACACCCCAATCTTCCATGGTAAACTTCTTCTTAATAATTAAATAGCTTGCACTACATGCAATAATAAGTTCGAGCACACTAGAACCTATCAAACTAGCCGTTTAAAAGCGGTTATGACTAGTATTAACCAAATTTTGAAATTTATATATCCCATATAATTTTAACTTTCATATTATGTGTTTCTTAGACATAATATAAGTAAAAATTCAATTTTTTAGATAAAAGAATATTTTTTTAAAAATATAGTCTTTCCACCTTTTAATGAAGAACCCTTTTTAAATCCAATATTTGTGTCACAACCCATCCCCCGGGGCCCATTCTGTGACTACCCCAATCCCTCATTCCATAGTCCAGGGGCTGGTGATGAGCACTGGAAAGGAATATCCCAAAAATGGAAGGTTTTTCCTTTAAACCTGTACACACACAGATAGGGCATATTGCACAAAAGAAACCAAAAAGGAAAGAAAGTAGTATGACCACCACAAAGTACCACCAATAAGAGTAAAATGTGTAAACTGAAAGTAAAGGGGCCATAATACAAGCTCAACTAAAAGTAATGTATAGGAAAATAAGTACAAGATTTTAAGATCTTCCTACAAGGATCCTGCATGAAGGGTAGGTAGATCTTACTATCGGATGTCACTATAGCACACCACGTCTATCGATCCACCTCTGAGCATCATCTAGCCCTGGATCCCCAAATTCTCTATCAAAGTTATTCGTCATCTGCACAAGACATAGCAAGTGTGGGAAAATCCTGTGTTGGGGTGAGTATAACAATACTCAGTAGGGACCCCAAGACCAACTTGGGTCTCACAGAAATCCACAAAAGAAAATACCACAAAGAAAGATCTCAAAGTAAAGCACAAAGAAAAAGACACATATCACACCAGGTATAACTTAAGTAAAAAGGTAAATATGGTCACTCATAAATATAGATCATCTTATTATATTAAGAGGATCTACTATTGATCCATGAAGGGTCGCTCTGCTGCTGATCCACGAAGGGTAGCTCTGCTACTAATTCATGATGGGTCGCTCTACGACCAATCCACAATGGGTCACACTATTGTTTATCCATGAAGTGTCTCTCTCATGAAGATCTATAAAGGGTATCTCTTATGTTGATCCACAAAGGTTTTATCTTATGATGATCCACAAAGGGTATCTCTTTTGCTAATCCATGAAGGGCCTCTCTTATGCTGATCCACGAAGGTTTGCTCTTCATTCTTCACATCAAAGCCAACTGCTGGATTCTCGCACTTAGCACGCTTGATTTCCAGAGGATCTTCACCTCAATCCATTTTCTGTACCTCAATTTTCACAAAGTCCTTCATAAAGTAACCGAAAGGATATTCTTGTCATAAGTTTTCCAATGCAATAGATGATGCGTCGAACAGATTCCTGGTCTATAAGATATTGGAATATTTAAAAAAAGGACCTCATTGGATTTGAGTCTGATCCAACTGGTTCATAAGCCAACCTCCTCCAAAACTCATGTAGAGTATCATAAAAGGACCTTCTCATCACAAGGGTCCCAAATCCACTAGTGATGTGTCAATTGGAAACCTGGTTTGAGGTATATCATTGTTTTTATAAATAAGGGTTGGTTGCGTCTGGGCCCGGTCCGACTCGGTTAGACTAACCCGACCAATCCTGGTCTGGGGTCCTGCATGACCTGACCATATCTGTTTGGCCCATTAGCCTAGCCCATTGGGCCCTACTGGACCCATAATAGGTTGTTCGTGGATCCAATTCACTTGGTCACCCAGTGACCTGAAATTTATCCAGCACGGCATGCACTAGAGGGTCGGTCTCTTTTCCAAGCACAGGCCACCACGTGGCTTGGTTTTATCCCATAGGACTGGTTTTCTAAATCATACCGGCTCAAAAGTTTAGCCAGGATGCTTAGACGGTTAGGTCCGCTAGCCTGGCTTGGCCTGGTGGGCTGGTTGGGGTGTGCGCAACCGGTTCAACCCTCCCCCACCTCATTCGCACACGGACCGCAAGGACTGGACCACTTCCTTATACACGGTGCCAAGCTGGCGCCGCGTCCAGCCGACCACTGCGGTTGACGGGCTACGGCCTCCTCCACCACGTTTCATTCCACCTTCACCTGTGTGGTCGGTGAGGGCCAGCCACTCCACTACATATGACATTGGTTGGCACCGCCATTCCGACATCATCTTTTTTAGGCCACCGGGTTCACTCTAGTGGTCTGATTTCAAAACTGATTGTGCCCTTGGGCCTCTTGGGTTTCTTCCTTTCCAGTGAGGGTCTTGAAATTTCTTTTCCACAATTTCAAATGCTCATCGACTAAGAATGCACAAGGAAGAGGGGGATTAGGACTTATTCATGTCGGCCCGCACCCTCCGCGTTAGAAGTTTAAATTAGGGGTGGTTAGGGGATGGTTTTCTATCAAAAAAAGATTATTCCTGAATAGAAATCCTAGAATCATCATCCTCCCATAAGAATGGACGATCCGCGGGTTTACCTGTTTGTTGGTTAATTCACGTTCGTCGTTTAGAAATTACAACAGGGAAACTTTAACAAAAATAAACCCCGTACCTCGATCAATGTTTGATGTTGAAATGTTCTTTCCTCAAGGGTTCAAGAGGTTGACATCATTCGTCACTTCTTAGATTCATTCTTCGAGGTACGTCGAAGTCGATGACATTCTGACATCATTCGTCCTTGTTCATTGGATAGAAAACTTGCAAGTGGTTCATCAAAAAATTTCCTATGGTTTAATTCCCAAATCTCTAACGCTTTAGCTAATTAAAAATGGAACACCTCGTAGTGTTTCTATTACATTGTGACTTTGCTTCATTACACTATTTCATTTATGAAACAGTGTAGATGTTACGCTACATCTTAACAATCCATTAAGGGGATTTATTTAATGTGCCTCATTGTCACCCCTTCGCCACACCATATCACTGTCGTCCACTGCTCAATGGTTAGGAAAAAAGATAAAATAACTTTTTAGAGTTATTTTATTGTTTTCTGAAAAGTCTAAAAAATAACTTTTTCATCTGACCCTTTCCAATCATTGTTAAGTTCTTTCTAGGTAAATCTCGGCATTCCAAGTTCAAGGGTGCCCTCATATTTTTTATTCGAGCACAGGTTCAAAATATAGAAAAACCTACTCACGCATTTACTTAAGTGAGCTTAAAGAAAGTTTAAAATTCTGTTTTGGGCTCACCGGGCCTCAAAATCACATGTCGTCAAAGTGTGAGGTCTTGATATAATTCCATATAATTTTAAACAAAATTACATGGAAATTCTAGGACATTACATTCTTTCTACCTTAGGTATTTACATCTATAAAATCCAATATAAAGGTTAATCAAACAAATTGAGGTATTGAGCATGAATCTGAGCCTCCCGCTCCCATGCACTCTCATGGAGGTTCTCGTGCTACCACTGAATGCACACTAAAGGAATCGACCATCCACAAAGAACCTTCTCCTATCGATCCTCTATCTCCACTAGGAACTCCATAAATTTCTCCCCATCATCAATGTCCATCTCACCCCAATTGATGATGTGTGATGGATCATGTACGTACCTCCTTAGCTATGCCACATGAAAAACATTATACACCCAGTGCATCTGTGGGGAAGAGCTAGGCGGTATGCCACCTCACCAGCTCTGTTGAGAATCTAGAAATGTCTGATGAGCCTTGGAGATAAAATGTCGCCCCAACCAGATCTCTGTAATCCCCATTGGGGTGAGACCCGAAAGAAAACATGGTCTTCCTCCTCAAACTCCAAGGGTCTTCGTCTCCTATTTTCATAAGACTTATATCTACTCTGTGTAGTTCTCATCTACTCCTGGATGATCTGCACCTTCTCAGTGGTAGCCCGTACCAACTTTGGACCCATGAGTTTTGACTCCCCTGGGTCTTTACATTATAGAGGTGATCTGCATGGACACCCATACAAGGAATCAAATAGTGTCATGCCAATGGTGGAGTGATAGCTATTTTTGTACGCAAACTCCCCCAGTGGTAGTTGGTCCTCTAAACTATGACCAAAATCTAGGACATAATCACGAAGCATGTCCTCTAACATCTGTATGGTCCACTCCATCTGACCATCTATCTGAGGATGAAAAGCTATGCTCAAGCGCAGTTGAGTCCTAAAAACCTCCTAAAACCTCTTCCACAACTAAGATGTAAAGAATCCATCATGTTCTGAGACGATCATTGAAGTCACCCCATGAATCCATACTATCTCCTGGATATAGAGGCTCTCTAATCCCTCTACTGATCCCTGCATCACCGAAGACTACATACGCAATTCCCACTTCTAGTAGTCTCAGGATGGAGGCACTCGTTAGTCTCCACCTCATATTCTAGAAACTTTACTAGAACATCTCCATCCATAAGAAGGGATATCCCTTCTTTTTCAAAGCTAAAAAGGGTGTTTCTACTCTAGAAAATTCGGGTGAGAACCTTCGGTAGTACCCAGCCAACCCCTAGAAACTCCTCACCTTAGTCACACTCCTGTGTGGATACCAAGTAAGCACTACCTCTATCTTCTCTGGATCCACCACAACTCCAGCCTCTGAGATGATGTGTCCTAGAAAGTGGACCTCCCAAATATTAAACCGGAACTTCAAGAGATTACTATAAAGATGGTGCTATAAGAGTGTATCCAGGATTATCTACAGGTGTGTACCATGCTCCTCCTCTGACACTGAGTACACCAAGATGTCATCAATGAAGAATACCACGAAAAGATTGAGGTAAGGCTAGAAGATCGTATTCATGAGTCCCATGAACACAGCTGAGGAATTTTTCATACTGAAAGGCATCAACAAAAACTAATAGTGGTCATACCATCATGTAAAGTTTGTTTTCGGTACATCCTCATCCCATACCCGAAACTGACGATGGCCTAATCTGAGGTCAATCTTTGAGAACCACCTCTCTCCCTTCAGCTGATCTAAGTGATCATCAATCCTTAGAAGTGGATACTTGTTCTTCACGGTAACCTGGTTCAAGCGCTGGAATTCTACGCATAGTCTCAAGCTCCCATCTGCATTCTTGGAAAACAACATCGGGGATTCCCATGGAGAAACAACGGGTCTTAAAAATCCCTTCCTCTACAAGTCCTCCAATTTTACTCTCAGCTTCCAGTGCTCTGTGAGATCCCTCCGATATATAGGTTTAAATATTAGTGTCATCCCTAGGAACAAGTCAATGAAAAAGTATACCCTTATATGGGTAGGTAGTCCTGGGACATCATCTAGGAAGACGTACACATACTCATCCACCACTGTAGGAAAGATCTGACTCCTCTCATCCACCATACTGAGGGTGAGGGTAGCCAATTGGTGAGTGATCAACCGCACCCTCCTCCAAGAAAGTATATCCTATGCTGAAAATGTTCACTTCTCACTAGTGAAGGAAAACCTGGTCCCATTCTTACAGACACACTGTACTTTTCACCCAAAATAGTCAATCAAACCATGGATTGTAGATCACCAGTCCATACCCAAGATGATTTAGTAAGGAATCAACACTGCTACTAGGACATCCCATCCAAATATCTTGCCTCCTATAGTAAGCTCATACTACCGGCACCAGTGTGTAATTGTTGAATCCCCTCACGTAGGAGTCTCTAATTGTAAGGATTGATCCAACAGCTCCACCAGAATCTTTGAGCCTCGAACAAGGTCTATGGTAAGGAAAGAGTGACTTGAACCTATATCTATAAGAACTGCAACTAAGGTGTAGAAGGAACAGAGCCTTCCTCTAATCATCTCTAGAGCACCGTGTTCATAGGCCTCTACAGCTTGAAGCTGAACTCACCCATGTCTGTCGGCTCTCTGATCTCGTGGTGGACCACCTGAGGGCGGTGGAGGTTGTACCTCAAACCTCCTCCACCACCTACCACTCGGCCCGCTCCCCTACCACATCCTCCTCCCTGCATACCTCCTCTTTTTAACCTCTATCATTGTCTCGGTGGTCCCTCAACCATATGGTGATCATCCGTGCGGGGAGTTAGACAGTCTCAAGATATTTTCCCATGTCTGCCATAGGAGTAACAAACTCTGGCCCTCAGCATACCTCCTCTTCCTTGCGAGCTTTTCACCTCCGACCCTACATCCTGGGGTTGTCCTTTGGAAGGTCTAGCCTGTTTGGGCATCTGCGTTGTCCACCTACTACCTACTACAGATGACTCTGCCACCTATCATCTGGTGGTGTCTCTCACTGTTGGGGCCTTCTTGGATAGGAAGTTCTCTAATAGTAGAGCTTTCTCTACCACTCCAGCTTGTATCGGGGTGCTGAGAGAAATCATCAATGCCCTAATCTTCTGTCAGAGTCCTTACTCAATGGTATGGGACCTGATGAAAGGGTCATGTATCATATTAGTGGAGTAGCAGGAGAGGTCGGTAAACCTCACCAAGTACTAGGACATAGTCAGGCTACCCTGTTGTAGGTGAAGTAGCTCCTGGATACACACTGAGCATAGTGTTGCTGGTATGAACTTCACCCTAAAGAGGATCTTGAAGTATAACTAAGCAAGGTTCACCTCCTCATGTGTCTGGAGCATTAATCTCCACTATCTCCCTATCATTCCCTGAAAAAATCTAGTAGTTCAGACCACCATTTGGTTTATAGGTGTCTCTAACAGGCATAAAACCCATGTAACTTCCTCCAGGAAATCCTCAGCTACCTGAGGATCTGTCTCACCTATAATCCTCAAAGGCCTGTATCTCTGGAACCAATTAAATTTGTTTAGTTGGTGTGCAATATCCACTAGTGGGGATGGTATCAACTATTTCTCTATAGGTGTTGGTGTTGTTGGTACACCACCTGAAGGTGATATCACTGTAAGTGGTCCATGCACTAATGCCTCATCGCTTTGTGGGCCATCGTTTTGATCCCTCACTGGAATCCTAGATGGTTGTCTTCATGGAGGAACCTTGTAGGGAAATTGATGTTATATGGTCAATTAAGATATACCTAGTGAGCTGAATCAAAGAGATCAAGAGAAAAACATTTCCAAAACACATGAAACTAGTTATTTCATATATCGACCCAGAAAACAAAATTCAGGGCCTTGATGTATAGATACATCATCCGCTGCACCAACATTGTACTCCCTATCCTAAAAGCTGAACTCATAACACTTAACACTATTTCCTCATCAAAAAAATGCAAACTCTTAGTTCTTCTGGTAGAATCAAACATCCTTTGATACCACTTTGTCATGACCCTTCCCCTAGGGCCCGTGTCGTGACAACCCCAAGCTCACTTTCTATAGTCCAGAGGCTGGTAACTAGTACCAAAATGTCATATCCGAAAAAGGGAAGGCATTTTATTTAAACTTGTACACACACAAATAGGGAATAATGCACAAAACAACCCACAAAGGAAAGAAATTAGTACGAACACCACAAAGTACGGCTACTAAGAGTAAAATGTGTCAACTGAAAATAAAGGGGATAGAATACAAGCCCAACTAAAAGGAAAGTACAACAAAAGAAGTACAATATCCGTAGGTCATCTGCCAAGGATCCTACATGAAGGGTAGGTACAGCTCACTGTCAGATGTCACTACATCACACCACATCTATCGATCCACCTCCAAGAACTTTCTATCCCCGACTCCCCAAAGTCCCAGTCAAAGCTATATGTTTTCTACACAAGACACAACAGATGTAGGAAAATATTGTTCAAGGGTGAGTATAACAATACTCATTAGGGACCCCGAGACCAACTCGGGTCTCACAGAAATCCACAAAGGAAAATACCATAAAGAAATATCTCAAAGTAAAGCACAAAGAAAAAGACACAACTCGCACCAAGTATAACTTAAGTATAGAAGTAAAGATGATTATTCATAAAGATATATTATCTTATTCTGCTAAAATGATATTTTGCTGATCCATGAAGGGGAAATATGCTGCTGATCCACGAAGGGTCACTCTGCTGCTGATCCACAGCGAGTCTCTCTACGGCTGATCCACGATGAGTCGTGCTACTGCTGATCCACGAAGGGTCACTCTTGTGTTGATACACAAAGATTCACTCTAATATTAATCCATGAAGGGTATCTCATATGTTGATACATGAAGGGTCTCTATTATTCTAATCCATGAAGGGTTGATCTTATGTTGATCCATGAATGATCATTCTTCATTCTTCATGCCACAACTAGCCATTGGATTCCTACACATAGCACGCTTGATTCCTAAAGGATCTTCTCTTCAAGACATCATTCATACCTCAACCACCACTAATTTCCTCATAGATTAAACTAAAGGACCGTCTAATTTTAAGGGTTCCAATGTAACAAACGGTGTGTCAAATAGACACTTGGTCTGTAATATATGGGCATTTTATAAAAATGGGTCCAGCTAGATTCAAGTCTGATCCAACCAATCCATATGAAAACCTCCAAAAAAACTCACGTAGAGTATCTCAGAAGGACAATCTCATCGTAAGGGTCCCAAATCCACTAACGGCGCATCAATCAGACGCCTAGTTTGAGGGATATCATCATTTTTGTAAATAGGGTTTGGGTCAGTAAGGTCCGTGGGCCACCTTAAGGCCTTCAGACCACCTTAAGTGCAAATTCAAACCAGACGACCTACAAGTAACAAGCTCTACAAGGAGGATGAGAAAGGAGCTTTAACCACAGCAGAAGATAAATGGATTTCAAGAATGGGAGGGTATGGCACCTGCCATCGGGACAAGCCTGTGCATGCACAGGAATGCCTAGAAGAACAGCCATGCGAAGGTGGAGAGCTGATTTCACGATGAAGATGCTGGGGAGAAGAAGTTCCAAGTAGTTAGTCTGGGTTCTATGTAATTTTTGAAGACTACGGGCAAATGAATTCCTCTAAAGGCCTACGGGACATGTAATACTTATGCATGCGGACCTTGTAAGGGTTCCACCTCACCCCTTGAAAGGTGTATTATCAAAAATCAATAAAAAATGAAGGCCTTAGGGCCATTGGATGGATGGTAAATAAGGGTCGGTTGCATCTAAGCCCTGTCTAACTCGGTTGGATAGACCCGACCAACCCTGGCTCAGGGTCCCGCATGACCTGATCCTCTTTGTATGTCCCATTGGGCCCTACTGTACCCAACCTAGGTTGGTCATGGTTCAAGTCCGCTTAGTCACCTAGTGACATTAAATTTATCTGGCTCAGCCCGCACTGGCAGGCCGGTCTCTTTTCCCATCTCAGGCCACCATGTGGCATAGTTGTATCTCGTTAGTCTGATCTTCTAAGGCGGACTAGCTCAAAAGTTTAGTCGGGATTCTCGAGCATCCAGGTCCGCTGGCCTAGTGTGGCCCAGGGGGTCGGGCGGTTCGGCTCAAACCTGCTCAGTCGGTCTAGTTGGGGTGTGAGCGGCTGGTTCAGTCATCCACCCACCCCCCCACTTCATTCATACACATCCCAAAAGTGTCAGTCCACTCCCTTCTATGCGGAGCCATCTTGGTTCCGCATCCAGCCAACCGTCGTGGCCTCCTCCACTACGGCATGCACCGGGCGCACCACCTATGCCTACGCGGCCAGTGAGGGCCGACCACTCCACTGCACGTGGCCCCAGTTGGATCCGCCTTCACATGTCATCAATGCCAGCATGCCGGTGGTGTTGTGTCTCCACACCAGTGGTGTCGTGCCAAAAACACCTTCTACGGGCCATCGGGTCCGCTTCGGTGGTCCAATTTCAAAATTACTTTCACCCTCAGGCCTCTCGGGTTTCCACCTTCCCTTTGAGGGTCTTGAAATTTCCTTACATTTATTTTGAACTTTCGTTGACCAAGAACACACAAGGAGGAGGGGGGTCAGGCCTTGTTCATGTCGGCCCGTGCCCTCCACATTATAATTTTAAATCAGGGGAGGTTCAAGAATGGTATTCTGTCAACAAAAGTATAATCCTGAATAGAAATCCCAAAAGCATTATCCTCCTGCAAGAACGGATGATCATCTAATCAACATGTTCATTGGTTAATTTGTGTTCATCATTTAGAAATTAGAATGGGGTAACTTTAACAAGATTAAACCCCCTACCTCAATTGGTATTTTATGTTGAAGTTTTCCATCCTCAAGGGTTTAAGAGGTCGATGTCGTTCGTCACTTCCCAACTTCTTTATTTTAGGTACGTCGAATTCAATGATGTTCCCCCGATGTTATCCCTTCATCGTTGGAGAAGAAACTTGTCGAAGGTTCTTCAAAGAATTTCCTATGGTTTAATTCCCAAATCTCCAACGTGTTATCTAATTTTAAAGGGAACACGTCGTAACATTTCTATTGTGCTACGACGTTAAATCGTTATGTTGTTTCATTTATGAAACAGTGTAGCTGTTACGCTGCATCATAATGAGCCACTAAGGGGCTTCCTTTAATGCGCCTTATTGTCACCCCATCGCCGCAATGCAGTGCCACCGTCCTCCAATCAACAGTTGAGAAAATAAGTAAAATAACTTTTTAAATTTATATTATTATTTTCTAAAAAGTCTAAAAATAACTTTTTCATCTAACCAATGTCGGTCAAAGTTATGTCCTTTCTAGGCGAATCTCAACATTCAGAGTTCAACGGTGCCCTTGAATTTTTGATCTGATCATTGGTTCAAAAGATAGAAAAATTTTCTCTCACATTTACTTAAGTGACATTAATAAAATTTTAAAATTTTGTTCTGGGCTCATCGGGCCTCGAAATCACATTCCGTTAAAGCGTACGGCCTCGAAATAATTTCATATAATATAAAAAAAATACACAGAAATTCTGGGATATTATAATTTGACACTTTTATATATTAAATTTGAATAAATTAAATTCTTTTTTAGAATCAAGACATAAAAATTTAGTTTAGATAATTTTTTTGTGTTTTTTTGATAACTTTCATATTTTAATGAATAGTGAAAAATACTGAATTTTAATTCAAAACTGCATTTTCATCTAAAATATTTATATAGAGAGATTATCTTTTTAATTGGTTTTAAAGTGTAATTTGATTATGTTTTTATCATTTAAACCAATTTTGGTCATTTTAATTTATTTCACACTGAAATTGGACATAAAAACATGTCAATCTTTTGATAGTTTTTATTTCTTAAAAACCTAGTTTCTGGTTTTGACAACGAGAATTAATTTTAAATTAATTTCTACCAATTATGTGTTTTGAATTTGGAAAATTGGATTCTGTATTTGGAATCATAAGGTCCAAATTGTGTAAATATGTACCTTTTATTTTTGGACATTGTGAATAGTAACTTCAGTAATTATTTTTATTTACCATGGTTAAAGTGTAAATCAGATAAGTAAGGGTAAATAATAATATTATAATAATATGAAACAACCCTAACACATGTTATAATACTATTGGATGATATATGGATATCCATTATCATACTTAGGTTGATTTTAGGACCCCCATGGAGACACTTGGGTGTGAAAATGACATGTTATAATAATTAATTTAAAGTAAAGGGAAATATAACATAAAAATGTATCTTATTACTAAAAAAATTAATTAGAGTTATATAAGTGATATATTTAGATATAAATAGTCATTATAAAGGAAAAAATATTTTTTACATCATGGTTTTTATTTTTTATTTTTATAAATTAAACAATTAAATTTATTTATGACATAATAATGATGCAGTATTTGCCTTATTAATGAAAGAATCGAATAAATGATATTATAAATGTTAAATTAAATTTAATTTGAAAGTTTATATTCCATCCATGAATTTTATGGATGACTAGAGTGGATATATATCCTCTATCTTATATGATTTTTATTAACTCTCTTAGTCTAAAAAGTATGTCCTAGAATTTTTTTTCATGAAATATTTAGTAAAATTACCTTATTAGTCACATTTTCCATGGATTCCTTCAAGATAATAAAATATTTTTTGGTTAGATATATTTTTTGACATTTCAACTCTAAAATTTTGTATTCAAATATTATTCCCCCTATTAATAAAATAACTCTTTATATTTTCATAATTACCCCCCTTGATTTATTCTAATTCTGAGAAAGTGATATATTATGCCAAAAAAATAGTCTTTTTGAAAAAATGTTCCACAACACCCACAATAACCTATGCACTTCTATCTTCCATAATTTTGATTGGTTTGTTGGTGAAAAACTAATTAATATCTAGATTCACTCCATCCTTTTTTACCTTTTTCTTGGGTAATTTTATCTTATCAACTTATTTTCAACTACCCTTGATGTTGGGGTGATTCTTTAAATACTTTATTTAACCCAACCTATTACATTTTTTATAGTATAATATATACAAAAAGTGGAAAAATAGTTAACATTACTTGAATAATTAAAAACAACTTGGTCCTAATTTATTTGGATTGGATTTTATAGAAGTTTTGGACGATTCATCTAGAACATAAACAGCTTTCACATAATATTCTCTAATAATTTTCAATGTTTTTTCATATTTAATTTATATAGACAATGCCTTACCTAACTCTTCTTCTTTTATATAAAATTTTACTTCTATGTCTTTGAGAATCTTATCTTGTTCTACAATATTCACTTTGAGGATATTAATATCATTAATCTAATCTTATCCTGTGTGGATACCAAGTAAGCACTACCTCTATCTTCTCTGGATCCACCACAACTCCAGCCTCTGAGATGATGTGTCCTAGAAAGTGGACCTCCCAAATACTAAACCGGAACTTCAAGAGATTACTATAAAGATGGTGCTATAAGAGTGTATCCAGGATTATCTACAGGTGTGTACCATGCTCCTCCTCTGACACTGAGTACACCAAGATGTCATCAATGAAGAATACCACGAAAAGATTGAGGTAAGGCTAGAAGATCGTATTCATGAGTCCCATGAACACAGCTGAGGAATTTTTCATACTGAAAGGCATCAACAAAAACTAATAGTGGTCATACCAGCATGTAAAGTTTGTTTTCGGTACATCCTCATCCCATACCCGAAACTGACGATGGCCTAATCTGAGGTCAATCTTTGAGAACCACCTCTCTCCCTTCAGCTGATCTAAGTGATCATCAATCCTTAGAAGTGGATACTTGTTCTTCACGATAACCTGGTTCAAGCGCTGGAATTCTACGCATAGTCTCAAGCTCCCATCGGCATTCTTGGAAAACAACATCGGGGATTCCCATGGAGAAACAATGGGTCTTAAAAATCCCTTCCTCTACAAGTCCTCCAATTTTACTCTCAGCTTCCAGTGCTCTGTGAGATCCCTCCGATATATAGGTTTAAATATTAGTGTCATCCCTAGGAACAAGTCAATGAAAAAGTATACCCTTATATGGGTAGGTAGTCCTGGGACATCATCTAGGAAGACGTACACATACTCATCCACCACTGTAGGAAAGATCTGACTCCTCTCATCCACCATACTGAGGGTGAGGGTAGCCAATTGGTGAGTGATCAACCGCACCCTCCTCCAAGAAAGTATATCCTATGCTGAAAATGTTCACTTCTCACTAGTGAAGGAAAACCTGGTCCCATTCTTACAGACACACTGTACTTTGCACCCAAAATAGTCAATCAAACCATGGACTGTAGATCACCAGTCCATACCCAAGATGATTTAGTAAGGAATCAACACTGCTACTAGGACATCCCATCCAAATATCTTGCCTCCTATAGTAAGCTCATACTACCGGCACCAGTGTGTAATTGTTGAATCCCCTCTCGTAGGAGTCTCTAATTGTAAGTTTTGATCCAACAGCTCCACCAGAATCTTTGAGCCTCGAACAAGGTCTATGGTAAGGAAAGAGTGACTCGAACCTATATCTATAAGAACTGCAACTAAGGTGTAGAAGGAACAGAGCCTTCCTCTAATCATCTCTAGAGCACCGTGTTCATAGGCCTCTACAGCTTGAAGCTGAACTCACCCATGTCTGTCGGCTCTCTGATCTCGTGGTGGACCACCTAAGGGTGGTGGAGGTTGTACCTCAAACCTCCTCCACCACCTACCGCTCGGCCTGCTCCCCTACCACATCCTCCTCCCTGCATACCTCCTCTTTTTAACCTCTATCATTGTCTCGGTGGTCCCTCAACCATATGGTGATCATCCGTGCGGGGAGTTAGACAGTCTCAAGCTATTTTCCCATGTCTGCCATAGGAGTAACAAACTCTGGCCCTCAGCATACCTCCTCTTCCTTGCGAGCTTTGCACCTCCGACCCTACATCCTGGGGTTGTCCTTTGGAAGGTCTAGCATGTTTGGGCCTCTGCGTTGTCCACCTACTACCTACTACATATGACTCTGCCACCTATCATCTGGTGGTGTCTCTCACTGTTGGGGCCTTCTTGGATAGGAAGTTCTCTAATAGTAGAGCTTTCTCTACCACTCCAGCTTGTATCGGGGTGCTGAGAGAAATCATCAATGCCCTAATCTTCTGTCAGAGTCCTTACTCAATGGTATGGGACCTGATGAAAGGGTCATGTATCATATTAGTGGAGTAGCAGGAGAGGTCGGTAAACCTCACCAAGTACTAGGACATAGTCAGGCTACCCTGTTGTAGGTGAAGTAGCTCCTGGATACACACTGAGCATAGTGTTGCTGGTATGAACTTCACCCTAAAGAGGATCTTGAAGTATAACTAAGCAAGGTTCACCTCCTCATGTGTCTGGAGCATTAATCTACACTATCTCCCTATCATTCCCTGAAAAAATCTAGTAGTTCAGACCACCATTTGGTTTATAGGTGTCTCTAACAGGCATAAAACCCATGTAACTTCCTCCAGGAAATCCTCAGCTACCTGAGGATCTGTCTCACCTATAATCCTCAAAGGCCTCTATCTCTGGAACCAATTAAATTTGTTTAGTTGGTGTGAAATATCCACTAGTGGGGATGGTATCAACTATTTCTCTATAGGTGTTGGTGCTGTTGGTACACCACCTGAAGGTGATATCACTGTAAGTGGTCCATGCACTAATGCCTCATCGCTTTGTGGGCCATCGTTTTGATCCCTCACTGGAATCCTAGATGGTTGTCTTCATGGAGGACCCCTGTAGGGAAATTGATGTTATATGGTCAATTAAGATATACCTAGTGAGCTGAATCAAAGAGATCAAGAGAAAAACATTTCCAAAACACATGAAACTAGTTATTTCATATATCGACCCAGAAAACAAAATTCAGGGCCTTGATGTATAGATACATCATCCGCTGCACCAACATTGTACTCCCTATCCTAAAAGCTGAACTCATAACACTTAACACTATTTCCTCATCAAAAAAATACAAACTCTTAGTTCTTCTGGTGGAATCAAACATCCTTTGATACCACTTTGTCATGACCCTTCCCCTAGGGCCCGTGTCGTGACAACCCCAAGCTCACTTTCTATAGTCCAGAGGCTGGTAACTAGTACCAAAAAGTCATATCCAAAAAAGGGAAGGCATTTTCTTTAAACTTGTACACACACAAATAGGGCATACTGCACAAAGCAACCCACAAAGGAAAGAAATTAGTACGAACACCACAAAGTACGGCTACTAAGAGTAAAATGTGTCAACTGAAAATAAAGGGGATAGAATACAAGACCAACTAAAAGGAAAGTACAACAAAAGAAGTACAATATCCGTAGGTCATCTGCCAAGGATCCTACATGAAGGGTAGGTACAGCTCACTGTCAGATGTCACTACATCACACCACATCCATCAATCCACCTCCAAGAACTGTCTATCCCCGACTCCCCAAAGTCCCAGTCAAAGCTATATGTTTTCTACACAAGACACAACAGATGTAGGCAAATATTGTTCAAGGGTGAGTATAACAATACTCATTAGGGATCCCGAGACCAACTCGGGTCTCACAGAAATCCACAAAGGAAAATACCATAAAGAAATATCTCAAAGTAAAGCACAAAGAAAAAGACACAACTCGCACCAAGTATAACTTAAGTATAGAAGTAAAGATGATTATTCATAAAGATATATTATCTTATTCTGCTAAAATGATTTTTTGCTGATCCATGAAGGGGAAATCTGCTGCTGATCCACGAAGGGTCACTCTACTGCTGATCCACAGCGAGTCTCTCTACGGCTGATCCACGATGAGTCGTGCTACTGCTGATCCACGAAGGGTCACTCTTGTGTTGATACACAACGAGTCACTCTAATATTAATCCATGAAGGGTATCTCATATGTTGATACATGAAGGGTCTCTATTATTCTAATCCATGAAGGGTTGATCTTATGTTGATCCATGAATGATCATTCTTCATTCTTCACGCCACAACTAGCCATTGGATTCCTACACATAGCACGCTTGATTCCTAAAGGATCTTCTCTTCAAGACATCATTCATACCTCAACCACCACTAATTTCCTCATAGATTAAGATAAAGGACCGTCTAATTTTAAGGGTTCCAATGTAACAAACGGTGTGTCAAACAGACACTTGGTCTGTAATATATGGGCATTTTATAAAAATGGGTCCAGCTAGATTCAAGTCTGATCCAACCAATCCATATGAAAACCTCTAAAAAAACTCACGTAGAGTATCTCAGAAGGACCATCTCATCGTAAGGGTCCCAAATCCACTAACGGCGCATCAATCAGACGCCCGGTTTGAGGGATATCATCATTTTTGTAAATAGGGTTCGGGTCAGTAAGGTCTGTGGGCCACCTTAAGGCCTTCAGACCACCTTAAGTGCAAATTCAAACCAGACGACCTACAAGTAACAAGCTCTACAAGGAGGATGAGAAAGGATCTTTAACCACAGCAGAAGATAAATGGATTTCAAGAATGGGAGGGTATGGCACCTGCCATCGGGACAAGCCTGTGCATGCACAGGAATGCCTAGAAGAACATCCATGCGAAGGTGGAGAGCTGATTTCACGATGAAGATGCTGGGGAGAAGAAGTTCCAAGTAGTTAGTCTGGGTTGTATGTAATTTTTGAAGACTACGGGCAAATGAATTCCTCTAAAGGCCTACGGGACATGTAATACTTATGCATGCGGACCTTGTAAGGGTTCCACCTCACCCCTTGAAAGGTGTATTATCAAAAATCAATAAAAAATGAAGGCCTTAGGGCCATTGGATGGATGGTAAATAAGGGTCGGTTGCATCTAAGCCCTGTCTAACTCGGTTGGATAGACCTGACCAACCCTGGCTCAGGGTCCCACATGACCTGATCCTCTTTGTATGTCCCATTGGGCCCTACTTTACCCAACCTAGGTTGGTCATGGTTCAAGTCCGCTTAGTCACCTAGTGACATTAAATTTATCTGGCTCAGCCCGCATTGGCAGGCCGGTCTCTTTTCCCATCTCAGGCCACCATGTGGCATAGTTTTATCTCATTAGTCTGATCTTCTAAGGCGGACTAGCTCAAAAGTTTAGTCGGGATTCTCGAGCATCCAGGTCCGCTGGCCTAGTGTGGCCCAGGGGGTCGGGCGGTTCGGCTCAAACCTGCTCAGTCGGTCTAGTTGGGGTGTGAGCGGCTGGTTCAGTCATCCACCCACCCCCCACTTCATTCATACACATCCCAAAAGTATCAGTCCACTCCCTTCTATGCGGAGCCATCTTGGTTCCGCATCCAGCCAACCGTCGTGGCCTCCTCCACTGCGGCATGCACCGGGCGCACCACCTCTGCCTACGCGGCCAGTGAGGGCCGACCACTCCACTGCACGTGGCCCCAGTTGGATCCGCCTCCACATGTCATCAATGCCACCATGCCGGTGGTGTTGTGTCGCCACACCAGTAGTGTCGTGCCAAAAACACCTTCTACGGGCCATCGGGTCCGCTTCGGTGGTCCAATTTCAAAATTACTTTCACCCTCAGGCCTCTCGGGTTTCCACCTTCCCTTTGAGGGTCTTGAAATTTCCTTACATTTATTTTGAACTTTCGTTGACCAAGAACACACAAGGAGGGGGGGTCAGGCCTTGTTCATGTCGGCCCGTGCCCTCCATATTATAATTTTAAATCAGGGGAGGTTCAAGAATGGTATTCTGTCAACAAAAGTATAATCCTGAATAGAAATCCCAAAAGCATTATCCTCCTGCAAGAACGGATGATCATCTAATCAACATGTTCATTGGTTAATTTGTGTTCATCATTTAGAAATTAGAATGGGGTAACTTTAACAAGATTAAACCCCCTACCTCAATTGGTATTTTATGTTGAAGTTTTCCATCCTCAAGGGTTTAAGAGGTCGATGTCGTTCGTCACTTCCCAACTTCTTTATTTTAGGTACGTTGAATTCAATGATGTTCCCCCGATGTTATCCCTTCATCGTTGGAGAAGAAACTTGTCGAAGGTTCTTCAAAGAATTTCCTATGGTTTAATTCCCAAATCTCCAACGTGTTATCTAATTTTAAAGGGAACATGTCGTAACATTTATATTGTGCTACGACGTTAAATCGTTATGTTGTTTCATTTATGAAACAGTGTAGCTGTTACGCTGCATCATAATGAGCCACTAAGGGGCTTCCTTTAATGCGCCTTATTGTCACCCCATCGCCGCAATGCAGTGCCACCGTCCTCCAATCAACAGTTGAGAAAATAAGTAAAATAACTTTTTAAATTTATATTATTATTTTCTAAAAAGTCTAAAAATAACTTTTTCATCTAACCAATGTCGGTCAAAGTTATGTCCTTTCTAGGCGAATCTCAACATTCAGAGTTCAACGGTGCCCTTGAATTTTTGATCTGATCATTGGTTCAAAAGATAGAAAACTTTTCTCTCACATTTACTTAAGTGACATTAATAAAATTTTAAAATTTTGTTCTGGGCTCATCGGGCCTCGAAATCACATTCCGTTAAAGCGTACGGCCTCGAAATAATTTCATATAATATAAAAAAAAATTACACAGAAATTCTGGGATATTATAATTTGACACTTTTATATATTAAATTTGAATAAATTAAATTCTTTTTTAGAATCAAAACATAAAAATTTAGTTTAGATAATTTTTTTGTGTTTTTTTGATAACTTTCATATTTTAATGAATAGTGAAAAATACTGAATTTTAATTCAAAACTACATTTTCATCTAAAATATTTATATAGAGAGATTATCTTTTTAATTGGTTTTAAAGTGTAATTTGATTATGTTTTTATCATTTAAACCAATTTTGGTCATTTTAATTTATTTCACATTGAAATTGGACATAAAAACATGTCAATCTTTTGATAGTTTTTATTTCTTAAAAACCTAGTTTCTGGTTTTGACAACGAGAATTAATTTTAAATTAATTTCTACCAATTATGTGTTTTGAATTTGGAAAATTGGATTCTGTATTTGGAATCATAAGGTCCAAATTGTGTAAATATGTACCTTTTATTTTTTGACATTGTAAATAGTAACTTCAGTAATTATTTTTATTTACCATGGTTAAAGTGTAAATCAGATAAGTAAGGGTAAATAATAATATTATAATAATATAAAACAACCCTAACACATGTTATAATACTATTGGATGATATATGGATATCCATTATCATACTTAGGTTGATTTTAGGACCCCCATGGAGACACTTGGGTGTGAAAATGACATGTTATAATAATTAATTTAAAGTAAAGGGAAATATAACATAAAAATATATCTTATTACTAAAAAAAATTAATTAGAGTTATATAAGTGATATATTTAGATATAAATAGTCATTATAAAGGAAAAAATATTTTTTACATCATGGTTTTTATTTTTTATTTTTATAAATTAAACAATTAAATTTATTTATGACATAATAATGATGCAGTATTTGCCTTATTAATGAAAGAATCGAATAAATGATATTATAAATGTTAAATTTAATTTAATTTGAAAGTTTATATTCCATCCATGAATTTTATGGATGACTAGAGTGGATATATATCCTCTATCTTATATGATTTTTATTAACTCTCTTAGTCTAAAAAGTATGTCCTAGAATTTTTTTCATGAAATATTTAGTAAAATTACCTTATTAGTCACATTTTCCATGGATTCCTTCAAGATAATAAAATATTTTTTGGTTAGATATATTTTTTGACATTTCAACTCTAAAATTTTGTATTCAAATATTATTCCCCCTATTAATAAAATAACTCTTTATATTTTCATAATGACCCCCCTTGATTTATTCTAATTCTGAGAAAGTGATATATTATGCCAAAAAATAGTCTTTTTGAAAAAATGTTCCACAACACCCACAATAACCTATGCACTTCTATCTTCCATAATTTTGATTGGTTTGTTGGTGAAAAACTAATTAATATCTAGATTCACTCCATCCTTTTTTACCTTTTTCTTGGGTAATTTTATCTTATCAACTTATTTTCAACTACCCTTGATGTTGGGGTGATTCTTTAAATACTTTATTTAACCCAACCTCTTACATTTTTTATAGTATAATATATACAAAAAGTGGAAAAATAGTTAACATTACTTGAATAATTAAAAACAACTTGGTCCTAATTTATTTGGATTGGATTTTATAGAAGTTTTGGACGATTCATCTAGAACATAAACAGCTTTCACATAATATTATCTAATAATTTTCAATGTTTTTTCATATTTAATTTATATAGACAATGCCTTACCTAACTCTTCTTCTTTTATATAAAATTTTACTTCTATGTCTTTGAGAATCTTATCTTGTTCTACAATATTCACCTTGAGGATATTAATATCATTAATGTAGTAACTTTATTTCTCATTTACAATATCTTTCTTAGGAAGTTTGATCCTTTTTATAACTTTGGTTATTTCTTCAATACATTCTAATAACTTAACTTTCAGTATATTTTCATTATAACTTTATTTTTCCTCTTCATCACTATTAGTGTAGCTTCCTTATTCTTTTTCTTTCACTGAATGATGTGTCCCCTTGTTCTTTAAACTGATCTATGATGGTTTTTTGTTTTTGAGTGTTTTATTCATCTTCTGAATCACTCTTTGTTGGTGAGTTTTCATTATCATATTATTTTCTCAATAGATTTTTATAAGCCTTGTTGGATATATCTTTTTCCATAATTACCATTTATAGTCATTCCTAATTTCTTCTTAATAAATTTGTATTCATCACTCCAAATTTCATTATTATTTTTCTTTGGACAATAAATTGTGAAGTTCCCAATTCCCATAGAATCCTTCTCACTCATATCCTATTATATTGAAATATCATATTGTATGGATTATCCTAGTTCTCATTACTACTGGGGATTCAACATAGTGTAAATGGTATTAGATTTCTTATCTTCTTTGTCTCATTTAATGATATAGATATATTGTGATACTCTTTTTACTTCTTCCATAATGCACAGGTTCTTCTTATTGTATTCATTTGACTTAATTATTATTTGATACACAAATGATCTTCTCTTAGTATCATAAGTATATCATATTCTCTCTATCCTTGATACATAGTTTGTGTTCTCTTGAAATTAATTATGAATATTTTTCTACCTTTTTCTTATTCTCCTATTATTTTATACTCATATATTGTCATGAATATTATTTCTATAATTTGAATATGGAAACTCCTTGATTTTAAGCATCACTATCTTCTCATTCAAAGTGGTAAATACTTATAGTTTTAAAATATAATTTATATTTCATTAAAATCATGATAAATAATATTCATTTAATTCATTAAGAGGCTCAAGAAATTTTCACCTTCAAAAAATCCATGAAATATATATATCTTTTATTCTATAGTGGAATGCATGTACTCATGCATATATATTTGTGGTATGGAACCTTCTATTATTATATAAATCTCCCTTAAAAAAATTATAAATCAAAAATTGTGGAGTTAGTTATTTCTTATGATGTGGTTGTTTCTTAAATTAAAATACTTATTTCAGCTTATAATTTATTCCTAGTCTTTTCTATGATGTCTTCTTCTTTACCACGGTGTGGTTTCACTTCAATTATCACCTTATCATGAATCATAATCTATTTAACATCATGATGATGTATAAAACCTTAAAGAATAGATATTATATCTTTTGATTTAAATATCTCATGATCTCACAATTTTTTAATTTATTGGTTCATACATATGATATAAAACATCTTATGCATTAGTTTCATAATAACTGGACATCTTACATTCTGTATAAGATGTGTACCTTTTCCAAATTTTCATTTATTTTTCCATAACATCTTTTGTATCATCAATTATCTTATGTATGCTCGAAAACTTTTACATATCTTCATAAGATGATATCTTCTTTAACTTTTCTACCTTACATATCTCAAACATTTTATGTATATGCAAAAAAACATCTTACATATTGAATCAAACTTATTATGTATAAACTTAGGTAATATCGTTCCATTTTTTCATTTTTTCCTTATTCTATTTATAAAAATTATCTTATTAATAGTATGTAATATATTACCATTTTCTAATTTTTAGTGTAATATTAGAGTAATAACTTACATTGGAAAACATCTTAGATATCAGATCCAGTGATAAGGATAACTTACACATCACTTTCAAATAAAAAAAGAGTATGAATTACGTATGAATACATATTATACATACCAATATGAACATATATAGATTTAATAAATAGATTATATAATTAATTAAATAACCATTAAACTACCTCCAATACTATTAAATCATTCTCAAGAAATTTAAAATCATTGGGTGGTGAATTATGTTTCAGTTCAATAAAATTTCATTCAATAGATTCAGGTCATTGTAAGTAAAATCACCAAAATATGGAGCGATGAGGTGTGCGGATAGAGAGAGTAGTCCTTCTCTATGGGTGATAGGTTCATAAAAAAATTTCATCTTCTGGTGATGTTATTGTTTAGAACTATAGATCTTGAAGTTTAGTATAGATTAATGGCCATTATTTTGGTAATCAAACTGAGGTGGTCATGTTTAGTGATCTATGATTTCAAGGTAGTAGGTATTATTGGTTTTATAGATAATGCCTAGTATATAAGTGGGTGGTACATTTAGAATGAGATGAATATATAATATTTATGTTGGATTTTATATATTACTTATTCTTACTAATCTTCTTTGTAATTTCTTATATCATAGATTATAATAAATATTGTAGCAGTCTGTCTCCCTTTCATATAGGAATCATTATTTACATCATGTTAATATTTTGTATTCATATCTCACTTTCTATATTTTTGTTGTCTTGAATGTGTGTGAGTCTATTTTTATGGTCAAATGATGTATTTTTTAGGCGATAAGGGTAAAAATTATACCTACTTTTAGTACACTCAGTCAAAGGTATAAGTTCTGTAGGTTTGTTTTTCCACTACTCTAATCTTCATGTGAACTTTTTTTAGATCATGGTTCTTTATTTTAGTGTTTTATCAAAACCATGCATCATAGTTTCCCTAAAAAGTGAAAATTAAGTAATAAGGATTCAATAAGCTCATGATCTCTCATTTCTTGAGGATATATTGATTTCAATGGGAGCTAGTGTCATCAGAATATATAGAATCATATAATAGAATTAACTAGGTATAAAGGTTTGAAGGAATTAATTTTATCTTCTATAAAATTCATATTGATGATCATCTGATTAAAAATGGAATTGATGATCTGTTTACTATATTTTTTCTAGATAAAATGGAAAAGGTGGAATGGGAATGGATGGATAGGAAAGTGTTATCACTTATAAGGATATATTTGTAAATGAATTTTTCATTTAACATTCAAGAAATAAATATAATGATATAATTGATTAAGGAGATGAAATATATGTATAAGAAACCTATCAAATCGAAAAAAAAATTCATGATGCAGTGGCTATTTAGCCTAAATTTATCAAAAAAAGATAGCATAAGATCACCTGAATGATTTAAATATGATATGAGGGTAGATCAAATCGGTGAATTGCAATTTCATGGATGATGTTTGGGAATTAATAGTATTTTATTCACTTATAGATGGTTGGGATACAATGGTGAATGTTTTTTATAACATTATCAAAAATATAGATTTGGTATTTGATGATATCAGGAATTTGATTATCAATGAAAAACTCCATCATATGGAAATCTAGGAACCTTCCAATAATGTTCCTAATGCTGATGGATAATGATGATCACCTCAATAAAATTAAGTCTATTAAAAGAAATCATCATAAGATAATCCACATGAGAAGAGTCGAGGAAAATCGGTTGGTCCCAGTCTTATCTATTAGAAGTTTAGGAAAATAGGATTATTTAAGGACTGTAGGATTCACAAGGAAAAATAGGAAGACTATCAGCTTCTAGAAGCTCAAATTACATTAAAACTATAGAAGGGGATGTGAATTATTCCTCAGTGTCAACATTCTAGTTGTGAAACACCACATAATTTAAAATATATTTATTTTAGAATAGATTAAATTAATAATTAATAGTAAATGATATTAATAGTATATATTCAATAAAATATTTTTTACAGTCATCTAATATATTTTATAGGAATAAGATAAAAAAATCTAATTTTTATTCTTAAAAGGCCGTATTTTTTCTAATGGTAGTTTTTCCACCTTTTAATGGCGCATCTATTTAAAAAATAAATTTTGACCCTTTTATAAATTTTATTTGTCAAAATAAAATTCATTTTTGATTTATTAATGTCCAAATTATCTTAGGGTGAATTTTAGGTATTTTTCAGAGAAGTTTCAGTTTTTGATTAATAGTGAGGAATAATGCATTTTAGTTGAAACTACCATTTCATTTAAATAATTATTAATGTTAAATTATATTTTCAATTTGTTTTAAAGTAAAATTATATCATTTATATATCTATTAATCCAGTATAGTTAATTTGAATCATTTTTATATTGATGTTTGATGTTAAAAAACTCTAAACATTGGAACATTTTAACTTTAAAACCTTACTTTCTCTACACATTTGGGGGATTAACATTAAACTTAATTTTGAAACTTATATAAATTGAATCTGAAAAAATGGATATAATTATTTGGAATCAGAATAATATTTATATCCTAATAATATAAACATAATTTTTGACCATAATAATTAGTAAAACTAGTTAAAAAGAGTTTACTTAGTGGTTAAACTTTAATCTTAAGGGGTCAAGTGACCTAGAAACTTGTCCAAAGCCCACTGGATGGTCTTTTTAGACCATATCCACTCTTAGATCTAATTTTATGAGTTATTTGGATACTAATCCATGAAATTTACCTATATAATAAGTTAAGTAAGGAAAAAAGACAAAATAGAAACCTTCCTTACCTTTAACATTTATAAATCCATGAGATATTGAAAAAAAACATTAGTTCAGTTATACACATTATTTGGAAATATAAATGAGTTTTTTTCATTATATTCATTTTAATTTTATTTTTATAGATGAATTATTTATTTTAACTACTTAAGGATTTCCAATGTGGTAATTATTTAGTTAATAATTAACTAAAACAAATGATACTAAAATATTAAAAGTGAAGTAAGTTTATTGAATTATTGTCTTAAATTGATTTTTTTATATGAATATATAATGTTACATAGGTTTTAACTTAATAGATTCAAATTCCATCCTTTTATTGATATTTTTAAATTTAAATTAAGTAAATAATGTCGAAATTGACATTAATGTTATTTTATAATAAATGGTATTTTATTAAATGATTTAAAATTAATAAAAATAATATCTTCACCAA
The DNA here is from genome assembly GCA_963277665.1 of Viscum album. Taxonomy (NCBI): domain Eukaryota; kingdom Viridiplantae; phylum Streptophyta; class Magnoliopsida; order Santalales; family Viscaceae; genus Viscum; species Viscum album. The sequence goes on from OY728136.1 coordinate 139,729,849, forward strand.
TTTATTTTTAAAATTTAATAAATATAAAATATGTTCTATTAATGGTCCAATTTATGTTTTATAATTAACATACTGACCCCTGGATAGTAAAAACATTGTTAGCATAGTTTGGGTTAAAGTAGGGTTTTTGCGTGTTACAAGCATTTATTTTAAAATTAATTTCCAACACATATGGGGTTTTTATTTTTTAAATTAGATATAATATTAATAATTAATTGGTTATATATTTTATAATTAATTTCACTTTAATTTAGTCTTAATGTTTAAATTACCTAGGTTATAAAATTAGTTACCCTAGTGAAAACTGAAAAAGGTAAAAATCAGGAAACATGGAAGTTAAGAAAAAAATGATAAAAATACATTTATTTTTGTGTTTATGATGTTTTTCTATACCATAAATTAAATTTAATCAATTATTTTTCAATTTTGGAGGTTCTTGATGTAAGGTAGACCTCTCAATAGTGTTTACCTTTTTATATTTACAAGAATGTCACTCTCCCTCTACTATAAAAAGGCATTCACTCCTCTCACTTCTGCACACCCCTCAAGCCTTCTTCCTCATCATAAACCATACCAAATACACTCAAAAAAACCCTCCAATAATCCTATAATCCTAAATTTTGGAATAAAACAAACCAATAAAGGCTTTTGGTATAAACTAAAAGGAGTTACCCGAATAAGAGGTAATGTTCTTCAATGAGCACTTTTGTTTATTTCTTTATGCACCCCTTAAATTATTCTTATATAATGCTTATATAATAACCTAATTATCTTAAATATAATTATATGTTTTTATTTCAAGGTTATTACCTACACTCACACACACTTCCATCAAATGGGATACGCAATCATCATTCGTGTATACGGCGGACCACCACCTCGCAAACTGATGTTATTCATTCTTCCATTACTACCTTTCATGGTTTGGAATAATGATGTATTTATAGTTTATATATGATATATATGACATTTATAATATATATATATATATATATTATTATGAATTTATTATATAACATAAACCTTCATGATTTCAATCTTTTAAGAATATAATAACATCATTTGTGGATGTGTTGACTATCACCTCCTCAAAGTGATGTGATTCATGCACGCTTCAAATGAAATTTGTTAGGTATGGGTTTAATTAATATATGTTATATACATAAAAACTAATATTTTTGGCATAATTAAATTTATATTAATATAATATATTATTTTCTTTATTACCCTCTCACACATTAAAAAAGTGATAATGTCGTTCGTGGACGTGTGGACTACCACCTCCTCAAAGCGATGTGATTCCTTTTGAAAAATAATAATTATATATAAGTATACATATTTTTAAATAATATTTTATTAAATATATAATTAAAATTATGGAAGGATAAATGTTAATTTCCTTCTTTCTATAATGATCATTGAAAAATGGTAACGTTACTCATGTGTATGTATGGCCTACCATCTCCATGGTTGTAATGTTGGTTTATTTTTCATAACCATATTTCATGATTGATTATAAAAGTATAATTGATGTATAAATATGATAATTATGTCATTATTATTATTCTATATATGTTATATAATGACCTTCTTGTCCTTAGTCAACCAACATTAGTCTTTTTTGACACATAAGCCAAATATGGTCAAAACATCCAACGTGAACTTAATTTATTAAATAATTATATAAAACATAGTAATAAGTGAAATAAAATTAATAATAAACTTGAAAATTTTTATAAATCAATTAAATAATTAACACATTTTTATTATTCAGTAATATAAAGACACACCTGATAAGTCGGACTTAAGGTAAGGGGATTTCTAGTCTCACTTTTATTATTGTGAGACTTATGCCTTATTCACCACTAATTTATTTTTTGTGGTGTATATTCTTCCCCTTTTTCTTTTAATATAATTATTCACTCATATTTCATAGTATTATAAGTTTTAATTTGAATTATATCATCGAATAGATTTTATTTAAAAATTACCAAGTGGTAAAAGTTATCTTTGAAATCTCACATTATTTTGTGATCGTTATATTTCTCTTGAAACAATCACATTATTTTAATCATTTTTCTTTGGAAATTACATTTATAAGAAATATAAATATCATTTATCATGGTTATTATTATTTTCTTAACCATATAACATTTTTACATATGGTGTTTACTTTTGGAAGTTATTTGTTTTATTGGGGAAATATTGGTAAATTTGTATTCTTAAATCAATGTGGATATTTGATAAGGAAATTTTTTTATAAATTTAATCAATTATTTTATATATGAGTAATTTTTTGTAAATGTATTACATGGTTCATAAATCAGTTAATTCAATCCCCTTGAATCATCGGTACTCTAATGAGAAAAAATCATGTTTGAAAAATCCTACGTGTTTATGACCAATATGTTTTAAACAATCCTATAAAATGTTTTAAAGGTTGAGATAAGGTTTTCCAAACCAAATATGTTTGTACCCATTATGTTATAAACTATCCCATGATAGGTCTTAATGGTAAAGTTATCATGTACCTAGGAAACATGGGGTCTAATAATTAAGTGTTGCCTTTATTGAGAATTCATTTGTTATTATTATTTAACCATGATATTTTAACTTTGATATCATTTATAGATTTAGTTCATTCACAGTTTATTTATTAAATGGTATGGGTTTCATTTTCTTACCTTTCCATGTTTAATCTTCCTTATCCATTTATATAAATAGAATGTGTACATAGTTATCTACCTTTCCATGTTGATTATTATCATTAGTTCTGTATTGTTTCCGCTTTACTTAACCCAAACTGAGCATTTGTGCTCACCTTTATTTTGTTTCCTTTCCTAAGTATTCCATGAATCCTACTATGTATAGTATACAAGGATATTCTATAGTGAATAAAGTTATTCTCAAATAAGAAAAGAAAAAAATATGATATAATTATTGTATTCAATTGTAATATAAGTCTCATGTATATATCTGGTTTATCAAGACTAATAAACTCTTGGTCATTAGGATTTGATTCCTTTTAATCATTCCAATGTAATAAAGTTAGACATAGGCTTTAGGATTCTAGGTTTAGAGTGAAACGGTTGGTATCAAAGTATGTTTAGTAGAAACCTTAGAAACTAGATTTAGGAAATCATAGATTAGATAACATAACTATATGATAGACTTTGAGGATAAGTATAGAAGAACATCTCAAAGAAACCATGTTTATTATTATGAGATTAGATACACATAAAATTTCCAATTTATGTTAATTATTTCTCTAGTTTTTGGATTATAAATTATGTTTCGTAATGATATGATCTAGTCTAGTGTATTTTTGTATTTAAAAATGGTGCCTAGAAGAAGGAATGTGAACCTCACCGATGCATGTTATCCAAAGAGTAATAAGGATAACATCCTTTATGGTTTTAATTAAATATTTCAAATGGAAATAGTATCCAAATAATTCTTATCATATAAGGATATAGTATCATGTGATAATAATATAGGTAATGAATTCTTCAATTCCTATGACTTTTAAGAGAAGAAATAGAAGAAGTGTATGGTAAAGAAAAATACAGATAAAGGGAAAAAGTGAAAGAAGTATTTTCCCACATGTGATAATTGTGGAAATAAACATCCTGGTACTTGATTATAATGAATGGGAGTTTTCTATAAGTGTAGAGATAAATATCACCATGCTTCTGATTTCATGGGTAAGAAAAAAAATTCCAATGTACAATTCTTTGACTTCAAGGAGATAGTAAACTATAAAAATCAATGTCTCGAGCATCAAATAAATATACCCCAAAAGAGGGAAATGGATCACGATAAAGATTATGATACTAACATATATGAAGTTGAATTATTAATCTACCTGTTTTTATATTCAAGAAATATTTCATTTGATTTTTTTATTAGTGTTGTACTAGTTATAAGAATTATGAAATATATAAGGATTATACGATAGTAATTTTCATTAAGGATTTGAAATCGTATGTTGAATGGTACCAAGAAAATTGGTTCGGTTTTAAGTTAAACTTTTTTTTAAACACGTGTTTGAGGGAAAGAGAACCCTTAACATGTTTCTGATGTTGAAACAATGATGTTTGTATAAATAGATGATTGATATGGATAAATTTTATTGGATATTATTAAATAATTTGGAACTGATTAATGATTTATTGACAATGTGGTTTATGACATCATTTATGGAGTTTACAACATTTTTGGATTTAAGGAATATATCTAATAATCTATGTTCTATTTAAGGAATAAGGAATCATGCATGTTTTCAATAAGGTTTTATGGTAATTCAATTTATTACCATGTTTCAATAGAATACATGGTGAAGGCGTTCACATGTTTGGTATGTGATGATTAAAGAGAAACTCCATGTTTATTTAAGACTAATGATAAGTTCATTTTTGAAATTAAGTTACCTTCCTTCTAAAGTGTCGGTTCATAATATTTTAGAAAACTTAGCATTTATGAAATGGTTTAAATTTATATTTGGATAAGGTTAATGTATTATGTCACCATATGATGAAACGTGTTCGAATAAATGAAGTAAAAAATATTTCAAGGAACAACCAAATTTTAATATTGTGTTTATGAAATAGAAATATATATTTACTTATATTCTTAGAGAGTGAAATAATTCCTCAACTCTAGAAACAAAAGGATCTTAAAACAAAAATATCATCCTATTATCATCATTTTTAATGATATAAATGACCTTTTTTATACCTATTTTGTTTATATATTTTTAGATGTTAACCTTCCCTATATCACCCACTATCTTGTGATCAGTGTTCTATATCACTCTCCATCTGAAATTTATATTTATATTTCTCGTCCATGTCAAATTTTTTACTAATGTTCTCCTATTCAAAAGCCTAGTTTTGTGGTGACCTTTAAATTTCACTTTCCCCCCTATATATAAGATTTTATATTTACCCTATCTACATTTTGGGTTTCTCAATAATATTATTTTCTCATATCAAACCCTTGATTATTGAGATCATGTTTTAATTGCGAGGACGTGGTTTATTTAAGGTGCGGAAAATGTAACACCCAAAGACTTTACAATATATTTATTTTATAATATATTAAATTAATTACTAAAATTTAATTATATTAAGATTATACATTCAATCAAATAGTTTTTACATTAATCTAATATATTTTCTAGGCATAAGATAATAACAAATCCAATTTTATGCTTAAAAGGCTCAATTTTTTCTAAAGGATATTTTGTCACCTTTTAATGGCCTTCCAATTTTAAAACTAAATTTTTGACCATTTATAAATTTTATTTGAAAAAATAAACTTTATTTTATAATTCATAATGTTAAAATTATCTCAGGGTGAATTTTTGGTATTTTTCTGACAAGTTTCATTTTTTAATGAATAGTGAAAAATACTATATTTTAGTTTAAAATGAATTTTCATTTAACTAATTATTAATGTTAAATTATATTTTAATTTTTTAAAGTAAAATTATATCAATTATATATCTATTAATTCAATATATTTTAATTGAATCATTTTCATATTGAAGTTTGATGTTAAAACGCTTTAAACTTTTGAGAATTCTAACTTTAAAAACTTGATTTCTCTCCATGTTTGTGGTATTAACATTAAACATATTTTTTTAACTTATGTGAAATTAATTAGTAAAAATGGATATATCTATTTGTAATTAACATAAAATTTATATTATAATAAGATCAAATTAATTTTTTATAACATCCCAGTACCCGCACTCCTGGATATTGTACTAAAATCCATAAATTTACATTTTTGACTATGATCCCAATAAGTTTGACAGAAATTTTTCCATAAAAACATTACAAAATCAAAGTGAAAACTTTTATAACTTACATACTGGAGTAAATTTTAGTTTTATAGTTTTATAGAATTAGTAAGAACTCTTACATAAACAACTTATATCAACTTAGACTCATAAGTCATCAAAATAACATTTTTATCATTTTAATGAGATTTTATTATTTCAAAATAGTTTATAAAAAACATCCTTGTTAAATATTTTATAGATATAAATCATTCATCATCATTATTTAAAACTTGTGGAAAATTAAATATAGGAAGGGTGATTTCAGATGCTCAATAAGGGTAAACATAAGCATTAACAATTAAATATCAACAACAATCATAAGAGTGCATAAGGGAATGATGACTTAATCAAAGTGCATGATAGATTCATAAAATAAATAATACCCATCAATACCTAGACCATCAAATAAAAAAATGTAAAGGTAAAGAGTCATCATAATCAATAATCAAAACCCATGTGATAACAATCTCAATCAGGAGAAACATTATAAACTCATAGAAAGCATAAAAAACAATTTGGTATTTTTGAAAATTATCTCATTAAAACCTTATATAACCCTTATAGAAACATTAAAAATTGAATAAAAAATATGGAATACTTCCATATCTAGAGTACCCAATGCATCATAGTTCTATTTTGGTGCACCCATCATTTACAATGACCAAGAACTAAATATATAAAGAACCCATCAAAACTCATTGAAAAAACCTTTATTATTTTTAGAATGTAATTAAACCATGTAAAATAAATTGGTTCCACAACAATCACTTTGAATCATTCTTAACCCATGGAAATGAACTGGGTCCCATAATAATCTCATTGAAACATGATTATACCATGGAAAAGAAATGAGAAAACTAACAATCTATTTGAAAAATGATTAACCCGTTAAAATAAAATGGATCCAAAAACAATCTATTTGAAACAAGATTAACCCCTGAAAAATAAATGGGTTAAATAAAAATATCTTTGAAACATGATTAACCTGTGGAAGAGAAACAGGTTCAATAATAATATCTTTGAAATGTGATTAACCCATAGAAAAGAAATGGGTTCCATAAAAGTATCTTCAAAACATGGTTAAGTCATAGAAATGAAACATAATCCATAACAATATCATTGAAACATGATTAAAAAATATAAAATAAATGGTTTATATAAAAATCTCTTTGAAACATGAGTAAACCATAGAAAATAAATGGGTTAAATAAAAATATCTTTGAAACATGATTAACCCATGGAAAATAAATGGGTTAAATAAAAATATCTTTGAAAAAACATAATCCATCCAAAGAATGAATGAGGATGGTTTCAATACAAAATATAACCAGTTTATGATAAGTAACCAAAAGGTTTTTTTATGTTGATGAATGTAAATACCATTAAAATATCATTAAAATATTGTTGAGAAAAATAATCTTTAGACATTACAAAGTGTCTCGTACCACTTTGAAACATTTGAAATATTAACCCCAGGAATGGAATAACAATAAATGAAAGTTTTAATATCATTATAATAAATATATTAATGATATAAAATGTCAAATGATAAGTATATACACCTCATAAAATATGATAAGTGTATAACATATCAAATGTCTCAAAGAAGTAAAATTGTGACAAAAGTCCATTATTACTTTGGTAAATTGGAAACCATAAACCCCATGAAAGAATAATAATTAAATGAAACGTTTAAAATGAATAGATATAAAATAATTCATGATATAATATATCAAAAATATCATTAGATACACCACACAAAATAAATTAGTGGTGATTATGATGTATGTCACACGAAAGTAAAAGCGAGACAAGAATCCCTTACAACTGTGGTAACATCTGAATCAGAAACCCCAAATGTAGTAATAATAAAATGAAAATTTTAAATAAAATGAAGATATAAATGATTCATGATATAGTACATAAAAATTAGAATTAGATACACTACACAAAAGAAATATGCAATGATTATAACGTATGCCTCACAAAAGTAAAATCGAGACAAGAATCCCTTACAACTGTGGTCACACCTGAATCAGAAACCCCAAATGTAATAATCATCAAATGAAAAATTTAAATAAAATTAATATAAAAAATTATTCATGATATATTACATTAAAATGGATGGTAGATACACCACACAAAATAATTAAGTGGTGAATATGACATTTATCTCATAGATGTAAAAAAGTTAGATGAAAATCCCTTTCCTAGAGTCCAATTTATCAAGCTTGTCCTCTATATTCCTAAATAATAAATTTATTTTAATTATATTACCACTTAATAACCTTTTCCATTTTTATTATTACTTTTATTTCACTTATAACAATGTTTTAAACATCTAATTTAACAATTATGTTTATGTTGAGTGTTTTAACCATATTTGGTTGATGTGTCAAAAATGACTTTGGTAGGTAAAATATAGTGAAAGTATTCATTATATAAACATATAAAGAATAATAATCATGATATAATTATCATATTTATAAAAAAAATATACTTTTGAAACCAATCATGAATTATGGTTATGAAAAATGAACAATCGTTACAATCATGGAGACAGTAGGCGATACGTACGCATGAGTAACGTTCTTATTTTTTAGTGATCATTATGGAAAGAAGAAAAATAAAATTTATCATTCTTGGATGATAATTATATAATAAATACAATATTAATTAATCATATATACTTATATATATAATTATTTTGATATAAATGGAATCACATCGCGTCGAGAAGGCGGTAGTCAACATGTCCATGAATGACGTTATCACTCCTTCAGTGTGTGAAAGGGTACTAAAGAAAATGATATATTATATTTACAGAAAGTTAATATTGTAATTAATATAATATATATTTAATTTATGTCACATATTTTTAATTAAATACTTACTTAATAATTCCCATGTAATGTGTGAACGTATAACATCGCTTGAGGTGGCGGTAGTCCACATGTCCCCAAACGATGTAATCGTATTTAGACCTAATGGAATCCATAAAGGTATGTGTTAAAAAATAATTATAGAGGAATAAAGTAATAATAATTATCTTATATTTCATATATAAATAGCATTCTTTTCATTATTCCCACCATGATATATGGTAAAGGAATAATGAAAAATCATCATTTTGTGAGGCGGTAGTTCACCGTACACATAAATGGTAATTTTGTTACCCATTAGATGGAAGTGTGTGTAAGTGTTGGAAGAACCCTTAATATAAAAAAATATTAGTATATTTATGATACCATTTTTATTATATAAGTAGGTAATAATAATAAATGAATGGGGTGAAGAAGGAAACAATGTAAAAATGCATGTTGATGAAAGTTACCTCTTCTTCATGTAACTCCTTTTGGTTTAAACCAAAAGACTTATTAGATTGCTTTCTTCCCAAGGTGGGACTTTTAGGTTGAGGGTGGGGATTTTGGGAGACTATTTGGGTAGAGTTTTTATGATCCAAAGTGTCTTGAGTGGTGTGAGTAAGGGGAATAATGAATGCCTTTTTAGAGTTTTTTATGTGTTTTATGAATTTTTTTTAAATAGGTGTAAGTTAAAAGTATTTTTAATAATGTGTAAGAAAGTAGGTACCCCCCCTTCTGCCTTTTGGTTAAGTTTAAAGAAAGTAGAGATCCTTCCTCATTTCATACAAAATAAATAAATAAATAAATTATCTATGTTTTTATATTTATAAATATATAGCTTTGTATATTATGATATATATATATATATATATTGTGTTTATTTTATGTTGTTTAGAATTATGTCATTAATATTTTAAAGTGGAAATGTTATATTTTTAATAAATATCTTTTTTGACATGTAAATAAGTTTTTACTTATTAAATTTATAATTTTTTCTATTTTCAATTATGTTTTATTTTCAATTATGTTTCCAGATGTATTGTTACTCACTAATCTAATTAATCTATTCATTTCATTTCCTATGTATCTTATTACAAATCACTTATACAGGATTTTATTCTTCATTTTAATTATTTAAATACTAATTTTTCATTATTACATAACTATAATATTATTTTTCATTATAAATATTTAAATTATAAATATTTAAATTATAAATATATATATTATAAATATATATATATATATTGTTTTTTATATACTTACTGTACTATTTTATTTCAATATTTTAATTCATTTCTTTCAATAAAACTCATAATAATGAAACATGAAACTTGAATGAATGACATGTGCACTATGGATTTATTATGCATCCACCATTTCTATAGGACTTGAAGTGATCTTAGCTTGACATGTTTTTTTATTTTGTTCATGACTATTATTATGTTATATTACTCCCTTTTTAGATTTTGTAATTTAGTCTATTCTATAGAATTATAATATACCAATAAAAGGTGGAGCTCGAGTATAAAGTATTCATTTTAGCATGGTTTAATATATAGGGTTATTTTGAATCTATAACATTCCAACTTCATCAATATTTTATTAAAAATAAATTTTAGTATTATTTTAAACCATTATAATGGTATTTATAATTTTTTTTACATTCCTTTCATTTTCATTTATTTATTATATTTATAAAATTCATTTTATTTTCAACAACTTTTTATATTTTTAGTCTATATTTTAAATTTTATTTCTATTTTTTTTAGTTTATATTTTATATGATTTTAAATTTTCTTACTTGAAATTTAATAAGTTTTTCTATGTTTCATGTAGTCAAATTTTAAATATTATAAAATATAAACTATGACTAAAATATAAATGAAAATTGAAACATTGGATAAACAAGTAAAAATGGATGATAATAAAAAATATTATTCATTTTAATAGATATAAAACATATACATGAATGAGTATAATCAATCTATAAGGTGAGGTTTCATTCCATATGGTGGTGTGAGAATGGTACACCCATATCGAGATCACTGAGCTTCGTGTTGGGGTGGAGTATAATGACCTAGAGAGTGTTGATCCTCGAACACTATAACATTGACCATCGCATACTCAGCTTGTGTCTCGGTGTGAGGAGGTGTCCACTAGATGTCATTTTTCACACCCAATCCTTCTCTCACCAGTGTTATAGAAGGACCCTCCATCATCACTTGGGGAACCATAAAGGTTGTGAAGGATTAGTACCCCAAGATGGAGGAAACTATGGATATCCTGTCAAAAAATATAGATCTCATGTCACTTTATGCACATATACAATCAACTAAGGTCGGACTGATAGAGGGATGACCTATTTCTTTGGAATATGTGAGGCCTCATGTGCCGCATGACATGGTCTATGCCATCGTCATCATAGCTCCTCAGCATCAGCAGCTATTAGAGGAGGTTCTTGATTAGGAACCTCCACTCTGTGGGTAGGAGCCTCCACTATCTGGGTTTGAATATCAAATATGATCTCATGAATCACATGATAAGTTAGATTCAGCGCTAGCTCTACATCATGGATCGCTACCAGGCTAGCGACCACCTCCTCCTTTAGATCACTCATGAGAATAAGCTTCTCTAATAGAGTATGTTGTAAAGAGATTCAAAATGAATTATAAAATAGTTCAATAAAAAACTAATGGAAATTTATTGACTTACTATATCATGAATCCCTCTACCGTATTGAGTAACATACATTATATAATTCAGTCTATACCATGGATCATACTCAACCTTCTCTGAAAAATGGAATTTCATCGTAGGTACACCCTAGAAGATTCCATTAAGCTACCACTTGAAAATAAGATGAATTTTACCCCACTTATAATGTCAATCTCATCTCATCCAAACCATGTTCTATTTAAAAATACCAAGGTATTTCTTGTATATTGTAAAGAATTCATGTTTTATTTAATGTGTTTGTTCTTCTCCATTTAACTTTGTATGATCATAATTTTTATTTTATCAATGATAAATAAACTTATTTGGTGTTTTCTCTTATTTTTACCTCAGTTTCCAAAACATTCTATGAATACTATTGACAATGAGGGATGACCATATAATCTTTATGATATTAAAATTTTAGAACAACCTCTTATATCCTAAACTATTATACTAATGTTTATTATTAATGTTCTTAATCATCCTAAAGGTATTCATTAGTTTATATAAAAAATATGAATCATCTAAAGCATATCTCCTAGGAGTGCCAAACCAGGTGTGCAGTAAGGCCCATTGTATTATACCAAGTTACCCTAAAACAAGCCTAGGACACCTTTTCGGAGTTGTTACTCCTAGGTACATATGTGCCAAAGCCACATCCACTTGTTTGTATCCATATAGGGATTTGATTTCTTAGATAACCACATAATCTTTATTCTACCAACATTTTATAATATTTTATTATACCCAAAGAGATGACACTAATAATTACAAAATCATTAGTTAATCATTAGTTATCCATTAGCTAAACATTGGTTAATAATTCCTTAAGCATCCCTTAATAAATTTTTAATCATCCCTTAATCATTATTTCATCATCCCTTAATCATTCTTTAATCTCCCATTAATCATCCCTCAATCATCACTTAATTATTCTTTAATCATCCCTTAATCATTATTTAATCATCACTTGGTCATTCTTTAATCCATACTTAATTGTTTTTTAATTATTTATTAATCAATAGCTAATCATAACATAATCAATAGTTAATCATTACTTCATTATTCATTCCTTAATCGGTATTTAATAATTACATAATCATAATTTAATCAATACTTAATCATTAGTTAATCATTACGAAATCATTATTTAAATATTCTATGATCATTACTTAAATATTACTTAATATTTTTTTAAAGGTTGGGGCTGAAGCCTCATTTTATTAATAAAGAAAAGAAAAGACCTCTTTTAACTGGGTAGAGGGAGACTCATCACATAGCCCGAAGGCCCAGTGGGCTTATATCCCATTACATAGCCCGCAGCCCAAAATTTTGGGCCCAATTCCCATTCTGTGAATAGTAATCTGCCTGATATAGTACCCACACAGTATCACCGCCTCTACAGTGCCCTGCCACCACTACAGTACCCACCGATCTATAGTGCCTTCGCTGTAACACCCCAGGATTTCATAATGTGTTATTTCTTAAAAATAATTCAATAACTTTCACTACACGCAACAACGAGTTCAATCACACCATGATGTACAAAAAAAAGCCATTAAAATGGTTCATGAATAGTATTAACTACATTTTGAACTTTATATAATCCTTATAATTTTAGAATCCCTATTATGAGTTTCTTAGTCATAATGCAAGAACAGATTCATTTCCAGTATTGCACTTTTATCAACTTTTAATAGTGAAACCTTTTTAAATAAAATATTTTAAACTATCTGAATAAATTGGGACATCAAAAAATTTAAAATGAAACATCCCAAGCTTCCACGTTACGCTTTCCTTTGAATAAAATAGTAGCGTGTGTTGTACGCAACCTTGAGTTTTAACACACGCCACAACCAATCAAACTAGCCGTTATGAATAGTAATACCTAAATTTTGAAATTTTATATATTTTATATTTTAAAATGGACTTCATTTTTGGATTCGGAATATCTAATTTAGCCTAAGGTGAAATTTTGGTACTTTTCGGATAACTTTCATATTTTGATGAATAGTGAAAATTACTAAATTTTAATTAAAAACAACTTTTCTAATCAAAATAATTAATAGTGATAAATTGTGAATTTGAGTGGTTTTAAAGTATATTTAGAATATATTTTTACCATTTAATATAATGTTGGTCATTGGACATAATTTTACAATTAAACCGAACATAAACAAGTGTCAATCTTTTGATAGTTATTATCTCTTAAAAACACGCTTTTTGTTTTGACAGCGGGAATTAATTTTAAATTAATTTCTGCCACTTCTGTGTTTTGAATTTAGAAAAATGGATTCCATATTTGGAATCAGGATGTCCAAATTTTTCAAATAGGTAACTTTTATTTTTAGACATTTTGAATAATTACTGTGGTAAATATTTTATTTACCATGGTTAAGGGTAAATCCGGTAAATAAGGGTTAAAAAATAATATTATAATAATACAAAATTACCCTAAAACGTGTCCTAACCTTATTGGTGGACACATAACCGACCATGGGCATCCTTGGGTCGATTTGGGGACCCCTTGGAGCCACTTTTATGTGGTAGGGACACATTATATTAATAAAGTTAAAATAAAAATAAAAATTGCATAAGCTTACATCTTTTAAAAGAACAATTTTTACATAGGGTTATACATGTTGGATTTTCGATTATAAATATTAATTAGAAATCTAAAAAGATTTCCTACATAATTATATTTTATTTATAATTTTTAGACATAAAATAATTTAAATTATTATTGACACAATAATGATGCAATGTTTACCTCATTAACAAATCATTTAAATAAATAAGATTATAATGATTAAAATATTATCTAAAACCTGTCCAATTCTTATTGGTTGATGTTATTTAGAATATGAGTCATCTTATCTTCGACCTCAATTATTTTTGGACCATTATAAACCGAATTTAATTATATTATAAAGTAATACTTTCACTCTTTCCTAAAGAGCCCCTCCTCTCCCTTATAAAAGGAGACAACTTCTACTAATTCCTCACACCTCTCAAGCCACTTGGCTCGTCCAAACTCTGCCCAAATAAGCTCCCCACATCCCTCTCCTCCTCCTTGAAGCTTCACCTTAGGCAGAAAGCATTTCAAGAAGTCCTTTGATTCCATCCAAAGTGAGTTACCTAAATTAATGGTAACGATTTCTCTTAAATTATTTTCATTTATTTTGCTTCTCCAACCCCCAAACTCTTTTTACTTCCTTTATTTTGTAACAAAAAAAGTATCCTCAATATACTAGGATGTTTTTATAAGAAGGATTCGAACTACACATACACACACCTCCATCTAATGGATGATGAACATAATGTTTCTGTGAATGGCAAACTAACGCCTCACGAAACGATGATTGTTCAAATACATCTTACCGCCTCTCATGGTGGCCATTATGATGGAACTGTAATTAAGTGTGATATTAATGATACATATTTTATATATAATCCACTGTAATTCCATTTTATTTCATACCATTATTCGTTTCATGTTGTATATACATACGATAATTTCATTTGAGGAAGTGCGGACTACCGCCCCCTTAAAATGATATGACTCGTTCATACCACACATGGAACGTATAAAGAATGGTGTTAATGAACATAAGTAACATATATAAAATATTATATTATACTGGAATAATAATATACCTATGTATCATTTGGATTCAATTCTTTTAAAATGAAAAATTAAATGGAAGTAGTGTTCGTGCGTACGTACGGACTACCGTCTCCACGAACACGATGAGATCCATCCTCCATCGTATCCATTCAAGTATTATTCTCATTTTAGGGTTAAAAATAATGTTAATATAATTCTTATTATGAATAAGATATAATATATCCATTACAAACATGTCTTACGTAACCAAACATTTAAGAAGAATGAATCGATTATCACCCGAAACGACGATAATACTAAGATATTATTAATAAAGCAATGTTAAAAGATCATATATGATATCATATTGATGTATATTATTATTTTATAATTTAATAAATGTTTTAATTATTATACTGGAGGTTAACATACCATCGACTAAGGGAAAGTTCAAGGTAAGGGATTTTCTTATCTCACATTCAATTCCGTGATATTTCCATTGTTCGCCACTAAATTATTGAAAATGGTGTATTGTGTACTGCCATTTGATATATATTATCATGATTCTCTTTATATTCATGTTATTCTGTAAATCATTTGGTGGTTATTAACTTTTGGCCATATGACTCAGTTGATTAACGTGGTAAGGGTTTTTCATCTCACTCCTTATTCCCGTGAGATTCATGCCATATTGCCACCATCACCTTTTGTGTGGTGTATGTACTACCCATAATTATATTATTTGTGTAATACACTTTAATTTATGTGTATTTACATATTCATTGTATGATACCTCTTTCATGGGTTGTATGTTTCATAAGTTACCAAATTGGTAAGGGTTATTTCACAATCTCTTCATTATCCGAGGTTGTTTATACGTAATAATCTACTGGGATCTCATTATCATCCATATCCATGTTTCTTAAAAATGTATTTCAAAACATTTTTACTATTTACTAGAATATGGGTTAAAGTTATTTATACCCTTGTTTTAATTTTTATAAGAGGTTTGTAAAGGAATCTTTCCATCGTTTTCCAAACAAGGTGCTTTTTAACCTTTTAGACAAAATTAAGGTAAGAATGTTTTTTTTACTTATACGGCGGGTGCGGTTATTTTCCGCCATTATAAAATCTTCAAAGATTTCCTTACAAGCTTATAAGAATATTTTCAAAGAAAATGTTTTATTTTATATGGCTCTTAAATGATTTCAAAAATAGAAAGAGATATTTCTCTAAAAAGTGTTTTGATTTCATCTATGTCAACACCCTTTGATGAATTTTTTGATTATTTGAAGTTGATTTATTATGATATAAAACTTCCATATTGTAATGAAGTTTTGTGATATGTTTGACTGTGGATGTGCTATTTATATAACATTCATGGTTTATGAGTAAAGTATTGACATTACGTATGCTAGTTCCAATAAGAATGTTTATGTTATATTTCAACCTTCACTTCATAAGAATGTGTTGGACAAGTATGTTCCAGGTTGGGGACTGGTTAAAGTAAGCCCTCCAGGTTGGGGACTGGTAAAAGTAAGCCCTCCAGGTTAGGGACTGGTAAAAGTAAGCCCTCCGGTTTGGTCTCCGGTTATTAGAGGAACTCCGGGTTGGTGTCCGGTTATTAGAGGCACTCCGGGTTGGTGTCCGGTTATTAGAGGCACTCCGGGTTGGGTTCCGGTTACAGTTAGCCCCAAGGTCTTGGGACGAGGCCTTGACAAAGAAATTAAAGTTCAGAATTATGCATTCCATCATTATGAAAGTGGTTAGTGATTTTGCATGTGATTATTCGATTAGTAGAATATCCATGTGAATGAGTAAATAGCATTATTTCATTTTATTTATGCCATAAAAAGTTGAAAGTTCAAGTTTGAAAGGCTTTTGTTTTAGTTATACATTGCCTTAAATGTTTATTCTTATTTATGAAAGTTTCCACTATATTGTTATCCTTACTGGGCATTTGAGCTCACCCCTTTTCTATGTTTTATTTTTCCCAGGAAGTGAAGAAGTAAATTATGAATGACCTGCAGGGATATTATGTGGGGATATGAGTGTGAATTATGAATACATTATGTTGTTGTAGTAGTTTTTCATTTTCTGATGTAATGTAAAACTTATGAATATATCTAGTGTTTCCAAGGCTACTAAACCAATCGGTCTTTCGAGATTTGATCTTTCTTGTAATCATTCCAATGTTATGTAATAATGCACCGACTCTGGGTAACTAGGGTCGGGGCGTTACATTCGCTGCTACAGTACCCGCCGCTCATTATATGTAATCATTTTTTAATCCTAATTTATTCATTAGTTAATCTATACTTTATCATTACTAATAATAACTATTATTTATAAAATATATATAACTAACTAAACTACTTGATAAATAACATATTTAAAACTAACTAAAAATAATTCGATTAAATAAATAAATAAATTTAAATTAAATAATAAAAAATACCTCTAAATAATGCTTCGCAAAAAAAATGGAATTCTTTTAGGAAATCGGATCTACCATGTATGAAGAATACTTCTTTTAGAGAGAGAGAGGCTGTAATGTAGAGAGAATGGAGGATTTTGAAGTGATGGAACAACCGCCTTTACCATGTAACTGATCTGGGCCAAAGGTGGTGGGGAGTTAGCTACCTTTAAATTAACTCAAAAGGAGTCAGGACCCATGCTACCTTTCTTACATACAAAAATTAACTTATAACTATTTTAAAAAATTGAGAAAACACATAAAAAACTCACCTTTTATAATGGAGGGGGAGTAGAATTCATATAATTACCAAAAGGTAACACTATTGAGAGGTCCCCCTTACCTCATGGGATTAAAAAATGGAAAACTAATGGATTAAAGTGAAATTATGGTTTATCCAAATCTCCAAAACACAAAAATAAGTGAATTTTTATAATTTTGTTCCTTAGTCTTTAAGTTTCCTTATATTTTTTATTTTGGTTTTTCATTTAGGTAACTTGTTTTCCAACCTAAGTAATTTAACCTTTAAGAATAAATTAATTTAATATTTATTAGACCATACAACCCCACTAAATTATAAATATTATTTATAATTTACAAAGTAAAAAAATACATATGTGTAGGAAGTTAATTTTAAAATAAGCACATGTAACGTGCAAAAACACACCTTTAACCGAGACCGTTCTAAAAATGTTTTTACCATCTATGGGTAAATATGTTAATTATAAAATATCAATTGTTCTATTAATGTGTCATATTTTATATTTATTAACACTTAAAATTTACTAAGAAAAATATAGAATTTTTATTAATTTTAAATCATTTAATAAAATATCATTTATTATAAAATAACATTAATGTAAATTTTGACATTATTTATTTAATTTTAATTTTAAAAATATCAAAACCATATTTTAATTCAAATCCATTAATTTCACATCTTTTTAAAATTAGATATTCATCTAAAAAATAATTTAATACAATAATTCATTAAATTTACATTACTTTTAATGTTTTTAGCATCATTGATTTTATTTTATTATTTACTAAATAATCCATGCATTAGCGTTTGTTAAGTGTTTAATGTAATTATATCATCTATAAAAAATAAAATTAAATTACCATTATAAAAAAATAATTTACCTTTAAAAAAAATTATATAACCAAAATTATGTAGCTTCTTCCATATTCTAAAGCTTTATAAATATTAAAGGTAAGGAAAGTTCCTTTTTTGTATTTTTTCTTTACTTAACATTTTATATGTGTCACTTTCATGAAAATGTGTCCCACTAACTCATAAAATCCAAAAAAAGAGAGGATTTGGTCAAAATATTTGTAGAAAATGGATTTTTGACAAGTTTCTATGTCATTTTGGCCCTTAGGTTTAAGGTTTAGTCCCTTAATAAACTTAATTTCACCTTAACCACTATAATTAATTTTAATCACTTTTACTAATATATTTGGTCAAAAATTAATTTGATCTTATTAGACAAAAAAATAATACTTATTACAACATTGTATTCTATTTTTTTAAAATTTATTCCATAAAAGTTTCAAAATTAAATTTAGTTCTAACCCTGCATACGTGACGAGAAAGAGGGTTTTTAAAGTGGAAAAGTTCAAAAGTTCATTAATTATTTATAACTAAATTTAAAATCAAAATTATTCCAATGAACTAAATTGGATTAATAGATATATAATTGATATATTGTGACTTTAAAACAAATTTAAAATATAATTTAACATTAAATAATTATTTAGATGAAAAGGTAGTTTTCAGCTAAAATGATGTATTTTTCATTATTCATGAAAAAATGAAACTTCTCAGAAAAATACCAAAAATTCACCTAAATTAAATTTTGATATTATTATTTCAAAAATTATGTTTATTTTTCATATAAAAATTATAAAAGTGTCAAAAAATATATTTAAAATAGGTTCTCTATTAAAAGGTGGTAAAACTATCATATTAAATACTAATATTAATAGTATATTATTGTTCATTAAGACTCATTATTTCATGTAACACATGTTATCAAAGAGAATTTATGTTTTGTGAAACTAAATATAAACTTGGTGTTTTTTGTGATGTAAGATAAACTATCTATTGCATGTAACATAATCTATTAATGAATTGAATGGATATATTTCATAACATTTCAGGATATTACATCTTAACCCCCTTAAAATGAATTTTTCCCTTAAAATTCATCTTGGTATTCAAATTATTAACATTTATATAATTCCCTAATTTAAACCCACATCATACAACGGTTAAATAAAACATTCTATTAAAAAGGGAAATTGGGAAATATAAAGTTCACCAGATGTTATGTATAACTAATATTCAACATAGAGAGATCTTAAGTTGAAAACTAAAAGATTTATTTATAAGGAAAAACTAATTCCCATTGAATAATATAGATTTATATATAATACATTCAATTAAAAGTTGATGATGAAAAAACACTATCCAAATAGTTGTGGAAAATGTCATTGATGTCATCAAATAATATGGTAATAGAGTAACATTTTATTTCAAGATACTTTTATAGGAGTTAAATAATTATCTTACCATCCAGTCCAAATGGAAATATACTTACTTGATGAGTATAATCTATTAATTTAATCAATTTCCACCAAAACCTCATCTTTTTCTTCAAACAATGTGTATTCTAGATGAAGTTTTAATTCCTAAAGAACTAAAATCAACTTTTAAAGACCACATATCATAAAGGGGATAATCAAGATATTCCACATATCTTGAGACATTAACCAAAACCAAAATTGTTATAACATGGTATGATAATTCCCAAAATGATTAAACCATCAAAATTTAATAGTAATACCCAAAGTTCAAATGAAATTATTCCATAAATCATTATCTTTAAAATCATTCAAATATTTTTTTTGACTAAGTTAAAAACCCAAATATTAGAAGGTTTTGTTTATATATTATTATAAGATAAATAAACCATTATTCCTAAAATAAAATACAATATTTGTTTCTGAATAAACTCAATATTTAGGGTCATACTAACCCAGACATCATGTAGTCTGATGGTAGTGCGTGAAATCCTTATCATCCTTCGATCTTGGGTTCAATCCCCACTACCTTGCCGGATGTAATAGTTTGTCACCAAGCATATGGGTTGTCCCTTTTTTTCTTTAAACATGAAAAATAATTCCTACCTAAAAACGCTTTATTTTGATCCTATGGGTTAAAATACCCCATCCCAAAAAAACATATCCAAAATCACTTTAAGACCTCATCTCTTAAAACCTTAATGGGGTGTCTAATACCTTGAACTTATCATCATTCTTAAGCTTATATACATATGAATGTATTCATAACTCTTAATATAATATCATATAAAAACATCATAATCTCAAAGGTTATCTAAATAAACCTTTGATACCAACTATAATAGCCCAGAACCCACACTCATGGATTCTATACTGAAATGTATAACTTTACATTTTTTGATTTGATGCTGATAAGTGTGGCCCAAATTTTTCCATCAAAACCTTACATCATCAAAAGTAAAACTTGGTTCCCTTACATACTAGAGTACATTTTATGTTTATAGTGTTAGAGAATCAGGATGAACTCTAACATAAAAAACTCATATCAACTTGGAATCATAATTAATGAAAAGAACATTTATCCCTTTTAACCCATATTTTATTATTTCACAATAGGCCATCAACATCATCCTTGTGAAAAAAATTATAGAAATAAATATTTCAGCATCATTCTTTAAAATCTGTGGAAAATGAAACATATTAAGGATGATCTCATATTCTCGGTAAGGTTAAACATAATCATTAACAATCAAAAATCATAATAGTACAAAAGGGAATGATGACTTAATCAAAGTGCATGAGTGAATAATCCAATATCTCATCCCAATCAATACCTAGAACATAAATTAAAAACTTTGAAAATTCAAGAGTCATTAGAATCAATAATAAAAATCCATGTGATAACAATATCAATCATGAGAAGTATTATAAACTCATAAAAATCATAAAGAAAATTTGTATGTATCTTGGAACATTATTTCATTGAATCCTTATAGAACCCTTACAGAACCCTTAAAAATTGAATAACCAATATGGAAGACTTCTATATCTGGATTACTGAATGCATCAGAGTGTTATCTGGGCACACCCATCGTATAATCTATAACAGTCTCACACAACACTATCTGGGCACACTCGTCATTTACAATGTCCGAGAACCAAATACATAGAGAACTTTTCAAAACTCATTGAAACAACCTTTATTCTTTTCAGAATATAATTGACTTGTGGAAAGGAAATGGGTTCCACAACAATCACTTTGAAACATGGTTAACTTGTGTAAATGAACCAATTATCATAACAATCTAACTGAAACATGATTATCCCATGGAAAATAAATGGGACAACTAAAAATCACATTGAAACATAATTAACCTATTGAAATAAAATGTGTCCCAAAACAATATCTTTGAAACTTGATTAACTAATAGTAAAGAAATTGGTTAAATACCAATCTCTTTGAAACATTATTAACCTATGGAAAGGAAATGGGTTCGATAATAATATCTTTGAAACATGATTAACCTATGGAAAAGAAATGGGTTCCATAAAAATATATTCAAAACATGGTTAAATAAAAGAAAGTAAATGGGATCCATAACAATATCATTGAAAACTTATTACCCCATGGAAAATAAATGGGTTAAATAACAATATCTTTGAAGCATGAGTAACCCATATAAAGGAAATGGGTCAAATAACAATATCTTTAAAACATGATTAACCCATGGAAAATAAATGGTTTAAATAACAATATCTTTGAAACAAACATAATTCATCCAAGGAATGAATTAGGATGGTATCAATAAAAAATATCCCTAGTAGAGGATAAGTAACAATAAGGTTTTTTGACATTGATTAATGGAAATACCATTAAAATTTCATTAAAATATTATTTAGGAAAATAATATTTAAACATTACAAAGCATCCCATACCACTTTGAAATATTTGAAACATTAACCCCAAGAATGGAATAACAATAAATAAAACATATAATGTCATGAGAATTATGAGATTAATTATATAACATGTAAAAAAATAATTATATACACATCATAAAATAATATGGGTGTACAACATATCAAATGTCTCAAAGAATGAAAATTGGAACAAAAGTCCATTACCACTTTGGTAAATTAGAAACCATAAACCACATGAAATAATAATCATTAAATTAAACATTTAAATACCTATAATATAAAATAATTCATTATTTAATATTTCAAAAAGTAATTTAGATACACTAAATAAAGGAAATAAGTGGTGATTATGAAATATGCCTCGCGAAAGTAAAAGCGAGACAAGAATCCCTTACAACTATTGTAACATCTAAATTAGAAACCCAAAATGTAATAATAATAAAATTAAAAACATAAATAACATGAATATAGAAAGTATAAATGATATAATAAATCTAAAGGGGTCATAGATTCATCACACAAAATAAATAAGTGATAATTATGATGTATGTCTCACTGAAGTAAAAGCGAGACAAGAATCCCTTACAACTGTGATGACATCTGAATCAGAAACCCCAAATGTAATAATAATCAAATTAAAAATTTAAATACCATGAATATAAAAATAATTCATTATATAATACATCAAAATGGGTAGTAGATACACCACACAAAATAAGTAAGTGGTGAATATGACATTTATCTCACAGATGTAAAAAAGTGAGATGAAAATCCCTTACCTTGAGTCTGATTTGTCATCCTTTTCCTCTATATTCATGAATAATAAACTTATTTTAAGTATATAATTAATTCATAAAGTTTTCAATTCTTATTATTTCTTTTATTTCACTTATAACAATTTTGTGAACAACTAATTAAACAATTAAGTTTACGTTGGGTGTTTTGACCATATTCATTTTATCTGTCGAAAATGAATTTGGTAGTTCAACTATGGTCAAAGGGATAATTATATAAAAATATAAATAATAATAAAAATGAAATAATTATTATGTTTGTATATAAATTATAATTTTAAAACTAATCATGAATGATGGTTATGAAAAATGAACCAACGTTACAATCATGGAGATGGTAGGTCGTATATACTCATGAGTAATGTTCTCATTTTTCAATAATCATCTTTGGAAAGAATGAAAGTAAAATTTATCATTAAATAATGATAATTATATCATAAATACCATATTATTTTATCATATATAATTATATATAAAATTATTGTGATATAAAATGAATCACACTGTGTCGAGGAGGCGGTAGTCCACACATCCATATACTTATATATAAAATTATTGTGATATAAAATGAATCACACAGTGTCGAGGAGGCGGTAGTCCACACATCCACGAACTATGTTATCACTCTTTCAGTGTGAGAAAGGGTAATAAATAAAATGATATATTATATTTAAATAAATTTAATTATTTCATTAATATAATATATATTTAATTTATGTCACATATTATTAATTAAATCCATACTTAATATATCCCATGTAATGTGTGAACGTATCACGTCGCTTTGAGGAGGTGGTAGTTCACATGTCCACAAACTATGTTATCATATTTACACCAAATGTAACACATAAAGGTATTTGTAATAAAATAATTATAGAAGAATAAATAAATAATAAGTTTCATATATATCATATATAAAAAGAATCTCTATCATAATTCCCACCATGATAGGTGGAAAACAATGTAATACCCCGAGATTTTATGAAAAATATTCTTTTAATTTCATTGATGTCTTGTGTTGTAAGCTATAACAAGATTTCCTTGTGCTATACGCAACACCGTATGAGCTTGCAGTATACACAACACTATTCTTGGATCATGTTACACACAATTTTGATAGTAGTTATTCTACGAAACATTGAGTGTATATATATATATATTCAATGTATGAATTAAATATGGTTGTATTCTATTATAAAAAACAACAGAGGAGTCTTTCACAACACACATCCCTGACTTGTCTTGCATTACACGCAATTGCGACCTTCCTCGATAGCGTGTGTTGTACGCAATACCAGGTTTCACTAAACAATGATATATTGTTATAATATTATTATGGACTAGCCGTTATGAATAGTATTAACTAAATTTTGAATTTTATAACATTATTATTCATCTTACACATTTTCTAGAATATGGTATGAGAACAAAATAAATTTTTCGTGTAAAATATGTATTTTTCAAAAATTACAGTTTTCCTGCTTTTTAATGACGCACCCACCTTAAATCTTGTTTTTGACATGTCTATAAGTTCAATTTGACAAAATAAAATTATTCTTTGGAATCAGGATATAAAAATTTACTTTGGATAAATTTTTCATATTATTCTGATAACTTTCATATTTTAATGAATAGTAAAAACATGCTATATTTTAATTAAAAACAACTTTTTTCATCGCAATAATTTATATGATTAGATTATATTTTTAATTGGTTTTAAAGTGTAATTAGAATATATTTTTACCATTTAATCCAATTTTGTTCATTGGAATTAATTTCACGTTGAAATTGGATATAAACAAGTATCAATCTTTTGATTGTTTATGTTTCTTAAAAACACGCTATTTATTTTGATAACGGGAATTAAATTTAAAATTAATTAATTCCAATTATATGTTATTAATTTGGTAAAATAGACATCAATTTTGAATTCATAATATAAAATAATTCTTAGGATTAATTTTTGGTATTTTTCTGAAAAACTTCAATTTTCGATGAATAGTGAAACCACTTAGTGGTAGTTAAAAAACTGACTTTTTTTAATTTAAATTAAATTTTACCACTTCTGTGAATTTAATTTCAAAAATACAAGAGACATGGTTAATATCAAGGACTAAAATGTGGTTCAATTAGATGAAAATAATTTTTGGTAAATAGTAACTTTTTACTTTTATTTACCACGGTTAAAAGTAAATAGGATAATTAAGGGTAAAAATGATATTATTATTACCCTAATACATGTCCTAATTCTATTGGATAAGTGTAATTCGACCAAAAACAACCTTAGGAATAAAATATGACCATTTAGTCCCACTTGTATTAGATTAGGACATTTAATATTAATTTATTTAAAGAAGGGTTAAAATAGTTAAAATCAAAGTTTAATAAGTAAATCATTTTTAATATAGGGTCATACATAAGATAAATTCGACTATAAATATTCATTATAAATTTAAAAAGATTTCATACATAATGGTATTTTATTTATAATTTTTAGACATTAAATAATTTAATTTATTTATGACACAAAGATGATGCAGTAATTATCTTATTAATGAAATATTGACATAATTGATGTTATAAATACCCAAATAAATATAATTTTAGACTTTTTGTGAATTTAAATAATTTTCTAGCTTAACATGACATGTTAGTTTTGATTTAATTAACTTTTTTAGAACTAATCATTCTGTTATAATTTTCACAAAAATCAATTACCAAATAGTGTCAAAATTGACATAAAATAGTTTTTAAAATAAATATTATATTATTAATTGTTATTTTATTCCAAAAAATCTAAGGTTTGGCCAAATTACTTATATAAGGTTATATATATTAATAATAAACAACTTGGGGTTAGTTTGTCTTGTTATAGTAAGTTTATTAACCTTATAGTGTAAGAAAACAAGAAGACACAGTAAAAGTAAAATTATTTAACATAAGGTTAAATCTAAATGATAAGGTTAAAATAGAAACCTAAACTTGTCTAAATTATATTTTATGAGAGGATTTAGACCCATACCCACATTAGATTCAAAATAAATCAATTTGGAGCTATTAAAAACCAAATATGACTTTATAATAAAATAATATTTTTAGTTTTTCCAAAGGTGCCCCTCTCCTCCCTTATAAAAGGGAACCTCCTCCCTCTCTTCCTCACACTACTTTGAGCCTTAAAGCTAGACCAAACCCTGCCACATTCTCTTCTCCACTTCCATAGAAACATCCTAGAGGTTCTGGTATTCTTCAAAGACCAATTTTAGTGCCCTAAGAGGAGGTCTCGAAGAGGCGCTTCAAAGAAGAGGTAATGTCCGTTACCGATTCTTTCAACTTTATTTCTTCTTCCACATCTTATTCTTTAGTTATTTCATTATGAAGTAATAACATCAGTATAAATAATATACTTATATGTTATTATAAGTATGAAACAACCATATTTCACCATCTATCCATCCTACGGAAAACGAAATCACCACGCATGCGTACGTACGGAATACCGTCTCCACGCCGTGGTGAAATCTGTTTTTCCACCAACACCTTACATGGATGGGTATAATGGTGTAAAGAATAACTATATATGGTTATTATAACATCATAAGGATTCTTATATATTATACCATCCACTCCAATTCTATTCAATAATTATGGGAACGATATCATCGCTCGTGTGTACGTACGGACTACCGTCTCCACGACGCGATGAGATTCATTCTCCATGTTAACCATACATGAATGATCATAAAGTTTATATAATTAATAATAATGAAATATATGAAATAATAATTATACTGTATTTATGTATATATATATGTATGTCATCTATTTAGTTTCATTCAATTCAATAAGGAAACGAAAACAGCGTTCATGCATACGTACGGCCTACCGTCTCCATGAACGGTGTATTTCATTCCTTTTATCGATCTATAATATATATATGTATATGATGAATATATATTATATATAAATCATGTTTTACATTATAAAATTATGTAAATCAGGATATAAGTAATAATATCAAGAACGACAAGTCGAAACACATATGATAAATGAAATGATTTTACCCAAAATGCTACTTTAACATGGAATTTACAAAAGAACGGGTAATATAAAGTCATAAGTGAAACATATATGATATCATAACAATGAATTTGATTCTGTAATAATTCAATGACATTATTTAAATCATTATAAATGAGGTTCAGATACGTACAAAGCATATCGGACCTAAGGTAAGGGATAATTTTGCAAATCTCATTTTTATCTGAGATTGCTTATTCGTAAGTATTTATTGGGGTTATTGCTATCATCTATGCCCATGTTTTATAAAAGTGTATTCATGTATGTTTAAAGTCATTTTTACCCATTTTTACTTTTACCCCATGGTATGGAAGTAATATTTCTTTTATTTACCCTACAAGGTACTTTTTGACTTTTCCAATAAAAGTACGAGAAGAATGTTTTTTTTTAACGTATACGGCATGAAAGGATTTTTATGGTTTTATAAAAGCCTTATTTTCATGAATATTCCTCCAAAATATTTCATGAATATTTTCAATAAAATCTTTTTCTTTTAAAATTGCATGACATTTTGTGAAAAGAAAATGATTTTGAAGAAAAAAGGATATTTTCCTCAATAATTCATTTTAAGTGTTTTATCAAAACCATTTTCATCTAAGATGACATTATTTCATATGTGTATGTTTCAAGTATCATGTCTCTATGATTTACATGGTTTCACTTTTCTAATTATGAAATGATATCCAATTTTTTTTGTATGGATTACGTTATGATGGAATGATGTTTATGAAACCCATTTTATTCTTAGGTTATGATGAATGATTTATGTTTATATTGTGGCACACGAAAGAATGATTTCAATATGAGATGGGTGGGACCTATATCTCCCTCCAATGCATTGGGTAAAGATTTATATCTCATGAGATAGACATGGCTGGAATGGTAAGTTAAACTGGTTCAGTAATACAAGACTGGAACGAGGAGTGAACTCAATTCAGAAAGGGACTTTGTCCACTAAGATGGTCTTGGCAGCAATTCCTTGGATACTATGTAAATCATATCATGTGCTTAATGGTTTCCAAAATTACATGTTTTATTCCCATTCTAATTTATCATGATTAATGTTTCTTCATGATCTATGCCTTACGTACTTCCATGTTTTATGTCATTGCTCAAGATTTTGATGTTTAAGATTTTATGCTCATGTTTTTTTTTACATTCAAATGTCTAAGGATTGTTTTATGTTCTCTATGATTTCCCTTACTGATCATTTGAGCTCACCCCTTTTATGTTTTCTTTTCCCCAGGATATAAAGAAAGGTTTTAGGTAAGAAAAAAAGGGGAAGATCTTTATGGGAGATGTTGAAGATCTTTCACCACGATTAGATGATTATATTCCGAGTTTCCAAAGACAATAAACTATTACGGTCCTTGTGTGTCTGTTTTTGTTATGTATTAATTATTCCTCAAAAGTAATGTAATTTCCATGTACGTCAATCTTTGGGTCTCTACAAACAAAGAACAAACAATCATCATTTCGTGAGGTGGTAGTTCACCGTACACATAAACGGTATGTTCATCACCCATTAGATGGATGTGTGTGTAAGTTAATGTTGATAACTTAATATAAAAAATATTATTATATTAAGGATACTAATTTTATTATATACTCATTTAATAATAATAAATTAAGGGAGTGAAGAAGGAAACAAACTAAAAATACGTGTTGATGAAAGTTACCTCTTCTTAGGGTAACTCATTTTGGTTTGCACCAAAGGAATTATTTGTTGGATTTATACCCAAGGAAAGGTTTATAGGTTTAGGGAAGGGATTTTGGGATGATATTTGGGAATATTTTTTATGATCCAAACTGGCTTGAGAGGTGTGATTAAGATGAAGAGTGAATGCCTTTTTATAATGGAGGGGTGGTGGCATTCTTGTAATTACAAAAACGTAACACTATTTGGATGTATCTCTTACATCATGGGATTAAAAATGGACAAATAATAGATTAAATTAAAATTATTTTCGATACAAATCTATAACAAACAAAAATCAGTTCATTTTTTTTATTTTGTTCCTTAGTCTTTAAGTTTCATTATATTTTTCATTTTGGTTTTTCATTTAGGTAACTAGTCTTCCAACCTAATTAATTTAACCATTGATAATAAATTAAGGTGAGATATATTATAAAATATAGTCCGATTTAATTATAAATATGATTTATAATTTTAAAAATAAAAATTCCATGGGTGTTGGAAATTAATTTTAAAACAAGCGCATGTAATGCACAAAAACACTATTTTAACCTGAACCATGCTAATAATGTTTTCACTATCCATGGGTCAAAATATCAATTATAAAAGATAAATTGGTCTATTGATGGATCATATTTTAAATTTATTAACACTTAAAATTTACTTGGAAGATTATAGGATTTTTATTAATTTTAAATCATCTAATAAAATATAATTTATTATGAAATAACTTTAATGTCAATCTTCAAATTATTTATTTAATTTTAATTTAAAAAATGTCACAATATTATTGGAATTACAATACATTAAATTATCATTTTTTTAAAATTATATATTCATCTACAAAAATAATTTAATCCAAAATTCATTAAATTTACTTTTCTTTTACTGTGTTTAGTATCGTTTATTTTATTTTATTATTAACTAAATAATCCATGTGTTAGTGTTTGTTAAGAGTTTAATGTAATTATATCATTTCTAAAAATTAAAGTTAAATTACCATGATAAAATCAAATCATTTAAATTTAAAAATAATATTTATAAATGGAAATATGTACCTTCTTCCATACTCTAAATCTTTATAAACGTTAAAGGTTAGGAAGGTTCCTTTTTTGTCTTTTTCTTTACTTAACTTTTTATATGGGTCACTTTCATGAACATGTATCCCACTAACTCATAAAATTAGAACCAAAATAGGATATGGTATAAATATGTATATCTAATTGATTTTTTACATGTTTCTTGGTTATTTTGGCCCTTATGTTTCAGGTTTAGTTCCTCATTAGGGTTAATTTTACCTTGACCACTATAATTAATTTTAATCACTTTTATTAATATTTTTGGTCTAAAATTAAGTTGATCTTATTAGACCAAAAATTTCATACTAATTACAACCTTATATTTCCTTTTTCCAAATTCAATCAATGGAATTGAAAAAATTAAATTTAGTGTTAATCCCAAAACCATGACAAGAAAGTGAGGCTTTAAAGTGGAAAAGTTCAAAATTTCATTAAGTCTTTATAACTAAATTTAATATCAAAATTGATTCCAATGACCTACATTGGATTAATGGATATATAATTGATATATTTTAACTTTAAAAAATTAAAAATATAATTTAACATTAATAATTATTTAGATAAAAATGCATTTTTCAACAAAAATGCAATATTTTTCATTATTCATTAAAAAATGAAACTTCTCATAAAAATACCAAAAATTCACCTAAAGTAAATTTTGATATGAAGATTTAAAAAATTAAGTTTATTTTTCATTTAAAAAATATAAAAGTTTCAAAAATTGGATTTAAAATAAGTTCTCCATTAAAAGATGATAAAACCACCATATTAAATAATAATATTTATAGTATATTATTGTTCAGTAAGACTCAACATTACATGGAATACAAATTAACAAAGGGACTTGATGTTGTG
This sequence comes from Viscum album, assembly GCA_963277665.1. Taxonomy (NCBI): domain Eukaryota; kingdom Viridiplantae; phylum Streptophyta; class Magnoliopsida; order Santalales; family Viscaceae; genus Viscum; species Viscum album. Next base: position 139,760,870 of record OY728136.1, read on the forward strand.
TGCAAAGAAAGATAAACTTACTATTGTATGTGATGAAAGATAAACTATGTATTGCGTGCAACATAATATATTAATGAATTGAAAGAATATATTTCATAAAATATCATGATGTTGCATTTTTTACCATAATAATTAATGAAAATAGTTAAAATTAATTATATTGACTAAGGTAAAAAAACGAGTCTATTTAGTGGTTAAAATTTAATCTTATAGAGACAAATGACCTAGAAACTTGTCTAAAATCCATTTTATGGAAATATTTTTACCATATACCCTCTTGTAACTAATTTTATGAGTTATTGGGATATAATTCCATGAAAGTGACCTATATAATAAGTTAATTAAGGAAAAAGACAAAAAAGTAACCTTCCTTACCTTTAACATTTATAAAGCCTTGAGATATGGAAAAAACCACATTAGTTAAATTATTTAAATTATTATGAAATATAAATGAGTTTTTGTCATCATATTAATTTATATTTAATTTTTATAGATTAATTAGTTAGTTAAGCAGCATAAGGGATGTCAATGTGGTAATTATTTAGTTAATAATTTAGTAAAATAAATGATACTAAAAATATTAAATGTTAAGTGAGTAATTAAATTATTGTCTTAAATTTATTTTTTTAGATGAATATATCATTTTAAAAAGGTGGGAACTTAATATATCCAAATTTTATCATTGTATTGATACTTTTAATTTAAAATAAGTAAATAATGTCAAAATTTACATTAATGATATTTTATAATAAATGATATTTTATTAAAAGATTTAAAATTGTTAATATCCAATATTATTCAAATTTATTTTTAAATTTTAATTAATATAAAATATTTTATATTCATGGAACAATTTATCTTTTATAATAATCATATTTACCCCTAAATAGTAAAAACATTATTAGCACAGTTCGGGTAAAAATAGTGTTTTTGCACATGACATGCATTTATATTAAAATTAATTTCTAACACACATGTGATTTTTATTTTTTAAATTATAAATCATATTTATAATTAATTTTTTATATATTTTCTAATAAATATCACTTTAATTTATTATTAATTGTAAAATTATCTTGGTTAGAAAATTAGTTACCCTTGTGAAAACTGAAAAAACTAAAAATAGGGAAATGTAGAAGTTAAGGAACAAAATGATAAATATATTTTTCTTTTTATTTGTTGGATTTTTTTATCTACTATAAATTAACTTTACACTATTATTTTTAAATTTTGGAGGCACATGATGTAAGGTTTACCTTTCAATAATGTTTACCTTTTTATATTTACAGGAATGACACCCCCCCTCCACTATAAAAAAGAATTCACTCCCCTCACTTCTTCACACCCAAAAAAATTGTCTCATATATCCCATACCCAAATAATATACCAAAATATCTCCCCTCATAAAATAATCTTCAGTTTCATCAAAAATCAATTCAATAAATACTTTTTGTATAAACCAAAAGGAGTTACCTGAATAAGAGGTAATGTTCTTCAACGAACACTTTTGTTTATTTATTTCTCAACTCTTTAAATTGATATTATATATTTATTATATAATAACCTTGATATATTAAATATAAAAAAAAAAATTATTTCAATTTGAATCCTTTCACTCACACACACTTTCATCAAATGGGATACACAACCATCAGTTGTGTGTATGGTGGACTACCGCCTCGCAAACTGATGTTACTCATCCTTCCATTACTAACTTTCAAGGTTGGGAATAATTATTTATTTATATTATATATATTATATATATGATATTTATAATATATTTATTCTTTTTTATTTATTATATAACGCATACCTTCATTATTTCTATTTTGTGGGAATACGATAACATCGTTTGTGGATGTGTGGACTACAACCTCCTCAAAGCGATGTGATTCATTCACGCTTAAAATGGAATGTGTTATGGATAGATTTAATGAATATATATATGATATAAATAAAATAATTATGATATTAATGACATAATTACCTTTTTATTACTATAATATATCATTTTCTTTATTACCCTCTCTCACACTGAAAAAGTGATAACGTCGTTCGTGGACGTGTGTACTACCACCTCCTCAAAGTGATGTGATTCCTTTTGCATCATAATAATTATATATAAAAGTATATATATGATTAAATAATATTTTATTTAATATATAATAATTATTCTTAAAATATAAATGTTACTTTCCTTCTTTCCATAATGATCTTTGAAAAATAGGAACGTTACTCATGCGTACGTACGGCATACCGTCTCTATGATCGTAACGTTGGTTCATTTTTCATAATAATATTTCATGATTGATTCCAAAAGTATTATTGATGTATAAATATGAAAATTATTTCATTATTATTACTCTATATATGTTATATAATTACCTCCTTGACTATAGTCGTCCAACATTAGTCGTTTTTGACATATAATCTAAATATGGTTAAAACATCCGACGTAAACTTAATTGATTAAATAATTGTATATAGCACAATAATAAGTGAAATAAAAGTAATAATAAACTTGAAAAAGTTTCTCAAGTAAGTAAATAATTAACATAATTTTATTATTCAGAAAGATAAAGACTTATGTGGCAAGTAAGACTTAAGGTAAGGGGATTTCTAGTCTCACTCTTATTATTGAAAGACTTATGCCATATTCACCACTCATTTATTTTGTATGGTCTATATTATACCCCTTTTTAATATAATATCTCGATTCACTCATATTTAATTTTATTATAAGTTTCACTTTGAATTATCTCATCCAAGGGGTTTGATTTGAAAACTACCAAGTGGTAAAAGTTATCTTTGAAATAACACTTTCTTTTTGTGATTGTTAACATTATATTAAAACATCACTTCATTTTGATCATTTTTAATTGTTCATAACATTTATATTAAATATCTATATCATTTATCATGGGTATAAATATTTCATAAACCGTATACCATTTTTTCATATGGTGTTCACTTTGATATTTATTTGATTTATTGGGGAAGTATTGGTAAATACATATTCTTAAATCAATATAGATATTTGATAAGGAACATTATGTATGAATTAAATTGATTATTCAATATATGATGAATTCGTTAGACTAGTATGACATGGTTTAGGGAATGGTTTATACAATCCCCTCGATTAATTGGTATTCTCATGAGACAAAATCAGGTTGGAAAAACCCTATGTGTTTACAACCAGTATATTTTAAACTATCCTGTGAAAAGTATTGACATTAGAGGTAAGGTTGGACAAACCAAATCAGTTTGTACCCAGTAGGTTATAAACCATATTCTGAAAGGTCTTGATGGTAAAGGTATCTTGTACCTAAGAAATATGGATTCCAATAATTAAGCATTTCCTTTATTGATAATTCATTTATTATTATTATTTATCCATGAGATTTTCACTTTGACAATATCAATAGATGCAGTTCATTAGAAGTTTATTGATTAAATGGAATTTATTTCAGTTTATTATCATTTAATATTGACTTTTCCTTATCTATTTATATAAATGGAATGTGTTCTCAGTTATATACCTTTTTATGTTGATTATTCGTATTGATTCATTATTGTTTCCGATTTTCTTAACCCTTACTGATCTTTTGAGATCACGCTTATTTTGTTTCCTCTCCTTGGGATTACCTGAAATTTACTATGTATTTTATTTAAGGCTATTCTAGAGGGAATAAAGTTATTCTTAGAGAAGAGAAGGAAAAATTTATATTATAATTAGTGTATTCAATTGTAATGTAAGACTCATTTATGTATCTGGTTTAACAATAATAATAAACTCTCAATCCTTTGGGATTTTATTTCTTATAATTATGCCATTGTAATAATGTAAGGTGTTGACTCCCAGCTTCTATGGTTGGGGTGCTACAGGTAGAGTCATGGGTAGTTGACTTAGGTGAAACATTTCATTCAATAGAAAAGCTGAGACACATTGAATATTATATATCTTGAAGGTCTGAAAAATTACACATGGAAAATGATGGGGCTCTAAGGATCTTTGAAAAGGGATATATTAATATACAGATGAAAATTAAGAGGTCTTAAAGCTAAAAGACGAACCTAAATTTAATTGGATGAATGGATAAGGTAGGGTATGGAACTAATTTTTCCAATGAAGTATGGAAATATACTCGAGGTTCCATGGTGATTGAAAAAGGAGTAGAGGATTTGATTTTGTAATTGAATGGAATCACATATGTAATTTCATTGTCCAAAAGTTTGGAAAATTTAGAGTTTTGGCATCATAGGATTTCCCATCTGAATAAGAAGAACTTAAAGGTTATGAAATCTAAAGATATAATGAAACATGAACATATATAAATAAAAATATGTGAAATTTTTGTGCTGAGGAAACAATGAAGGGTTTCCTTCAGTTTATATGGATGGAAAACAAGGGCTCGGATGTTTGAAATCATTCATACTAATGTTTAGAGACCTGCCCCTATTTATTCTTTTAGATGTTCACTTTACATTATATCCTTTATTAATGATATTCAATGAAATTTTAGATTTAATTTTTGAAGAATAAGTTTGGTTTATTTTAGGATTTTAATCAATGTAAATCCATGATGGAAAGTGAGTGTGGTCCAAAATCAAAATGCCTACATTTTGACAATAGTTATGAGTACACCAGATACAAATTCTGGAACTTCTATAATAATAAGGTTATAAGGAATGATAAATTAGTTCTTAGAACTCCATAGTAGAATAGATCAGTTGAGAGGATGAATCATACATTAACAGAGAAGGCTCATAGTATAAGGTTTTTCTATGGAATTCCGATGGTAATTTTTTTGGAATCTCTCAACACAGATATATATATATTAAATTGAAGTCTAACAGTAACAGTTGGGTGGGAAATTTTAGAGAATCTATCATCTAGTAAATAATATGAAGTTAGCCACCATAGAGTCTTCAGAATCTTGGAATGCATGCTTATTGATTATAAGGATAGGGAAGGTCTTGAGTCAAAGTGTAAGTTTTTTTTGTTGGGTATGGTTATGAGAACTTTGGATACCTATTATGAGGTAAATACAAGAGACAATTCATTAGGAGTTGAGATTTTCACTTTAATGAAGGTGTTATATGGAAGGTTCAGACTTTGGTGGGAAAAATAATTTTAAGGAAATAAATAAACTATCAAAATACAATTTTATCTAAGTAAAAATATAAGAATAGAGAAAAATATGGAGGAATCTGATGGACGCCCTAGAATTATAGAAATGATTATAGAGAAAACAATGACATAAATTTCAAAGTTGGTTGAATCTCAAGTGAGAGTAATAAAATATAGGGATCTGGAATTCAATATATTGGAAGTTTATGTACTAAATGTTAGAGAAAATATGAGAAATAAATAATATCCAACTCAGTTAAGGAGATCAAAAAAATTATAAATATGGTTTATAGATTTGGTACTCACGTGAAATTTATTCTTCTAATAGATGTAGGATATCTATAGATCCTAGAAGAGCTAGATTCACTTAGTGATGCCAAATGGTAGAATTAAATGATGAATTAATAAATGGATTAATTAAATTTTAATGGGAATTAGAAACTCACTAACTTTTTGGAATGAAAAAAAGGAATTTAAAAACAAGTTGGTATTTCTGGTGAAAGAAAAACTAATGGTAAGAAAATAAATATGATTTGAATGCTGGAAATGGGATTTCAATAAAATGAGGGTGTTAATTTCTCAAAAAAATTCTCATCGATAGTTAAAAATTCAACTATCTATATAGTGATGAGTATTATTTCATAGAAATATATGTATCCAAAACATATGGATATAAAAGAATCATTACTTCTTAGAATCATGGAGGAATAAATTTACATGAAGTAGCCAATGGGATTTATGGAAGATGTAAACCATAATTTTATATGTAAATTAAAGAAGATTATTTCTAGGTTGAAGTAAGAACCATGAAAATGGAATCATAAATTCTCTTCAATTATGTTGGAATAAGGGTTTAAAATTTGAAACATAGATAATTTTTGTTACCAAAAGAAATGAGAAGATAGAAAATTCAGAATATTTATTTTATATGTGGATGAAATATTTTTTGTTAGACCAGATAGAGGAAGAATATGGAAGATAAAACATGAAATGGTTGGGGGATTCAAGATAAAGGATATAGGATAGGATGTAAGATTTTAGGGGTGAATATTAATAGATATATGAGAGTTTAGATTTTGGTTTCTTCTAATAAGGACTATATCTGGAAGGCTATCGAGGGATTTAGAATGTCCATATATAAGTCAGTCTTGAATCCTCTGACTGAACACTTAAAACTGACCAAGGTAAAATCACATAAAATAAAATAAGAAGTCTCGTATATAGATAAAGTTCCATATGCATCAGTGGTCAAAATTTTAATGTATGCAATAATTTTCCCATGACTGGAAATTAACAATATAGTGGGATTCATAAGGCACATTGGTAGGTTGTTAAATGGATCCTTTGATATTTGAAAGGAATTGAAGACACAACCTTATTTTATGGGGAAGATGGTTCTTTTCATGGATATATTGATGTTGAATTTGTCAAATATTCTGATACTCAGAAGAGAACAACAATATTTTTGTTTACTTATGGAGGACCAATAATAATTTTCATATAAAGGCTAAAGTAAATTATCACTTTAAGTACAATAGATTATAAATATGAAGCTACAAATTAAGTTTCAAAAGAAATGATTTGGTTGATGAGATTGTCAAAGGAGTAAAAAAGGAGTCATAGATGAGGAGTTCTTATTAATGATATTTAAAGATTAATTAAATAAGCTAAAATTGGGTGTTTTATGAAAGTAAAAAACATATTTACTAGAAGTATCATTTCATTTAATATTTTCTGGAAGATAAGTTGTTATATCTATGGAAGATAGAAAGAAAACAAAATCCAATAGATATGTTTACTAAGTTTCTAGCTCAAGAAAGTTTGAGGTAGCACCATGCCTCGGGTGGCTTGGGTAAATGGAAGAAAGATAGAGGAAAATTGTTTTCTATGAAGAATGAAGTATGGTTTCCAAAGTGAGGGTGATTTTACAAGGTTCTCTAAAAAAATCTTCAAGTGGGATATTTTTGGGAGGTGATGTAACACACTCATTTTTACAAGGTATATTAATTTAAGTTTTGTAATATCTTTGATGATTTTTTTTATCCTTGTGATGGTTTAAATTGGATTTTAGATTAGTTAGAGGATATCTATGACTTAAAAAGGGTTTTTTGGTGTTTTGGGGTACACCATTGGTAGGACCATGCCATAATGTAGGCCATTTTATGGATGGGGAATGTCTGTGTGAAATGGGTAGGACCAGCACACCCACAGCTAGGTGTGGTATTGGTAATATAGTGATGTAAGTCCCCTGTAGACCACAACCATAGTAGACTCACTAAACTATGGTGTAAGTCCTAGTGAGTAAAAAACATGCTAGGTTTTTACATCATGCCATAGTGGATGACTATTTTGGGTTACCTAGGATGGGCTTGTTTGAGTCCACCACGGTCATGGTGGGAATCACCATTCCATGATAACATCTATTTTATAATTTGAAATGGATTAATTGGTCATTGATCATTGTATGTTTCTTGTGTTTCAAAAATGAACCATGTTTTATCTTTATGGAATGAATTTTAATTCCCTTTTGACTGTATTTTTCCCTCTACTAATTAATTTTTCCTCCACCTCTTGTTATTTCTCTAATCTGGACAAACCTAGGGTGAGATATTTTCAACCCTTATTACCACTTAGGGAGGGATAATTCTTCTCATTCCTATCCTTATTTAACATTGTTGTAAGACTAGACCATGGGATATGGATTCTTGTTCCTATTGATCTAAACATGTGGGCATCTCAACCTCTTTATATCTAGTCACCATTTCCAAAGGTGATGGGTTCTCTACCTTTAATCAAACCTAAATCTACCATTGAAATTAGTTTTTGTTGGGTATGTTGATCAGTTAATACACTCTTGGAATGATTCCCTTCATGAATATCATTATATAACCCTTATCATGTTTGACTATAATCAGTTCTAGGTACCCTTGTCTTGTGGGATTGATCTGGTTAGTGCATGTGCGTGATTTGGGAATCAATTATTGGTGAATCTTGATGTTGATTTCGATATGTTTAAGGTATTAATATCCTAAATATATAGATCCATTTATATGTTTTTTGTCATGATATGATGTTATGTTCTTGTTTTCATTAAGACGCATTATTGAGTTTTATTTCATGTGTGCTTGTAGCCCATGAGACCCATGTATGACATTGATCACATGTGTGTGTGTGTGCATCTAGTGAGACCCATGTTTGATTTTGATCACAAGTGTGTGTGTGTGTGTGTGGCTATTTATACTCATTCTTGATATGACTCGTTGTTCCTATTTGTGTTATTCCATATTGTGTGTGAATATATGGCCTTTGGAGGATTTTATTCTATTATAAATTGATAGGTAGACCTTTGTGGATTAGTTATCCCACATGCGCAACATACAATGATAAAAATGATAGACCAAGACACGTGAAAGGGGTGAAACAACCCTGAGACTTGAACCAGTATAGTTTCATGATATGAAGTTTTTACGGCCTGAACCATGGTAGAGACGGGGTACGATGGCCTTTTGGCCTGACCTGTGATTAAGACAGGGGTTGATAGCCTGTGGCTAGACTCAAGTCGCATTGTCCATTTTTCTGCTTAGATATATATAAACTAGCCTTATGGTCGACTCATGATCAGGAATTATGTTATGAAGGTCCTTCTAACATGTGGTTAAAGAAAGTACAGTCGGGAATCATGGTATATTGGTTAGCACATGACCACTCTAGATGTTATTGATTATTTTTTTAATGTATTTTTATCTATTTCCATGACATACACCTCTTATGCTTATGTTCTTATGTAGGATGCATTGGTGGTGTCCTATTGAGTTTATACTCACACCCTGCATAGGTATCATGATCTGCATGTAGACTTCATGATCAAGGATCTAGTAAAGGTAAAGGTCACAACAACAGGGAGATGAGGAGATAGAGAATGGGGTTCATATGAGTTATAGGGATGGACTCTAAAGTGTTTCAACATAGTCTTTATTTACTTTATAATTTTATCTTATACATTGGTTGACATACCACTTTGGGGGTCCTTAATTTATTACTTATATGACCTAAGATACATTTCATGTCCTGTGTTATAACATTTTTATTATAAAGTGTTATGTGACCTTTCTATGTTATAATTATTTTCTTGATATATTTATGATGTATGACTTTTTATACTAAGGGTATAGTCTACCCACTAATTATGTTTTAACCCTCATTTCTTGTCAAAAACCTCTTGCTTATGGGTAGGTGCACATGAGGTCATGTGTCACTTCAACTCATACCAGTTTATTTGGGTTGGGGTGTTAAAAAGTGGTATCAAATGAGGTTTTCCTTTTATTTATTTATTTACTATTTTTGGGTAATGTTATAAAAGAGTTATTTAGTGTATAACGTAGTTAGGGGAATAAAGTAAGTGCCTAGCCATATCTTATGTGACACACATCTGAGTTATCAGTGATGGGAGTACTATAATAGTTGTGGTTTTACAATTTCATATTGATCCGTAGTATGTTGTGTTATTATAGTTCATGGTATTTGGGTTCGTTCATGCATCATGATTGGGAATATAGGATCATATGTCATATATACATGTTTTTTTATATGAATGGCAGTTCATTTAATAAAATTTATTTATTTCTTCTATGTTCTTATATGATATACTATGTTTACATCTTTATTATTTGAGCTTGAACATGTTGTTTTTTATATGTATATAATTGTAAATAATGTTTAGGTACATAAAACTAGTCTCTAGACTTGGATGGTGCTATGAGGGTTATTCCTTCTTATTGTGCTATCCTCTTAGGATAGTATTTCTATAAAAATATCTTGTGTGTGCATTAAGTAAGTTTTTATTAATTTTTTAATCATATGTTTGTAATTATAAACAATATCTCTTAAAATAAATCATATGGGACTATGGAAAAAATCATGTCAGAATGATCCTATAAGGGAGAATCCCCATGTTCCACCACCATATTTATAGGATTATCTAGATGATCATGATTCTGTACTTACTCCATTGGTTCAGGAAGCGGAACCAATACAACCTAGAGTCTTTTAATTAGTACATTCTCAATTTATAGGAACTCCCAGGAAAATGGTCAATTATGTTTTAGAATTATAGTTTAGGATATTCCATCCTTATAGGGCACTATAGTACCTCGTGATTCTAAGGATTGGATTGGAATCATTTAGGGGATCTTAGACCTAGTAGAGATCCTAGAGGATTGATTTGTAAAGTTAAAATGTTTCTTGTTTTAGGGACTTTCCAGGAGGTGGTGGGGTGTCATGAACCAGGAGATAAAACATGTGGGTCTTACATGGTTGAACTTTAATGACCTTTTATTTTAGGAATTATTTTCTAATACGTTGAATCTAGATCATGATTAGTAGTTTATAGAGATTTATCGAGGACCAATGTCAATTTCTATTTACTCTGTTTGTTTCATGGAGTTGCTTCACCTCACTCCTATTTTGTCTAGGTACAAGGTGCAGAAGTCCTGAATGTTTGAGATCAACCTCCAACTGGAGTTAAAGAATCATGTTAGGATATTTAACTTGACGACATATCTAGAGGTTTTTTTCAAGGCCTAGACTATTGAGAAGGTTATGTAGGGTGATAAGGATGTCGTCTTTAACTTATCCTTCACTGGAATTATTAGTGGGTTCTCTGATGATGTAGTGGGTGCCTCTTCTGGTAGAAATAAGAGGAATATCGATGAGTTGAATTAGGATAGTGGTGGGTTATTAGAGTAGAGAAAAGTTTCTTCATCCCCCAATATGGGAGGTGCGGATCCCCAATGTTTCAACTTTTGACCAAGTGGTCACTATTAAAAAAAATCTAGTACCTCAAATCAATTGTCATTAGTGTGTCAATATAGGGTATTTTACCAATTTTTTTAATTTCATTTCAGATAGGTTATTATAGGGGTGTAGGAAAGACATAGACTATGTCCTAGGGATTTGGTTAGGGTCCTCATTAGTAAACTCTAACACCACAAATATCGATGACTCGGGTGAGTAATTCACCTCAAGGGCACACCCATGAAGCTGTGGTAAGAAGATTGTATGCATTTTACTAGGTTCCAAGTGTAATTGATGGGGGATAATCAACTATTTGAGGTAAAATATTGATCAAATCTACATTATCTTATTCCTTGTTTGATACAGTAGCTTCCCATTTGCTTATATATTCTCAAGTTATTGATGGACTTGACTTACCGATCAATTTATCCTCCAAGTTTATTTTTATTGATGCATCCTTGGGGAATAAATTGGATCATATCCCAATATTTCTAAAGTTTCATGTAGTAGTTTCTAACTACTAATATCTATGATACTTTATGATCTTAGATATGACTTTCTTTAATGTGATCTTAGACATGGATTGGATGACTAGTTATCAAGTTCACATCGATTACTACAGAAGATGTGTATCCTTTAATATTTCCAAGGGGGGTATGTTTATTATGGATAGTGAATGAGATATTGGAGTGGGAATAATAGGACCATATGTAAGCTAGACTAGAGCTATTACATTCCATGTAGTGTGCGTGGATCTCACAGGATATCAGGTAATAAATTCTTTTCCATTTTCTATTGTAGTGTACCTATATCAGTATGTCTTCCCAGACTATTTCTTAGGACTACCTTCTAATAGAGGAGTAAAATTTTAGATAGAACTCATATCAGAAGTGAAACTAATATTTATTCCTACATATCTTATTTCACTAGCTGAATTAAGTAAAGGCAATATAAATCTTGAGTATTTAGAGGTGAATGGTTTTATTAGACCTAGAAAATCTCCCTAGGGTTTTCTGGTGTTGTTTGTAAAGAATGTGGATGATAATCCTTTATTGTTTTTGTACTATAGGAATATTAACTAGGTTACTATAAATAAAATATACGAGTTTTTCATGATTAATGACTGCTTTGATCAGTTGTGGGGGTCTCGGTGGTTCTCTAAGATTGATCTATGATTAGGATAATTCTAGATTTGGGTCATAGAGGAGGATATTTCTAAGATGGTGATTAGGAGGAGATAAAGACTATATGAGTATCTTTTCATGCCTTTTGAGTTAAAAAATGCACCAATGGTGTTCATTGATCTCATTAATAGGATATTTCATCAATATGTCAACTCCATAATTGTGGTGATTGTTGATGATTTCCACATATAATCATGGACCCTGAAGATGCATTCTATACACTTGGAGATTATTCGAAGTAAACTTAGATCACCTCATATATATTCCAATCTCTTGAAGTTTCACTTATGTATCTGGGAAGTATGTTTTTTTTGGAATGAAATCTCAAAGGCAGGAATTTTTGTGGACTTGGAGAAGGTGGAGGTTATAATGTATTCTGATGCCCAAAAAATGTGTTTGATATCGGGAGATTCTTTGGTCTAGATGGGTTTTAAAGATGGTTTATATAGGACTTTTATCATTTAGAAGCACCTATTATTGGGTTTACCAAGAACGTAGTGAAGTTAGATTGAATAGAATTGTGTGAAGGATCATTCCTAAATCTAAAGTGATCACAGCTCTAATCCTGATGTTTCTAGATCCTTGGATTAGATATGTTGTTTTTTATGATTCCTTAGGTGTTATATTAGTAGTTGTGATGATGCAGAGGGATTAGTTAGTGGCTTATAGGTCTCTCTATCTATGAATCGATGAGTAAAAATTCCCTACGAATGACATGGAGTTGGTATTTTTGGTCTATGATCTGAAGTTTTGGTGTCATTATCTCTATGGTGAGAGATTTTTCATATAAATGGACTATAATATCTTGTGTGACATCTTATCTTAGAGATAATTGAATATATAAAAAATTCATTTGGTGGATTTCAATATTCGTACAACATTGAGATGGAATATTCTCTGGGAAGGGGTAATGTTGTTTCATATGCTCTCGGTAGAAAAATACATGAGATTAAAGAGAGACCTTCATTGGAGGAATGAAGATTGATGAGATTATTGGTCGAGTGGTTGTTGGATGCATTTAAATACCAATGTGTGATGAATTTTTTTACCTTAGTTATCATATCAAAATTGGTGGACCAGTTAAAGACCATCCAAAAATCAGATCCTGAATTCTTAGTTATGTAGGAACAGTTAGCAAGATGTGACCCAGTTTCATAATGGGCGGTGGACTATGAAGATGTGATCACTATTAATGGGAGAGTAGTGTTTCTTGTTTCCATGATGGGATATGTGATGAGGTACTATCATGCCTATTAGTAGGTTGTTCACCCAGGTTTTATGAAGATGTATTGAGATGTGAGGTGACCCTTCTAGTGGGTGGGAGAGAATAGAGGCATCACAATATTTGTCTCTCATTTCCTGACCTGTCAAAGTATCAAGGAAGAGAACCAATGACCAAGAGGATTACATAATCCACCTTCCATGTTTGTGTGGAAGTGGGATAAGGTGGCAATAGAATTCATGATAGGTATTCCTAGGACCCAGGGAATTTTAGATGTCATTTGGGTGATAGTTGATCATCTAAAAAAAGTAACACATTTTGTGCCTATCGAAGATAATAGCTCTTTAGATCAGTGGGGAATGATTTATGTTTGGTATATTTTAAAACTTTATGGATTTCATCACAATATCATATCACATAGGGTCGCATATTTTATGTCATGATTTTATCAAGGATAGAAGAAATATTTGGGGACTCAAGTGAAAATGGATACTACTTATCATCCACAAACTGATGGATAGTAAGAGAGGATGATCTAGATATTAAATAATAAGCTTTGGGGATGTATCCTAGAATTTGGTGGAGTATGGGATGGTCATCTAGACTATATAGAGTTCACTAACAATAATATTTTCCAGGATTTAATTTAGATGGTACCTTTTGAGGCTCTTTATGTTCGGTCATGTTGCTCACTGTTATGTTGGAATGAGGTGGGTGAGGAAGTAGTTATTTGGTTAAGTATGATATAAGTTACTAATAAGAGATTTTATATTATCATGAAGATATTGGTTACTGCTCAAAGTATACAATGATTGTATTCTAACCAGAGGAGATGAACTTTGGATTTTACTATTGTGGGTGACTAGGTTTTCTTATGGGTGTCACCTCAGTTGGGGAATCATCATTTATAGAATCAAGGGAATTTGGAAATATGGTTTATGATACCATTTCAAATTATTTATAATATTGGAGCAGTGGATTACTAACTCAACCTTCCTATTTGATAATGAGGTATGAATAGTGTGTTTTTTGTTTCTCAACTTTGGAGGTATGAGACCGATCCTTTACATGTGATTGACTATGAGGGTATTGAGTTGGAACAAGATGAATCATTTATAGAGAACCTGGTATGGATTATAAACTATATTAATAAGGTGTTTAGGGAGGAAGAAAATACCACTTATTCGAGTGTTGTGTATGTATGGATAGATCTAAGAGGATACATGAGAGAGGGATTCAAATGTTCAAGTTAAATGGCCCACGTTATTCAAGTAAGACCGCTAAAGGAACTTCTTGAGGATGATAAGTCATTATAGAGAGTTATTTTGAACTCCCACATTTTTAAAAGTTATGATAATTTATGTTTTGGCATATCTTAAATTATGTTGATGAGCCTTATAATGGTTTAACTTGTATTAGGGATGACTTGGAGGTTATTGGTGGATTAAATAGGGTTTTTTACATTTTAGGGTATACCATGAGTAGGACCACACCAAGGTGTAGGCCATTTTTTCCCTAGAAAATACCTATGTAAAATAGGAAGGACCAACACACCCACGTATGGGTGAGGTCTCGAGCATGCAGTATTGTAAGTTCCCTTTGGACCGTAGCCATAGCAGTCTCACCACGCCTGGGCGGAAGGCATGGTGAGTCCAAAATGGGTTATGTTTTGACATCATTCCATAGTGGGTGGCCATGTTAGGTTTCCTAGGTTGATATTAGTTGAAGCCACTGCAGCTATGGTAGGTGTCACAGTGCTATGGTGATAGTTGTTTTAGAATTTGAAACTATTGAATCAGTCACTGTGGGTTTTTTGAATTTAAAATATAAAATGAAAGAAATCTTCATGGAAGGATTTTTAATACACTATTGAATCATTGTTCCCTCTATTAATCTATTCTTCCTCCTCCTCTTGTTAGTTCTCTGATCCAGATGAACCTAGGGTGAGATTTGATCGACCCTTCTTTCTGCATAGGGTGACCTCTATAGAATTTGTAACAACCCAAGAATTTACAAAGAGATTTATTATATAATGCATGGATCACTAAGTCTCTACAAACACCACTTTGTTGTAACCTATCCATGTAAACATAATTTTTCCACTTTTGTGATGTGAATTTCAAAAATCTAATATACACAGTTGCGATCAGTAAGTTATTTGGCGTCTGATAAGAAAAACTTATTTTTTGGTGAATAGTGACCGACCCTTATGAATAGTAACATAACCTTATGAATATTGATATACCCTAATGAATAGTAACCTTACCTATTATAGTATATAAATAATGTTCAAGTGGAAGTATGATATACCTATGTTTTGGAATAAGTAAATAAATGTTTTAAAACTATTTTTTTAGAATAAATTATGATTTTAATTAAATATTAAATTAATAATTTTAGAAAATTATTTTTGAAATATTGAATTAATTTTTGGATTCTACACATCTAAAAATTGTTAGGGTGAATTTTTGGTATTTTCTGAAATACTTGGATTTTTTATGAATAGTGAAATACAGTAAAATACCGTATATACAAATTATAAGTTAAATACACTATTTATGACATAATAAGTGATGTAATCCCACTTATTTAGAACTAACATGGATTTATTAATATTCTTGTTCATGGAATCATTACAATTTTTGGTCTTAAGTGAAATTAATAAACTAATGATTAAAAAATTATGAAAACTCTCCTCTCCTCCACTATAGAAACCCCTCTCACTTCCTCTTCTCTTCACTATTCTAAGCCTTGAATATCCTAAAATTTATTCCCAATTACCCTTTCCTAGTAACTACCCATGTTAAATAAGCTCTTGGTCTTTTAAAAAGATCAAAACCCATTCCCTTAAGGAGCTTCTCAAAGAGGTTATTTCAAGAGGTAAAGCACCTTTCTTTTAGTTTCATTTCAATTTATCTTATTTTGTTATCCTATCCTAACATCCTTTATCCAAATGACCATGATAGATCCAGTATCATCTATATAATTTAATTATATCATGTGAATGTAAGAACCATCATCAATATTCTTACTCTCTCCCTTTTATTTTATAAACTAAATCAACATCCATGAGGTTCCAATTTATAACCTTCAGGGACGACGAAGTTTCGTTCTTCAATTTATTCATCATTACTGGTCATAAAACCATTTTTATGGTTTAGAAAGACTATAATATATGTATTATAACTTTATTAATATTCATGAACAATTATACATACATATTATTAAATCTTATGACCAAACTAGTTTTTAATAATCAAAATACCGCTAAAATAATCTAAGTAAATGTCATAAATATTTCATCTAATGATTCATCTTATTTCTATGTAACCAGATGATATAAATGAAAATTAAAACTTATGGATGTTCATAAATAATATTTAATTTAAATTCTGGATATTTACATCCATTCCACATGAGCTCCATTACTTAATAACAAGTGAACCAATTATGAAAATAAAGAAAATGAACACTCCGGAACGATGAAATTCAATATAATAACTTATTAATGTGGAAATTAATGAACTAAACATAATTATGATAAAATAAATACTTGTATAATAGGTTCTTAAATAATTTATTAATAAGTCTAATTTCATATTCCATGACCTTAAGTTCAAGAGTGGAACACATTCAAACTTAAGGTAAGGGTTTCTTCATCTCTCTTCCATTTTGGTGAGATTTTTTGTATTCACTACTAATAATTGTGTATGGTGTATGTATATTTACCATTGATATAACATATTGTGAATATATTTATTTACATTTTATTAATTATATAATTTTAATATTATTAACTTTGGGCATTCGAATCGATTGATTACAAAGTGGTAAGGGTTTTACCACCCGAACCTCTATTTTCATTCAGGTTACTTTTATTGTATAATTACCTCAACAAAACTCTTGTTTATTATTATGTACTCCTCATAAATTATTTGTTAGTTTTCTATATATTTTCACCAACCATAATCCCTCCTTATTTTATGGATAGTTACATTTTTTAAAAGGAACTTTCAAAATTGTTTTCGAAAAATAAACCTGATTCGAGGGATATTTTTGAATTCTTACCTATTTTCAAGTGTACACTAGAATCTGTTTTAAGACACAATTATTTTTATAAAAACACTAATTTTATCATGAAAAATTATCTTGGACCATTTATTTATTTAATATAACAAATCTTCCTTTCCTATTTAAAATTCTCTTTGATATTTTCCTTAAAATGCTCTAAAATGTTTTATTTCTAAAGAATCTTAAGAACTCTTTTTACATGATTTCACTTTAGTGGGAAAAAATTTATGCCTAAAATATAATTTTAATGTCCTAATATTTTATTGGATATTAATTATTACAATATTATTTCATGGAAAATATAAATTATTTTCCAAAAGAACTCTTCCTTCAAAAGTAAAATGTATTTTTTTAACTTTTATGAGATATATGCCTTGTTCAACACTTATTTATTTCTTGTGGTGTATGTACTGCCCTTTGTTATGTCATATAAAGAGTCTCCTTATTCTCATGATATTCTATGAGATTATTATTTGAATTTTTTAATGTGTTATGGGACACTTTGAAATGTTTAAGTATTATTTCCTCAAGAATTTCTCAATGGTCACATTTAAAAGTATCTCTATTTATGTCAACATATTTTGATGAATATTGTATTTCATAGAGGTTTATCTATTATGATATCATATAAAATATGTTTTTTAAGGTTTTCTTATTAGTTTTGACTGTGTATGTGCTATCTTGATACCATTCACCATATTATTCTGAATGGTTAGTGTTTATGTTCAATGATTAGGGAAGTCATTTACATTTCATATGTTAGTTTCAATATGAATGTATGTGTTAATTATGTTCACCCATTTTATACGAGGAATTAATTGGACTTATTATGTGATAGGTGGGTCCTTCTATATCCTCTTGACGCATCATTAGGTCTCATGAGATAAATAGACGTAGAATTTGTTGAGGCCTTTCCCAATTTGATACATGGTTTTGGCCGAGGCCTTAATCATTTTTTGATGTATTGGATGAGGCCTTGAAAAAATGTTTTAAAATATCCATAATATGAACTTCCCTCATTATGAATCTAGTATTTGAAATTTCGTGTGGTTATTAGACTAGTAGAGTACCCATGATTATGTTTTATTATGGTATTATTTACTTAACTAATATTTCTTCCTTAATGTGTTCGAGTTTATTATCTGTAGAGGAATGTGTTTTCAATTATTAACCATGCATATTGTTGATGTTTATGATATCTTCCACTGTATCTATTACCCTTATTGAGAATTTGAGCTCACACCTTTCTTATATTTCATTTTCTTAGGACATGAAGAAGTTTTTTATGATTGACCTACAAGGATAATCTTAGAGTGGTGGATGTTCCCAACAAAAATTATATGTTGTATTTATTTTGAAGTTTTAATCCTAAACTTATGTATGTATCTAGCTTTCCAAAACTTCTAAACTACTTGGTCCTTTGGGATTTGAT
The DNA here is from genome assembly GCA_963277665.1 of Viscum album. Classification (NCBI taxonomy): domain Eukaryota; kingdom Viridiplantae; phylum Streptophyta; class Magnoliopsida; order Santalales; family Viscaceae; genus Viscum; species Viscum album. The sequence goes on from OY728136.1 coordinate 139,779,706, forward strand.
TCATTTTTTATATTCTAATGTATTAAAATAAGGCACTGGCTCCGAGAAACTAGGGTCAGGTCCTTACAGTTGGTATCATAGGATGTTTTGTAGAAAACTTGGAAACTAGATTAGAAAATGTAGATTAGGGAACAAATCCCTAAGGTAGTATTTGAGGACAAAAATACAATAATGTCCTAGAATCTTGGTAAGGAATGGATTATGTTGATATTTCTAGAAAATACATTCATGTCTCGATACAAATATGTAGAGGTATCTCTAGCACAGATATACCTAGGAGTGAAAACTCCGACAAGGATTTTCGGGCTTGACCTGGGGTATCCTGGTACATGACAACAGGCCTTGATTCACTCTTGGGATTGACAGTCCAGAGGGATATGCTTAGGATAATTCACATTTTATTTACCCACCATTATGGAGGATTTATTCCCTCAAGGTAACCAAAGTATATGGTTTTTGGATTTATGATGCATAAATTTATGTTATGTGTTATACCATGTTTAGAGATATAGAGAGTTCAAAATTTTATGAGCTAATATATAATATTTATTTGATTAGAAATGGATCCTAGTAGAAGGATGAGAACTTCACCAATTCACATGATGATAAGAGTAAGAAGGATCATATCTCTATTGGTCTTAGGCTATCATTTCAAAGGAAGATTGCCTCCCAAGTATCCTCATCATATGATGAAATATTATCATGTATTGATAAGGTATGTAAAGACTTCTTTTAGTCCTATGGATTTGAAGGGAAGAAAAAGAAGAATAGGATGTCAGGGAAAAACATAGATAAAGGGAATAAAAGAAAGTTGTATTTTCCCAAATGTGATAAATGTGGAAGGAAACACCTTGGTATATGCTTGAGAGGAAAAGGAGTTTTCTTCAACTGTGGAGAAAAAGGGAACCATGCTCATAATTGAAAGACAAGGAAAGAATTTCCCTATATTCAATGCTTCAACTACAAGTATATAGGACACTATGCGAATCAATGTCTCAAGCATCAAAGTAATATACCCAAAATGATGGTTTTGGATAATGATCAAGTTATGATGCTACCGTAGATGAAGTAGAATGATTAATATTCCTAGTCAAGAATCGTGTTATTTAAATATTTTGACAGTAATGTACTGGTTATAAGAATTATGAGATATATAAGGATTGTACTACAGTACTATTTCATTAAGTATTTGAGGTTGTATAATGAATGGTATAAAGGAAAAGTGATTCAGTAGAAAGATAAACTTTTTAGGAAAAAAACATGATTGAGGGAAAGAAAACCCTTGATATATATATATGATGTTGAGATAATGATGAAGAAATGATTTATTTGGATAAGTAATGACTACCTTGGAACTGGTTATTGACTTGTTGAGAAGTGGTATATGCTATCATCTATGGATTTTACACCACTTTTGGATTTAAGTAATATATCCAATAACATGTATCTTACTTAAGGAATATAGAAGAATTCGTGTTTCCAATCTGGTTTTTATGGTAATTCAAGTTATTGTCATATTTCAAGAGGATACATGATGATGTTATTCACATGTTTGGAATTTAAATTTTAGAGTTTCTTCTTATTGATTAAGGGTTAATGATAAGTTCATATTGTAAATTTAGAGGAATTCATTATAATATGTTAAATCAGTATATTTTGGATTTTTTAACCATTTATTAAATAGTTTAAGTTGATCATTGTATGATCCTTTAGAGGTTAATGTATCGCTTCACCAAATGGCGTAACCCATGCAAAGTGATGAAGTATAGATAGTTAAAGTACAATAAAAGGATTATTTAGTAAGTAGAAATGTATATTTATACTCTTATATAGTGGAATAATTCCTCGACTAAAGGAAAATAGCCTTAAATAAAATGTTTTTCTATTATCATAATCATTGATAATATTGATGAATTTTTTTTAGTTTATAGTTTTGTAGTAATAAACATTCATCTGAACATGTCCTCTATCATGTTCCATCAGAACTTCCTAGTTAGATTTTTCTTCCATGTCTAGGTTTTTACTTCCAACTAATGGCACCTCATTCAAAAGCATACTTTTTGGGGTGACCACATCATCTCCCTTAACCTTTTTTTAGGATGATATTTTATTAACCCTATTTCTGATGTGGGTTTCCATATGGTAATTTTCAAGTATCAATCGTTAATATTCGAAGTTCAATTTCAAATTTCGAGGACAAAATTTTTGTAAGGAGGGGATAATGTAACAACCCGAGAATTTAAAAATAGATTTATTATAGAATGAATGGATCACTAAGTCTCTAAAAACACCACTTTGTTGTAACCTAACCAAGTAAACATAATTTTTCTGCTTCTGTGATGTGAATTTCAAAAATCTGGCATATATAGTTGCGATCAGTAAGTTATTTGGAGTCTGATAAGAAAAACTTAATTTTTGGTGAATAGTAACATGCCCTTATGAATAGTAACATACCCTTATGAATAGTGATATACCCTAATGAATAGTAACATTACCTATGATAGTATATAAATAATGTTCAAGTGGAATTATGATATACCTATGTTTTAAAATAATTAAATAAATGTTTTTAAACTGTTTTTTTAGAATAAATTATGATTTTAATTAAATATTAAATTAATAATATTTAGAAAATTATTTTTGAAAAATGGAATTAATTTTTTGATTCTAGACATTTAAAATGGTTAGGGTGAATTATTGGTATTTTTCTGAAATACTAGAATTTTTTATGAATAGTGAAATACGGTAAAATACCGTATATACAAATTATCAGTTAAATACACTATTTATGACATCATAAGTGATGTAATCCCACTTGTTTAGAACTCACATGAATTTATTACTATTCTCGGTCATGGAATCATCACTATTACTGGTCTTGAGGTAAATTAATAAACAAATTATTAAAAAATTATGAAAACTCTCCTCTCCTCCACTATAACCCCCCCCCCCCACCCACCCACTTCCTCTTCTCTTCACTCCTATAAGCCTTGAATCTCATAAAATTTCTGCCCAATTAACCTTACCTAGTCACTCCCCACGTCCAATAATCTTTTGGTCTTTCCAAAATACCAAAACCCCTTCCCTTAATAAGCTTCTCAAAGAGATCATTTCAAGAGGTAAAGCATCTTTCTTTTAGTTTCATTTCAATTTATCTTCTTTTGTTATCCTCTCCTCACCTCCTCTATCCAAATGATCATGATAGATCCAGTATCATCTATATACTATAATTATATCATTTTAATGTAATAACCATCATCAATATTCTTACTATCTACTTTTTATTTTATAAACGAAATCAATGTCCATGAGGTTCCAATTTATAACCTTCATGGACGAAGAAGTTTCATTCTTCAATTTATCCTTAATTACTTTTCATAAACCATTTTTATGGTTGAACTAGACTATAATATATGTATTATAATCTAATTAATATTCAAGAACCAGTATATTTACATATTATTAAATCTTATGACCAAACTAGTTCCTAATAATCAAAATACCGCTAAAATAATCTAAGTGAATGTCATAAATATTTTATCTAATGATTCATCCTCTTTCCATGTAACCAAATGATAGAAATTACCATTAACACTTCTTTATGTTCATAAATAATATTTAATTTCAATTCTGGAGATTTAAATCCATTCCACATGAGCTCCAATACTTAAGAACAAGTGAACCAATTATGAAAATAAAGAAAATGAACACTCCAAAACAACGAAATTCAATATAATAACTTATCAATAAGGGTATAAATGAACTAAATATAATTATGATAAACTAAATTCTTGTATAATAAGTTATTAAATAAGTTATTAATAAGTCTAATTTCATATTCCATGACATTAAGTTCAAGATCGGAACACATTCAGACTTAAGGTAAGGGTTTCTTCGTCTCGCTTCCATTTTTGTGAGATTTTTTGTATTCACTACTAATACTTTTGTATGGTGTATTTATATTGAACATTGATATAACATATAATTTATATATTTATTTTCATGGTATTCAATGTATCATTTGAATATTATGAATTTTGGGGCATTCGAATCGATGGATTACATAGTGGTAAGGGTTTTTCCACCAGAACCTCCATTTTCATTCGGGTTACTTTTATTGTATAATTACCTCAATGAAAATATTTTATATTATTATTTACTCTTCATAAATTATGTTTTAGTGTTCTATATATGTTCACAAACCATAATCCCTCCTTATTATATGGATATTTATATGTTTTAAAAGTAACTTCCAAAATTGTTTTCGAAAAACAAACTCGATTCAAGGGATATTTTTGAATTATTACCCATTTTCAAGTGTATGCCAGAATATTTTTTAAGACAAAATTATTTTTATAAAAACACTAATTTTATCATTAAAAATTATCTTGGATCATTTATGTATTTAAGATAACAAATGTTCCTTTCCTCTTTAAAATTCTCTTTAATACTTTCCATAAAATGCTCTAAAATGTTTTATTTCTAAAGAATATTAATAACTCTTTTTACTTGATTTTACTTTAGTGGGACATAATTTATACCTAAAATATAATTTAAATGTCCTAATATTTTATTGGATATTAATTCTTATAATCTGATTTCATGTAAAATATAAATTATTTTCCAAAAGAACTCTTTTTTAAAAAGTAAAAAAGGGATTTCTTTAACTTTTATGAGATATATGCCTTGTTCAACACTTATTTCTTTCTTGAGGTGTATGTAATTCCCTTTGGTATGTCATATAAAGAGTCTCATTATTATTTTGATATTATAAGGTATTATTATTTGAATGTTTCAAGGTGGTATGGGACACTTTGAAATGTTTAAGGATGATTTCCTTAAGAATTTCTCAATGGTCACATTTAAAAGTATCTCTATTTATGTCAACATCTTTTGATGAATATTTTATTTAATATAGGTTTATCTATTATGATATCATATAAAATATTTTTTTGAAGGTTTTTTTATTAGTTTGGACTATGGATGTTCTGTCTTGATACCATTCAACATATTATTTCAAATGGTTAGTATTTATGTTTAATGATTCGAGAAGTCATTTACGTTTCATATGTTAGTTTCAATACGAATGTATATGTTAATTATGTTCACCCATTTCATATGATGAATTCATTGGGCTTAGTATGTAATGGGTGGGTCCCACTATATCCCCTCTATGCATCGTTATGTCTCATGTGACAAATAGATGTGGAATTGGCCGAGGCCTTTCCCAATTTGATACATGGTTTTGGCCGAGACCTTAATAATTTGTAGACGTCTTGGACGAGGACTTGAAAAAATGTTTTAGAATGTATGTAATATGGACTTACCTCAGTATGAAGCTAGTATTTGAAATTTCATGTGGTTATTCTACTAGTAGAATACCCATGATTATGTTTCATTATGGCATTATTTACTCAGCTAATATTCTTTCCTTAATGTGTTCAAGATTATTATTTGTAGAGGCATGTGTTTTCAATTATTTACCATGCCTATTGTTGATGTTTATGATATCTTCTATTGTATTCCTTACCCTTAATGGGAATTTGAGATCACCCCTTTCTTATATTTCATTTTCTCAATACATGAATAAGTTTTATATGATTGAACTATAAGGATAATCCTAGAGTGGTGGATGTTCCCAACAAAACTTGTATGTTGTATTTCCTTTCAAGTTGTAATATTGAACTTATGTATGTATCTGGATTTCCAAAACTAATAAACTACTCTATCCTTTGGGATTTGATTCCTTGTTTATATTCCAATGTATTAAAATAAGGCACCATCTCCCAGAAACTGTGGTTGGGTCCTTACAGAATTATTCCAACAATTATTTATTTTAATAATCACAAATAATTTTTATGTTATTTCAAAAAAAATATTTTTTCTAAAATTAATTTTATTTTTTGGAAAAGAATGAAAATTTTACTAAATCTGGAATCAACTTCATGGAATATGTGATGAAACACATGAGTACCTGATCAATAGTGATGATTTTATGGTAAAGGAACTAAGAAAGTACAAGATATACTTGAGAGTCTGAAAGAAAAACCAATCAATCGAATGGTGTGTCTCAATGGACTACTACGATCAAGATTTTTCCAAATGTTATGGATCAACTGCATGATAAGTGGATCAAATGTACATCAAAAAAATCAATCACAAGTCTATCTATATCGATCGCATGGACAACCGTTTGATCGAAAGAACAAATTATGTGACCATGGTCAATTGACTCAATTTGAAAAATCATTGGACATACCACAAGTAAAAATTATCTACCAAAAAAACAAAGGATTGACTACAAGTAAAAGATGATCGACCATAAGAAAAAACGATCGACTATAGATACAATTGATCAACTATACAACATATCAAAGAATTCATGAAGTATGGAAGCGACCATGGATGCTAAAGTTGAAAACCTAAAGAGACCATGAATGCTAATGTGGAAACATAAAAATGACTATGTATAAAGCTAAGTATTATATTATTGCATTATTAAATATATTAATCCAACCACTTTTCTATAAAGAATTAAATTATCGTTTGAAGAATTTATTGAACCCAGATTTCCTACCAAAGTATGAGGATATTCAATAATGATTTTTCAATGGATATTTCTAGAGATCACTAATTTTTAAAAGATTATTAAATATATAAAATTAAATTTGATAGAGAAAGACGTATTCATGCATGACATAGATACATTAGAATTTTTTCATCAATTAAAATGATTAACATATACTCTGTTTTAAACATATGTGACACTTTATTCTCACATAATAATCAACAACACATCAAGATAACATCTGAATGTATTTTTTCATCAATTAAAAATCAAAAGACAAAAAAGAGAATAATATTCTATATAAAAACATACTCTGTTGCACCAAATTTTTTTCCTTCTCTTACTATGCTTTATTTACTTTCGAACTGTGTGTGTGATTGTCATTGTATCTTTTATAACCAGATCCTGCACTGAATTGTAGAGTGAAAGACACTCTCTATCTCTCATTTCTTTATCTTTACTCTCATGTAGAATAGTTGAATAGGCTGTGTAGCTTGGACTACCTGTGTGTAGCTGTTATCATTTATTTCTCCCACAAAGAATAGTGAAAAAGGCTCTGGGTATCCTAGAATATCTTATTATAGTTTTCTTAAAACCTGATATAGATTATGGATAATTTTATTTTATAATAAACTACTTAGTAACGGGTGATTTCTAAGTGGAGGGTATTAGGTCTAGGCTTGATACTGAAACCCTTTTTTTCTTTTGTGTGTTTTTATCTATTTTATTTTACTCTATTTTCAAAATAGATTTGTATCAATTTTCAAAAAACATTTAAAAAACATTAATTTGATATTTTATTTTTATTTTATTTTATATATGGTGTTTGGTTCATGTAATATTATTTCAAAAGTTAATAGAGTTTAAAAAAATTAACTGAGTCGTGATATAACATCTAAGAAACATTTTGAAATATCAAAATATATAACTCTATAATTTTAGATAACTGTAATTTTTTTATTAAATTGGGGGATTTAGTTTTTGAAACATTTTTAACAAAAAAATTAATTGAAAACTCAATCCCCCCTCTCGAGTTTTCCACTTTGGAAAAAATTTGGTATCAGAGGCTTTCAAATTACTTTTTAATTATTATCTAATTTTATCAAAATATCTCAAAAAAATATGTCATTTCTAAATTTCTATCATTATATATAATTATAAAAAATAAGGAATCTCTTTTAATGGGACTCCTTATTTTAATGGAACTAACTATGCTCAATCAAATATCAAAATATAAAATATTATAAAAAATGGTATTTGATATTTGGATCATTATCAAGGAAAAATATAAAAAAAACTGAGCTACTAAAGCTAAATTGAGTGATGACACTAAGTTAAAGTATGAATGTAATTTTAAATCTATGAATTAATTTTTTTTGTGAATTAGAAGAAGATGAATTTAATAGAATATATTATTATTCTACTGCTTTTGAAATCTATGACACACTAGTTGTTACTCATGAAGGAACTTATAATGTTAAAGAGATTTTATTAAATTTGTATACCATTAAGTACAATACATTCAAGATTAAACCTGATAAAACCATTTCTGATATGTATCTCAGGTTTAGTGATATTTTTATTGTAATGAATTTACTTAGGAAGAAAATTATAGATAAAGATCAAGTGAAGTGACTTCTAAGATGTATACCTAATCGATAGAGAGGAACCTCTATTTCTATCAGAGAACCCTACAACATTAAAAAACTACCAGTAAAAGAGATTATCATAAATATTATGATGTATGATGAGTAATTCAAAGTGAATAAATAATAATAATATGAACAATAGAGGAAATCAGTTTCCTTCAAAATATCTGACTCGAAAATGAATGAGAAGATCAAAGAAGATAGTTCAAGTGATGATAAATCACCTTTATATAATGATGAGGAAATGTATCATTTATCCAAGTGATTCAATTAATTCAATAGGAAGCATAAATTCTTCAAAAATAAAAATTATTGAGGAAATTATGATAGAAAAATAAATTAGAAAAGTGGAAATGAGTCAATTGAAGTAATTTGTTATGAGTTAAAAAAGAAAAGGACACATCAAGGTTGAATTTCCTAAAATAAAATATATGAAAAATATGAGGATAGATAAAAAATTCAAAATAAGGATAGGAAATCCACATGGATTGCCTAAAAATATAGTTCAAGTGACTCTGACTCAAGAAGAGAATATAAAAATGATAGAGCTAACATGTTTTTCATAAAAAGCACATTTGAGGTACTAAATACTATTTTTGCATCTCTAGTTCATATTTCAAATTTTTCTAAGAATTAAAAAATGATGAAATTTTGAAGTGTGGATAAATTTGAGTATTTTAGTATGTTATAGGAAACATTCAATGAGATAAAAGATAAATATAAAAGTTTAATTAAGTATCATGTTTTTTTGTTAATTTTAGATCTGATTTTACTGTAGAAAATGACAAAAATGATTTGCTGTGAAAGAAAAAAATAAAGTCAAAATATTCAATGAACAACTAAAAAAGGATTTATAAAAAATCACAAATGGTAGATAAACCCTTATAATAATTCTTGGAAAACAAACTACACCCAATTATACCATTGATATTAGTTATTAGCCTAGATAAAGGAATATTTATAAGAAAAAATTTATTCCTAGTTCAAGTTATACTACTTCAATAAATAGTTCTTATTATTCTAGACCTAAAATATATTTTATATCAATAATTAAAAAAATTATAGGAAACCAGTTAAAAAAATTGGAATCCTAAGGCTCTTATTAGTAACATTTCTAGACCCAATAAAATATGGGTACCAAAATCATTTCTGGTTAAATTTTTATATAGGAAACCTTCTTGAAGAGTACCAGTAATCACTTATGGTGTCTAGATAGTGTATTTTCAAGAAACGTGATTAGGGAATGCTCTATCTTTAATAATCTTATCAAAGTAGATGGTGTTCATGTCCCCTTTATTGATAATGACAATGGAAAGATAATCAGAATGAGTCAAATAGATTATTCTATTACTATTTTGATTTCTAAATACTTATTTTTATATGGCTTAAAATATAATCTACTTAGAATATCTTAGTTATTTTATGATGGGTATCATTTTATGTTTAAAATATTTCTTGTAAAAAATTATTCTATATAAGATTTAGTTTATACTTCCTTGTATAATAACAATGTTTATATTGTTGATTTAAATTCATTATTTTCTAAAAAAAATTATTGTTTAAGTGCCTTTCATAAAAAGAATTATATTTGGAATAGGATACTAGGTTACTAAAACCTTAACTCACTTAGGAAGATAACTAGGAAAATATTAGTTATAGATAATCCTAAACTAAAATTCCCAACAGGCAAAGTCTATAACCCATGTCAAAAAGAGAAGCAACACAATGTCTCTTTCAAACTAAAGAAATAAGTTTCAACCTTTAAACCCCTAGTGTTGGTTCACATAGAATTATTTGGACCCTATAGTGTTTTTAACCTAAATAGGAAGCACTGTGATTATGTTCTAGTAGATTAATTATCTAAATACACCTGATTATTCCATTTAGCTTACAAAAGTGAATCTTATTCCTATTTTTCCAAGTATGAAAAAATTTTAGAATACATTAGTTAACTTACCACTAAGGCCTTAAGAATTGATCATGCCCATGATTTTAAAAATCAGGACTTAGAATATCTATTCTCACAACATGGCTACAATCACAAATTTTCTTATCCTAATACTCTATAGTAGAATGGTGTAGTTGAAAGAATAGATATAACCCTTTTGTAAATTGCACAATCCATGATCAATGAGTATGATTTACCTATTTACTTTTAGGAAGAGGCTATGAATTAATATTTATATGTTATTTATGAAGTTATTATTATACCACTTTTAATGAAAAACCCTTATGATTTATGTAATGGGATGAAACCAAAAATTAATTGCATTATATTTTTTAGATGCAATGTCTTTATACTCAATACAAAGGATAATTTAGACAAGTTTTCATCAAAAAGTGATGAAGGAATTTTTCTTAGTTATTCAATATCTAATAAATAATATAGGGTATTCAATAAAAGAACCAAAATTGTGGAAAAATTTTTAAATTTAAAATTTAATAAAATATATCCACATGAGCCTAATACATATTTTGAAAACCTTGAGGATGTACTTTCAAGTTTAGATATCAAATCCAAACCAAGTGATAATTATTTGAAACATATTGCAGAAAAATCACCCAATTCTAAGGAACTATTTCAACATGAACCTATAGAAGAAAATGAAGTATCAAATACTTATATCCTTAGAACTATTAGGACTCATAGAGACCATCCCATAGATGTTATAGCTGGATATCTAGATAGAGTAAGACATAATAGATATCATCTTAGAAATCATGTTGAACATCAAGACTTTTTTTCATATCATAATCCTAAAAACATCACTAAATCAATAAATGATGAATTATGTGTAATATTAATGAAAAAATAATTAAATAAGTTTGATAGTAACAAATTCTAGGAAATAATAAAAAGACTTAAGGACTTTCTGACCATTAGTAATAAGTGGGTGTATAAGAACATGGTAGATGAGTTAGGAAATATAATTAGAGACAAATATAGATTGGTTACACGATGATGTAGTGAAGAGGAAGGTATTGACTATAAATAAACATTTTCACCAGTTTCTAGAATTAAGTCCATCAGAATATTGTTTCATATGTTGCACTTCTTGATTTCAAACTATATCAAATGGATGATAAGAGTGAATTACTAAATGGATATATTATTGAAGATGTATTTGTTGAACAACCTCTTGGATTTCAAACCCATCATTTTACAAATAATTTTTTTAAACTAATAAAATATTTTTATGGATTAAAACAATATCCTAAGATTTGTATGATAGAATTAGAACTTTTATAATTTCAAATGGTTTTAAACAAGGTGTTTTTGACCCTAATTTACTTATAAAAATATTTTTAAATTATTATTTAGTATTAAAAATATATGTTGATGATATTATTTTTTAGACCATCCCAAAACACCTTGTGTGTTTAATTTTACAAAATAATGAAAATTTAATTTAGAATGAGTTTGATGGAAAAGTTAAAATACTTTTTTGAATTTCATATTTTTAAAAACAATGAAGGAATTGTTTTAAATCAAAGAAAATACACAAAGGATCTTTTAAAATTATTTAGATTTGATATCTCTAAAATTAGTGATACTCCCATGAGTTCAATATGTAATCTAGATCTCGATGAAAATGGAAATCTAGTATATCAAACAACTTACAGAGGTATGATTTTAATTTTATTATAATTAACTACTAGCTAATTGGATATTATGTTTAGTGTCTTTATGTTTTTGTGTTTTCAACCTAACCTTAAATAATCTCATTTAAATTTTGTTTAAAGGATTTTTAAATACATAAAGATTACAACCAATTTTGGATTATTTAACCATAAAAGACATGAATTATAATTACTTAGTTATTTAGATGATTAATTTAGTGGTTATATGTTAGATAAAAATAGAACCTCTGAAACATGTCATCTTTTAAGAAATTACTTATTTTCATAGTTTAAAGGAAATAAAATTATGTTTCATTATCAACTACGGAAGCTGTAGGTAGTTTTTGTGCATAGATTCTATGGATGATAAACACATTATTATACTATGGATATATATTTATACATGTCCCAATAAATTGTGGCAATACAAGTGTGATAAACATTTCTATAAATCATGTATCACGTTATAGAAAAAAGAATATTGATATATGACATCACTTTTTGAGAGATAATTTTCAAAAAAGGGATAACACTCTTGAATTTATTAGCACAAAGCATCATATTGATGAAATTTTCAAAAACCCATTAAATTGTGAGAGATTAAGTTATATCAAACATGAATTAGTCATTACTAATTTTTTTAAAAAAAATTAGAAATCTTTTAATATTCATTTTAATATTATTTTCAATATTTTATGTTATAATTTTATCGAGTATTCCCTTAAGTTATTTCATTTTAAAATATACCATACTAGTTTAAAATATATTAAATCCTTATTTTTATTTATTGGACATTAATGTACATGTAAATACCTAAATGATTGAAATGTAAAATAGAAATTGAATCATCATCTTCTCATCTAACCCAGACTAAACCTTGTTTATAAACCCTCTTTCTCGAACCATTCTTCAAATCCCTACCTTTAAAAAATGTGATTCGTAGTCTTCTTAGTCAAGATAAATAGATATTTTGGATCAGATGTTCCTAAATCATCTAATATGGAAACTTTCTACTCAAGAAAGTCTATGGAAATTTTTAAACCATATCTTCTTTCTTGTGAAGTAGTATTAGAAAGAGAAATAGATGTTGAGTGGTTCAGAACTAGTCGCTCATTTCTTTAGATGTGTATTTTGTGTTATAATTAGACCAATTTATTTCTAGATGAAAATAAACCTTTCTATCCATGACTTGTAAAATAATTTTACCACAACATGGTTTTTTTAGCTGGAGAGTATGTTTATGTTATTAGAACAATTATTGATGGTCAAGAGTGTGAGTTCACTTGGACCTTCTAAGATGACTATTTATGAGTCCCACATATTAGAGAATATGAGGTCTATCAAAGATATTACCCTACTAAACATACCATTTTGAGATTGGGAATTCACTAGAGGAATTAATGGATGACATAACCTATTGGTGACCAGTCACAATTATGATAAGTGTAAATTACAGGTTATAGTTGAAGTTCATTCAGCATTCAATATACCCAAGGAAGGGATATTTCATCTCTATAAGGTACAATGTTTTGTATCTTCCATACCTGATGGTTCATGACATTTAGATAATTCTACCTCATTTCATGATGATACATGTGGAAAAGTTAAATAAACCAAATTCAATATTTAACAAAACTCTATACACAATGTTTTTTTCAATGTTGCTAGAACATAAAATTATGGTTCCTATAGGAGTTGAAAGAACTATTTTTTTGAGTGGTGCCTATTTGAATTAGATAACCTGTAAGAGGATTAAGATCAGTTGGAATACTTGTAAAAGGATATAGATCACTAATTCAGATATACTCTATGAGAAATTCAATAAAATATATCATCCCTATAGTTCAATAGATATAATTGATCCTAGTTTAGAACAAGATGAAATTGTGGATGTTGATTACTCCTCTAATGAGAATGAATATCATTCTCTAATGGATATGGATGAAGAAGCTATAATATCTATTAAGGATGTCTTATAAAGGACTCATATTCATGAGGTTCTTGAAGAGTCAAAACCAATGTGAGAAGTAGTACCTTATGTTTATGATGTTCCTCAATCTTCTGTAGTTCAAGTTGAATCTTTAAGAGAAATTGAATTGTCTTTTTTGGTTAAACCTGTAAGAGAATTTGTTCCTATAAAGGGGGAGAGGGTTCCAAGGTCTACATTTTTTAGACCAAATCTTATAGATTCATGGATTGATAAGGATATGGATCCTACATTAGTGGATATTATGCCTATATTTGAGATAGGGGAGATCCTTTTTTTATTCTTAACCTTCTGATAAATAATCCCATATAGATAACCCTTTCTTTGATATGGTTGTATCTACTTTTTGGGATGTTTATAGAAGTAATTATGAAAATGATGAAAAATATGACAATGGTGATAAGGATGGAAATGATGATGATGACGATGATCCTCTAAAACTAGATAGACTTATTTTTTATGTTATTTCAATAGAAGAAGAATAATTTGATCCAAATTTTCCTTTTACTATGATTTCATAGAGAAGATTATAACTTGACTCCTTTGAGGATTTTTTTAAAAAAAAAATTTACTCCTCCATCTCCTAGAAATTTTCCTAAGAACCTTTCTTAAGAAGATATAGTTTATAACTCTTCTCCTAGCACCAAAATTATGGCCATAGAATATTATAAAAGATAATTTGAGGCATCTCTTAAGGAAATTGAGAGACCACTTAGGGTCTTCTCTCTCAAAATAGAATCTTGGAGATAGATTCCTAAGTTAATTTCTCGTTATTCTGATCCAAAAATGATTTTATTTCTAAATATATTCTTACTTAAGATTTATATGCTCGGTCTTAAGAAGTTATAACCTATTTTGTACATCCCTCTATAATAACATTAGAAGAATTCATTTAGTTCAATAATAGACATTTAGAAGCCTTAAAATAAGTGTTTTTGAGTATCATTCAAGATAATAATCATGACCAAGAATAATACATTACATACGTGATTTAGTGTGTTGTTGCACACATATAACCGAGGTTGTTTCTAAAAAAAGACCATATGCACCAAGAGATTTGATCATTCAGAAGAGAAATAAAAGTTTTAGAATCCAAATTAGAGACCTACAGTCTGATATATTAGATAATTTGGCTACTATGGATATAGTTATCTTTCATTGATGTTCATTCCATATAGACCTTCAACTTCAGCATCAGTACCTCCTCTCATTTCAGTTTCTATTGATGAGGATTTGATTCAAAGGTTTATTCATGAATAGATTCAAAATATCATTGACAATGTGAAGGATGTTATAAATCAATTGAATATGTACATTACCATTCATGGAGAAAAATAATTTTATTTTATTAAGGATGAATCCATTGAGACTATCAAAGATAAGAGTGTAATAAAGGGTGTGATAATGTATTATCTAATAAGGATTTACACTAAGTCATATCCTAAAACTTATTTCCTTTCATTGGTTATATATTTGAAGATGACACCTCTGAAGAATGATTTCAAATCTATTGTAGATAATTTAATGGTAATGACTCCTCTTCTCAATCAATTCATGTCAAGGAAAGATGATTTCCTTCAAGTTATGGAACATGGGATGGGGTTTGTGGATAATATCATAAGGATATTAGAGCCGTATAGGTATGTTTATAATGCTCATGTGTTAGCACCTCCTTCTCTTCCTTTACCTCGCATATCTACCTCTCCTTCAAAAACTTCAACCGTAGTTTCAATTTCTATCACTTAATCTATTCTAGCCTTTAACTTACTTATACCTCCTATAGGACCTTTTGGTCTCTCTATCTCTCAATCCCTTGGACAAATCCAACCTATTACCAAAGTAAATATTATTCTAGGAACTCCTATAATTCCTCAGACTACTCCTCCAGCACCTACTCAAGTTGTTTATAAATAAAAGGGACTCTTTGACCATTATACCTATCTAGATCTTGAGGACTCTAATTTTAATTAGACTATTATAGTGTTTCTGTAAAAAAAAATTGAACAATTAATGAAATATCAATTTATTCTTATTTCCATGGATTTATTACTTTATTTTGTATTCTTTTTGTGTTTATTGCATCTTTACTATTTAACCCTTTATAAATTCTTTTTGATAACCTCAAAGGGAGAGTAAACTGTATGGCATAAGAAAAGTATGAATGAATTATTGTATATGAATAAAATTTCATTTTCACAAACTGATAATGATTATTCATTACTAGAAATTTCATACTACAATAAATTATAATCTTTAATGTATAATATTTAATTATTTATATAATTATTTATTCCATGATTTTTTATAATCAAAAAGGGGGATATTATTGGATTATTATAGAAATTTCATATTTTAATAATCACAAATCATTGTTACATTATTTCTAATCCATTTTATGTTTTATGTAATAAAATTTATTTTTTGGAAAATAATAAAAATTTCTCTAAGTTCGGAATAGTCCATGCAACATTTTTGATCAGTCAGAAGACTACATGATCCATCATGATTTTATATAAAAGGATCCATGTGACCATAATACGGACTCAAGCGATCACAAGACAGACTAATAAACCACATAGTATATCTTAATCGACTGTCATAATAACAATTTTTCACAAAGGCATAGATAAACCACATGATAAGTGGATCAACTACACACCTAATGGATCAATAGAAAAACTAGATAGATCAATCCCATGAACAACCATTCAACCTCAAGGCTAAGTGAATTGACCACAGTCAGTTGTCCCAATTTGAAAAAGTATTGTACTAATCATAAGAGAAAATGATCTACCATAAGAAAAAATTATTTACCACAAGTAAAAGATGATTGACCATAAGAAAAAATGATCAAATATAGGTATAACTAATTTTCTATAAAACATATCAAATAATATAAAAAGTATGGAAGCAATCATGGATGTTGATGTGTGAAACTCAAAGCGACTGTGAATGCTAATGTGGAAATTTTAAAATGATTGTGTCTAAAGGTAAGTATTATTTTTTATATTATTAAATATATTAATCCAACCACTTTTATGAAAAGAATTAAATGTTTATTAGAATAATTTATTGAACCCATATTTCCTGCCAAAGAATGAGGATCTTTAATGATGATTTTTTAATGGAAATTTTTGGATATTTCTTCTTTTTAAATGATGATTGAAGATAAAAAAAAGCTGCACGATGGGGAAAGATGTATGCACGCATAACACAGAGACATTATAATTTTTTCATGAATTAAAATGATGAAATTATACTCAATTTTGAATGTTTAGGGCATTTTTTTCTTTCTTGGTATTCAATGACATTTCAAGAGAACCTCTGAACATCTGCATGCATCAATTCTAAATCGAAAAAGGATAAAGAGAAGAGAAGAATCACCTGCTGAACAATAGAAAACATAGTATACTACACCAAATTCTTTTCCTTCTCTTACCCTTATTTATTATAACATCATGAGATTTTAAAAGAAGAAAATTGTGTTTAATGGTGTATACAACAGGCAACAATAAGCCTAAATGAACCATGAGATACTATTTAAATGTGACTGTTATGACTTTACTGTTAAAATTACTATTATGAATAGAATAATAACTTTTTTAAAATTATTTATAAAAATTTTAGACTAATAAAATATATTAGTAGATAATAACTCAATTTTTAGTAAATTATTTACATGCTTCAAAAAACATATTTTTCATCAAAAATGTTTTTATATCTTTTTGTGAGAAAATAAAATAATTAAGTTCTTCCAATTTTAGAATTTTTTTTGTAAAAAATGAATTTAATTTTTAAAATAATCATGTAAAAATTAACTTAGGGTAAATTTTTGTTATTTTTTTTTGAAAAGAGTGATTTCTCAGTAAATAGTGAAAAATACCGCTTTTTTGTAAAATTATCATGTCTTTTCAATAAATTAATTAATTTAAAAGTATCATTATGATTTGAATTTTATTTAAAAGTAATATAATAATTATTTAGTTTGATTTAATATAATTAAATACATTTTCATCATGCTTATACTAGATTTTTGGGTAAGTTTATTTTTAGTCTTAAAATAAATTTTTCTAAAAACTATTTTTAAGTGCATAATGTTTCTCCATTTTAATTAATTAAAATAACCACTAGTAAGGAACATTTTAAATGAAATATATAGATTATATATATAAATATGTAAATTTAATTCCATATAATGATGATAAATATTCATATAGTTAATGTAAGATTATCTTCTCAATGAAAAACACATTTCTTGAAAACCCATTTTTTGACACGTTGTACGAGTTCATTTTTAAATTAATTTTGTGACTTATATGAATTTAATTTGATAAAAATATATTCCATATTTTGAATTATAATAATTAATATTATTCAATAATTTCAATTTAATTTTTTTTTCATAATAAATAGTAAAAACAATAAAAATTAATTATGTGATTAAGGATAAAATAAGGCTTTGTGCCTTACATGCGGTTGTGGTAAAATTAATTTTACACACACATTGAATTTTTATTTTAAAAATAGTATTTAATATTAAGAATAATTTTTTCTAAATTATCTAATAATTCTCATTTAATTTTAGTCTTAAATGATAAATTATGTAGGTTAAAAAAACTAGTTAACGCGGTGGAAACTAAAAATGGTAAAAGTGTGTAACCTTGGATGTAAAGAGAATAACATGTTTAAAACATGTTTATTTTTAGTGATTTATATGTGTCTCAAAATTATATTCCCTAATACCCATTATTTATCAATTTTGGAGGCACTTGGGTTGAGAGTGACTTCCCATTATTAAATAGTTTTGGGTATTTACCAAAATGTCACTCTTACTCAAATATAAAAGGGCACCCCCTCCCATCACCCTGTCATACCTCTAAAGCCATTTATCTTAAAAAAACCTACAAAAATCTCTCCCAAAAAACTTTATACATTTCCTATAATTGTTTTTTCCCAAAATACCAATCCTAGGGTCCATAATAAGAGATCCAAATGAGGTTTTTTCTAAGATAAGGTAATCATCTTCACTAAGCTTCTTCTTTTTGCATCTTCTTTTTTACTCCATCAATTTTGTCTTAAAAATTACAATATAATTAAACCAGTATATAAAATCTTTTTAGATGTTATTATGTTTATGGAATAATATTTATCCATCTCCTTCTCCATCAAATGGGAAACAAATTCATCACTCATGTGCTCAGAGGACTACCACCTCGTGAACCTGTGTAATTTTCATTCTATCACCGAGTCATGTGGATAGTCATAATAATGAAAATAATGAATATATATTATACCTATTAAATAAATTTGATTCTTTAAAATTAGTATACCATCAAATTACTCTCCCTTCAACTCATTAAGGAAATGATAATGTCACTCATGCGTATGTATGACCTACCGTCTCCACGAAGTGATGTAATTCATTTTCTAAGTTTAAATTTCAAGAATGGTTCTAAAAATGTATCCAATAAATAAATATTATATTTATAAAATTAATATAATTATTTATATTATGAAATAATATCATATGAAAAAGAACCAAATCTTCTAGAACGAGACATGTATGAGAAAACAAAGCAATTAACACCCAAACGAATGGTAATAATAAAATAATATTAACAGATGGTTGATAAGATGTAATAAGAAGACCATATATGATATTATAAATATGAATATGGTTATTTTATAATGTAATAACAATTTTAAAGCCATTATAAAGGATTTTAAATCATGTTAAACTAAAGGGAAATTCTAGGTAAGGGATTTCATATCAATTGCCCTTCATTGAGGCATATTCTACTATTATGCACCGAATTTCATTTATATGGTTTATATTATTACCCTTTTACATATTATATCATAAATACTTCATAATTCGTGGTATTTTATCTTTTAATTCTTATTATTTCATTTAATGGGATTTGTCTTGAAAATTATTAAGCGGTAAGTGTTTCATAACTCAATTTATTTTCTTTGGGTTATATTACTTCTTCATTTTATTTAATATTGTATGACTATTTATGTATTTAATTTTGATTATTTTATGTTTTATTTATACTTGATTTATTTTTTATTTACATTTGATACACATAATCAATTTATTGATTAATTCTCACTTCAATGGTATAATCTTTGTAAGATATTTCATCACAATCTCTACTCTAATGAGACGTATTTGGCATTATACACCTATTTATTTTTATGTGTTGTATCTAATATCCCTTTAATATTTTATATCATAAATATATTTATATTCATGTCATTTAATATTTCATTTGAAGTTATTTCTTTTATGGGGGTTAAGATTCAAAAGTAACCAAAGTATTAAGGGTTTATGCTTTAATCTCATTGTAATTGGGATTATTTATGTTTAAATTTTCATTAAAGGAAATAATTTTATAATTATCTAATAAAACCTTTTAATTTTATTATCCTATTATTATTCATTAAATTTCAATTAATATTACCATTTCCCTCTCTTTGGTACTTAAAATGGTTGAGAAAATATTTTT
The DNA here is from genome assembly GCA_963277665.1 of Viscum album. Taxonomy (NCBI): domain Eukaryota; kingdom Viridiplantae; phylum Streptophyta; class Magnoliopsida; order Santalales; family Viscaceae; genus Viscum; species Viscum album. The sequence goes on from OY728136.1 coordinate 139,800,043, forward strand.
AAGAAATGCCAATTTTATTTCTATTTGTAGTCAAAAACGCGTTTTCTTCCATATCTATATTTTCTAAAAATGGTTAAAAGAATGTTTTAATATTATCCTATGATTTTTTAATTTTTTTTACCCATGTTTTACTTTTTAAAAAAAATTAAAAGGAAACATTTTTTTCCAAACAAGGTACTTTTTGTCTTTTTACTGCAAATGAGAAAGAAATATTTGTTTTAACATACTCAACATGAATAAAGTATTTCCACCATCATGAACAATAATTTATTTAAATATTAACCTACATTTTTATAAGTTTCACTAAATAAAATCCTAATATCCTTGAAATTTTTAGTTTTTAAAAGTGATTTTCAAAGTGAAAAGGGTATTTTTCTCAATAATTTTTTTAATAAATATTTTTATGATATTTCAATTAATCAATGAAAATAACCACATATTTTACTCCATTGAGTATATATTGTAATTATACCATCCTTATTATTTATCTATATATTTTATGATCAGTTTGATCAAGGAAATTATTGACATTCACTTTCTTAATTAATTTTGTAGTCATTAACTTTCCCTTGAAATACTCACTTTCTTATAATCATTAAATATTATATTTAATTTAAATATTAATATTATTTGTGTCATGGATATGATTATTTACTAAAATATAAACCATTTTTACCTATGGTTTTTATTATGAAGGTTATTTCATTGAATGGGGAAAATATTAATAAATATATATTCTTTACTCAATATAGATGTTTATTGATAAGGTATATTGTTTATGAATTGAATTGATCATTAAATATATGAGAAATGAATTAGACATGTAGTGGTGGATGTGGCCTAGTTATATATAGCCTCTTCATGCAGTGATGGTATCATGAGGTGAATTAGTTGGTTAGACCAATTAAATGGGTTTTTGGTGTATACTTACCTATCAATTAAACAGTCTTGGTGTGAGGCCTTGATGGTATAGATATCATTATGTCTGAGATTATGACTTCCAATAGTATAAATTTCCTTCAATGAGAATTTAGTTATTATTATTATCCATGATATTACTGGATTTATATTATCTATGGATGCATTTCATTCTCAAGTTATTAATTAAATGGATTTTGTTTTAGTAATTTACTTTTCCATATTGATTATGACTTATTTACTCAAGATATATTCTATTGTATGTAACTCTTATTGAGTATTTGAGATAACCCTTATTTTTTTCCTCTCCCCATGATATGAAGAAGGAATCTATGACTGAATTAAAATAAGTATAATATTTACTCCCACTATGTTTTATTTCATGTTTTCAATTGTAATGTGAGATTCAAGTATATATCTAGTTTACCAAGACTAATACACTATTCAGTCCTTTGGGATGTGATCACTTGTATCTAGTTTTAATGTAATAAATTTACTACTAGCTCTGGGTTACTTGGGTTAGAGTATTTATATTTGGTATTATAGTGGTGTAGTAGAAGTGTGATGGGCATTGAGCCTTATTTTCTCCATGGTCACCACCACTCGAGATCTTAAAGGACTTCATCCTTCCCTTATTTGGTGAGTTTGAGAGTTGTTTAAGATATAGGTTATTAATCATATATCAAAATAACTAATTAGAAATAATCATGATATCTTTCACTCCATTTATAATTCCATTTGTTTTCTCATAATCACCACATTTTCCATTATATTCTATGTTACCATGATTCCTTCGAGTTCCATCCATTGACAAAAATTAAAATGCATAGTGTGAGAAAAAATAATCATAGTGGAAAAATATATAATCATTTATAAGATATATAAATCATGACACCTTATTTTTAATATAATACACTGTAGGTTAAACATGAAGTATTATTTGAGGAAGAATGATCTCTTTATAAGTTTAAAGGTATTGATAACCTTTAGGATTAATATGATCATTGATGTTAAGGTAATAATGGTCAATTAAGATTATTTGATTTCGTGGGAAAAATAAGTCTTATAGGAAATCTCTATGGATAAAAATTTATTTGATGACTAATGTTATTTTTTAGGATGTTCATCATATTTTTTGGAACACTTTAGGAGTTATATTAAAATAGTTTTAGAAAAATGATAATCCACATGTCTTGTGATAACCTGTCGCATCTGGTAAGGCTGTGGGGCTAGAACGTACAAATGAAGGGTGACAAGGGTGAAATTCCTACCACTGTCCAATGTGATGTTCTGGTTAATATGGAATTATCTTCACTTAAATGATTTTATGGATAAATATTAAGTTGAACTTTGGGTGGTGGTGTTGAGGTTTAGATATTAATTTATTATATTGGATAAATTGTGCTAACCATTTTGGTTTTGGTAAATATTTATAGAAATACAGAAGGACTTTTCAAACTTTTATAGATCTTATTATCCATTAAAAGTTAATTTTATTATTTCAAGTATAAAAAAATCATCTTTGGTTTTAATTTCATGAATTAAAAAATGAAATTAAAATTGATCGAAGAACAACTAAATGATAAAAATGTGTTTACAAAGTAAAATATATCTGATAAGAATATTTTATGGTGTTCTCTTTCTTGATAGTAAAATAATCCCTCAAATTTTGGAAAAGTATATTTAAATAAAAAAGGTCATACATTTACCTGTATTTACATTGAATCAATTGTCTTTTTCACACCTCATTTGTTTATGGTTTTTTGGTCATTAAATTTTTCTTGATCATTCACTATCTTATGATAAACGATATCTATCACTCTATATAATTATTTAGGATTTTCTTCCATGTACCACTATTTTTTTCCCACTAGTAAACCTAGTTGTGTTTTATTCTAAATAACCTTTATACTTACCTTTATCTCTTATCAAGAGGAAGTTTCATTAACCCTTTTTGCGATGAGGAATTTCTTCAAAGGAATTTTCACATTGAAAACGCTTGATTTACAAGTGAAATTTCAAATTTTTAGGATGCAATTTATTGAAGGTATGTATAATATAACACCCAGAGATTTTAAAATAATAGCATTGTGTTCGATGATGTATACAACATGAAATACTAAGCCTAAATGTATCGAGAGATACTATTTAAAGGTGGCCTTTATGACGTGACTGTTAAAATTGGTTGTGTGAATAGTAATAACCACCTTTTGAAAATTATTTATAAATATTTTAGATAAATAAAATATATTTGTAAATAAGGACTCTATTTTTAGTAAAGACTTTATGTACTTCATAAAATATATTTTTCATCAAAAATGTTTTTATTGCTTTGTGTGAGAAAATAATATAATTAATTTCCTCAAATTTTAGAAATTTTATTTTAAAAAACTAAATTAATTTTTGAAATCATCATATCAAAATTAAATTTGGGTGAAATTTTGGGATTTTTTTGGAAAAGAGCTATTTTTCAGTGAATAGAGAAAAATATCGATCTTTGTAAAACCGTCATTTCTTTTCACTATATTAAGTAATTTAAAAGTACTATTATTATTTGAATTTGATTTCAAAGTAATATAAGTATTATTTATTTATATTTAATCAAATTAATTACATTTTTATCATTTTTATAACATTTTTTGTATAAGTTTATTTTTAGGTTTAAAACCCAAATTTTCTGAAAACTTGGTTTAAGCGCATAATGTTTCCCCATTTTAATTAATTAAAATAACCACTAATAAAGAAATATTTAAATGAAATTTATATATTATATATCTAAATATATTAATTTAAATCCATATATTTATGATCACTATTCATATAGTTAATGTAAAATCATCTTCTGCTTGAAAATAGCATTTCTAGAAAAATTGTTTTTCAACATGTTTTGCGGGTTCATTTTAAAATTAAATTTTTATACTTATGTGAATTGAATTTGATAAAATTTATTATATATTTTTAATTATAATAATAAATTTTAGTTAATAATTTCAACTTAATCTTTTAGTCATGATGAATAGTAAAAATTATAAAAAAGTAATTACCACGGTTAAGGTTAAAAAAGTGTTTTGCGCGGTACATGTTCTTGTGTTAAAATTTATTTTCAAAAAACATTTAATTTTAATTTTATAAATTAGATTTAATATTTTTAATAAATTTTTATAAATTATCTAAAAATTATAATTTCATTTCAGGCTTAAAGGATAAATTTTCGAGGTTAAAAAACTAGTTACTATGGTGAAAACTAAAATGGTAAAGGTAAGTAACCATGATGGTAAAGAGAATAACATGTTTAAAACATGTTTATTTTTAGTTTTGGAGGTTTTTATAGATCTTATATTCCCTACAATAGATAATTTATAAATTTTGGATGCACTTTGGTTGTGAGTGACTTCTCATTATTGAATAGTTTTGGGTGTTTAAAAAAATGTCACTCCTCCTCAATTATAAAAGGTCACCCCCTACCCTCACTTATTCACACCTATAAATCCATTTATCTTGAAAAAACCCAAAAAAATATCACCCAAAAATCCTTATCCACATACTAGAGTTTTTTTTCTTCCCAAAAGACTAACCCTTGGGCACTTAATAAGATATTCAAAGGAGATTTTTCTAAGTGAAGGTAATCATCTTCACTAAAATCCTTCTTTTTCACTTCTTCTTTTTACACCTTCAATTTTTATTTAAGAATTAAAATATAATAACACTAGTATATAATATATTATGAGATTTTATTATGTTTATATAATAATATTTATCCATCTCTGTTTCAATAAAATGGGAAACAAATCAATCGCTTGTGTGTATGGAAGACTAATGCCTCGCGAACCAGTGTAATTTTTTTCTATCACTGAATCACATGGATAATCAAAATGATGGAAATAATTAATAAATAGGATATTTAGGACATAATATTGATTCTAGAAAATTATTATACCATCCACTTCCTTATACTTTTACCCATTTAGGAAATGATATTGTCGCTTGTGTGTGCGTACGACCTACCATCACCACGAAGCGATGTGATTCATTTTCAATGTTTAAATTTTAAGAATGATTATAAAAAATTATTCAATGAATAAATATTATATTTTTAACATTAATATCATTATTTATATTATTCAACTATATAATATTCAAAAGAACCAAAACTTCCATGACAAAACATGGATGAGAAAACAAAGCAATTAATACCCAAAATAATGACAATAATGAAATATTATTAATTAACTAGTGATAAGATATTATAAGAAGATTACATATGATATTATAAATATGAATATTTAGTTTTTATAAATTAATAACATGTTTAAAACCATTATACATGATGTTAAATCATGTTCAACTAAAGGGAAATGTGAGGTAAGGGATTTTATATCAATTTCCCTTCATTGAGGCATATTCTACCATTATGCACCTAATTTATTTTATATGGTGTATATGATTCTTGTTTTTGTATTATATCATGAATACTTCATAATTCATGGTATTTTATCTTTAAATTCATATTATTTTATCTAAATGGATTTGACTTGAAAGTTACCAAGTGGTAAGTTTTTCATAACTCAATTTTTTTCATTGGGTTATATTACTTATTCACTATCTTCGATATTATAAGATTATGTGTGTGATTAATTTTGATTAGTTTATGTTTTATTTATACTTTATTTATGTTTATTTACCTTTGATACACAAAATCAATTCATTTATTAATTATCACTACAACAGTATGATCTTTGTAATAGATCTCATCTCAATCTCCACTTTATTGAGACATATTTGTTATTATGAACCTATTTATTTCTATGAGGTGTATCTAATACCCCATTGATATTTTATATCATTAATATCTTTATATTTATATTATTTAATGTTTTATATGAATTTATTTACTTTATGGAGGTTATGATTCAAAAGTAACCAAAGCGGTAAGGGTTTATGATTCAATCTAATTTTAATCATGATTATTTATGTTTGAATTTATATTGAAGGAAATTATTTGATAATTATCTAATAAAAGCCTTTAATTATCTTATCCTAAATTTATTCATGAAATTTTCAGGTAATAGTATCATTTCCCTCTCTTTGGTACTTAAAATGGTTGTGAATTGTTTTTAATAAAAGTCAGCTATATTTCTATTTTCGATTAAAAATGATTTTTATTCCATATTATTATTTTGTAAAAATGTATACAATAATGTTTTAATTTTATCTTTTGATTATTTAAATTAATTTTTATCAATGTTTGAATTTTTAAAAAAATAGTTTAAAAGGAAGCTTTTTGTCATTTTCTGAACAAGGTACTTTTTGACTTTTTATAGAAAATGTGGAAGGAATATTTGTTTTAACATACCTGGGATGAATGGAATTTTACCATCATCATGAACACTCATTTTTTGAAGATTCGTTTATAATTTTACAAGGTTCTTTTCAAAGAAAATAATTTTACTATTATTATGAAAAAATTTAGTTTTTAAAAGTGATTTTCAAAAGTGAAAAAGGGTATTTTCCTCGAGAATATTTTTAATAAATATTTTTATGACATTACTATTCATTAATGAAAAAAACCTCTATTTTTATCCACTAGGGATATTGTAATTATATCATCCTTGTTCTTTATTTGGATAGTTTATGATCATTTTGACTAAGGAAAGTATTGACATTCACTTTCTTAATTAATTTTGTAGTCATAAATTTTCCCTTGAAACACCCACTTTCATATCATCAACATAAATTACATTTATATTCAAAATTAATATTCTTTATATCATGGATATTGTTATTTCCTAAACTATATACTATTTTTACATATGATATTTTATTATAAAAGTTACTTGATTTGCTAGTGAAAATCTAGATAAATTTGTATTCTTTGCTCAATATGGATATTTATTTATAAGGAATATTATTTATGAATTAACTTGATAATTAAATATATAAATAATTAATTATACATGCAGTGATGGTTTGGGTCCATTTATAGATAGTCCCTTGATTCCTCGATAGTCTCATGAGGTGAATCAAGTGGCATGCCAAATTAATTAGGTTTTTTTGTATACCTACCCATCAATTATACTGTATTGGTGCAAGGTTTTGATGGTATAGATTTCATGATATATGAGATCATGATATCCATTAGTATGAATTTACTTCAATGATAATTCATTTATTATTATCCATGATATTACTACATTTATATTATTTATGGATGCATTTCATGCTCAAGTTACTAATTTATTGGCATGTGTTTCATTTATTTACCTTTCCATATTGATTATGCCTTATTTACTCATGAAATATTATGTTATACATAACCTTTAATGATAATTTGATTTTACCCTTATTTTGTTTCGTTTCCCCTGGATATTAACAAGTAATCTATGAATGAATACAAGAAAGAAGAATATTTACTCTCATTATGTTGTATTTTTTGTTTTCAATTGTAATGTGAGATTCAAGTATGTATCTAGTTTACTAAGGCTAATAAACTATTTCATCATTTGGGATGTGATCGCTTGTATATAGTGCCATTATAATAAAGTTACCACTGACTCTCAGCTACTGGGGTCAGGCTCTTTACATTTATCTACTATCGAGAAATGTTTTTTCTTTTAGTTGTATCTTTTTGCGTCATCTCCTATGTTGAACTAGAGAGTGAAAGACACAATTTATCTTATTTGTTTATATTTACTCCCATGTAGAATATTTGAAGATGTTGTGTATCCTGGACTTCCTGCGTGTAATTGTTATCATTTATTTCTCCCTCATAAAACTATAGAAGAGGCTCTATGTATCTAAGATTTTCTGAGTACAATTATATGTAAAACCTTATCTAGGTTTTGGATTTGTTTATTTTATAATAAATTTCTTGACAATAGGTGGTTTACAAGTGGAAGATATTAGGTCTTAACTTGAGTCTGGACCCCTTGTTTAATTTTGTTGTGTTTTTTTATCTTTTTTTTTAATCTATTTTCAAAAAAAAATCTGTGTTTGTTTTAAAAACTCATTTACAAAACATTACTTTGATAGTTAATTTTATTTTTTGTTTTATATACAATTTTTTATTCAAGTAAAATAATTTCAAAAGTTAAGAGAGATTTAAAACTTATTTTAACTTAGTTTTGATCGAACTTATAAGAAACCTTTTGAAGGATCAAACTATATAACTCTATAGTTTTAGTTATTAGCTATTTTTTATTAAATTGGGGGATTTAGTTTTTAAATCATTTTTAAAATAAATTTTAATTGGAAACTCAATTTAACCCCCCCAACCCTATCCTTGTTCAACCATGTTAGAAGATCAGATCTCAGGATATGGAGGCTTCTTCTTGTTAGTCTAGACTAATGGGGATCTCAGCCTCTTCATCTCTAGTCACCATTTCCGGGAGTGATAAGTTTTCTCCCATTGACTGGACCTAGATCTACTATTGACAGTGGTTGTTGTTGGGTAATATGATGTGGTTATACCCTCTTGGAATGATTCCTATCATGAATCGTGTTCTATAACCCTTGTCATGTTTTATTGAAATTGGTTCTAGGGACCCATGGCATACAGGTTTGATCTGGTTAGTGCATGGGCATGATTTGAGAATAGACTCTTGGAGAATCTTGACATCGACGTCAAGATGTTTCGAGTAGGAATATCATTATCATATGAACCATTTTATATGGTTATTGGAATGATATGATGGTATGTTCTTATGTTCATTAAGACCCATACTTGAGTTTGATCACATGTGAGTGCGTGTACAGCTCGTGAAGCCTGTGTTTGACATTGATCACATATGTGTGCTTGTGTAGCACGTGAAAACCCAATTTGATTTTGATCATGTGTGTGTAAATAATAATATATGTACTTTATATGTTATGCTATGCCTATATGTGTTATGCCCTATTCTGTTTGAATATATGGACTTTGGAGGTTTTTCTTTTGGTAACAACTGACAGGTTGGCTATCATGGCTTGGTTATCCCTTAGAGGGGAAGCATGTGTGACATGTTGTAGAGACCTGGTTTTTTCCCTGTAATATTTTGGAATATTTCTACATATATTTCCAGAGCTAGGAGATGAGATGGCGTGCGATTCCGATACCCGGTGTGCCCGGAATAAATTTTATAAAAATATTAAGTGTTTTTATACTATGCACGTGGAGGGTTGTGTTTTCTCCTAAAAGGTAGCTCGGATCGGAAATCTGAGGGCACGGTTGTGTCCGGAGCATGCCGTTTACCCTAGGCGGGGTGTAAAAGTTGCGGACATGGGCCTGCTGTGAGATATGTCACCTAGGGGAAAAATCATCATTTTGAAATAATGACTTAGTGATTTTTATTACTGGAGTTCTTTTCAAAAAACTTTCGAACGAAGTCTTGGAATGGAAATCTGAGACTTCTGTTGAGTTAGAAATGGGGTGTTTTGTCTTGGCGCGATATAAAATGAGAGGTTGTGGTGAATTCGGATTCTGCGCTGAGTGGGATCCCTATAAATAGAATTTAAGTGTTTAGGGTTAAGGAAAAACTCTAATTCACTCTCTCTCTCTCTAACACCCAAGCTCTCTCTCTCTTTATCTTTCTAGTCGTTGTTCGCCGTTCTTCGTCGGATTGAGGAGCGATTTTCTAGAACTTTGGCGGATCGAAGCAGGAGCGTCGTGGACACGTTGCCAATGATGCACGGTCGATTCGAGGTAGGATTCTTGATTAATTTTCGCACCTTTTTCAATTTCTGGAGTTTTTGTTAATTTCGTCGTTTTAATTCTATAATTTTAGAATTGGGATGATGGTTGAACGAACACGGCCATCGTCCGAGCCCCGTTCTAAATCTTGTTCTTGAGAGTTCTTCGTTCGAAATTTTGGGCGCGCCAAAACTGTGACGGATCGACAAGCGAGGGGCGGCGCTGTGAAGATCCGGCCCCGAGGATTCCGAAACCATTTTCGGATAATTTTTTTGACCACCGGAGTGGTCGGGGGGATCGGCAGAAGGTCCGGCTCTGGTGAGGGATGGCGGCCGGAGGTCGAGCCGGAGGAGCGGCGGAGCACGGCGGCTGCATTTTGGAGCGCAACGGAGGCTTGGGATCCGGCGGAGGAGGGTCGGTGTGCGACGGCCGGCAGACGAGCGTAGGTAGGGGGTGTTCGGGCGTCCGGGGGTGTAGCCGAGCAGGGAGGCTGCGGCGTGGCGTAGCGGGGACCGGCGGAGCGGGAAGCCCGGGAGGCCGGCGTGCGGCGGTGTGCTCGGTCGGCGGATGGAGGCGGTGGCCTCGGTCGTTCACAGTCGGGCGGAGCACCCGAGGCGCTGACCTCGGGTGGGGTGCGGCATGGACAAGAACCCGCAAACTGCGGGTCCTGTTGGGGCGATGCGGAGACCGGCCAAGTGGCTGGTCTGATTTGAAGAACCGGACTCGAGGCAGGTCCGGTGTTGCTGGGGCGGGCTGCGGCCAGCGGGCTGCGGCAAGTCGAGCTGGACCCACGGCTGGGCCGCGAGCCGGCAGTCTGGATCGGCCCAAATTTTGGGGGCCCTTTTGTTCAAGGGGGCATATCTTCTAAACGGCGCATCTGTTTGACACGTTGTCAGCGGCTATGGGTTCGTGTCAGCAAGACGAACTTTTTGAATTGGATTTCATGGTTTTTGGGTTCTAATCACAAAGGTGGGTGACACGAAATGCTTTAAGTTAATAATAATAAATTATTATGAAAGTTTACAACGGACGTGCTTCACGGGACGGATGTATGTTTGATGTGCCGTCAGAGGCGTTGTGGCCCCGGTGTAGAGACGGTGCTTCCAAAGTTGGTTTAGAACCCTTGCAGTTTGGTTTCATTTCACGGTGGCACAAAACGCTTAATGCGAATAATTAATTAATTAATTAATCTTGCGTCGGACCTAACTCATGTTTGGGATGTCCGATTAACGCGTCGTCAGCTACAGCGTGACCCCAGTCCTCGTGCAGACTTTTTGAGATGATTTCCGAAGTGTTCGGGTTGGAGACACGGTACGGGCTCCACCGGGCCGGGTTCACATGTTTTACGGTGAAACGCCGATTTTTTACCCGACATCCGTTTGGGGTGTTTGAGTACTCGTTTCTGAGTGTTCTTTCGAGGGGATTGTGACGGCGCAATCCGCCCACCAAAATTCGGGCCCGAGGCATGGGCCCCACGAAGCGGCTTCCAGACGTATGCTGCATTTTTACAACTTATGCTTCATAAGTTCGTTCAGGTCAAATTAATAGCCTATGTCTCGTGGTTATCTTCAAGGAACGCAATGGTACGATCTGCGCGACGTGTTTCGGGGTCGAGGTATGGGCCCCACAAGGCCCCGTCTACATAACGCGGGGAGTTGCATCTTCTGCATTTGGAGTCCGTTTTAGGCGCCATCAGCGGTGTTGTGACCCTGACAGTGAGATGAAATGACTAGGGTGGTTTCAGGCGTTGAAGCCGGAGTTGAGGCGTGGGCCCCACAGGTCGTCTTTTAAGCTGTGGGCACCGTACTGCGACTTTTTCATCAGACGTCCGTTCGGGGCGAATGAGTAGTCAATTTGGCATGTTTTTCTGAGATCATCGCGATGTTGCAGTTCGTTCTACCTCTTTTGGGATCAAGGTGTGGGTCCCATGAGACGTCGTATGAGCATAAGGTGGGGTTGAATAACCTTTCCATCAGGAGCCCGTTTCCAGCGAGTAAATAGTCTATCTCGCGTGTTTTTCCACAAGGATTTTAATGGTGAAATTGTTTTGGGTGTGCGGAGCCTCTTTTGATATCTCATTAAATGTGGAAACATGAAAGGGCATTGGTCAGAGGTTCCTTTGACACACTTCGAACCTGCGCACGGTAGCAGTGTTAGTGACACCTAGTGATGGCACGGGTAGTGCGGAGTTATTAGACCAGTTCTGGGTTTACCCTCCAGTGGGGCTGGGAAGTGGGTTACCCATTGACCTTAGGGTTTACCCTCCAGTGGGGCTAGGTAGTGGGTTACCCGTTGACCTTAGGGTTTACCCTCCAGCGAGGCTGGGCACTGGGTTACCTGTTGACTTAGGGTTTACCCTCCAACGGGGATGGGCAGTGGGTTACCTATTGACTTTAGGGTTTACCCTCCAGCGGGGTTGGGTAGTGGGTTACCCGATGACCTCTTAGAGTTTACCCTCTAGCTGGGCTGGGTAGTGGGTTACCCGACGACTTCTTTCAGACTCAACCCTTTCTATGTGGCTAGTCAGTGACTTTTCTCCATGGTTACCAAAGCGGGACCCTTGGTTGTATGGTTCAACGATGAGACAGATTTGTCATATGGGACTGTTGGGAATCAGTGGTGGATATCCTTTGAACTGTTGGCGACTTTTCCTGGGATGAGCTTGGAGACAAAGACCCCCTTACACACTCGTTTGGGTTTCTTGTTGAGCATATATATATATATATATATAAACACCCTAATTTTTTTCCCACTCCTTGGGTTATGTAACTCTCCTTATAGGAGGGATGAAGACACGCAGGGTATGCCGTGTGCTTTCTGTGTCTAGATCCTCTTGGATTGGATGAGTATACTTCCTTCCTTTTATTGGGTTGAGCTGCACTCTCTCTATTGTACTCTTAAACTATTCTTTGTTCTGTCTACTGCTCACTGTTTTAGTACCTCCTTTGTTTCTCCCTTGAGATTTCGGGGCATCCTACTGAGTATCTTTATACTCACCCCTTCTTGGGCTTTTCCCACACTTGGTGTTCCCTTGTAGACGACAGACAGGTCAATCGAGACTACAGAGGAGCGTAGAGGACACATGATCTTGGGCTGTGTTCAGTGGATGTAGTAGGATTTTCAGATGTGAGACTCACCAGCTGTTTTCTTTCGTTTACCTGTTGCCAGGTTGTGGCACCTTTCTAGTTGGGCGTGTGTTTTTCCCTTTACTATTCACTTTACTTTTTTTTGTTTTAGAAGTTGATGCATGAATGAGGTTGGGTTATAGTTATTTTTACTTTGGTTCCCTTTTTACTCTGCACTTCTGCTTTGAGTGGGTTGTGTGTGTGTGTGTGTATAGGTACTTAAGAAAAGGCCTCCCTGAGATTGTTATGCCTTCGGTGCTTGTCTCCAGCCCCTGGCCTATGGAGGCGGGCTTGGGGTAGTTGTGGCTCAATACTAGTAGGGTCAGGTCGTGAGAAAGTGGTATCAGAGGTGGTTCGTTCCTTGGGGCATTGTTCAGATATCCCTAAAAAGGAATTGGTTGGGATTTTGGGCAATAGTGTCGACATGTCTCGAGAGTGGCTCTCAGGCCAGGGAGTTCAGTGATGGTTCGGCGGCAGAAGTATCCATTCACCAGGACCCTGATAACCTGCTTGTCGACTCGGCACACTGAGACACTTGTTGCAGGGAATTTGGTTCGTGCATCATATAGGATTGATTTTTTGACTGTCCTTCTTGAGTCAGCTCCCCATCTTTGTTGGTATATATATGATCATTTGACTGCGGTACTCATTGATCGGATTCAGGATATCTCCGCGATGATAACCATCCATGATACTAGCTCCAGTTCATGATGATGATTTTGTGAGCGATGAGGCCTCAGTTCAAGATCCATCATACAATTACCCTTTCTCCAGGAGGGCAGGCAGTAGCACCTCCACCTGTGGAGTAGCAGATAGTACCGGCAATGAAGGCGGATAACGAGCGCAGGCTGGGTGCGCTACGTGAGTTTCAGCATCAGAGACCGCTGAGGTTCCACAATGGGTCATACCCTTAGACAGTTAAGGGTTGGCTAGAGTCGGTGGTCCGCCTCCTTAGGCTTGTTCAGACACTGACAGGTTAGATGGTGGCTTTGACCGTCAGTCTTTTTCCACCAAGCAGTTTGGCGTTAGTAGATCCAGGGTTACTCAGATGCACGATGAGTTTGTACTCTTGTGGGATGACTTCTAGAAGCTGTTTAGTGAGCAGTACTACCCCTCCTACTTACGCTTTATACGGTTTCAGGAGCTGTTGGAGTTTCAGTGGGGAGTGATGGCAGTGGCTGAGTACGCAACTAGGATCACAGATCTTACTCGGTACTCTTTGGATATGGTCCATGATGAAAACTTCTGAACACAGAAGTTGAGTGAGGTCTTTGTAGAGGATATTTGTACCAGTGTAGTGCCCTTGTGCATCCTCACCCATCTCGGAGTGCTGGAGCAGGCACTGGTGACAGAGAAATTTCTGTCAGAGGGATGTCAATTAGCAGGGCCTCGGTGCCGGAGGTCTCCCCTTGATGAGACTCAGGCACATGGTTGGGGACAACATAGAGCACCAAGATAGCCTAGGGAGGACTAGTGCTCTGATTGTGATGTGTGAGTTCATGTGGCGTGAGACTACTAGACCAAATGTGTTGAGTTTTCCAGATAGTTGGTGGATGCACCGCCACGATAGAGGCAGTTTCGTGATCATAGAATACCCAGGTGAGGACAGGGTGGTTCCCAGGGAGGCGGTGTTGCCAGAAGATCAGGAAGAACTGTGGTTAGTGAACGACGTTTCGAGGTCCTTCCATCACCACTAGGCGGCCCATTTCAGGCTCAAGGAGCTGACGGATGGGGCCGTGGGTGGATGTGTGCTATGGACGTCTACAATCCTGCAACGCATGAGATGATAAGACTGTGACTTTTCTACTTTTCTCAGTAGAACTTGTTATACACTACGTGAGGTACTCTTTTCATCTAACTCCTTGTTCGAGGGGTTACCGAGGGTGACACAGGGCGTCGGTGTAACCCTGTGTTGGTGTTGTTCGATGTAGCTTTAAATGTACGGGAAAGAGGGATTCTTCCCCCACTAAGACGCGTTTTTGTGATGCGATCAAAATTGTGAGGGAGAGTCAATACCACCCAAAGTGGATAGTATTGAGGTGCGGTGGTTGAGTCCCTATGACATGTGCATTCATGGCGGGGTTGTGCGGTTGAGTGTCAGAGCAGGTTCTGGATTTTCCATTGGGGGATTTTCTACTTGACCCCCCCCCCCCCTTTGCTTGAGGTGCCACTAGTGGGTTTGGAAAAGTGCCTGTTTTGGGGATTACTCTCCTTTCAAGAGGGGAAAAGACACGTGGGGTATGCCACGTGCTTTCCGTGTCTAGCCTCTGGAGGTTGGATGAGTTTGCTCGCCTGCCCTGTTCGTTGGTACCTTACGTGCTCAATGTCAATATTGATACCATTATCAAGTACAGGTCGAGGTGATGGACACCCCATAAATGAAACCACGTGATCCACTATGTGATACTGGTAGTGGTGGTCCTTATGCTAAGAATGTGGAGATGTTATCTTTTGGGAGAGCACTTTGTGGTTTTCTCAGACCACCAGTGTCTCAGGTGTGCCCTCACCCATAGAGACTCAAACCTGAGACGATGGTGTTGGTTAAAATTTCTGCAGGACTATGATTTTGAGGTAGTCTATGTTCCATAAAAATGGCAGTGTTGTAGTAGGTTCCCTTAGCATAAATTCCCAGACTCGTCAGGTGCGGGAAGTTTCGTAGTAGTTAGCTTCCCTGCAGTTGACCCTGTTGGACCAGGAGGGTGAAACTTTTCTTCAGTAGATGGTTTTGACTCATCCACTTTTTGAGCGTGTAAGAGAGTCTTGGTTGTGATGCACTGACTGTGAAAACTTGTGTGACCGGATATCCTTGGGTGTTTTTCCAGATGGGTATTCTGAAGGAGGGAATCACGAGACCATGTTCCAGGAACAAACCGTGATTTCGATCATGACGTGGAAGGTAGAGTTTCGGCCAGGGAAGTCCCCCGAGATTCTTTGGGCCATTTGGAAATTGTATAAGGGATTGAGAGGTTGCCTATCATCTTGCCCTACTCTCCCAATAGTAGGAGTAGGCGCACAGCGTCTTCCACGTGTTGCAACTGTGAGGTGCATGCATGTTCCTACGCATTTCATCGAAAGTAGTAGACCTTATGAGTAAGAACCATCCCTTGGTTTGCGTGTTATGTCGGCATGGTGTTGTGCAATTTTTCTTGGGAGTGGGAGAGCTAGGTGTGAGCTCTGTATCCCAAGTTGTTTTTCCTAGTTTTTCTTTTCAGGGACGAAAATATTGAAGGATGGAATGATGTGGAGACCTGGTTTTTACCCTGTAATACTTTGGAATATTTTTACATATATTTCCAGAGCTAGGAGCTGAGACGGCGTGCGATTCCGAGTCCCGGTGTGCCCGGAATAAATTTTATAAAAATATTAAGTGTTTTTATACTATCCACGTGGCAGGGTTTTTTTTCTCCTAAACGGTGGCTCGGATCAGAAATTAGAGGGCACGGTTACGTCCGGAGCGTGCCGTTTACCCTAGGCGGGGTGTAAAATTTGTGGATGCGGGCCTTCGGTGAGAGATGTCACCCAGGGGGAAAATCTTCATTTTGAAATAATGACTTAGTGATTTTTATCATTGAAGTTCTTTTCAAATAACTTTTGAACGAAGTCTCATAATGGAAACCCAAGACTTTTGTTGAGTTTGAAATGGGGCGTTTTTCCTAGGCGCGATATAAAATGAGAGGGCGTGGTGAATTCGGATTTTGCGCTGAGTGGGATCCCTATAAATAGAATTTAAGTGTTTAGGGTTAAGGAAAAACTCTAATTCACTATCTCTCTCTCTTTAACACCCAAGATATATCTCTCTCTCTCTTTATCTCTCTAGCCGTTCTTCGTCGTTCTTCGTCAGATCGAGGAGCGATCTGCTGGAACTTTAGCAGATCGAAGCGAGAGCGTCGTGGACACGTCGTCAATGATGAACGACCGATTCGAGGTAGGATTCTTGTTTAATTTTCTCACCTTCGTCAATTTCTGGATATTTTTTCAATTTCATAGTTTTAATTATATAATTTTAGAATTGGGACGATGGCCGAACGAACACGGCCATCGTCTGAGCCCCGTTCTAAATCCCGTTCTTGAGCATTCTTCATCCAAAATTTTGGACGCGCCAAAACTGTGACGGATCGACGAGCGAGGGGCGGCGCTGTGAAGATACGACCCCGATGATTCCGAAACCGGTTTCGGATAATTTTTCCAACCACTGGAGTGGTCAGGGGGACCGGCGAAAGGTCTGGCTCTGGTGAGGGACAGCGGCCGGAGGCGCGGCGGAGCATGGCGGTTGTGTTTTGGAGCACGACGGAGGCTTGGGACCCGGCGGAGGAGGGCCAGCGTGCGACGACCGGCGAACGAGCGCAGGTCAGGGTGTTCGGGCGTCCAGCAGAGGAGTCGAGCAGGGCGGTTGCGGCGTTGCGTAGCGGGGACCGGTGGAGCGGGAAGCCCGGGCGATCGAGGCATGGGCAGCCGGTGTGCAGCGGTGCGCTCGGCTGGCGGGTGGAGGCGGTGGCCTCGGCCGGTCGTGGTCGGGGTGGAGCACCTGAGGCGCTGACCTCGGGTGGGGTGTGGTGTGGACAAGGACCTGCAAACTGCAGGTCCTCTTAGGGTGACGCAGAGACCGACCATGTGGTCGGTCTGATTTGAAGAATCGAACCCGAGGTGGGTCCGGTGTTGCTGGGGCAGGCGGCGGCCAACAGGCCGCGGTGAGTCGGGCCGGACCCACGGCTGGGCTGTGGGCCGACGGTCTGGACCGGCTCAAATTTTGGGGCCCCTTTTGTTCAAGGGGGCATATCTCCTAAACGGCGCGTCTATTTGACGCGCTGTTAGCAGCTACGGGTTCGTGTCAACGAGAAAGAATTTTTGAATTGGGTTTCGTAGTTTTTGGGTTCTAATTTCAAAGGTGGGTGACCCAAAACTTTTTAAGTTAATAATAATAAATTATTATTAAAGTTTACAACGGACGTGCTTCGCGAGCCGGATGTCCGTTTGACGTGCCGTCGAAGGCACTATGGCCCCGGAGTTGAGATAGTCCTTCCAAAGTTGGTTCGGAACTCTTGTAATTTGGTTTCGTTGCTCGGTGGCACGAAACGCTCAATGCGAATAATTAATTAATTAATTAATTAATTAATCTTGCGTCGGACCTAAATCCTGTTTGGGATGTGCGATTGACGTGCCGTCATCGGCAGTGTGACCTCAGTCCTCGTGCGCACTTTTTGAGACGCTTTCCAAAGCATTCGGGTTGGAGACAAGGTGCGGGCCCCATCAGGCCGGGTTCACACGTTTTACGGTGAAATGCCACTTTTTCACCCAACATCCATTTGGGGTGTTTGAGTATTCATTTCTGAGTATTCTTCCGAGGGGATTGCGACGACGCAATCTGCACGCCCAAATTTGGGCCCAAGGTGTGGGCCCCACGAAGCGGCTTCCGGACGTATGCTGCGTTTTTATGACTTATGATTCATAAGTCCATTCTGGGAAAATGAATAGCCTCAGCCTTGTGGTTATCTGCAAGGAATGCAATCTGCGTGATGTGTTTCGGGGTCGAGGTGTGGCCCCCACAAGGCCCCGTCTGCATAACGCGGGGAGTTGCAGCTTCTGCATCCGGAGTTCGTTTTAGGCGTCGTCAGCAGTGTTGTGATCCTGACAGCGAGACGAAGTTGACCAGGGTGGTTTCAGGCATTGAAGCCGGAGTTGAGGCGTGGGCTCCATGGGCTGTCTTTTAAGTTGTGTGCAGCGTACTGTGACTTTTTCATCAGACGTCTGTTCGGGGTGAATGAGTAGTCGATTTGGCATGTTTTTCCGAGAGCATCACGATGGCGCAGTTCGCCTGACCTATTTCGGGACTGAGGAGTGGGTCCCACGAGACGTCGTATGAGCATAAGGTAGTGTTGAATAACTTTTCCATTGGGAGCCTGTTTCCAGCGAGTAAATAGTCTATCTCGCGTGTTTTTCCACGATGATTACAACAGTGAAATTTGTTTGGGTGTGAAGAGCCTCTTTCGATATCTCATTAAATGTGGAAACATGAAAGGTCGTTGGTCAGAGGTTCCTTTGACGCACTCTAAAACTACGCACAGTAGCGGTGTTAGTGACACCCAGTGATGGCATGGGCAGTGCGGAGTTATCAGACCAGTTCTGGGTTTACCCTCTAGTGGGGTTGGGTAGTGGGTTACCCATTGACCTTAGGGTTTACCCTCCAGCAGGGCTGGGAAGTGGGTTACCCGTTGACCTTAGGGTTTACCCTCGAGCGGGGATGGGCAGTGGGTTACCCGTTAACCTTAGGGTTTACCCTCCAGTGGGGCTAGGCAGTGGTTTACCCGTTGACTTTAGGGTTTACCCTCCAGCGAGGCTGGGCAGTGGGTTACCCGATGACCTCTTAGAGTTTACTCTCCAGCTGGGCTGGGCAGTGGGTTACCCGACGACTTCTTTCAGACTCATCCCTTTCTATGTGGCTAGTTAGCGACTTTTTCCCGTGGTTACCAGAGCGGGACCCATGGTTGTACGGTTCAGTGATGAGACAACTTTGTTGTACGGAACTGTTGGGCATCAGTGGTGGATATCCTTTGAACTGTTGGTGACTTTTTCTGGGCTGAGCTTGGAGACCGAGATCCCCTTACACACTCGTTCGGGTTTCTTGTTGAGCATATATATATATAAACACCCTACTTTTGTTCCCACTTCTTGGGTTTGGTTACTCTCCTTCTAGGAGGGGTGAAGACGCGTGGGATATGCCATGTGCTTTACGTGTCTAGCTCCTCTTGGATTGGACGAGTCTACTTCCTTTTGTTGGGTTGAGATGCACTCTCTCTATTTTACTCTTACACTGTTCTTTGTTCTATCTACTGCTCACCGTTTTAGTACCTACTTTGTTTCTCCCTTGAGATTTTGGGGCATCCTACTGAGTATCTTTATACTCACCCCTTCTTGGGCTTTTCCCGCACTTGGTGTTCCCTTGCAGATGACGAATAGGTCGATCGAGACTACGGAGGAGCGTAGAGGAAACAGGATCTTGGGCTGCATTTAGTGGACGTAGTATGATTTTCAGATGTGAGACTCACCAGCTGTTTTCTTTCGTTTACTTGTTGTCGGGTTGTGGCACATTTCTAGTTGGGCGCGTGTTTTTCCCTTTACTGTTCACTTTACTTGTTCTGTTTTAGAAGTTGATGCATGACTGAGTTTGGGTTATAGTTGTTTCTACTTTGGTTCCCTTTTTACTCTGCACTTCTGATTTGAGTGGGTGGTGTGTGTGTGTGTGTACAGGTACTTAGGCAAAGGCCTCCCCAAGATTATTACGCTTTCGACGCTTGTCGCCAGCCCCTGGCCTATGGAGGCGGGCTTGGGGTAGTTGCGGCTCAAGACCGGTAGGGTCGGGTCGTGACACATGTGATGATAATGATGATGGAATGAGACACAGGGTAGGGGTGTGATGGCCTTGAGGCCTGACCTGAGGTAGTGTCAGGATACAATGACCATGTGGCCTAGCTCGAGACAGAGACGAGGTACGATGGCCTTGTGTCTTAACCTGTGATAGAGACAGGGCTTGTCGACCTTGTGGACTGACTTGAGACCCATTGTCCTTGTGGATGCTCAGAGATATATGAGGTAGCCTTGTAGTTGACCCATGATCATGACTTCTGTTATGACCATCCTTTCAACAATGATCTGAAGCTGGTACAACTAGGGTTCGTAGTGGCTTGGTTAGCACACAACCATTCAACGCATGATTGATTGTTGTTTTCTAACACATTTATTTATTGTCATGGCATACACCTCTTATGCAAGTTAACTTATGTCAAGGATGCATTGGTTGTTTCCTATTGGGTTTATACTCACACCATGTATAGACATCTCGATGTGCGTGAAAACTTCATGATTGGGGGTCCAAGAAAGGGTAAGGGCTTAGCTATAGAGAGCTGAGGAGATGAAGCATGGGGTTCGGAGGCGGTTACAAGACAGACTCTGGAGTGTTGTCGTTGAGTCTTTATTTACATTCCTATTTGTGCTTATACTTTGGTTTAGCTTGTCACTTTGGGGGTCCTTGATTTATTACTTTCATGACTTGAGATACCTTCCATGTCATATGTTATAGCATTTCCATTATACACTTATGTTGTGCCCTTTTATGTTATAATTATTTTCCTGATATATTTATGATGTATGAATTTTGATACTGAGGGTATAGTCTCCATGCTGATGACGTTTACACCCTTACTACTAGTCAACAACCTCTTGTATACGGGGAGGAGCACTTAAGATCATGTGGCACTCCAGCCCGGATCGGTTGATTCGGGTCAGGGTGTTACATGTGAAAGTCTGTTTCAGTTCACCAGAAGTTCGTGTAACAGATTCAGGTCACTGAAACTACAGTCATCAGAAGGTTGATGGGCATTGTGTGGCGGCGAGCCTTCTTTATGGGGAGCAGGATCATCGAAATTTTTTATCTTCTGATGATGTTACAGTGGAGCATTAGAGATCAAGAAGTTCAGCAAAGTTGAAGGGTCACCAGGTTGGTAATCAAGTTGAGGTCGTCGTGTTTAGTGATCCATTATTTCAAGGGAGCAGATATTACAGGTTGACCGGATGATGCATAGTATATAAGTGGATGAGACATTAATAATGAGAGGAACATGTGAGATTGATGGTGGCTTGTATGGATTATACGTACTTAATAATCATGTTTGTAATATCTTGCATCGTTTTATTATAATAAAAGATAGCAGTAGTGTTTCTCTGGTGCATTTAGGACTCATTGTCTGAAACACGTTAATCTTTTGTGCTTATGTCTTTATTCCTGTATTCCCATTTATTTGAATGTTTGTGTGTTTGCCTGTATGGTCAAAGGATGACTTTGTGTGGTGAGTACGGTGCAAAATCTACTGACTTCTGGTACACTCAGTTGTTGGGAGAAGTTCTGAAGGTTCAGTTTTCCACTACTCTGATCTATGTGTGAACTCTTGATAGACCATGGTTCCTTCTTTCGATGGTTTTATTGGAAGCACAGATCGAAGTTTCCCTCACAAAAACAACTGAAAGCCTTCTCAAACATCATTCACAACATCTTACACATGATTGACATCAAATACAACATTCTTCAACATTATATAAAATGTCTTATGTTTATAACTAATCATTAAATTTTGATGAATTTCCCTCAGGGTGCAGCTCAATGGTAGTTGCCTTTGTGGGTCTCACTGAGATCTCGAGTTCGAGTTTCACCGAGTAATTTCCTGCATTTGTGTATTGTATGATTTTCTTTATAATGCATGTTGGTCGGAGTGGATACTCAAGAGGGGGGTGAATTGAGTTCCAATTAAAATTTTCTGTTAAAAACAATGTTTATTAAAATCCCCCTATTTCAAAAACAGATTAAACTGTAGTGAATTTATACAGATTATAAAGGTTCAATTAGTTTCTTAAATATTGATTAGTTCTCAGTTAACTTAATCTTATGATTAAATTAACTTTTGAAACTAACTTACTGGTTTATAATAAATATAAACACTTGCGAGTTTAACTATCAAAGTAGCTTTGAAAATAAATTATATTTCAAAGTAGTAGCAGCGGAATATGAAATAAATATGTATAGTATGGATATAGTATGTAGCTACAAACACAGAGAATTAACCAAGAGGTTTAGTCTCAAGTCGAGACTTAGTCCTCTCAAAAGTTTATATAAAAATGATCCACACCCTGGATCGGGATTAACAACAGTGAACACACTGTCCAGGTCACAAGACCTCTACCACAGTTCTGCGTGGGAAAACAAACAACAGCTCAGAGCTGTCCAGGTCTCACACGACCTCTACCACTATCCACAGTGGGAAATGATGTGTAAAAAGGTTTGCTGAGGATTTACAGATCCTCCAGTGAAAGTACAAGAGTCAGTGTGTGTGTTTAATACAGCAGATAACGCACACTGCTCAAAATGTAAAACAAATGTATCACAGAGCAGAGATGTAGAGTTTAGAAATGGCTCTGGTGATTTCAATGTAGCTCTGGACTCTTTTGTATTTGATCAGAATTTATTCTGAGTCCTCTTCTCGTTTTTGTTTGAGAAGAAGAGTGTTGTATGCTTCTTGTTCATAGGCAGTGAGATGTAGTCGATGAAGTTCTCCAATCGTTCTTTTGTATGCACAGAACTCCCTTTGAGTAGGCTTGATTGTATATGAGATTCTGTGTAATCTCTTGATATGTATCTTCACTTCTACTTAGTTCTGCTCAACTTGCTTCTTGTATTCCTCATATGTTCTCTGAAAAATATCCTTCGTCTCTACTTTTTGCAGCAGAGTCTTCTAATCTTTATATCACGTGCTCCGGAAGACAGAAGAGGTTTCTTTTCAGCAGGTACGAGGTACGGTTTCCTGACATCCGACAACCTTTATTAATTAATTGTCAGAGCATTAAAATATACCTAATATGACCGTTGGTTAGATTAAATAAAGATAAAGATAAAGAAATTCAAACAGTTGTTTATGACTATTGAAGAATCAAGTGATCGATAGGTCATCAGCATTAGTGAGTAATGATCGGTGACTCAGATAGATTAGCATCGGTGAATCAGACTGATCAGCATCGGTCTGTCATCTGATCGGTGAGTCAGTTTGATCAGCATCAGTGAGTCAGACTGATCAGCATCGGTCTGTCATCTGATCGGTGAGTCAGTTTGATCAGCATCAGTGAGTCAGATTGATCAGCATCGGTGAGTCAGACTGATCAGCATCGGTCTGTCATCTGATCGGTGAGTCAGTTTGATCAGCATCAGTGAGTCAGACTGATCAGCATCGGTCTGTCATCTGATCGGTGACTCATTTTGATCAGCATCGGTGAGTCATGCGATCGGCGTCTTATCTTGATCAGCATCGGTGTGTCATTTGATCGGTGGCTCATTTTGATCAGCATCGGTGTGTCATTGGATCGGTGAGTCATTTGCATCGGTGAGTCATTTGCATCCTGATATCGGATCGGTGCGACCGTTGTCATTTGATATTGGATCGGTGCTTCCGATGTCTGTTGATATTGGATCGGTGCTTCCGATGTCTGTTGATATTGGATCGGTGCTTCCGATGTCTGTTGATATTGGATCGGTGCTTCCGATGTCTGTTTAATCCAGAAGACTTCCAAAATACTTTGTAAGTCAATAAGCATAGACAAAAACATGATAACAGATTCATTAACAGATTGTGATTAAGTTTATGAGAAATCAAACCAGATTAAGCATTAATGGTATGTGATGATTTGTGATTATTAAAACATCAATCATAGACATGAAATCAATCAATCTTCCAGAGGGCTCAACAATGCATATCATTTATCCTGCATCGATATAAAAATATATTAATTTATGACGACTTACATATTTAAAAACTAATAAATTACAACTGAATTAAAAAAACTAGAAAAAATATTAAAAAAACTGATTTTAAGTCATTTAAAAAATTAATAAATGGCTTGTCGTTTTTAAAGAATGTATTTTTATGTTTATAATGAATCATGTGTAAATCATACCTTAAAAATTCAAATTATATTTTATCCAAAAATAAATATGTATTTTAGGAACGGGGGCGCATCTGTGGTTGAGTACCGGGGCAAGGGGAGCGATGGTTCTTCGACCTGCTATACTTCGGCACCTGAAAGTCCAGGCGCAGCCTCGAGCCCTAGGTCCTCCCAGGGCGCTGCCGTCGACTCTCTGCCGCTCCCTTCGATCCTTATGTACCATCAGCGATGACCTCCTCGACAAGCAAGAGGTCTCCGAGCGCGTCCTCTCCGTCATCAAGGCCTTCCATAATGTCAATCCTTCCAAGGTTCGCCGCCGCTCTTATTACCAATAAATTTAACTTGGCCTTCAATAATAAATAAGTATGGGGCTGCGCTTGATGAAAGACGAGACTGCAGTTCTCATTTGTTTCGCTATCCAAAGGATTGTTTTTGGCTTTTATTCCATCATCTTTTTGTTTGTCTTAGATAGTTGGAAATGTAGCTATATTTGTGTTGGCTTGATTGTTATATTTTCAAATTCCAGCGATGTTCTTTTTATTTCCGTAATCCTGTTTCTAGCGATTACGGGGATGTTCATGTTTCAGTTTCGTAGGGTGTGTATTGAGATTGATCAAAATTAATATGAAATTTGGTGTGTGGTAAAACATATCCGTTATCATTTGTCCAATGATTGATAATAATCTTTTCACCTGGCTGCAATGGTCAAGGGGAGCCTTTGAGGGAGGTGCACGATTCAGGGCTGCATTGCCTGGGGGAAGCTGCAATGGGAAAAGCAGTTCAGCACTGGCCTTTTTTATTTGGTTCATGTTCTCGCATAACACTAAAGCTTCACAACATTAAACACGATAGGGAGTCATTTTTTTAAAGTTGCTTTTAATTGCATGGATGATACATGGAATCGACTTTGTCCATTTACTATGTCTATTTAAATCATTTCTCTCTTGTCGTAATTTTTCATAATTTTTGCACCTTGCCTTTCCATATACCTTGCAAGTTGTAACAAGTATCTGAACTTGTCTGTTGAGAGGTGCGGTAATGGTTTGTATTAATATTTCGAATTGATCTTGACGCCATACATGCGTTTAAATTTCATTTTTTGCTATAGTCAAATGGTAATTGTAACAAATTAACCACCCTTTGATATCTCTTGATTGGATTTGTATCCGCCGCCTCTTAGCTAAACTGCTTTTCTTATCTCAGGGACTTTTTTTTAACATTTTGACCATATCCTCAACTAACTGTGAGCTTTTGAAATGTTGTATTAGACAAATGATCATTCCTATAAACCAATGCATGGTTTTAGGTGTGTTTTGTCTATATCTAATGATAGGTGTTAGAGAGAATAACGAGAGAATTCCTTTATTTCCTGCAATTACAGCGTACCAGAATTACAATAAACCAACAGAAATAGAATGGAACAGAAGAAGAAATGGAGAAGAGAATGTGAAGAATCCCCAGGAGGCGCTGCACCCAGGGCCCGAGGCCTAACCCTCTGATTCTGCCAAACAGCAGCCTGCTAAACAGTCCGATCCCCCCATACAGCCCACATTTCCCTTATTTATAAACTCCACTAGAACCTTCTAGACAATCCCCCCTCCTAACAGCTGGCAAACCTGCTAGCTGTCTACTAACAGCCCCACTAACTAACTAACAACCTCCTAACAACCCCCAGCCCCAACAACACTCTACATCAATTACAATACCGCCCCTTGGCAGTAACTAACCCAACAACAGCCTCCCAGCCAACTCCTACCAGCCCCCAACAACTAATTAAAGTGTAAATACAAACTAGCCCCTTGTTGGTTATTAGACACTCCTACCCTAACGTAGCAAGAACACCCAGCCCTGACACCATATTCCTATCATCTAACATACTCCTTGAGAAAATTTCCTCAAGTTAGAAACATGTTTAATCGCAAAACTCTTACCTAATAGACTCTTACTAAGATAGTTGACATATTTAGTCAGATGTAATCTTATAAGGGCCCCATCTTCAGGGTGTCACATCCTCCCACCTTTTAGAGCACAGTGTCCTCGTTATGGACCCCGCATTTGGAGACACAAGCAATGCCGTTGTACTTTTAATTGAGTCTTGACCATCTTTTAGCATCCTAGTGCACTTCCCGACCAGTCCTGAATTCACCTTTCTATGGAACTTCTCGACAACCTCTGCTCGCTCTTAATGTCTAGGATCACTTACGAGATGAATGACTAATCTCATAGTAAAACACATGTTCTTTCAGGACACTGTTTTTAAGACTTGCATTCAATGAGGGTGCCACAATACCAACAAGTTAAGCATTTCTAATAGGGAATGCATGTCTGAATATTGAGGTTTGTTGGTTTATTTGGGGATGTTGTGCAGGTGACTGCAGATGCGGATTTCAAAAGGGATCTGGGGCTGGACAGCCTGGACGGGGTGGAGATAGTAATGGCGCTAGAGGAGGAGTTCAAGATACAGATCCCTGATGATGATGCCGATAAGATCGTGTCCTGTAATCTGGCCATTGATTACATGTACAAGCGATGGCTCGATGGTCAATGACACCTGGATGATTAGAGTATGACCCAAAATCCAAACTCACTGATTCTTTTTTGAGATTATCTGACGAATTATTGTTTATAATAATGTTTTCATTAAAATCAAATGGGGTCTAACGATCTTCAGTGGCAGGGACATCTTGGGAAGTATTGTTTGTTTGTTAATAATGTATTCATTTCAGAGATGTTGGTATGACGTATGCACCGTTGGTTTTGGTTAAAACACTAGCAAGCATGAGTGTTGACTGAGAGTTTCCTTGAGTTTTCTCACCGTATCTCACCATTATTTCCATGAAAAATAATTGAATTTTCATTTATCTCCGAAATTAAAATTGCAATAAGATTGGATAGTGCGGAGGGATCCACCTCCTTGCCCATCATCTCGTTGGAGTTTTTTGGTCTAAAGCCTTCCAAGTTTTCCTACACGGCAGATGTACCCACTCCCAGTGTCTTCTTTAATCATCTTTTTTACTTTCCATTCCCCTTTCCCCATAAGTTTCATCTTATTGTATAACTTGTCGAGATTCAAAAACCTTATCTAAATCATTACCGTCCCCCACCGCATGACCCAAAACCTTGCAATCGGTATAGAAATTAGGTAGACTTTCATAGAAGAGCTTTTGCACAAATCCCATTGGGTCATTATTGATCTTCATGCAAGGAGGGCCAGGCTTCGACATCTCAATTTCCAAGCAAATCCTTTGAACTGAAAGGCAAGACTCATCTTCACGAACCAACCCAGGTTACTTCTAAACCGGGAACCCATGCTGATCCTTGATGAGGCCTGAAGGGCATTTCTGATCCCTCAACGGGTTGTCAACTGGTGTATGGGAATAAAAAATGTACCTTGAGAACGATTTTCCCAATAAAACATCAACCAAGTCCAACCCAAGAACTCGACACGGCCTCACCATAACTTGGGTGAGTCATGCTCCCAAATAGATAGAACTACCAAATAGATAGAACTAAAAACAACTCACTCGAACATTACTTCATCATTGGTCATGAGAAATTCATATCTCTTGAGTTCTTGACAAATCCTAGGAGACCTTTGAGATTCTTGTGTAACTTGGGTCAGCTCTTTTTTAACAACTCTGTGTGGTACCGGCTCAACTTCCATTTTCAAAACTCTTCTTGTTTGTTGGTTTTGAACTTCTCCGACTTCTTGATTGATAAATTCCTTTCTCAAGAAATGTAACGAATCGTGTCACATTTTATGATTAGTAAGATTATAAATATAATATCCCCTGGTTTCTTTTGGATAACCAACAAATAAGCATTTGTAAGATTTTAAGTTTTTTTTAAACCAATTGTCGAATGAATGATTCACAACCCCAAATCCTCATAAAAGATAAGATGATATGTTTTTCATACCATATCTCATATGATGACTTTATGACTGCTTTAGATGGAACATACTTTAGTAAGAATGTAGCGGTTTTAAGAGCATAACTCCAGAACGAAATAGGAAGGTCACATAAACTCATCATCGATCCAATAATGTCCAATAAGATACAATTTCCAATCTCAAACACATCATTCCATTATGGTGTTTCTGGAGGAGTAAGTTGTGAAACAATTTCACAAGTTCTCAGTTGATCTTATGAATTCTTGGCTTAAGTATTCACCACTCTGATCTTGTCAAAGAATCTTAATAATATTGCCCAGTTGATTTTGTACTTCATTCTAAAACTCTTTGACCTTTTCAAACGTTTCATAATTGTGTTGTAACACTCAAGCTTCAATTTTAGCAATTGAACTTTTCATTCTAAAGAATCTATAGTACAAATGCACATTTTAATATTTCATAGTCCAAAATTTTTGATTTGATAATTTGAACATCGCTTTTGATTTTTTGGTGTCGAAATAAGTCTAGAATGTTTTTGAAATTTTCCCTAAGAAATGCATTTTTATGAATAATTGACAATGCAATATTTAACTAATTTTCTTTTATTTATAATAAAGAACATATAAAATTAATCATACGTTGATTATCAATTGATTGGAAATAAAGATAAAATCATTTGAAAGTAAAATTGTGTTATTTTTTCTCTTCAGAAAACAGTGTTTAAGTGCACAATGTATTTCTAAATTAAAATAATATTTATTGATGAATGATAAAATATGTAGATTATATATTTAATGAAATAAATTGACATTCATCTCATGACAGTTATTAGGCAAAGGGTTAGAATAAATTTATCTTATGCTTGAATTTTCATTTTCCTAAAAATTGTTTTCATCGTGTTTTATGAGTTTATTTTTAAACTAATTTCTATTACTTATAAGAATTGAATTTGATAAAATGGTTTCTAAATTTAAAACCAACATGTCCAAATTTGGTGAATATGTCAATTTCATTTTTGGTCATAATGAATAGCAACTGAGGTAAAAATTCATTACTACGGTAAATGTTAAAATGAGTTAAAAAAGAGTTAAACTAAAAAGATGTGTTAAAATGATCTAAAAACTTGTCTAATTTTATTGGTTGGTCATGTTTTTTTACTTTATCCCTCTATTCTTTAAATTTGTGGCAATTTAGAGTCACTTGACTTGAGCAAGACATATAATATATAATAACATTTCAAATATTTACAAGATTACCACCAACCTCACTTATGAAGGGGTATCACCTCTCCACTCTTATTCACAAATTTTTGAGCCACTTAGCTTGACACACCCTTGCACAAATATCTTATAGCTTCCTCCCCCACGTCCTAGAGTTTCTTGTCTTCCCTTAAGACAATCCTAATAAGACTTAAGGTGTAATCTATATGAGGCATCCCAAAGAAGAGGTAACCATCTTAACCGACTCTTTCCAAATTTATTTCATCTTATACCTCCTTAAAATTTGTTGTATCTATTCTAAAATAACGACTTCAGTATCATCAATATATTGGAATTTTATTATGATTATGGAACAATTTTTATTCACCTCATTTCTACCAAATGGGAAATGAAAGCGTCACTCATGCGTACGCGCAGACTACTGCCTTCACAAAGTGATGTATTTCGTTTTTCATCATCACCTCTCATGGTTGGTTATATTGATAGATATAATGTTTATGTATGATGTTTTTTATATAATTATGCTTCTGAAATAATAATATAACCAACCTTCTTACTCTTTCAACTAATAGAAAATGAAATTGTCGCACATGCGTATGTACGAACCATCGTCTGCGTATAGCGATGTGGTTCATTTTCCATCATGTTGCACCCCGACCCGACGTGTTGTATTTTTATTTTTCTTTATAGCATTTTTGGGTTAATAATAATAATAATAATAATAATAATATTATTATTATTATTATTATTATTATTGCATTTAGGTTTTTTATGGTTTTTCCCCTCTACTTTTCTTTCTCTTTTTTTCTTTCCTCTCATCCTCCCCACTCTCTCGCATCGCGCAACTCCTCCCCACTTAGTGCGCGCGACTCCTGCTCCCCTTGGCCGCTCCCTTGGCCGGTGCACGACCTCCACCGGCCGACCTCCCTCTGTGCAACCTCCTTGCGGCACGCTACCCCTTATCCGAGACCCTGTAGGGCGCGAGCCCCTCCTCCCTCGCCTCTCCAGCCGTGCGCCCTCCTCCCTCTCGACTGCCTCTCCGTCCAGTGATTTCCCCTGGTTCCTGGGGGTTTTTGGTCGGAAACCCTATGGTAAGCCCTCCTCTTCTCTCTTCCTCCCCATTTGGTCCAATTTTCTTCTCCCTTTCGCCCCTCCTAGGTTCGGTCGAACCCTAGGGTTCTGTAGTGATCAATTTTTGATGCGTTTTTGTGTCTCTTCATTCAATAGGGGTGCAATTGATCTCTTGAGACCCGTCCATGTGCGTTCTGACAACCACCGTCGAAGACGAAGTGGTTCACATTAATTCAGTCCTCCCACCAACGATTTTGGGTAAGATTTTCCTCCATTCTTCTCGTCACTTAGTTTATATTTGGGGGTTTTGTGATTTATGAGTCTCTAGTATTTATTTTAAGGTGCGTTTGATGGCGCCGTGTTGTTTCGGTTCGTTTCAATCCGTTAGTCGCCGGTCAAGGTGAGATTTCTCTCGTTGCCTTGTTTAATTTGCTTTTATTTGGAGTCTTTGATAATTTTTATTCTCCCTTGTAATCATTGTAGTGTGTCATGGTCATTGTGGTGTGGATATGAGTCGTCAGAAGCGAAGATTTATGTATATACATGGATAGACATGTATATATGCATATCCTCCTTGCGCATGTTCCCTCATGGCACGGGGAATATGTGCTTGGATCAAAGGATATATATATATATATATATATATATATATATGAAAATATATATGCGTGTAGGTGAAGCGGTCTCGAGCTGCCATCATTTAATGCTACGTGTCTTGAGGTATGTTTTGATACTTAGTTTATTCTTATTTCTGTTGTTTGGTTTTCGCACCATCGAATTTAAGGTCCTTAATTGTTTAAAAGGCCCCTGGTTAATTTTGCATAGTGACTGTTTGGTGTGGTTTTGAGTCGTCGGTCCAAGGGTTGCTCGCCTGCGTATGCATAGGTAAGTAAATATATACATGTAGGTTCCCCCGTTACATGTATATTCATCCATGACATTGAATGTACATGTATGAGGCTAGGTGTGCCTATGTGTATACATAAAAATGCATACGCAGGTGAGTGGAGACTGGTATATGTGTATAAGCATACCTGTAAGGATCCCCTTGCACATGTTCGTGGACCATGTGAATGTATGCATAGGGGCTAGGTGTCCTTGCATGCATGCGAAGGTGCATATGCTTAGTGGGGAGCATGGAATTTTAGTTAGAAAGCGCCAAGAGTTGAAGTGGATGACTTGTTTCCACCCTGAGGTAGGTTCCCTATGCCTTGATCTTTAATTAGAATTTCCATTATTGCTTGATGTTCCTTTAAAAGTATTTCCTTGTTTTTTATATAAAATACATAAGTACTATATATATATAAATGGTAGGAGGTTTCGTGCCCTACCATCACTAGATGAATTTAATTATACTTGTTTGAGTTTATAAATGTATGCTTTGATTTGATTATGTGGTGTGAATGGTATTTTTGGAATGGTTGGTCTGTTGACAAGTTAGAAATGAATTTTTGATAAAGGAAATGACAATGTTTTGTGTGTGATTTAATGTAATGTTTTTAAGATGGGTTTTAGGGGTTGTTCAGATGGTGTGAAATGCATTTTCAAGGTCTTTGAGGTGTGTGTATATTTTAGTGGAGATTTTCGAAGGAAAATGAATCACTTTGGGCGTATTTGCATTGTTGTGCATTTTGTGTATAATTTGTGAAGTGTTTGAAAAGGTGAAAAACTAGTTTAAAAAAATGTTTAAAGTATGAGTGGTTTTATGAGGGGGCTTGGCCTGTTATTTTGGTTAGTCTTAATTGGGTGTTTTCTTGTGTTATAAAAAGGGGAATTTGGGAACTTTGTAAGTGATGAAAAAGGTATTTGAAAAAGGGATTTTCTATGTTGTGCATAAATTGAAAAAGGTGATGTTTTGTAAAGAGGAGTGTTTTTATTGAAATGTTTGACCTTTTTGTGAATGTAGAGGTGTGGTGTGTGTGCATGTGAACTTTGACTTGAGCACAAGGGAAACCCTGGGTACCTAAGTGGGACTAGTACGCTAGATGATACGTAAGTGGTTCGTCCAGGTTTCGTCTAACAGGATTTACGTTACAACACTAACTAAATACCTGTGATGATTGGAGACCACTAAGTTACGGGTGTGTTCCCTAGTAGTGGTTCGTGCACAAGAATGTAGACTATTGTGGCTCCTATGCCACATTTTCACTGAGGTACAAGGTCTCTAGGGTCCCACATGTGCTTGTTACCTATAGGTATTGCCCATGGTGCTCGTTCGTGGCATAATGCTTGTGATGTGATTTTCATTTCTATTGCTCATGCTTGATGCCCCTTTGTGGAAAACCATATTTTAATCTTCATTTCTCTCCTTTCATTTTAAAATGTTAACTCATGCTTGTAATATATATTGAAAATATAGTGGAAGAGAAATGCTTTCCTTAAAAAAAGAAAACTTGTTACTTGGTTTTGAAAAGACTGAAAAACCTTATTTCAATATGTATTATTTTCAAACTAGCATGATTGAGTTTCTTTTTAAAGGCAAAGGCATAGGTCATTGTTATTCCTTGGATTTCCTACTGAGCATCTTGGTGCTCACACCTACTTTACTTTTCAATTTCAGGTTCTAGTGTTGGATCGCTCTTGGAGGGAGCATGAATCTATGTTTGGTGGTGACCCATTGGGTCACTTGGAGGTATGTATAGCTGGTTATATTTATTTTATTTTCCGATGCTAGTGTTGTTTTTGTTTTGTTCAGTTTATATTCAGTTATCTGTCTTTTTTATGGTCCAAACCATTCCCAACTGTCTCATTTTGATGCCCGACACTAGTTTCCAGCCCGTGGGGATCGAGAATGCCCTTTGGTCCATATCGCGGACCAACTCAGGTGACCAGTTCAGGTTGACCCAGGTTGGTTTTTGGAAAAACGGTATCAAAGGGAGGTTTAGCCCATGTCCTTTGGGGATGTCCGATAGTTTGGAGTTAGGATTTTCAGAATCCAAGTTGTTAATTACGAGTAGGTGCTTGATCACGATCTATTCGAAATGACACTTGAATTGTGAGGGTGGTTCAGGATGGTTTTGCCTCAAAGTCTATGCTTGGATCTCAGTTGTTTTCGAGGTCCTTAGTCATGTTTCGGTGTTTCTTGTTAGTCTTGAAATCTGGTGGTCATTTTGTAGGGGTGCATGATTACTGTGTACAGCCTGGAAAGCCATGTGTAGACCATGCGATTACCTCTGATGACTTCCTATGTGCTCACCCAGTTGGTGCACGGTCTGCCAAACTGTGTGACCAAGCTGTGTGTAGCAGTTGTTTATTTGAGAATTTGGAATCTTGATTCATTGGGTGAATTGGTTACTTTGGAATGTTTTTGGTGTGAGTTTTAGCTGGTTTTGGGATGTTTTTCTCAGGTTGCAAAATTGATGATTATTTTATTGAAAATTGGATTTCCAAAATGAAATTCTTGGCTTGTTTGAAAATGAAATGAGTTGTTTTGAAAATGGATGTTCTTTTGTGAAATGTTTTGGGATCTCTTAAAGCTTCTGTAAAGCATAAATCAAAAGTGGATTTGGAAAATGTTTTGGGGGTTTTGAAATTCTTGTGATGTGTGAAACTGATGTCTCATGGAAATGAGAATTTGGAAATGATTTATTTGACCTTTGGTATTCCTATGGATGCCCACATGTATGAATGAATGTAATTGGATGTGGATGGTTGTTGGTACGCATGGATGGGTTCCTGAGTTAGAACGAGAACATATGTATGTGAGGTTTCATGGAATACCAATGGTGGGTGCTCGGTTTTCAAGGTTTTTTTTTGTTTTCCAAAAGCATGTTTTGATTAGTAATGTGTTGGGATGAATTTTGTTTAAGAAATTTAAAAAAAGGAAAATGGGTTTTAAAAAGGGGGTTTTAGCATTCAGATGGTTTTGAAATTGGGTGGTTTTGAAAATGGTAATTTGTGAAAGAGAGGTTTAGGCTTGGTTGGTGATGTTTCTTTGGTATTATTTTGGTTGATATTTGATTTGGTTATGGTTTGGTTTTGTGATTTATTAGTCTATGGGCTTGATGCTTGTTTCCGAGCTGGTATTTCAAGGTTGAAATGATGTTTTAAGTTTGAGTTAATGATTTATGGTTAAATGTGGAGGCTTGTTTTGTGTTGGATTCAAGTTATTTTTGTGATTCTTGTTTAAAGTATGACACCCAGAAATTTCCAAAGGTCCCCGAGGGGTCATTTTTAGTTGTTAGTTTTACCCATACCCCCAGTGGAGTGGTGGGGTTATTTTCTTTTCATCGTTTCTTGTTTTCTCTGTGGTGGATGGGGTTCGATATGGGTTGCAATGTTACTTGAGAAAGTCGAGTGTTTCTTCGGGCCTTTAGGAACTCTAGATGTTGTGATGGGAAAGTTGTCCTGGTTTTGTTTGAAGGGTCATGTTTAGGCTAGAGAAGGGTGATTACTACCTTCTCCTTGTAAGTTGGGGTTGCAGCGAGTGAAATGTGACAAATGGAAATCTTATTTTCAAGGTGTTTGTGAAGGGTTCCCCATCCGGTGTAGAGGGTGAACCAAATGCATATGTTCTTGGCATGAGCCTTTCGTCAGTTTCTATTTCTCATTCCTAAGACCACACACTAGTTTGTTTCCAATGTGGTTGATTTGGGCACTCAAAGCCGTTCATTGTAATCTTATGAAGGCTTGTCAACAGTGTAGCTGTTTGGGTCACTTAGGGAAGTTTGTAAGCTATCATTCCAAAAGTTGAATCCTCATATGGAGGTTGTTAGTTCCTAACTATGGTGCAACAGATGATTCAATACATCAGAGCTCCAACCATAGGTCTTGGAGCGAAGCTTTTCACGTAGTCAGGAAGTTTCCAAGTGTGAGGGAAGCACGTCTAACCTGTCGTCTCTAATGTTGGGGAAGATATCAGTTAAGTTTTCACTTCATGTGATTTTTTGTGAGGGGGGATTGTTTTGGAGGTCTTGGTGACCTCTTCTATAAGATTTCAATGGTTGTGCCTTGTTAGTGTAAACTTTAAATGATTGGTCATTCTTTGGACCAACATC
Organism: Viscum album; assembly: GCA_963277665.1. Classification (NCBI taxonomy): domain Eukaryota; kingdom Viridiplantae; phylum Streptophyta; class Magnoliopsida; order Santalales; family Viscaceae; genus Viscum; species Viscum album. The sequence goes on from OY728136.1 coordinate 139,835,409, forward strand.
TTCTGGGTGATGCTTGTTTGGAGATGTATGCGGGTCATGGATCTTATGAATAATTGTTTGGCTTGGCATTTGTCTGCTGTCTCTTTTGTTTAGATTCCCCTTGGATTGGGGGTTTCAGGTTGGTCTGTGTTGATATTTCTCCCTGTGTTTGGGGTCTGCCCGTGTCGGTGGGTTCATGATGGGAAATTCAATCCGTATTTTGAAACTGAATTGAGAGTTCCCATGTGGGTGCCATTGCATTACTCGGTTTCTAATATGGCGGGGAGACCCACTATGGGTCTCGCCAATGTCTTCCCTCAAGCTGGTCGGGTGTGACTTGGGAAGTTAAGGGGTCACACCAACGTCAGGGGTCTTGATTGGTTTTCTGATTTGTTTCGATTTGGGAAAGTTAGTATTCGGCTAGAATCTTAATATGGTGGGGAGACCAACATAGGAAAAATTCATGGAGAACTTAGTCTTCAAGGTATTATTGTCGGGGAAACACTTTGCCTATGCTCCACCCGACACCGATTAATGTAGATGGTTAGCCCAGATGATGGGTCTTATGGCGAATGTTCATTGGAGATATCGAGCATACTCTAGTGATTTCTATGTTTGGGGTCAGGGTGTTCCAGGTTGTGGTTGTGTTTAGAAATGTGAGTCCCATGTCATTGGTTCTTTCACTTGGTTGTTTGGGTCTCGAGGTTTCAAGTATTGGGTGGAAAGTGAGTGTTTGATCCTCAAGTGGTAGGGGTTTCATTTTTAGAATCGTTGTATCCTTGTTTAGAGCTTTGAACAGCTGAGTCTTTTGGGACTTTCTGGGGGAAGAAAGTGTCATGGTGGGGAGAATTGTTGCGCCCTGACCAGACGTGTTGTATTTTTATTTTTCTTTATAACATTTTTGGGTTAATAATAATAATAATAATAATATTATTATTATTTCATTTATGTTTTTTAAGGTTTTTATTTTCTTTTCCCCCTCTTCTTTTAGTTCTTTTTTTTTCATTTCTCTCCTCCCCCCTCTCTCGCGTCGCACAGCTCCTCTCCACCTAGTGCGCACGACTCCTGCTCCCCTTGGCCGCTGGTCAATGCGCGACCTCCACCGGCTAGCCTCCCTCCGTGCCACCTCCTTGCAGCGCGCTACCCCCTGGCCAAGACCATGCAGCGTGCGAGCCCCTCCTCCCTTTCCCCTCTGTTTGTGCGCCCTCCTCCCTCTCGCCTGCCTCTTTATCCAGTGATTTCCCCTGGTTCCTTAGGGGTTTTAGTCGAAAACCCCCTGGTAAGCCCTCCTCTTATCTCTTCCTCCCTATTTGGTCCAATTTTCTTCTCCCCGTCGCCCCTCCTAGGTTTTTCCGAACCCCAGGGTTTCTTAGTGGCCAATTTTTGATGTATTTTTGTGTATCTTCCTTAGATAGGGGGTGCGATTGATCTCCCAGGACCCATCCATGTGCGTTTCGACAACCACCGCTGAAGGTGAAGTGGTTCACATAGATTCGGTCCTCCCGCCAATGATTTTGGGTAAGATTTTCCTCCATTCTTCTTGTCACTTAGTTTATATTTGGGGTTTTTGTGATTTATGAGTCTCTGGTATTTATTTTAAGGTGTGTTTGTTGGTGCCATGTTGTTTCGGTTCGTTTCAATCCATCGGTCACCAATCGATGTGAGGTTTCCCTAGTTTCCTTGTTTAATTTGGTTTTATTTGGAGTCTTTGATAAATTTTAGTCTCACTTGCAATCGTTGTAGTGTTTCATGGTCATTGTGGTGTGGATTCGAGTCGTCGACAATGAAGATCTCTATGTATATACATGGGTAGGCATGTATATATACATATCCTCCTTGCGCATGTTCCCTCATGGTGTGGGGAATATATGCTTGGATAAAAAGATATATATATATATATATATATGAAAATGTATTTGCGTGTAGGTGAAGCGGTCTCGAACTACCATCGTCTAAAACTGCGTGTCTTGAGGTATGTTTTTCTACTTAGTTTATTCTTATTTCCGCTACTTGGTTGTCGCACCATCTAATTTAAGGTTCTTAATTGTTTAAAAGGTCCCTGGTTAATTTTTTGTAGTGCCTTTGACTATTTGGTGCGATTTTGAGTCGTCGGTCCAAGGGAAACTCACCTGCGTGTGCATAGGTAAGTAAATATATACATGTTGGTTCTTCCGTTATGTGTATATTCATCCATGGCATTGAATTTACATGTATGGGGCTAGGTTTTCCTATGTGTGTATATAAAAATGAAGACACAGATGAGTGGAGACTGGCATATGCGTATAAGCATACTTGTAAGGACCCCCTTGCACATGTTCATGGGCCATGAAAATGTATGCATTGGGGCTAGGTGTCCTTGCATGTATGCGAAGGCGCATATGCTTAGTGGGGGAGCATAATCTTTTAGTTAGAAAGAGCCAAGAGCCGAAGTGGACGACTTGTTTCAACCCTGAGGTAGGTTCCCTATGCCTTGATCTTTAATTAGAATTTCCATTATTGCTTGATGTTCCTTTAAAAGTATTTCCTTGGTTTTATATGAAATGAATAAGCACTATATATATATAAATTATAGGTGGTTCTGTGCCCTAGCATCACTAGATGAATTTAATTATGCTTGTTTGAGTTTATAAATGTATTATTTGATTTTATTATGTGGTGCGAATGGTATTTTTGGAATGGTTGGTGTGTTGATAAGTTAGAAATGATTTTTTAATAAAGGAAATGACAATGTTTTGTGTGTGATTTAATTTAATGTTTTTAAGATGGGTTTTAGGGGTTGTTCAGAAGGTGTGAAATGTGTTTTCAAGGTCTTTGAGGCGTGTGTATATTTTAATGGAGATTTTCAAAGGAAAATGAATCACTTTGGGTGTGTTTTCCTTGTTGTGCATTTTGTGTATAATTTGTGAAGTGTTTGAAAAGGTGAAAAGCTTGTTTTAAGAAAAGTGTTTAAAGTATGAGTGTCTTTATGAGGGGGCTTGGCCTATTGTTTTGGTTAGTCTTAATTGGGTGTTTTTTTTGTGTTATAAAAAGGGGAATTTGGGATCTTTGTAAGTGATGACAATGGTATTTGAAAAGGGTATTTTCTATGGTGTGCGTAAATTGACAAAGGTGATGTTTTGTAAAGAGGGGTATTTTCATTGAAATGTTTGGCCTTTGTGTGAATGTAGAGGTGTGGTGTGTGTGCATGTGAACTTTAACATGAGCACAAGGGAAACCCCGGGTACCTAGGTGGGCGGACTAGGACTAGTATGCCTAATGATACATAAGTGGTTTGTCTTAGTTTCGTCTAGCAGGATTGACGTTACAACACTAACTAAATACTTGTGATGATTGGAGACCACCAGGTTATGGGTGTGTTCCCTACCAGTGGCTTGTGCACGAGAACGTAGACCGTTTTGGTTCATATGCCACATTTTCACCAAGATATGAGGTCTCTAGGGTGACACATATGATAGTTACCTATAGGGATTTCCCATGGTGCTCATTTATGGCATAATGTTTGTGATGTGATTTTCTTTTCTGTTTATTGTGTTTGATGCCCCATTGTGAAAAACCATATTTTAATCTTTATTGCTCCCCTTTCATTTCGAAATGATAATGCATGCTTGTAATATATTTTGAAAATATTGTGGAAGATAATTCTTTCCTTAAAAAAAGTAAACTTGTTACTTGGTTTTGAAAAGACTAAAAAACCTTATTTCAATATGTATTATTTTCAAACTAGCATGATTGAGTTTATTTTTAAAGGCAAAGGCATATGACGTTGTTATTCCTTAGCTTTACTACTAAGTATCTCGGTTCTCATGCAAACTTTACTTTTCAGTTTTAGGTTCTAATATTGGATTGCTCTTGGAGTGTGCATGGTTCTATGTTTGGTGGTGACCCATGGGGTCACTTGGAGGTATGTCTAGCCGATTATCTTTATTTTATTTTATGCTACTAGTATTGTTTTTTTTTGTTCAATTTATATTCATTTATCTATCTTTTTTTTTATGGAAAAAACCTTTCCCAACTATCTCATTTTGATGTTAGACACTAGTTGTTAGCATGTGGGGATCGAGAACGCCCTTCGAGCCATGTCGTTGACTGGCTCGGGTGATCGGTTCAGGGTTGACCCAGTTTGGTTTGTGACACATCACCACCTCTCATGGATGGATATAATTATGGATTTATTGATTATATAATATTATTATTATATAAATATGATTCTAGAATGATAAAATATGTTTTACCCTTATTTTATTCTTTTCATTAGAAAATGAAAACAACGTTCATGCGTATGTACAGACTACCATCTCCATGTATGATATATTTTATTTTTCTATTACCGCCTTTCATGGAATGTTCTAAAACAATATATAATGAATAAATATGACATTTTTATTATGATTAAGATTTTGAAAATAATGAAACCATGACCATATTGTAAGAATCAGGTCTTCCATACCGAAACATATATGAAAAGTGGAATAGTTAAAACCTGAAATAATGATGTTATTGAATATTATTAATTAATAAGTGATGAGATGTTATAATTTAATAATATATGGTTTGATAAGTATGAATATGGTTCTGTTATGAGTGAGTTACAATTATAAAATCATTATATAGGAGGATCATACACGTAAAACTAAGTAGAGACTCAAGGTAAGATATTTTCGCTACAATCTCATTTTATTTTGGGATTGTTTATGTTCAGATTTACTTTGGGAAAATTATATGATCCTACCCTCTTAAACCCCATATCTTTTCTCACATGTCTATGTTTGGGGTTTATATGTTTATTTTCCATTTCTTCTCTTTTTAGATCAAAAATCAACAAGTAAGTTACATGCGAGGGATACTGACCTTATCTCTTTTTTCGATTAGAAATCTCTTTCCTCTATACCCATGATCTTCATACTGTTTCAAGAATGTTATTCTTTACACACCAATGCTTATTTTAAGTCATTTTCAACTAAATTTTACTTTATTCACAAAGTTTTAATAAGGAATCATCTAATGATTTTTTGAAAAGGGTATTTTTGATTTTCATTTCAAATGTGTGGAAGGAATGTTTTTTAATGTATATGGTGTGAACGGATTTTCCCACCTCCATGACCTTTATTCTAAATTTAGCTTCCTCTATGTTTTTATAGTTCTTCAAATAAAATAATTTTCTATGATTTTTTTAATTAAAAAGAAAATAATATTATTTTATTTAAGGAATGATTTTTTTGAAAGTGATTTATAACTTCATTCTTACACAAAGTTACAAGGAAGTTATTTTTAATGTTTTTATTCTATTTTATTTTCTATTTATAAAATTCTTGGTTTTACTACAAAACCTTCATTTTTGATGAATTGATAGTCTTCTTTCATCCTTTACTAATTCATGGTTTTGTGGTCATTAGCTTTCTAATGATCACATTCCCTATCACTCATCATCATTTCATTGGATTCTATTTTCACCTCCATGTCCATATTTCAAGTATCACGGATTTATATAATATCATTTCCACTAATTTGATGTCTTCTTAACCATATAAATTTCTATCTATGATATCAATTGAAGAAATCTTATTAAGAAAATTATTTCTTTGATTAAGGAAATATTTTGTATTCTTGTTTAAATAATACAATTTATTATCTATAAGGAATTTTGAGAATGAATTATATTGATCATTCAATATATGAGGAATGCATAGGATGTGTAAGTGATGGGTGAGGCCTAATTATAGACAAACCCTAGCTGCATCGATAGATCTCATAAGACAAAACAAAAAACATTCCATATTAGATGGGTATCTGGTTCACACCTATCTATTTATTAAGAATGTATTTGTTGAGGCCTTGGAAATAAGATTTATGATATCTTGGACGAGACCTTGATGATAAGATCATAAATTTCCATAATTATGCATTTCCTTTATTGAGAATTTATTTTCCATTATCCACGTGATTTCTATTTGATGTTAGTCATAAATGTACTTGGAACTCAAGTTGTTGATTCAATGACATGTTTTTTGATTATACACTTTGTCATATTGATCATGTATTGTTTATTAATGATAGTTTCTGTAATACGTAACCCTTATTGAGCATCTGAGCTCCCCCTTTATTTATTTTATTTTCCCCAAGATATGAAGAAGGATTCTTTGAATAATTTCAAGGATGCAATAATGTTTTTTATGATATGTTTTTATATTTCCAATGTAATTTGGGAATCATGTATGTATATTGTTTTCAAAGATTTATAAACTGGTTGATCGTTTGTGGTATGATCCCTTGTATCTTGTACCAATGTAATAAAGTAAACACCAGCTTTGGGTTACTGGAGTTGGTTTTATTATAGTTGGTATCAAAGGAAATTTAATATGAATCTTGAGAATTTGATTTTAAATGAACATAACTAACATGATCATTATAATAACCCATTAGGGTATTTGAGAACATTTACCATCATGGGGATTTTTATTTATGGCTCAATATTCATGGTGATTATGAGCAAAATCAGTGTGTGACATTATTTAGAGATGGAGCCCAGCAAAAGGAATTGAATCAATACTCGTAGTCAATATAGGGGTTTCCCTACTGAGAAAGACAATACAAATGGTGTTGGAGTTGACCAGATTATGACTATATTAGGGTATCTAACTCAGGTTATAATGAATAAACTTTCTAATATGCATAAAACTATTGTTACACACCATGATTCACCTATGTTGGATCACTTCATGCAATATAATCCTCCATTTTTTAATAGAACCACTAATCCATTGGTAGATAGATAGTGGATTAAGTCCCTCAAAAAGGTATTTCTGGCCTTGATAAGTAATGAAAGAGAAAAGGTTATTTTGGAAGTGTATTTTCTTAAAGGATATGTCAAACAATATTGGTCATTGATCTAGAATACTAGAGATGGATAGGTAATATGGTGTATGAAATGGATAATTTTTAAAGTGATATTCTTTGAAAAATACATTCCCTAAGAGAAATGTGCTGAAATAGTGATGAAGTTCCTCACTTTATAGATGAAGGAATAAGAAAGTGTTGCAAAGTATAATAATAAATTTATAATATTAGCTAGTCATGTTGTGAACTACATATGTAATACGAAAAGAAATATTGAACATTTCTTTGATTGGCATAAGCTGAGTCTCTGGAGGGCACTAGTTTCTCAAATGTCTTTATCATATGATGATATAGTATCAATTGCTATAAAAATAGAGAGGTAATCCTATAGATCTTTTTTCTTCAAGGTAAATCAATAAAAGAAGAGTGATTGATCACCATGTGAAAATAAATTCATTAAATAAGAAGAAAGAGAATATTAGATTTATAACATGCGATAATTGTGGAAGGAAACACTCAGGTACTTGCTTATAGGAAGACAAATCTATCTCAAGTGTGGAGAAAAGGGTCATAAAGCTCATGAATGAAAGGGAAAGAAATAAAACACTATTATCCAATGATTTTCCTGTAAATATATGGGGAATTATTCAAACCAATGCCCCAAAACATTAAGGGATCCTCTCATAGAAGAGGCCAAGGGGATAAGACCAATATTATGCAATTACTACAGCTGAGGTTGAAGTTTCTAAATATGTGGTAGTATGTACTCTGATCGTAAACTCAAAGTTAGCTAATGATTTATTTCATTCTCTATCTTTACTCTTTTATATCTTCCATGTTTTACAAGAATATTACACCATCTCCTAGCTCTATAAGATGAGAATTATCAATCAAAACACATAGTTGGAATCTTATTTTAATAAGGATATGTCAGTTTGTTCTCATTATGATTCATAGATATACCTTATTTCCTAAATTGGTTATTATTCCTATGGTTTAATTTGATATAATCCTTGGTATGGATTGTATTTAAAATTATAATGTCAATAATTATTGCTAAAAGAAGGAGATTATGATTTGTGAAGGATATTTGGAATCCTTTATATTTAGAGGGGAAACTCCATCATCTGAGTTGTGTCTAGATCCACCTTCAGTAGCTCTCCTTAAAAGAAAATCTTAGAAAAGTAGAGTAGAAACAAACTATGAATGGGAAATGTATCCATAGAATTTAGGATGTACCTATTGTGTAAGAATACATTGATTTGTTCCCTAAAGAACTACTAAGGAATCCACCTGGGCATGGGGTTGATTTTTCCACTGATATCACCCCTGATGCAAAGCATATATCTAATACTCCCTATAGGATGACCATAGTGTAATTAGTGAAATTGAAGAAAAAATGTAGGATTTGTGTGATAAGGGATTTATACACCCTAGTGTTTCACCTTGAGGAGCCCTTGTTCATTTTTGTTAATAAAAAAGATGAGATTATGAGGTTATGCATCAATTATATGGAAATAAATGCTATTACTATAAAGAAAAAGTATCATTTACCACACATTAATGACTTTTTTAATCAAATTAAAAGTTCCCAATATTTTTCAAAGATTTATCTTTATTCTGGGTACCATCAATTATGAATAAATAAGGAAGATATTCCAAAGATAGTATTTCCCGCATTACAAATTTATAGTAATTCCCTTTATACTGACTAATACACCCTCTATTTTTATAGATGTGATGAAAAAAGTATTTAAGTATTATCCTAATAATTTCATTGTGGTATTTATTAATGATATATGGTATACTCTAAAAGTTATGATGAGCATAAGATCCATTTGTGAATCATTCTTGAGATTCTTAGAGAAAAGCAGTTATATGAAAATTTACCAAATGTGAATTCTGGATTTAAGAAGTTTATTTTCTTGGCCATATTGTCTCTAATTAAGGAATATCAGTTGATCCTACAAATATAAAGGTAGTTATGGAATGACCAATGCCATCATATATAATTTAGGTATGTATTTTCCTTGGATTAATAGGTTACTATTGACGATTTGTTTAAAAATTTTCTCAAGTAGCTAACCCGTTAACCATGTTGACATGTATAGGGGTTATGTTTATATGTCCAGAATAATTTAAAGAAAATTTTGAAGAATTGAAAAGGTGATTGGTCAATGTACTGATATTGAATTTACCATCAGGAAGGGATTGATTTTTGATATGTAGTGTTGCATCAAAGAAGAGACTTGGATGTGTCCTTATATGTAATGATTGAGTTGTTTCCTATGAATCAAGGTAGTTAAAGATCCATGATTAGAATTATCCAACCCATGATCTTGAGTTTTCTACCAGAAATTTTCATTGAAGATATGAAGGCATTACCTTTAAAGTGAAAGATGTGAAAAATATACAAATAAAAAAAGTTTGAAATACATCTTCTCATAAAAAGATCTCAACATAAAGAAAAGGAGAATGCTATTACCAATCAGGGATTATGATTGATCAATACACTACCACCCTAAGAAGGAAAATAAGGTGTTTAATTCATTGAGTAGGAAAGATCATAGAGTTTTTGTTGGAGTTGGTGGTCTAGAACCAACTACTTTGTACTTTATTCATTAAATAAAAGCCTTATCACATCTTGATTGTTCTTCTACATGACATGTCATGTGATAATGTCCTAAGGACAACTGTTGCATTAAAGGGTCATAGCGGATCCCTGCTATGATGAGAACCCAGAAGTGCCATAACACTGTTCTTGAATGTATGTTCTATGGATGAATGATATTATTTGAGGGACTCAAATAATACAAGTCATTAGGGGTGAGGACTCATAAAACTTTGAGGCACCTTCTCATGGTGTGCGCCCTTGGTAATATCTAGGAGGATATTATGAGAACGGGACCTGACAGTAGGAAATCCACATTTCATAGTGTCATTGGATGTTCCTATCTGCAGACGTGTGTATTGGTCCTTAGACTTTAAGATTATTATTAATGGGTATTACAACTCGCACACTTAGATGTATTGACAAAAACTGTGACGACACACTGTTCGCAGTGAGGTAGGATACGTTGGGTGCGTCACGAGTAATACCGCATTAATAGATAATGCGAGAAAGGATTTGTCCCTTCCGTTCCATAACAGAAGTAGATATCTCAGGCCCTTTGATGGAATTGATATAGCCTAAATAAATCCATGGCCATGGTAAGGTATGGGCAAGTTTAATTCCAGGAATTCAAAGAAAGAATAATCAAGCACATGGGTTGATGACACTAGCATGCAACCCGCTTGATTGGAGATATTGAGACAAAGGGATTATATTACACGGTAAGCGTTTGTAGGAGGTGACACGTCATTGCAGCGTTAACTTCTTTCTCTATGAGTGCCTTGGCATGTTGCTAGACGCTAACCTTGGACTTTAGGCAGTCTCAACCTAATGCCACTGAGAAATAGGCCTAGAGGGTCACACACTAAGTGTGTCCATGTATCTCAGTTAAATATTAATTTAACAAGTTAAATAAATATTATTCTCGACTGTGGTTTAATAATTATTTAAGGATGTCTGATCGCATTTATTTTGACACTAGTTATTCGAGAGAATATATTGTGGATGAAATAATATATTTATTAGCGAGTAATGCAGTTACATTTATTTAAGAAATAAATAGTCATTACTCAAGGTCTAATAAATGTGGTGGAGAAAAATGGAAAATAAAAGTACACGCCGTGTATATTAAATATACACGCTGTGTAGTTTTATGGAAAACAAGTACACGCTGTGTTTTAATTATTACACGCCGTGTAGTTTTTCCAGTTGGGATTTTGAGGATTTAATATTGTTTTATTAAATGATATTTATTATAATCAGCGTGGGCGCATGTCAAGGAATTAATAATTCGACATGGGGGTTTTCAATAAGAGTTAATGAAATAAATAAAACGCGTAACACGTTTATTTATTGTCATAACTCTATTAACCTCAAACCCGATTATAAATATCCCCGCAACCCCAACATTTTAAAGAGCCATTGTTGTGCACAACGGATTTGGAAATACTCTCAAGCCAAGAGAGAATTCCGTTTCCACCAAGAACGCCCTCAAGTTACGAAAGCAAGATCCTCCACTGGATCAAGGCGGTCGAAGGCGGACATCGCAAGCGAAGGTTCTTCCGCGCTAGCACCTGGAGATCCCTTTGGCGACGTCTGGAGATACGTGACACACATGTGGATCACCGCTAGAGGAATCCTACACTTGGATTCTACGACGCAACGACGAATCACCGAATCGTGACCGGACACATCAACGAAGAAAGAATTCCAACGAGATAATTCTTATGCATTAATTAAATTAATTATAATCAACATATGATGATCCTCCTCAAGGGTTCCAAGACTCATCTTTTCTTTTCGTTCTTCGTTCTATTCTGAAGATTCAGCGTTTTATATCGTGATGGATCTCAGATTGAACGTTGTTTAACGTTAAAATTAAAGTTGGGATAACCCACCAATGCGCTTCCGCTGCGCCCGAAACCTACAAGTGGTATCAGAGCGAGGTTATATCATTGATTATAATTATTTAGTTTTTCATTGGTAATTTACACATTTAATAATTTAGTTATTTCAATTCAAGTTTAATCATTTTGGAAATTTGAATATCGAGACCTCCTCCCTCGTTTCTCGTTCACCTAACAGAAACGATTTTTTCTTTTAATTTTGATTAAAATAAAATAGAGGAACTCATCCGGAGGAGGAAAACGTTTCTGGCCGTATAACACCAGAATACACGGCGTGTATTCGGAAGTACACGCAGTGTAGTCTAGGTTCAATGCATTGACTGATCCGCCAAATCAGGCCGTGTATTGGATTCTTTCTAAGAATTTAAGACACCGTGTGTTGACCAGAAACAGGTGGCATACGGTTTCCGGAATACATGTCGTGTGGTCCAATGAACACGGCGTGTAGTCCCTTCGGGTCAGGGTTGGGTCGTGTACTCCGTACACGGCCTGCCCGGCTGGAAACCGTGTAACGCGGAAACTACACGGCGTGTGTCCCACTGTACACGCCGTGTACTCTGAAAATTTCCGAAGTACATTAACACGCCCTATCCCCGGGCGTGTACTTCGGATGGAGGGTGAAGAAAAGTACACGCCGTGTAGTCGGAACTACACACCGTGTACTCACCCAAATTACGCAGATTTATTAAAATTTATTATTATATTATACAAACCCTTGAGACGTGTACCATGGTGCAGGCATAAAGCTGAGGCACAACATGTGATAGGTGTTTTATATATATATGTGTTTAATTTAACATCTGCGTAATAAATGGGAATTCACCGGGTTGCCTCCAAGGTATAAGTTACATACAAGGATAATTTTAAATGAATTTATTTGTTTAAAATTATGATGGATGAGAATCTCAAGGAAATTAAGAAAAGGGATTTAAGATAAAAGGATTGATTAATTAAAGATAATTAATTGATTCGACCGTGATTTATCTTAAACAAGAACGATTAAATAATTGAATGCTAGTTTTATTTATGCGTAAATATCGTTGCATGTATGGATGATCATGATCTAGACCGAGACCTTTGTATGTGAATGGTTTCTTTTAATTTATTTATTTAAATTAAATTTGTTGGCCTACGAGCCATCTTCTCATTAATATGCAGGGCCTGCGCGCTCAAGGATTATTTTATGTAAAAACCCCTTTTACCCCTCAGCTGTGTGTGAGATAAATGCATATGTAATGGATGGAGCTCCCAAGCTAGTGGAGGAAGCTCAAGTCAGGATCCAAGGTGAAACCAATCCAAGGAGATACAAAGGTGGACACGTGGAAAGCTGTAAACACGAACCTGAAAGGTTCAAGGTGTTTCTCCCCTAGGTCTTGGGTTAGTTTATCAACCGCTAGATAAACTAACCAATAGAAAAGCTCATGATCATATCATTTATTTTATTTTTGTCAGTTTCATGGTTTATTTATTGTGATGTGTTGTCACGATCAGACAATTAATGAATTAAACGAGCATGCAAGATGGAACTAAAATAAAACCGGCTTATACGTAAATATTATCTTAGACATGGTTAATCACTTAAGTATATCCCACTTAATATTAACAAGCATGTAATCAAATATAATAAAATGGAAATTTACATATAAGGATAAAATCCCTCAAAATAAATATTAAGTCGGCATAGCCTTCCATAATCTTGGTTAGAATCGAACCATTGTTCAAAGTGCTTGACCAACCCTAGTTGGGGTGCTTTCAATTATCAGGGAATTCTAATTCAAGGTTTTGGGTTGACTTGACTTGGTTCGCATCAAGGGTTGACTGCCACAGCAGGACTTGGTGTGACCAAGAGGCAAAGGTTGAGGAAATCCAAAAAGGATTTCAGGATTGGGGAATCCACTCAGCGGATCAAGGAGCTGCGAGTTAATGCAGTTGGCATTTGGAATGCCTACCTAAAACCCTTCAAGTTTCTTGACCAACCCTAGTTGGGGTAATGTGGAGGGCAATATGGATCCTTGCCACTAGAATATTCACGCAACATAATATTCCAAAGTCAATGGTGAGGGCTATTGGATTTCGATAAAATAGTGGGAGACTAATAAGTATTAATTTATTTATTTGTCTCAATTTTTATAATAAAGTACTAAACCTTTGCTCATCTTAATTTGTAGAAACGGCAAGAAAATTACTTCAAACATATCATTGCGCACCATACTCGAAAAAGAAAACCTTCTCACCGACACCAATTTCCAGGAGTGGCAGAGACGTTTACGCGTCGTCCTTCACCACGAAAGGAAATTATATGTGCTGGAAGAGCCTATTCCAGTTGCGCCTAGGAAAGAGGCTAGTGATGAGGAATTATCTCTCTACATGAAACACATGGATGATTCTACAGATGTCCAGTGTTTCATGCTATCAGCCATGTCTAATGAGCTCTTGAAGCAACATGAAAACATGGACGCGTATAGCATGATGTCTCACCTTAAATATCTCTACCAAGAGAAGGCGAGACATGAGAGGTATGAGATCTCCAATACTTTGTTTACCACGAAGCTTGGAGAGTCTGCGCCAGCTGGGCCTCATGTAGTCAAGCTTATTGGCTATATTGAACGCTTGGACATCTTAGGGATTAAATTCCTGGATGAGTTGCGTACAGATCTCATCCTATCATCACTACCCAAGACCTTCTCTAGCTTTATTTTCAGCTATAACATGAGCGGCAATGAGAAGAGTCTATCGGAGCTTCTGACCTTGATTCGCCAGGTAGATAAGGACATGGGGCGTGAAAACCCACGGTCCTTATGGTGAACAAGAAAAGGAAGGACAAGGAAAAGGGGCCAAAGACTTATAAACGGTATGAAGCCCCTGAGCATCATCCCTCCAAGAAGGGGAAGATCCAAAGGCAGGGCAAGGAACGAGAAGCAGTGTGTTTTTCATGTGGCAAGCAGGGCCACTGGAAGAGGAACTGCACCTAGAAGCATGGGGACACTAAAGGTGCGTTTGTTATCGAGTGAAATCTTTCTATTTCTACACATTGGGTATTAGATACAGCTTGTGGGGCTCACATCTGTATTCAAATGTAGGAACCAAGTAGATTTAGAAAGATCTACAGAGGAGAGGTGGATCTTCGAGCTGCCAATGGCGCAAGGCTGGCTGCGTTGGCTATTGGCGACTACCACCTCTCATTGCCGACTGAGATGATTTTGGTTTTACATAACTGTTATTATGTGCCTAGTGTTACCAAGAACATAATTTCTATATCTTGTTTGGATATGGATGGATTTGTTTTCAAATTTGGAAATAAGGGTTGTCTCTTTTATAAGAACAACGTATGTTATGGTATGACACATTTAAATAATGGTTTTTATGTATTGAATTACAAAAACCAAGTGTTGGCAATCGATAACAAAACAAACTCACATGACTCATACATCACCCAGTTATGGCATCACCACCTTGGTCATGTGAACGAGAAGCGTTTGACAAAGCTCTGCCAAGATGGCTATTTAGACTCTACTGAGCTAAAACCACTTGATAGATGTCACGCTTGTTTAAAAGGAAAAATGACCAAGCCGCATTTTGGTGGACAAGGTGAAAGGGCCACAGAGCTTCTAGGATTGGTACCCACGGATGTGTGTGGACCATTTCCAGTAGAAGCTAGAGGTGGATATTCTTACTTCATTACTTTTACTGATGATTTGAGTAGATATGGCTATGTCTACTTAATGAGGTATAATTCAGAGTCCTTAGAGAAATTTAAGGAATTCAAGAATGAAGTAGAGAATCAGCTTGGTAAGAAGATAAAGAATCTTCAATCGGATCAAGGTGGAGAATATCTGAACCAAGAGTTCATCGATCTTCTATGGGAGTCTGGGATTCTATCTCAGCTCACTCCTCCTTATACACCACCATGGAATGGTGTTAGTGAAAGGAGGAACCGCACCTTGTTGGACATGGTGAGGTCAATGATGAGTCATGCGGATCTTCCATTATCCTTTTGGGGATATGCATTAAAAACTACATCATACACATTAAACCGAGTACCAACTAAGGTGGCAAATGGAATTCCATCCGAGTTATGGAATGGAAGGAAACCCACTTTGTCGCACACACGTGTATGGGGATGCGAGGCGTTTGTTAAGACCTTCTCAGGCAACAAAATAGCACCCCGGGGCATGAAGTGTATCTTTATAGGATATCCCAAGGAAACGAAAGGATATTACCTATATAACCCTCAAGATAAGAAAGTGATTGTCGCCAGACAAGACGTCTTTCTTGAGAGGGAGCACATCCTCAAGAAGGATAGTGGGAGCAAGATTGACTTCGACGAAGTTGATGCTCAAGATACATAGGATTTGGTACAGGAACAAGTTCCACAGGTCCCCGTGGAAGAGGTTCCAGAAACACAAGTACTGCGTAGGAGTTCAAGAGAGGTAAGGGAACCAGAGAGATTTTTTTTCCTAGTCACCGAGGATGGTGAATCATTATTGTTGGACAATGATGAACCTCTCTCCTACAAGGAAGGAGTAGAAAGCTCAGAAGCTGCAAGATGGCTAGAAGCTATGAATTTTGAGATGGATTCCATGTATCAGAACCAAGTTTAGGTTCTGGTTGATGAGCCAGTTGATGTAAAGCCTGTTGGATGCAAATGGGTATTCAAAAGAAAGCTGGACATGGAAGGTCAAGTTAGCACCTATAAAGCAAGGCTAGTAGCTAAAGGATTCAGACAATGTAAGGGAATTGACTATGATAAAACCTTCTCGCCAGTTGCCATGTTTAAATCCATAAGAATCATACTTTCCATAGCAGCTTACCATGACTACGAGATTTGGTAGATGGATGTCAAAACAACATTCCTTAACGAGAACCTTTAGGAAGATGTCTATATGACACAACCAGAAGGGTTTGTGACACCAGGTGAATCCAAACGGGTTTTCAAGTTGCATAAATCCATTTATAGATTGAAGCAAGCATCCAGGTCATGGAACATTCGATTTGATGAAGCCATAAAGGAATTTGGTTTCATTAAGAATGAATGTGAGCCATGTGTTTATAAGCGGTTTAATGGGAATGCGGTCGTCATCCTAGTGGTATATGTTGATGAAATATTACTTATTGGAAACGACGTACCAGCCTTACAGTCAGTTAAGGACTGGTTGAACAAGTGTTTCTCCATGAAGGACTTAGGAGAAGCAGCCTACATTCTAGGGATCAAGATCATTCGTGACAGATCCAAGAGGCTTCTTGGACTAAGTCAGGGTACATACATTGACCAGATACTAAAGAGATTTAGTATGGAAAAATCCAAGAGGGGATTGGTTCCAGTGTCACATGGCTTACATATTTCTAAGAAAATGTGTCCCCAGACACAACAGGAGAAAGATAGGATGAGTAAGATCCCATACGCTTCATCTATAGGATCCATCATGTATGCCATGTTATTTACCAGGATTGATGTTGCCTATGCACTGAGCATGGTAGGCAGATATCAAGCAGATCCAGGAGAACAACATTGGACTACTGTTAAGACTATCCTTAAGTATCTGAGAAGAACTAAGGATATGTTCCTGGTGTATGGAGGAGACAAGGAGCTTGTCATCAGAGGGTATGCTGATGCTGGTTTTCAAAAAGATCAGAATGATCTGAAGTCACAATCTGGATATGTTTTCTGTCTCAATGGAGGAGTTGTGAGCTGGAAGAGTTCAAAGCAGCTAGTTGTCACCGATTCTACAGCGAAGTTCGAGTATATAGCGGCTTCTGATGCAGCAAAAGAAGCCGTCTGGATTTGGAACTTTGTCCAGGAGTTTGATGTGGTTCCTAGCAGTAAAGATCCCGTTACATTGTATTGTGATAATACTGCAGCGGTGGTTCTTGCAAAAGAACCAAGGTCACATCAACGGACAAAGCACATACTCTGGAAGTATCACCTCTTGAGGGATTTCTATCAAAGGGGTGAAGTTGCAGTGAGAAGAGTGTCCACAGAAGAGAACGTGGCGGACCCCATGACTAAAGGCCTATCTCAGCAGAAGCATGAATATCATGTGAGAGCTAGCGGGTTAAAGGTTGTTAGAAGTTGGCTCTAGTCCAAGTGGGAGTCTGTTGGAGTTGGTGGTCTAGAACCAACTACTTTGTACTTTATTCATTAAATAAAATCCTTATCAAATCTTGATTGTTCTTTTGCATGACATGTCATGTGATAATGTCCTAAGGACAACTGTTGCATTAAAGGGTTGTAGCGGATCCCTGCTATGATGAGAACCCGGAAGTGCCATAACACTATTCTTGAATGTATGTTCTATGGCCGAATGATATTATTTTAGGGACACAAATAATACAGGTCATTAGGGGTGAGGACTCATAAAACTTTGAGGCACCTTCTCATGGTGTGCACCCTTGGTAATATCCAGGAGTATATTATGAGAACGAGACCCGCCAGTAGGAAATCCACATTTCATAGTGTCATTGGATGTTCCTATCTGCAGACGTGTGTATTGGTCCTTAGACTTTAAGATTATTATTAATGGGTATTACAACTTGCGCATTTAGATGTATTGACGAAAACTGTGACGACACACTTTTCGCAGCGAGGTAGGATACGTTGGGTGCGTCACGAGTAATACCGCATTAATAGATAATGCGAGAAAGGATTTGTCCCTTCCGTTCCATAACGGAATTAGATATCTCAGGCCCTTTGATGGAATTGATATAGCCTAAATAAATCAATGGCCATGGTAAGGTATGGGCAAGTTCAATTCCGGGAAGTCAAAGAAAGAATAATCAAGCACATGGGTTGATGACACTAGCATGCAACCCG
The DNA here is from genome assembly GCA_963277665.1 of Viscum album. Lineage (NCBI taxonomy): Eukaryota > Viridiplantae > Streptophyta > Magnoliopsida > Santalales > Viscaceae > Viscum > Viscum album. The sequence continues at coordinate 139,853,551 of OY728136.1, forward strand.
CTTGATTGGAGATATTGAGACAAATGGATTATATTACACGGTAAGCGTTCATAGGAGGTGACACGTCATTGCGACGTTAACTTCTTTCTCTATGGGTACCTTGGCGTGTTGCTAGACGCTAACCTTGGACTTTAGGCAGACTCAGCCTAATGCCACTGAGAAAGAGGCCTAGAGGGTCACACACTAAGTGTGTCCATGTATCTCAGTTAAATATTAATTTAACAAGTTAAATAAATATTATTCCCGACTGTGGTTTAATAATTATTTAAGAATGTCTGATCGCATTTATTTTGACACTAGTTATTCGAGAGAATATATTGTGGATGAAATAATATATTTATTAGCGAGTAATGCAGTTACATTTATTTAAGAAATAAATAGTCATTACTCGAGGTCTAATAAATGTGGTAGATAAAAATGGAAAATAAAATTACATGCCGTGTATATTAAATATACACGCTGTGTAGTTTTATGGAAAACAAGTACACGCCGTGTATTAATTATTACACGCCGTGTAGTTTTTCCAGTTGGGATTTTGAGGATTTAATATTGTTTTATTAAATGATATTTATTATAATCAGCGTGGATTCATATCAAGGAATTAATATTTCGACATGGGGGTTTTCAATAAGAGTTAATGAAATAAATAAAACGCGTAACGCGTTTATTTATTGTCATAACTCTATTAACCTCAAACCTGATTATAAATATCCTCGCAACCCCAACATTTTAAAGAGACATTGTTGTGAACAACGGATTTGGAAATACTCTCAAGCCAAGAGAGAATTCCCTTTCCACCAAGAACGCCCCCAAGTTACGAGAGCAAGATCCTCCACCGGATCAAGGCGGTCGAAGGTTGACATCGCAAGTGAAGGTTCTTCCGCACTAGCACCCGGAGATCCCTTCGGCGACGTCCGGAGATACGTGACACACGTGTGGATCACCTCTAGAGGAATCCTACACTTGGATTCTAAGACGCAATGACAGATCACCGAATCGTGACCGGACACATCAACGAAGAAATAATTCCAACGAGGTAATTCTTATGTATTAATTAAATTAATTATAATCAACATACGATGATCCTCCTCAAGGGTTCTGGGACTCTTCTTTTCTTTTCGTTCTTCGTTCTATTTCAAAGATTCGACATTTTATATCGTGACAGATCTCAAATTGAATGTTGTTTAACATTAAAATTAAAGTTGGGCTAACCCACCAACGCGCTTCCGCTGCGCCCGTAACCTACAGTTTTAACTAAAACGAGGTTTGAAAAAGATCATATATTCAAGGATTTAGTAAAGTTAGATATGATAATCATTAAATCAGGGGAAACATCACATCTATTTCAAAAAATTACTAAAATATCCTTACTGGAGAAAATAAAATGTTTTAATCTTGATGATAAGAAAATTAAAAAGAAAATCAAAGTTTTGAATGATGGAAAGTTGGAAGAATTCATCTATAAAGATGGTATATTGAAATTTAGAAAGAGGTTATGTGTTCCATACATCTAATAAAACACTATTTTGTTGAATATTTTATTGATAATAAATGATATAATTTCCCCACATTGTTCTAAATATGTTTATTTATAAAATATTCGGGATTTGATCATTCATTTGAAAATTTGGTGAAAATTCCAGTTTTACCCTTTATAGTGCACTGTAGTATTTTGAAGATAAATATTTTTATATTTATTATTATAATTTGAAAATTTTTAACAGTGTTCCTAACTTAATTTTATACAACTTTCATTCAGGACACTAGAGCTAAAAAGGGAATTTGGATGGAGTAAATGGAACATTAATCCATTGGTGGGCTGGACTCGGAAGAATGGACATGGGTTCTGTATTTGGGCCATATATTCTTCATCCTATCTTGGATTAAGCCCATATTTTGAGAGGAGCTCGGGGATTCATTTTTCAACAAATCATCCTTCTGGAAGGAGATCTGGTTCACGCGTTTTCAAGGTCAAATGGGCTGTGCAAGTTGTATTAAAATATTTGGCCGAGATTTCCCATTCACACTTGAAACCTCTTTAAACCTAGCCTCCCCTCCACTCTATAAATTGGAGTTTTTATCATTTGGAGGGGTTGGGACGTTCATTAGGAGATTGGAGGCAGAGGAGAAATTTTTTCACCCAAATTCTCCAACCATTGTAAGAGGGGTAGCTCTTGAAGCAAGGATCCCCTCATCGAAGCCTCCTTCTCTTCTTCATTTTGTAATGTTTTCATTTGTGTAATAAACTTCTTTGTTATTCTTTTATTTATTCTCTTTTCTTCTGTTTTGTTTAAATTTATTCTTTTCTTAATCTTTATCTTTGGTCTGGAATTCTTGAGTAGAAGCGTTATTGGGTTATACCCATTATAAACCTTTGCACATGCAAAACGCTTCTACGATGATTACGCCACCCATGGAAGAGTAGTCTTTTAGTAATCGATCTATCTTCTACCCTCTTCATTTAATTATTTTGAATCATTGAGATACTGTAATTCACTTAATATGATCCATGAATTGTGTTTTTAAATTGCAAGAAACTAAGCAAGCAATTGAACAATTAACACAAAACACGCGAGGTCGGGAATTGTATAAATTGTGAGAGCGCAATCTTAATCGGTAATACAAGACCATATGGGATAAATTTGTAGAGTTCAAATATAATCCCTAAACACAATTCATCCTCATTTCCAGAATGGATATGTGCTCTAATTAACCACTGACCATAAGCTAATCTTAGAACAACAATCAAAGCAGGGTGCTGCGATTGCGTGTTCCGAAGCTAGCCTAGGGTTTAAGTAATTTCATCTTTGTGGTTAAGTTAACTCTCGTAGGGTTCGAGAGATAACAAATTAGGGGATCATAATTAAGTGGATATTGATTTAAATGATAATTATTAATAAGTGAATGAAGAGGTAGAGTTAGATCTATTATGCCTTTTAAAATATTTTCTAAAAAAAACATCTTCTTGTTGTTTCTTTTTAATCAAACTTCATTTCAAAATTAAAAAAAAAATGCAATCTTCTTCCAGAAAAATTCTTCTAGATTTATAAACTATAAACAACCACCCCCATACTTTCAAGTAGCGTTTTTATTCCCTTTTATTTTGTTTCTAGAATACCTCTGAAAAGTTGTTTTAATTCACTTCCTCCTTTGAGAGACGACCTTGGTCAGCCACTCTGCTGCACCTAAGTACCCCAAAATCACACTAATCATTTGAGGGCGCCCACGACAGTGCTCTTTAAATTGGCGCCATTTTCGGGGAGGCAAGTAATTATTTCAACCAATTAGAGGTATTTATTTTATTTTACATTTTATTCTATTCCTCTCTTCTTTCTTCCTTCTTTACCTAATCTGATTTTTCTTCTTCTTCTTTTATTTTCTTCTACTTATTTTTGGACCATCAACTCAAACTTCTCATTTTTATTTTACTATGGTACAATTTCTTTCTTTTCATTTTTATTTGATTTATGACACGAACTAATCCCGAAGATCTCTTAGATCTTGACCCTAAGATTGAACGTAGCCTTAGGGCACAAATCAGACACTCTCAGTCTACGGGAAGTTTCAATATTCAACCAGTTGGTGAATTCCTCTCTTCTGGAAACATTGGAATTGGAAGTTATTCAAATTCACACATAAAAGAAGAACCAATGGATGAAAACAATGGAAATAAAATTAATAGAACCATTCGAGAATTGGCTGCACCTGATATTAACTATCAACCAAATTGTATTGCATACCCAAATCTCGAATCGGACTTTGAGTTAAAATCTGGATTAATTCACTTACTTCCAAAGTTTCATGGCCTCTTTTGTGAGGATCCCAATAAACATTTGAAAGAATTTAATGTGGTTTTCTTAACCATTAAACCAAGAAATGTTTCTGAAGATCAAATCAAATTAAGAGCATTCCCATTCTCACTTGATGGAGCTGCAAAAGACTGGATGTATTATTTACAACCCGAAGATGTAACTTGTTGGAACGATTTGAAACATCTTTTCTTGAAGAGATTTTTTCCAGCATCAAGGACCACTTCCATTCGTAAGGAGATCTCAGGGATCAAGCAATCCCAAGGGGAGTCAATGTATGAGTACTGGGAGAGATTCAAGAAGTTGTGCGCAAGCTATCCACATCACCAAATCAGTGAGAAACTCCTCATCCAATACTTATACGAAGGACTCACACCCATGGAGAGGAGCATGGTTGATGCTGCAGCTGGAGAAGCATTGGTGGACAAGACACCAGCAGCCGCACGTGCATTGATCGACAAGATGTCCCAAAACTCCCAACAATTTGGTGATATAGGTACACCACATGTTAGGGGAGTAAATCAGTTAAGTCCTTCTTCTCTTGAAAGTCATTTGATTGATACTAAGTTGGAATAATTGACAACCATGGTGAGGCAAATTGCTTTGGAACAAAATACATCTCTACCCCCTCCTTCAAGGCCATGTGGCATTTTCACTGAGATAGGCCACCCAACTGACTGTTGCCCACAACTACAAGAGACAGAGGATTATGTAGCAGTATTCCCTGGGAGACCATTTCAGCAACAACAACAACCATATCCCCAAAAGAAGTTTGATCCAGCATACAACCAAGGGTGGAAAGATCAGTCAGACATGAGGTATGGATCTGGACAACAACAAAGGCCCCCTTTTCAACCAAACTTCCAGCAGCCTCCGCCTTACCAGCAGGGTTTCCAACAACCCCAAAGGATATTTGAAGCTCAAACATCAACAAGCCAACAACAAGGGAATCCCCCACCCAAGGTAGATTCTAACACTGATGACCTTTTGAAGCAAATTGTTCTTAATCAACAGAATGAGCTAAAGAGTCAAAGTTCGGAGCTGAGGGAGTTAAAGACTCAAATGAGCCAGATTGCCACCGCCCTCCATGAACTTGTAAGTAAGAATTCCAGAAATCTACCTTCCCAACCCGCTCCAAATCCAAAGGGGAATGTTAGTGCCATCACATTGAGAAGTGGGAAGAAAATGAATGATACATCTGTACCTACCATTCCACCGGGATTCACCTCAACTCCAGAGAATCCGCATTCCATACCAACGGATGAGCAATACAAGGAGAAAGATAAAGGTAAGAAAAAGATTGATGATGTTCCTCCTAAATCCCTTCCTTTTCCAAACAGGGTTGTTCAAACCAAGAAGATGGCTGAAGAAGCAATGCAAAAGGAGGTTTTGGACACATTCAAGTGTGTGAAGATCAACATTTCTCTACTTGAAGCCATTAAGAAAATCCCAAGGTATGCCAAATTCTTAAAAGAACTCTGCACCAATCGAAGAGGGCTCAAGGGAAATGAGAGGATCAACCTTGGAAGGAATGTCTCGGCACTCATTACACCAACTCTAGCAATGCCAACAAAGTGCAAGGATCCCGGGACATTCACCATCCCATGTACCATAGGGGAGTTGTAATTATCTAATGCTCTTTGTGATTTAGTATCTTCAATAAATGTGATGCCTCACTCTGTATTCTCTTCCTTGCAGGTTGGTGAGTTGAAGCCAACAAGAGTAGTGGTGCAATTGGCGAATAGAGCTACAACATATCCACCGGGAGTCCTTGAGGATGTACTTGTTCGGGTAAGAGACATGATCTTTCTAGTGGATTTCTATGTTCTTAACATGGAGGATGATCAGGTAAGTTCTCATGCCCCCATTATCTTAGGTAGGCCCTTCCTCAAAACTGCAAAAAACTATCATAAATGTCAATGAGGGTACACTTTCCATGGAATTTGGAGATGAAGTTGTGATATTTAATGTTATGGATTCCATGAAGTACCCCTCTGAGGACCATTCTGCTTTTTTTATCTCCCATTTTGAACCACCAAGTAAAACCCCATGGAATTGGATTGTCCTATTCTTAGGGAGATTATGAGTATTGGTTCTAGTTTGATGTCTAAGAGTACTTCTACACCCATTTTTAAGGAACAAGACTCTCTAAGATTTGATTTTGAAATGGAATCATATTCTGATTTTGATCATGTGAACTCTGATTATGACATGTCTATTGAGTATGCTGATGGATTTGGTGCTTTATTCTCTGATTGTGATGATTTATATTCTGATACTAATGTTCATTGTGCAGATATGTCTGTTGCATCAATTTCTCCATCCATACATCACCCTCCTTCATTAGAACTCAAGCCATTGCCACCAAATTTGAAATACTCATACTTGTTGAGTGGTGAGAGATTACCTGTTATCATTGCTAACAATATCCCTTTTGAACATGAAGAAAAGATTTTGAATATTTTGAGGGAGAACATCAGGGAGATTGGGTGAACCTTGGCTGACATATCAGGTATTAGCCCCTCCATTTGCATGCATAGGATTCTCTTGGAGGATGGGGCTAAACCGGTGAGACAACCACAAAGGAGACTCAATCCAGCCCTCCTGGAAGTTGTTAAAAAAGAAGTTGAGAAATTTCTTGAGGCAGGTATAATCTTTCCCATTTCATATTCTCAGTGGGTAAGTCCAATTCAGGTTGTGCCTAAGAAAACTGGTTTTACTGTTGTTAAAAATGAGAAAGATGAGTTAGTTCCAATGAGGGTGAAAAACAGTTGGCGTGTGTGTATTGATTATAGGAAACTAAATCAGACCACTCGCAAGGACCATTTCCCCCTCCCATTTATTGATCAAATGCTCGAGAGACTAGCTGGGAAAACACACTATTGTTTCTTGGATGGATTTTCTGGATATTTTCAGGTTCCTATAGATCCATAGGATCAGGAGAAGACTACATTCACCTATCCCTTTGGCACATTTGCCTACCGGAGGATGCCATTTGGACTTTGCAATGCCCCAGGTACCTTCCAGAGATGCATGGTGAGTATTTTTTCTGATTTTATTGAGACCTGCATGGAGGTATATATGGATGATTTTACAGTGTATGGATCCTCATTTGATGAATGTCTAAAGAGTTTGGGAAAGGTATTGAATCGTTGTATTGAGAAGAATCTGGTCCTGAACTTTGAAAAGTGTCATTTCATGATAGAGCAAGGCATTGTCTTAGGGAATGTAGTGTCAAAACATGGGATAGAGGTTGATAGATCTAAGATAGACATTATTTCATACCTGCCATATCCTATATGTGTTCGTGATGTTAGATCTTTCCTAGGGCATGTAGTGTTTTATCGGCGCTTCATCAAAGATTTTAGTAATATTTCTCTTCCTATGTCAAGATTACTTCAAAAGGATTCTAATTTTGTGTTTGATGTTTCTTGCAGGAATTCATTTGATGAGCTAAAACAACGTCTGACCACTCCACCTATCATACAACCCCCGCGGTGGGACCTTCCATTTGAGCTTATGTGTGACGCCTCCAACTTCGTGGTTGGAGCTGTCTTATCTCAGAGGGTGGAAGGACGTTCACATGTGATTGCCTATGCATCAAGGACATTGGATTCAGCCAAATCAAACTACACAACCACGAAAAAGGAGTTTCTTAATATCATATTTTCTTTAGATAAATTCCTTTCATATTTATTGGGCTCTAAAGTAGTTGTTTTTTCTGACCATGCAGCTTTGAGGTACCTCCTAAAGAAGCCAGATGCAAAGCCACGACTTATCCGTTGGATGATCCTTCTTCAAGAGTTTGACCTTGAGATAAAGGACAAGAAGGGGTCAGAGAATTTGGTGGTGGACCACATGAGTAGGCTTACTCACACACTAGAGGATGACACCTTGGACCAGGTACCACTTTGGGACACTTTTCCCGATGATCATCTTTATTCCATCTCAGGTACGCATCCTTGGTATGCTAATTTAGTGAACTACATTGTTGCCTCTGAAATCCCTACAAATTTAAAGAAATATCAAGTCCAAAAATTAAAAATTGAGTCTAGGTATTATGTGTGGGATGATCCTTACCTCTGGCGCATGTGTAGTGACCAAGTCATTAGGAGGTGTGCTCCCGATCATGAGTTTGAGTCTGTTTTTCATTTTTGTCATACACTTTCTTGTGGTGGACACTTTGGACCCCAAAGGACAGCTAGGAAGGTTTTGGACTCTGGATTATATTGGCCTATCTTGTTCCATGATGCCCATGTGTTTTGTAAGTCATGCTCTCGTTGCCAACACACTGGGAATATTTCTAGGAGACATGAGATGCCCCAACAACCCATACTATTCTGTGAGATTTTTGATGTATGGGGCATTGATTTTATGGGTCATTTTCCTAGTTTATTTGGATTTTTGTATATTTTGGTTGCTGTTGATTATGTGAGTAAATGGGTAGAGGCCAAGGCCACCAGGACTGACGATTCTCATGTTGTTGTGGACTTTGTCAAAGCACAAATTTTTTGCAGGTTTGGAGTACCAAAGGCCATCATCAGTGACCAAGGGACACACTTTTTCAATAGGAATTTTTCTTCCCTCCTTATAAAGTATGGGGTGACACAAAAAACATCAACACCATACCACCCCCAAACAAATGGCCAGGCTGAGGTTTCAAATCGTGAGTTGAAACAAATATTGGAGAAAACCGTGCAACCAAATAGGAAGGATTGGAGAAAGCGCTTGGATGATGCATTGTGGGCTTATAGGATAACATACAAGACACCCATTGGTATGTCCCCATTTAGGATTGTTTTTGGGAAAGCATGTCATATCCCAGTGGAAGTCGAGCATCGGGCATATTGGGCTATAAAGAAATGCAACATGGATTTGGCCCAAGCTGGAATTCAAAGAAAGTTACAAATTCAAGAGCTTGAGGAGATTCGACTGTCATCATATGAGAACTCAAGGCTCTACAAGGAAAGATCAAAATAAGCTCATGACAAAATGATCCAACAAAGGGAGTTTCATGTTGGAGATAAAGTCATTCTCTATAGTTCACGACTCAAGCTGATGCCTGGTAAGTTGCGTTCCAGATGGTTAGGTCCTTATATTGTGACTAATGTTTTTCCTTATGGTGTAGTGGAGATCACACAAGAGGAAACTGGAAGGAGATTTACAGTCAATGGGCAACGTTTGAAGAGATACATTGAGGGACTTCGTACTAATGCAGTGGATTTTATCACACTGCATGACCCCATAATCACTTGAGCACATCAGGCTGTTCCTAACCCTTTCACTTTTATATTATTTTTCCTATTTAAAAATTCTGAATTTCATGTGCATATATCATCTCATGGGTTCACATTGAGGACAATGCAATATTTTAAGTGTGGGGGAGAGAACCTTTTAGTTTAGTAATTTCAATTGTTTTCCTGATTTAAAAAAAACAAAAAAAAATTGTGTGTTTTTTCAAATTTTGTGTGTTTATTTTTCAATTTTATTTGTGTTTTTGAAATTTTTGATCTGAAATGATTCTCATCACAATTTTGAAATGCATATCAATGAGTGAAACAATTTATCCCTTGAAACTAAGCTTAAATAAATGCTGAAATAACTTTGTTTCAAGTTCAAATATTTAGTAATTTCATGAAAAGTACACTGAATTTTGAATCCCATGCCACATCTCACTGTCTTTATATTTGAAATCACTTTCCTGTGAGGCTTCTAAACCATTATTTTCATATTATTTACATTCAGCTCACTTCTTGAGAGAACCAAACCATGCTTGATTTAACCAGAATTTCATCTATTCCTATCAAAACCTGAGGGTTTGAGGTACATATGTTTAAATGATTGAGTCTTTTATTTGGTATTAAAGCCCCTATTTCAAAGAATCATTTTTTATAATGGCCTACCTTGAATATTTAATCCTTGTAGCCCTTAGAATCCATGCACATCCTGTTAGGTTAGCCACATTACAATCCAATTTTTCATATCCAACCAACTCTTGAAGTGAAATTGCATAATCTAGTTGAGCTTAAGTGTGGGGGAAGCTGTCTTGTGTTGTGCCACCACATTCTGTGATACTTTGGGTGGAAAATTAAATTCTGAAGAGATGTGTTTTCTACTGAAGAAAGACATTATATTGAAAGCTGTGCCTTTTCTGGAGCTTTCATGGCAAGTGAATCTGTACCTTTTCTGGAGCTTCTAATTGAGGTGGAAAGCTGTGCCCATCTGGAGCTTTCAAGAAAATCATGTTTGAGAAGATTGAATTTTTTTATGCTCAAATGATGAATGGTGTAAACCTTTCATGACTTTTAATGATGATGGAGCTGAATTGATACTATGTGGATTGAGGAGAAGACCATATTTAAGTGAAAATTAGATTAATGCAATTTTTCTTCAAAAGAGTCAAGACCTCCTCATTCAGCCTCAGAGTTTTTCACATCTTAATCCTACCAACCGAAAGCCACATAACAACCCTGAAAAGTCCTCATGATAAACATATGTCCTTGACTCACATCGGGTAGCGATGTAGGTATCTATCAAGCCTATGGCGACCCTTGTATGAGTTTGGATGAGAAAGACATTGCAAAAAAATTGATATTTGAGTGATGAGAGAAAATTCAAGGGAGGTAAGTGTTTTGTGCATGGGAGGATAAATGAAGTGGAAATATATTGAATGATATAAATGGAGAACTTGAAATAAGGTTTTTTTATGAGGCATGATATCTTTTGATTCTTGGTGGGAAATTGATTGATCTCAAGGATATGTGTTTTAAAATTGGTTTTGATTTGATATTGATGTTTACTTAATATGAGATTTTGCTCAGGAGTGCAAAAGGGTAAGTGTGGGGGAGTTGATTAAACACTATTTTGTTGAATATTTTATTGATAATAAATGATATAATTTCCCCACATTGTGCTAAATATGTTTATTTATAAAATATTTGGGATTTGATCATTCATTTGAAAATTTGGTGAAAATTCCAGTTTTACCCTTTATAGTGCACTGTAGTATTTCGAAGATGAATATTTTTATATTTATTATTGTAATTTGAAATTTTTTAAAAGTGTTCCTAACTTAATTTTATACAAATTTCATTCAGGACATTAGAGATAAAAAGGGAATTTGGATGGAGTAAATTAGACATTAATCCAATGATGGGCTGGACTCGGCAGAATGGACATGGGTTATGTATTTGGGCCATATCTTCTTCATCCGGTCTTGGATTAAGCCAATATTTTGAGAGGAGCTCGGGGATTAATTTTACCACAAATCATCCTTCTTGAAGGAGAGTTGTTTCACGCGTTTTCAAGGTCAAATGGGCGGTTAAATTTGTATTAAAATATTTGGCCGAGATTTCCCATTCACACTTGAAACCTCTTTAAACCTAGCCTCCCCTACACTCTATAAATTGGAGTTTTTCTCATTTGGAGGGGTTGGGACGTGAATTAGGAGATTGGAGACAGAGAATAATTTGTTTCACCTAAATTCTCCAACCATTGTAATAGGGGTAGCTCTTGAAGCAAGGATCCCCTCATCGAAGCCTCCTTCTCTTCTTCATTTTGTAATGTTTTCATTTGTGTAATAAACTTATTTGTTATTCGTTTATTTCTTCTATTTTCTTCGGTTTTGTTTAAATTTATTCTTCTCTTAATCTTCCTCTTTGGTCTGGAATTCTTGAGTAGAAGCGTTATTGGGTTATACCCATTATAAACCTTTGCACATGCAAAACACTTCTACGATGATTACGCCACCCAAGGAAGAGTAGTCTTTTAGTAATCGATCTATCTTCTACCCTCTTCATTTAATTATTTTGAATCATTGATATACTGTAATTCACTTAATATGATCCATGAATTGTGTTTTTAAATTGCAAGAAACTAAGAAAGCAATTGAACAATTAACACAAAACACGCGAGGTCGGGAATTGTGTAAATTGTGAGAGCGTAATCTTAATCGGTAATACAAGACCATACAGGATAAATTTTTAGAGTTAAAATATAATCCCTAAACACAATTCATCATCATTTACAGAATATATATGTTCTCTAATTAACCACTGACCATAAGCTAACCTTAGAACAACAATCAAAGCAGGGTGCTGCGATTGTGTGTTCCGAAGCTAGCCTAGGGTTTAAGTAATTTCATCTTTGTGGTTAAGTTAACTCTCGCAGGGTTTGAGAGATAAAAAATTAGGGGATCATAATTAAGTGGATATTTATTTAAATGATAATGATTAATAAGTGAATGAAGAGGTAGAGTTAGATCGATTACGCCTTTTAAAATATTTTCTAAAAAAAACATCTTCTTGTTATTTCTTTTTAATCAAACTTCATTTCAAAATTAAAAACAAAAAAAAATGCAATCTTCTTCCAGAAAACTTCTTCTAGATTTATAAAATATAAACAAACACCCCCATACTTTCAAGTAGCGTTTTTATTCCCATTTATTTTGTTTCTAGAATACCTCTGAAAAGTTGTTTTAATTCACTTCCTCCTTTGAGAGACGACCTTGGTCAGCCACTCTGCTGCACCTAAGTACCCCAAAATCACACTAATCATTTTAGGGCGCCCACGACAGTGCTCTTTCACCATTCCTATGATAAAAAGAGAATTATTAGATGAATATCATAGCTCAAATTTCTCTATATATCTTGGAAGCACCAAAATGTATCAAAATTAAAGGGACATTATTAGTGGGATAATGTGAAATGAGAAATTGAAAACTATATATCAAGATTCTTGGTTTTTCCATAGGTAAAGGTCGAGAGATAAAATCCTAAAGGATTCATGAAACCTCTACCTATTCCTGTATGGAAATGAGATGATATTACTATGGTATTTGTCACTATATTGCTAAATACTTTTAAAAATAATAATAACATATGGTTTATTATTGTTTACCTTACAAAGTTCACACATTTATTCTCCACAAGGGAAGATCTACCTCTTGATCAACTCATGAGACTCTATATTAATGAAGTTGTGAGACTTAATGGTGTACCTATTTTGATTTTATCTAAGTGTGATCTATGATTTAAATTGAAATTTTAAAGAGTCTTCAAAAGGCTCTCAACACTGAGCTACATTTGAACACCACCCATCATCCTTAAACTGATGGGAAACTTGAAAGGACTATTTAGGCATTAGAAGATAGGTTGAGTTCATTCTCACTTGACTTTAAAGGTATGTGATATCAGTATTTACTTTTGGTGTAATTTTCATATAATAATAGCTTCCATTCAAGCATTCATATGACACCATATGAAGCATTGTATGAAAAGAGATGTTATGCTCCAACTTGTTGGGATGAAATTAGTGAAAGGAAACTTGTAGTTACAGATCTCATGGAAGAGATAATGATGAAAGTAAAGACTATTCAAAATCACATCAAGGTAGCTCAAATTATAAAAAAGAGCAATGCCAATATATGAATTAAGGGTTTATAATTTCAAGTGGGAGATCATGTTTTCTTGAAGATATCTTAGTGGAAGGGTGTTATAAGGTTTAGTAAAAAAGGGAAACAAAGTCTTAGGTGCATTAGGCCTTTTGAAATTATAAAAATAATTAAAGTTGTGTCTTAACATTTGGAAAATCCTCCTAGCCTTTCTAAATTTAATTATGTGTTCCATATCTCTTTATTAAGGAGGTACATGATAGACCTAATCCATGTGCTTACCTATGAGGAAATAGAAATGGAACTTGTTTATCTTACTGTGAAGATCCTATCTAGATTCTTGACACAATAGAACAAGTGTAGTGGAATCAGACAACTCAATTTTTGAAGGTACTTTGGATAAATTGTAAAATAGGAGAGGCAATGTTAGAACCTAAGGAAGTAATGATGAAGAACTACCCACATTTATTCCAAAAGTGATATCACTAAAAATTTTGAAGATGAAATTTTTAAAAAGAAGAATATAACACCCAAGATTCAATTTTAGTTGTGAAAATTTCATTCTAAAGAAACTATATTATAATGCATATTTTAATATTTCATAGCATAAAATTTTAAATTTTTATAGGATGAATATCACTTTTGAACTTACCATGGCGAAATAAGCTTAAAATGATTTTTTGAAAATTTCCCTTAGAAATGTATTTTTATGAATAATTGAAAATGTAGTACTTAACTAATTTTCATTTCTTTATAATAAATAACATTTATAATTAATCATACATTGATTATCAATTGGTTATAAATAAAGATAAAATAATTAGAAAGTAAAAAGAGTTATTTTTTTCTTCAGTAAACTGTCTTAAGTGAAAAATGTATTTATAAATTAAAATAATCTCTATTGATGAATGATAAAATTTTTAGAGTATATATTTAATGAAATAAATTGACATTAATTTAATGGAGGTTACTAGAAAAAGCGTTGTGATAAATTCATCTTATGCTTAAAAAATGCATTTTCCTAAAAATTATTTTCATCATGTTTTATGGGTTTATTTTTAAATTAATTTCTGCACCTTATGAGAATTAAATTTGATGAAATGGTTTTCAAATTTGAAATCATAATGTCCAAATTTTTTAAATAGCTCAATTTCATTTTTGGTTATAATGAATAGTAACCGAGGTAAAAATCATTACTACGATAAAGATTAAAATGGGTTAAAAGGGGGTTAAGCTAAAAAGATAAGGGTTAAAATGAACTAAAAACTTGTCTAAATTCAATTGAATGATCACATATTGACATTATTCATATAATATTTTAAATTTTGATAATTTGGATCCACTCTTTTTGAGTAATACATATACCATATAATAATATTTCAAGTATTTATATGATTGTCACCCACCTTACTTATAATAGGGAAACCTTCTCCACTCTTATTCACAAAAATTGGGACACTTATCTCAAACAAAACTTGCACAAATACCTTTCTAACTTCCTTCCCCACATCCTAGATCTTCTATTCTTCCCCTAAGACCATCCTAATAAGTCTTAAGGTGTAATCCAAAGTAGGTCTCTCAAAGAAGTGGTAATTGTCTTAACTGATTCTTTCCAAATTTATTTCTTATTATAACTCCTTAAAATCAACTGCATCTATACTAAAATGATCAATTCAATGTCATATATATATATATTAAAACGTTATTATGATTATGGAATAACCTTCTCTTTTCTATCAAATGGGAAATGAAATCATCGCCCATGTGTACATATATACAACCGCCTTCACGAAAAAATATATTTCATTTTACATCACCACCTATAATTGTTGGTTATTATGATAGATATAATATTTATGTATGATATTTATTAAATAATTATTCGTATAAAATTATATGATATAATCTACCCTCTTACTCTTCCAACCACTGGAAAATGAAAGTGTCGCACATACGTAAGTATAGACTACCATCTCCATGTAACGATGTGGTTCATTTTCCATCACCACCTCTCATGGATATATATAATAATGTATCTAATGATTATTATATATTATAATTATGATATAAATATGATTATGTAATGAAAAAAATATTATTTACCCTTCTTTTCTTCTTTTCATTAGAAAATGAAAACAACATTCATGGGTATGTACAAACTATCGTCTCTATGAAAAATGTATTTTATTTTTTTATTAATACATTTCATAGATTATTTGAAAACTATATGTAATGAATAAATATTATATATTTATCATTATTAATATTTTTTAAATAATTAAACCATGGCCATGATGTAAGAATCGATACTGCCAAACCGAAACATACATGAAAAATGGAATAGTAAACACTCAAAATGATATTGTTAATGAAGGTTTGTTAATTAACAAGTTATGGGATTTTATAAGTTAATCATATATGGTATGATATGTATGAATATGGTTCTATTATGAGTGATTAATAATTATAAAATCATTATACCATAGGATAAAACTCGTACGACTATGTGAAGACCCAAGGTAAGAGATTTATGTTACAATATCACTTTATTTCAAGATTGTTTATGTTTAGATTTCATTTGGGAAAATTATATGAACTTAATATATTAAAACCTATATTTTTTATTCTATTTTTGGTAAATTCTGGGGTTTAAATATTTATTTTCCATTTATTCTCTTGTTGGACCATAAATCCACAAGTAATTTACATGTGATGGATACCAACCTTATCTCTTCTTTTTGGATGGGAATATTTCTTCTCTACACCCATGTTCTTTATATTATTTCAATAATGTTCACAATTACACTATAATTATTATTTTAAGTCATTTTAAACTACATTTGACTTTATTCACAATATTTTAATAAGGAATCTCTTAACAATTTTTCAAAAAGGTTAGTTTTGTCTTTCAGTATAAAAGCTTGGAAGGAATGTTTTTAACTTATAAAGCATGAAATTTTTTTGCTACATTCATGATATTTATTCTCTATATATATTCCATTAAATTTTTATATGTATCTTGAAAGAAAATTATTTTCTATGAATTTTTAATTGATAATAAAAGAGAATTATTTTCTTAAAGGAATGAAAAGAATTTTGAAAGTGATTTATAACTTTGTTCTTACAGAAAGTTACAAGGAAGTTATTTTTCATGTTATTATTTTATTTTATATTCTATTTCTAAAATACTTTTTTTTACTACAAAACCTTACTTTATAATTTATTTTGGATCTTCTTTCATCCTTTTCTGATTCATGGTTTTGTGGTCGTTACCTTTCTCATGATCACATTCCCCACCACTCTCCATCATTTCATTGGACATTTTTTTCTCCTCGAAGTCTATATTTTAAGTATCATGGATTTATACTATATCATTTACACTAATTTTATGTTGTCTTAAATTTTTACAATTTATATATATGATATCATTTGAAGGAATATTATTAATAAAGTTCTTTCATTAATTGGGGAAATATTTTGTATTCTTGATTCAATATGGATATTTTTTATTTATAAGGAATTATGAGAATGAATAGTGTTGATCATTAAATATATGAGTAATGCATAATACTTGAGATTTATAGGCGAGGAATGTTTATATATATCCCCTTGATGCATCGATATGACACATGAAATAAGACAACAAACATGCCATATTAGATGGGTATTTGGTTCAAAACTACCCATTTATTAAGAATATCTTTTTCAGGGACTTGACAATAATATTGATGATATATTGGATGATACCTTGATGTTAGGATCATGAATGTACAGAATTATATAGTTAATTTATTAAGAATTCATTTTCTGTAGGAACTCCAACTCCACTAACCCAGAACTGGTGTTTACTTTATTACATTGGTACAAGATAAAAGGGATATCACCACGCACGATCGATCAATTTAGCAGTCTTGGAAAACTAGATATTTATATGATTTCCATATTACATTGGAAACATAAAATTCATAGGATAAGAAACATTTTTTCATCCTTGATATTATTTTTAATATCCTTCTTCATATCCCTGGAAAAGAAAATGAATAAAGGGTGAGCTCAGATGCTCAGTAAGGGTTACACACATTAGAAGTAATCATAAGTAAATAAGGCACAATCATAATGAAAGAGTGAATAATCAAAACACATTCCATTCAATAAACACTTGAGTTCAATGAGTATACATGGATAATATCAATATAGAAAACACATGGATAAATCAAACCAAATTTTTAATAAAGGAAATGCATAATTCTGGGCATTCATGAAAAAGGCCTCTCAACCAAGATATAATGATTCTTACCATCAAGACCTCTTAACCAAGACACCATTCTTAATAAATGGGTAAGTGTAAACAAAAAAACCATTTAATATTAAATGTCTTTTATTTTTTATCATGATACCTATCAATGCATTGAGGGCCTATCTATAACCAGGACCCACCTATCGCTTGCACAACTTATGCATTCCTTATATTTTGAATGATCAATATTATTCATTCTCAAATGAATTATAAATAAATAATTATTTTTATTAAATCAAGAATATAGAACATCAATACTTAGTCATAATATAATTCCTAGATAAAGAATAAATATGGAAAAATTGGGTCTTATCCCCTGTAATATCAATGAGTGTTTTCATAGTTGAAAATACATTTAAAAGATCACTGAAACATTTCTTGAGGAAAAATACCCTTTTCACTTTGAATTTAGTTATTTAAATCTAATTTTTTTCCAAATATTAAATTAAACATCTTATTTAAAATTAAATTTTGAAAATTGTAAAGAATGATTCAAATAATTGAGTGTTCATGATGGTGGTAAATTTCATTCATGCCATATATGTTAAAACAAAAATTCCTTTTACATTTCTGGTAAAAATCCAAAAGTACCTCATTCTGAAAATGATAAGAGCATTCCTTTTATTTTTTTTAAAAAAGATTCATTCATGGGAAAAAATGAATTTAATGAATCATAGGGGAATATTAAAAACATTCTTGATTTTTTTAGAAAACATGGATATAGAAGAAAAATATTCATGACTAAAGAGGAAATAAAGTTAGTTTTTCTTAAAAAAATCTCAATTTTTGTAAGTATTCAAGAGAGGAAAGTGGTACTATTACTTGAAAATTTCATGAATAACCAAAGAAGAATAAAATTAAATGGTTTTATCAGATAAATATCATATAATTTTCCTTAATGGAAATTCAAACATAAACAATCCTAAAATAAAATGAGAATGTAAAAGAAAACTCTTACCTCAAGTTCAAATTACCCCGTATGTTCTTTTAACCTAATATATAATTAATTTATATAAATTATAATTATATAATAGATTCATGTATATACTTATAATATCACATACCCACTTATAACATTTTAATCTCCCATTAATAAATTCTTATTAAAATAATCATTTCCAAGTATTTACCGTATCATTTTTCATGAGAACTTCAGCTCAGTAGTTTCAATCCTTGTACTTTGATCATGGTTCTATCATATACATAATGTTAATCATGATATATATATCATATATATATATATATTATAGTAATCTATTTAAGTTACAAATAGAAAAATGAATTACATTGTTTATGGACATGGTTGGCCGTATGTACACATGAACGTTGTTTTAAGTTTTCAGTGGATAGAATGAAAGAAAGGTAAATAGTAATCAAACATTATAGAGTAATTATCATATCATATATATCATATCATATATATATAAATTAAATTTATCCTTTTACCATCCATGTAAATCTTAAATAAAAAATGAATCACGTCACTTTGTGGAGGTGGTAGTTCACACGTATGCATGAGCGACATTATCCTTTTCCAATGGATGAGAAGATAAGAAGGTAGATATGATATTATAATTCAAGAAAAAATATTATGTCATAAATATAATATATAAATATTAAACCCATCATAATAATCATTCATGAAATATGGTGATGGAAAATGAATTGTATTGGTACATAGAGGCGGTAGTCCACATGTACGTAAGAGCGATACTTTCACATCCCATTTGATGAATAATACGGTGAATAATGGTGGTTCTATAAAAAAAATAATATTAAATATATTTAGGTTGATAAATTTATTATTTTATGATGGATACCACAAATTTAGAGGAGGTAGAAGAAAAAATAAAATTAAAAGTACTCGGTTAAGAGTTGCACCTCTTCGTCGAGAAACCTATTTTGGATTACACCCTAAGCCTTAAAAGGATTGTATTTTTAAAATAAAGAGCTCTAGGACGTGTGGATTGAATATAGGAAGGTATTATGGCATGATTTTTGTGATTTAAAAGTCTAAAAATGTGCGAGTAAGAGAGGGAAATAGGTTCCTTTTTATAAGAGGGGGGAGGAGCACTCTTGGAATTAAAAGTATTAAATTAATATAAATTATTTTTCATAAACAAATGACTCCAAATTGATAAAATTAGAATAATATATGGGTATGAGACTGAATACTATCATAAAATAAAATTTTACCAAGTTTTGGTTATGTTTTAACCCTTATATCTTATTTTTAACCCCCATTAACCCTTTTGACATTTACCACAATACAAAGTTTTTTACTATTTATGGGTCAAGATAATTATCATAAAAGGAAAAGTGACCCATAAATGAACCATGGTTGATATTTTTTACTATATCCCATTAACATGGCTGGATATAATATTTTTTTATGAATTTTAAATAATTTAATAAAAAATTATTTTTCATAAAATACTATTATTGTCATTTTTGACACTATTCATTTAATTTGACTTTAAAGACATCAAGATAAAGATGAAATTAGAATAAAAACTTTTAAAACATCCATATTATGTTATATTTATCTAAATTTTTGTGGAACATAATAAATCACCAAAATTTTATTACTTTATTTTTTTTAAATTCATTTATTTTATTTTTTTATTAATTGAATAAATACTGTGTTAGTGTTATGTAAGAATCCAAGGTAATTATTCATTCAATAAAATTTAAAGTCAAGAGAGTAAAATTTTATATTTATTATTTTCTTAAAATAATATAAAGATTAATATTAAAGAAAAACGGCACCAAGTGGCCATATTTTAGAGAATTGGATGAAAATAGTAGAAATTAATTCAACCAATGGGATAAATTCAAGTGTTATAGTAATTTTAAAACCTCATCCAAAAGTTTTAATCCCTTTTTACCCATTTTACCCTTACCGAGGTGATAAATATTTACCAAGCTTACTATTCATAATGACAAAAAATAAAAGGGAACTATTTACTAAATTTGATCTTCCTAATTTAAAATATAGAATTCATTTATCAAATTAAGTTCATACAAGTGATAGAATTTAATTCAATATTAAACTCATGAAACGTGATGGAAAGCGATTTTCCAGAAAAATGTCTTTTTAAGTATAAAAATGTTTTTATTCCAAATTTAAGTTCAATATTGATTCCAATACCATTAATTGAATTATGTTTAATCAAAATTAACTATTTAAAATTTAAAATTAATCCAAGATAGAATGTGACTTTGTAAATCCTTGAAAAGAAAATTCATTTTTCCATAAAAATAGTTATTTTTCATTATTCATTGAAAAATCAAACTTTTCAAAAAATTCAAAAAAAAATCATCCTAAGATAAGTTTGATATACTGATTTTAAAAATGATATATTTTTTATAAAATAAAATTTCTTAAATTTTTAGAAATTATTTATAATATTTTGTCATAAAAAGAAATAAAAATCATTTTTTAAGAAAACATAATATTGAAGTATTAAATAGTTTTTATGGAAATTTTAGTATTATTTATTAAGAATTAATTAATACATTTGTATTAAATAAAATCTATATAAATATTTTTTATAACGTAGTTAATACTATTCATACCGCCAATTTTAACGGCTAGGTTATAAAGGTATACTATATATTGGTTCATTTAGACTGTGGGTTGTGTGTATCATAAACTATCGAAGAAATTAAATTTATTTGAAGATAAATATATCATAAAATCACGGGGTGTTACATTTTATCCCACTTATAATATTTTTTCCTTCAAAATTCCATCACTCCTATACAAACAATTGGGAATAATTCTTCCTCATCACATCCTCAGGTTCCCATGTAGATTCCTCAATTTTATGATTTTACAAAAACACTTTGACCTGGCAAGTGGTCTTGTTTCATAGTTATTTCTATTTACACTTCAGATACTCCATCATTTATTCCTTACAAGATAGATCTATCTCCAGTAGTAGAACCTCTGATTTATGTACATGAGAAGGATTAGATATGTACTTCTTTGGGAGTGATACATGAAACACATCATTAAATTTAGAGATATTTGGTGGAAGTGCCAAGCAATAATCTACCATACCGATAAAAACTAGAATTTTTAAGTGACTAATATATCTAGGGATCATATTTCACTTATTTAAAAATTTTATAACCTACTTACAAGGAGATATTGGTAGGAATACCTTATCACTAACTTTGAACACTACATATCACTGATGATTTTCAAAACACCTTTTTTTTCAACTTTGATCTCCCCTTATGTGTTGTTTAATGAAAGTAACCTTATATTCCATTTTCTCAGATAGATTAGGTCCCAATTTATTTCTTTCTCCAAATTCATCCCAACACATTGGAGTTATGTACTTCCTACCATAGAGGGATTTATAAGGAACCATCTGAATGCTCAAGTGAAAGTTATTTTTTGTAAACAAATTCCAATAAATGAAGGCATTGGCCCTGAAGATCCCAAATTTATTGAAAGTAATATTTGTGTTATAATTATTGTCAATACAGTTGTTTGATAAAAGTCAATGTGACATTAATTGAAGTTTGTTTTCTGACTATGAATTATTGTTGAGAATCATTCATGTTTTGGTAAGGTTGTTTTGATTTGAATAAGTTGATTTAAATAAAGAAATAATAATTATGATGATTAAAGAGATGATATTTTGTTCCAGGACTTGTGAAAATATGGATGCACATTATTTACCACATTTGAATAAGACCTTATGATATTGATTATCAATCATTATTTTTATAAAATGTATAAAAATGGAAATTAATAATGGTTTAATGATCTTGGATGTTTTATTACCAACTGATTGATGAATTGAGGATTTAAAATGAAAGAGGAAATATTATGTCCATGAAAAATATTTATTTTTCATGATGAATATTTTGAGAAGGTTCAAATATTTAGGCTTTGATTCATATGTCTTATGTGAGAATATTTTTTTTATCCTACCAAAAATTATAGAGCTTCACCATGCTAGAAATCCCAAGGGATATGCATCCACTGCTTAGGTGGGCAGCTAAGCCCCTAACCAGCTAGAAGGCCTTAGCGAGGAAGATCTAGTAGTGAGAGTGCACCCCATAGATTCATGGGAAGTAGCATGCATCTACATGTGGGGTGGCATGGTGGAAGATGAGGGTGGTGGAATGGGGAAATGCTAATGAGTCATGTGTATGGGACCAATAACCATTTTTGGTTGGCATATTCCACATCCTGTATTATAAAGGAGAGTAGAATGAGTTGCCATTTTAATGTGGGATCACATACTGTTGCTTCAAAAGAACAGTTACTATCAAATCTTATCGATATATTTCTTTGAGCCATATTATTAGTGTTGTATATCATCCTCTTAATTTGAGATCTTATTCTACCTCAAGATCACCCAAGGATCACTGCTCACTGGGATTTCTATGAGCGACATTGACAGAAGCTTGATCCAAGATTCCAATCATCATTTGATCATTCTGTTGATTCCATTATGATAAAAATCTCATGTAACTCCATTTTCAGGATAAAACAAAGATCAAATCGAAGTAATGTAGAATATAAGAAAATATAGTTTAACGAAGATAGTGTTTATTGGAAGTCATGAAACAAAGGCAATTTGATTAAGGAGAGGCAGTGTGCTTGATCTTGTTTAGTGGTGTAGTTTCCAATAAATACTGGTGGTTGATCTCATTTTTGGTTTGAATTCACATTGCTCTTATGAGAGGATATTGAGATAAAAATAGAGTTATGGAAATGTTCTAGTCCGTGAAAGATAAATACTCTACACTATTTATGTTTATGTGTGAATGAGAAGATAACCCGCAAGTGTTCGACATGTGATTAGCACACTCATATAGATTTATAAAGAATCTTGTTTCTGTGAAGCATTTGGGATAACAATACATAGTGTCTCCCAAAAATTTTCATTGAAGACAGTGAAATCATGCATTATTATACTCAAGTAAATGATTTGAACTATGATAGATAGTGTTTCATTTAAAGGATTAGTGTACACAAGGTAAAAGGGTAGAAAACATTTATCTGGGTGTGCAGAAGAGAGGAAGTGAATGCACATGCATGATATCTATGCTTAGAAAATAGGAAGAGTGTGTGTTCTAAATAAGTTTGAGAAGGACAAAAAAACATTACACAACTATTCTTATTTGTTTAATCGACAAAGAGTTAAATGCATTATATAAACATTATGTGTGCATGGATATTATGTATATATTATGTGTGAATGAGAATAACACAAAAGTTAGTGTATGTGTTCGGGTTTTCAAGAAAAATATGTAGTCAGTGTATGTGAGCATATAAGGTGTATGTTAATGAACACAAAAGTATACAGTGTATTACATACACCCTTGTGCAATTAATTTTCATGATACACACATGAAATACTCATTTTATGAGTTGAATTCATGAAACATAAGATGAATTCATGTTTTTTATACCATTCATGATGCATATGTTAATATTTATTCACATAAAAAGTAAATTGTGAAGGCAATTAAAGTGAGGCAATATTTGTGTGTGTGCTAGCATCGTGTTCTTTCACAAAGAAGGTCAAAAGAATATACATTGTTGTGAATTTTTTATTGAACATAGAATACATAAACATAGTGGTGATAATCACACACATTTAGTATTTTTCATGTGATAAGGAGATTTAAATTCATGAAGAACGCATGATGTTTATGTGTGTAATAATTGAGTTGAGCTGAAGCAACATTTTTCAGTGAATAAAAGAAGAGGAAAACTTACATTTTAATGTTATATATTTAGTTGTTCATTCTATTACTATAGTGAGTATAAATGGAAGTGTTATCTTCTACAATTCAGGAGAGTATACCGAGCCTACTAGTATGCAGTGTTGTTGATTATATTCAATGGCTGTTGAAGAGTTTCAGTTGAAGTGAGAAAGTGCAGAATTAGTTTATTCTCAGTGGATTGAAGAGGAGGATCAGTTTTGTGTTGTAGTGGAAGCTTTAAGTACTTATGATCTTTTTCATTGTGTTAAGTGTTGTATTTGTGATAAACTATTGGGATTATAGTATAAAGAACGCTAGTGGGATGCTAGTATAATTTTGGAAAAGGTCCATACCTACCCATAATGGTTTTAGGGTGATACCTGAAAAACCCAATTTTAATTGGTGATTCATTCTTAGTAGATAATATGTGTCTTAGATAATCCTGAACATAGTAAGGATGTAGTCACCCAAATCGGGGGAAAACCTTGTAAAATACTATATACTATGCTTCATTTACTTTCTGTCTTTCATGTGGTATATTTGTGTTTGTAAACAGGGATGGTTCATTCACTTTAACAATTGCAGAGGTTAAAATTAAAAGGAGATAAGAGAAAAGAAAAGAAAATTGGTAGAACGTTGTGTACACTGATTCAACCTCCTCTTAGTATACCTGCATGATCCACTGGACACTTCAATTGGTATCAAAGAATAGTTTACACCTCTGATTGGATCTATCTTATTGAACTGGTTGTTTTTATCAGACTTATATGAAGTGAAGATTTAATTTTGAATAAGAAATAGAGTTGTATCAAATGGAAAGTTCAGTTTCTATCTCTATTAGTGTCAATAAGGAGGCTTTTTCAAAAACCTTGAAGAAGAGACAGAAGAAAGAGGCAAGAAATCTAAGAAAGAATTTTAAGAAAAAAGAGGATATATCAAAAACTAAATGTATTTAGAATGTTATTCTATCAATAGTATCTATTAAATTAGTTGATAAATATTCTTTTTATGAGTATGTTTGAAGTGGTGATGAAGAATAATTTATTGAATCACTTAGTGAATTTTATTCAGAAATCAAAGAATATTTGAAGAATATTCCTATCAAAGTTTTCACTAAAAAATTTGTTTTTATCAAGGGACTATATGATGAAAAGTCACAACTTTAAAAGGAAGATGAGGATATAGAGAAATCCTTAGCAAAGAAGTTTTAAATATGTAAACTTCTCTAAAAAAATATTGATGACAAATAAGAAATTGTATCACCTTACAATGAACATTTCTACTATATTGAAGAATAATTACAAAGAAATGTGTGTGAGAAATAAGTCTCTGATAAGGTACTTATTGAGATGATTCATACACTTGAAGAATCTCATAAAGATATTATGAATATTAAGGACTCTTAGTTGTAAATAAAATAAAAGGATGATACATTCATCCTAGCTGAAGAATCAAAGGAATAGTTTGTAATTCATTAAAACGAAAGATTCAATTTGATTGAAGATGAATTAAAAAGAACTATATGTGAGAAGGATGTGACTGAGAAATATTATATATAATTAATTCATGCATTATAGAAACTATAAGGACCTCTATGAATGTTAAAGAAGCCAACTAGAGGTTATGATAAAGATAATTAAAGAGATGAATAATTCTCTACTAGAAGCAAATCAAATTCATGATGATGAAGTTCAGATAATGAAGATTCAAAGGGAAGAGAAACTAAAAATTGTTGAGGATGAGAAAAATTTCCTCAATATGAAGTGTCTTTAAATGGAATTAAATTTTAAAAATATAAAGGAAACACAATTAAAGACTTCCCAGAAAGAATGTAAAGACATGGTGAATTAACGTAAAGATCATAAGAACTCTCTAAATATGAAATATCATTAGTTGAAGGTCAAGTTCATAAATCTTGAGAACATTCAATCTGAACATTTACAAAATTATGAGATAAGAAAATCTACCAAGAGTAATTATGAAAAGAGTCATACTTCTAACAAGACTCATTCTAGTGGAAAGAATAGATTGAGATTATCTAAAGATAAATATTTTTCAATCTCACTGAAATAAGTAACCCTTATTCCAGAAGTTTTTATTTGTACTAATACTATTTCATCTATAAGTACAGGTTTAAAAGGGAATTATGGTCAAACATGGATGAAGAAGACCGATGAAGAAATCCACCGTATCTTTAACGGTGTATATGAAGAAGAGTGTGAATTCTTGTTCCCTACAAAGAGCTCATATGAGGAATCATACTATCTAAAAACAAAAGGTCGTAAAATCTAGCCAAGTGGAAGCACATAAGAAGAGATCAATATTTTTTGGCTATTGTTAGTGTTGTTGGAAATTTGGGCATCAAGATATTGAATTTTGGCATAATATGCCTTTTCATGATAATTATAGAAGGCCAACATTAATGGGGAGTAGTTATGATGTAAAGTGGAATTCTACAAACTTGAAGCATAATTCACAAATAAAGAATAATTTATCTATAAATAATATATTTTATTTCCTTTAATAATTTTGTGATCATTTCAATATAAGTGGTCACAATTATAATGAGTGCTGGTATGTACCAACTATGCACTATACAAATGTTGATATGAAGACAAGACCATAAAAAATGAAGAGGCAAAGAAAAAAAGTAGAAAATACTTCCTAGGGGTGTGAGTAGGATAATAGAGTTAAGATAATTGTGAAGCAAGCTACAATAAAGAAGAATGATGATATGAATGCCACACCAATAAAAAGATACTTATACTATGGAAGAAACGTCCATGTAATGGACCTTTGAAAATAGGTCACAAAAATCAATGCTTGTGGAAGAAAGCTGAAGCAGAAAAATAAATTAATCATAGAATCAAGTAAAATGGTTTATTTAGTGCATGAAAATCAAGATTAAGTATTCTAATTTCTTTAGATGTTGTCTAAAATGGATAACCCTATGATTGTTAGAGATTTTTATGGGAGGTGCAAAATGTCTAGACATATTGCTGATAAATGCATGACATGGTTACGTAAAAAAATAAAACTAGTGAAGAAAAAATAAATAACACCAATGACTTATTATATTACAAATGTTACTATAAAGAAGGATTATATACACAAGAAGAATTCTGAGCATGTTCCAAAAGAGTTCTTAGTTATATGGCCAGAGTAGCTAGAATTGGCTAAAAAGTTAGAACATGATCAAAAGAATGAAAATGCACTACTTTCTAATGTGAATAAGTCTATTCCATCTAAGATGAAATCTAAATAAATCAAGAAGTACATGTTTTATTTAATGATAAAATTTGTAAATTCAATGAAGGATCAAGCATGATGAGTTTTCATAAATCTGGAGTATAATTAAAATAAGTTTCTCGGTTGAGAATTATATCTCACCCCAGTTTCTATAACTAAAAAAGTCATTGAATAACTAGCTTATTCCCATGTATATTTTGTGTTTGTTTCTTTAATGTAAGGTAATTAAAAGTGAGACACATATTCAGGGGGAGTCCTAAAGATATGAGTGCAGTGAAAATATTATACATCATCCAAGAGGCTATCCATCATAGAGTTATTTAATTCAATTTATATTAAAATTGTTCTTAGAATTCATTCTTGAAGAAATCTAATATTGATAAAGAATATTGATTAATCTCATACCTCCAGGGGAGAAATGCTGGATAACTATCCCAGTTGAATTTCTCAATTGGTATCAAATGAATATTTTAAGTTCAAGTAAGAGATTTATCTAATGATTTCAAATTCTAGAAATTAAAACTTGTCATTAAAAAGTATGTTCTCCTATATATATAAATGAAAACTATGAATAATAAGAGGATAAATTGGTAATTTTAGGATACAATTAGAATGGATTGATAAAGGGGAATTGAATTCTTATAGTTGAATGTTTTTAATCTATTTTTCATGATGAATTCAGGATATTATCTGAGTATATTTTTAATAACTCCTAAAAGAAGGTTTAAATGTTTGCATCACATTTTAAAAAATTTGAAAACTTTGATGTCTAGATTGATCACTCTTGTTTTCTATACTGGGATAGCCCACATAGACTTAGATATGATCAATTGACGACTCATTACTTTAAGAAAGGTGATTAATTCCTTCTTTCAAGCAGATCAATTTGAATTTATGATAAGTGGAATATCTTATGGAATAAGAATATTGAATGAGAGAAGAAGAAAATTTTAGTAGTTATAGAATGAGATGAGTTAAATTATTTCCCATACTTATATATTTGGTTTTATTATCAAGTAAGGGGGAGAATAAAACATTGACTTTTAAAGTAAAATGGTTATTGACAACAAATCCAAAGGGGAATATTGAAGAACTGGAATTTATTGAAAGTAATATTTTTGTTGTAATTGTTTTCAATAAATTTATTTGATAAAAATTCAATGTGACATTAAATGATGGTTGGAATTTTTCCTTTGAATTATTTTTGAGAAATATTCATGTTTTGGCATGGTTGTTTTTGATTTTAAGAAGTTGATTTTAATAAAGCAACAATAATTATGATGATTGCAGAGTTAGTCTTTAGTTCCAATAATTGTGAAAATATGTATGCACATTGTTTACCACCTTTTAAGAAGACCTTATGATACTGATTATCAATCATTATATTGATGAAATGTAGAAAAATGGAAATGAATAATGTTTTGATGATCTTTTAAGTTTTATTATCAAATTATTGATGAATTTAAGAGTTAAAAAGAAAGAGGAAATATTATTTCCATGAAAAATATTTATTTTTCATGATGAATATTTTGAGGAGGTTAAAATATTTAGGCTTTGATTCATATGTTGTATGTGAGAATATTTTTTTTATCCTACCAAAAACTATGGAGCTTCACCATGCCAACCAACATAGGGGAGCTGCATCCAATGATTATGTGGGAATCCAAGCCCCTAATCTGGACAACGAGGCTTATCGAGGAAGAGCTATAAGTTAGAGTACACCCCAGAGATGCATGGGGAGAAGTATGCAACCACAATGTGGGGAAGAATAGTGGTGGATGAGGGTAGTGGCATGTGGTGGTGCCACAAAGTCATGTGTATGGGACCGGTAACCATTTCTAGTTGGAATATTCCTCATCCTATATTATAAAGAGAGATGAATGAGTTACTGTTTCTATATAGGATCACACACTGTAGATCAGAAAGAATGGTGATGATTAAATCTTGATCTATTTCTATAAGTCATCCTATCATCATTGTATGTCTTCCTCTTCATCTAAGATCCTCTTTTACCTTGAGCTCACCCGAGGATCGCTGCTCCCTGGGATTTCCATGAGCGATGTCAACAGAAGCTGGATCCAAGATTCCGATCATCATTTGAGCATTATTTTGATTCCATTATGATTGAAATCTCATGAAACTACATTTGTATGATGAACTGAAGATCAAATCAATGCAATGCAGTAAATAAGAAAAATATTGTTTTTATGATGACATTGTTTATCAGCAATTGCAAAATAAAGGTAGTTTGATTGAAGAGAGGTGGTGTGCTCGATCTTGGTCGGTGGTGTAGTTGCCTATAAATACTGGTGGCTGAGATCATTTGCTATGTGAAGTCGCATTTCTCTTCTGAGAGGATATTTATAGAAAAAAAGAGTCATGTAAATGATCTGGTTTTCATAAGATAAAGGCTTCGTATTGTTTCTGTTTATGAGTGAAGGTTAAGAGAACCTAAAAGTGTTCAACATGTGCTTAGAAAACTCATATAGATTTTTAAAGGAACTTATTTCCATGAAGAATATGGTATTACTATATGTAGCGTCTCCCTAACATTTGCGATGAACATAGTCAACTCACACATTCTTATACTTGAGTGAATTCTTTGAACTATGATAGACAGTGTTGCATACAAATGATTAGTTTTCACAAGACAGAATGGTATCAAAAAATTATCTGGACGTGTAAAAGAGAGAAAGTTCATGCACATGCATGGTATCCAGGCTTATAACATATGAAGTGTGTGTGTGCTAAAGAAGTTTGAGAAGGAGAAACAAAACAGTGCACACCTATTCTTGTTTGTGAAATTGATAGAGAATAAAATGCATTATGTAAGAATTATGAATGCATGGATATTATGTTTATATTGTCTGTGAATGAGAAGAACAAAAATGTCAATGTATGTGTTTGGGTTTTCATGCAAAATGATTAGTCAGTGCGTGTGAGCATATAAGGTGTACATGAAGGAACAAAAAAGTAGACATTGTATTATATACACCCTTGTACAAATGATTTTCATGATACATACATGAAATAATCATACTATGAGTTAAATTAATGAAACATATGATGAATATATGCTTTCTAGACCATGAATGATGAATATATTAATATGTATGCACGAGAAAAGCAAAGTGTGAAGGAAATTAAAGTGAGACAATATTTGTGTGTGTGTGATAGCATTGTGTTATTGATCAAAAAAGGTAAAAATAATATACATTATTGTGCATTTATTATTGCACAAAGAAGACATAAAACCAGTGGGGATAATTATATTCATTTAGTATTTTTCATGTGATAAGGATATTTACATGCATGAAGAACAAATGATTTTTATGTGTGTAATAATTTAAATGAGTTGAAGAAATATTTTTCAGTGAACTAAAGAAGAAGATGACTTACAGTTTAATGTTATATATTTAGTTGTGCATTCTATTACTATAGTGAGTTGAATTAGAAGTGTTATATTTTAAAATTTTGGAGAGTATACTGAGATGACTAGCATGCGGTGTTGTTGATTATATTCACTGGCAGTCAAAGAGTTTTTGTTCAAATGAGAAAGTGTAGAATTATTTTATTCTTAGTGGCTTGAAGAGGAGGATCAATTTTTTATTGCAGTGGTAGTTTGAAGTTATTATGATCTTTCTCATTATGTTAAGTGTTGTATTTGTGAAACACTGGTGGGATTCCAGTATAAATAACACTGTTGGGATGTGAGTATAATTTCAGAAAAGGTTCATACCAACCCACAATGGTTTCAGGGTGATACTTGACCAACCCAATTGTAATTGGTGATTCATTATTAGTGGAGAATATATGTCTTAGATAATCCAGAACGCAACAAGGACATAGTCACCCACATTGGGGGTGTACCTTATAAAATATTGCGTGTTGTTCTTCGTTTACTTTTTTTCTTGCATGTGGTAGATTTGTGTCTGTTAATAGGGAAGATTCATTCACTCTAACAAGTGAAGATGTTCAAATTAAAAGGGGGTAAGAGAAAAGGAAGTAAAATTAGTAAAAACTTATGTACTTTAATTCACCCCTCTTAGTGTACCTATATTATCCACTTGACACTTCAGATCCCAACCAACTTTGAAATTCGTAGAGTAATCTCTCAGCATGTATTCTATATTTTGAATATTCCTCTTAGATTGAACATATGTCTGAGGGTGATAAGATGTACTGAAACTGAAATACATATCCATGAACTGCTTAAAAATTCTCAAGAACTTTGAGTTAAACCTTAGATCCCAATTAGATATTATTTAGAGTGGTACTCCATGTTACAAATCCTTAATATATAACTGAGTAAGATGATCAAGTGATAAATCATATCTAATACCAATAAAATGTGATGATTTCCAAATACAATGTACTATAACCCGAATAAAATTATGACCTTTAGAAATTTTGGGGAGTCCAATAATGAAATCCATAGTAATGTTTTCCTATTTCCATTCTGCTACAGGAAATGGTTGTAACATCCCCTTAGAATTCTATCTCTCAGCCTTAACTTATTGACACTCAAATCATCAGAATACATACTAAAAAATATCCCATTTTATGTTATCCCACCGGAAATGCTCTTTAAAATCTATATATATCTTTTTCACTCCTAGGATGAATAGATAATGATGAACTATGATATTTATCCAATAGATCATTATTCATGTCTGGTATTGATGAAACTCATACTTAGTTCCCAACATTATCATTCTATCCTGGTCATAGTTGAACTTAAGAATACTCCTGACCTTTTTTAATTCTACATCTTCCTTCAGTGCATTCTTAATCCTCTCATGGATAGATGATTGAATATTCACATGAGAAAGATAATATTTGTAACCTTTCCATAATATTTTAATATCAAACTTCTTAAAATCTATAAATATTAGATCTCTTTCAATCCTCGTCATGGAAAAACTAGCATGGTCTTTCCGACTTAGAGAATCATTTACCATGATTTCCTTCCCAGGGTGGTAATGTATTGATCATTCATAATTTTTGATCAACTCCAACCATATTCTATGGTGCATATTAAAATCTTTTTGTGTAAATATATACTTAAATATTTTATGATTAGTATATATATCACACCTTTTACTATACAAATAATGTCTTCATAACTTTAATGAAAAAATTACTACTACCAACTCCAAATCATGAGTTGGGTAATTTTTATCATGAGTTTTAATTTATATAGAGTAATAATCTATCAAAATATCATTATATATGAGGAAACATCACAATATATTCTTTGACGCATCACTATATATCAAAAACACTTCTCCACTATAGGGTTGTGTAACCATAGGTTCATTGACCAACCTTCTCTTTAGTTCTTTAAAATTCTTCTCACACTCATCTATCCACAAGAACTTAACCCACTTTTAATTAAATTTTTTTAGTGTATTAGATAGTTGTGAGAAATATATTCCAAAGCATCGATAATATCCAGTTAAACCAAGAAAACTAGGGATATCAGTTACCATGGTTGGTGTAGGCCATTGATAAATAACTTCCATATTTGAAGAATCCATTGATATACCCCCACTTGAAATTATATGACCCAATAATGTTATTTTTTCCTTCCAAAATTCACACTTAGTAAATTTTTTATATAATTTATACTTCCCTAGGTTAATCAACACAATACTCAAATATTCCTAATGATTTCATTTTCTCATAAAATATATAAGAATATCATATATAAATACTACCAAAAACTGATCACAGTAATCTATGAAGTAGCTATTCACTAAATCCATGAATATAAAAGGATAAATGGTAAGTATAGATGTAATTATAATAAATTTATTATAGACATATGTTATATAGAAGGCTGTCTTGGGTATACCCTCCTTATTGAACTATAGCTGATGATATCCACACCAAAGATCACTCTTGGAAAATATTTAGCTCCACATTGACCCATATTTATTCTTAATAAAAAGAATAAGTGTAACCCATGCTAAAGCAATAGGACAAATGAACCCCTTATCTAGATTCCCATTGATTTTATTATTCAATTCCTACAACTCAATTGATTCCATTCTATTTGTATTTTAAATAATGTATCACTGGGTATGAGTTCTATTAAAAATTCAACCTCACAATTCGAGGAAATACTAGGAAAATATTTTAAAAATATCTCAAAAAAGTATTGTGAAAGAGGAATATACTCAATTTTGTAGTATATACCAAACTATATGAGTTATATAACTCTCTCTAATTGGTATAAAAACCCATATGATGGAAGTAATTTTTATTGGAAGTTTTGGTTCATCCCCGGACTAATAGACGATCATTGGTTGATTCAAAATATCGAATGTTACTTCCCTTCCTTGACAATTGAGATGGGATCTATACCAAGAGAACCAATCCATGAAAAAAAATAAATCAAATTCAACTAGATAAAGAATATTTTTTTTATAGGAATCACATTCCCACAAACTTCTATTGGAGAGGAGATATAGACTAGAGTTATAGACATCTCACCATTAGGAGTTTTCACTACCAAATCAACATCTAATCATTAAGGTGGTGATGTGATACC
Organism: Viscum album; assembly: GCA_963277665.1. Lineage (NCBI taxonomy): Eukaryota > Viridiplantae > Streptophyta > Magnoliopsida > Santalales > Viscaceae > Viscum > Viscum album. The sequence goes on from OY728136.1 coordinate 139,887,591, forward strand.
CTTAGAAAATTATTTTGATATAAAAGAGTGGGTAGAAATTGAATCAAACAAAATATTTTCATTTTTAGATTGGATAATAAGTGTACCTTTCACCACATAATTAGAGACCCCCTTCATTTGTAGTAATTATATAAGTTTGGACTTACCCTAGCTTCCTTTGTGGTAAGTTACCTTAATTCTTGGGAAAATGGTTTAAAAAATGACCCACCAATTTATAGTTTATGCACTAGATAGTAGTGGTTTCTTTCTTTACCATGCATTCAAGATCCTTATGACCCCTTTATCTACACTTAAAATTGACTCATGTCTCTATTAAGTAAGTACCCGTGTGTTTCTTTATACAATTATCACATATTGGAAATCCCATCCTCACTTTATTATTATTTAAAACATAAATTTTTCCATGGTTCTCAACTGAACTCTTATTTTCTTGGCTTCCTATAAAGATATAAGACTTGGAAAATTCTTTCTCTATCTTGATGTCACTTAAAAATATTTCAATATATGATTAATTTTTTTTTGAGAAACTAGTGCCCCTCAGAGACTCTGTTTAATCCCTTCAAAGAAATGTCCAATCTTACTTTATGGATTAAATATATAATCCAAAAAATTCATGGATAATCATTTAATGGTATCCTCATAATCTAGAACACCTTCTTCTTTATTTTGATTTAAAGTGAGGAACTTACTCTCCATTTCATCTCACCATTCACTAGGGAAGTATTTGTCAAAGAATATCACTTTAAATTATCTCCATTCCATGTTTTTTTATTTTTTAAACCTATTTAGTATTCTAGATAAATTACCATTATTTATCAATATCTCCTATAAAATAAATTACTTCCCGAATTAACTTTTCACTTTCATTACATCCCAAATCTAGGAATATATTTTTGAGGGACTTAATACATTGTTTAGCTACCAATGGATTAGTGGTTCCATTAAAATATAGAGGCTTATATCACATGAAGTGATCCAATATATGTGAATCATGCTATGGAACTATAGGTTGTTCTATACATGCAATGTTATTTGTCATAAAATGAGTTAACTTTCCAAATATGGCCATGATATGCTTAGTTCCAACACTAACTATATTGGATTTCTCATTAGGACAATATTTACATTGTCTTCAGGTTTTTATTCCATTTCTTTCATTAGGAACCATCACTAAATAATGGAACACACTGAGTTATCTCATAATTATCATGAATATTGAGATATAAAAAATCCTTATAATGGTAAAAGTTCTCAATTAATATAAGGTATTATCATAATTCTCATGTTAGCTATGTTCATTTAAAATCTAGTTCCCAAGGTTCCTACTAAACTTGATCTGATATCAACTATAGAAACCCAAAATACAATAACCCAAAGTTTATGTTTACTTTATTATATTGGTATAAGATACAAGGGATCTCACCATGTAGGATCAATCAATTTAGCAATCTTGAAAAACTAGATACATACATGATTCCCATATTAAATTAGAAATATAAAATTAATAACATAAGAAACATTCTCACATCCGTAATATTATTTGTATTGTACTTATTCATATCCCGGGGAAAGGAAAACAAATAAAGGGTGATATCATATGCTCAATAAAGATTACATATAGTGGAATTTATTATAAGTAAATAAGGTATAATCAACATGAAATAGTGGATAATAAAAAAAATTCCATTCAATAAATACTTGAGTTTAACGAGTATCCATGTCTAATGTCAACATAGAAAACAAAAGGACAATAAAAATTTAATTCTTAATAATGGAAATTCATAATTCTGGACATTTATGATCAAGGCCTCTCAATCAAGATATCATGAATCTTTCCACCATGTCCTCTAAAACAAGACATCATTATTAATAAATGTGTAAGAGTAAAATAAATACCCATCTAATATGGAATTTATGAATTTTTTTATCATGAGACATATCAATGGAATAAGGGGATATGAATAACCATGCCCCACCCATCACTTATACATCCAATGAAATCATTATATTTTGAATGATCAATACAATTCATTCTAAAAATTCATTATAAATTAACAATTATCAGTATTGAATTAAGAATATGTAACATTAATACTTGATCATCATATAAAATCCATAGAAATAATAAATATGATTTAATTGGATTATATCCTTAGTAATATCAATTGGTGTTGTCATAGTTGAAAATATCTTTAAAAGATCACTCAAACATTTCTTGATTCAGAACACCATTTTCACTTTGAAATAAAATATCAAAATCTAAAAAATTGAAAAATATTAAAGAAAATATTTTCTTTGAAAATAAATTTGGAAAATTGTAAAGGAATATTTAAATTAATGAGCAGTCATGATGGCGAGAAATTCTATTCATTTTATATACATTAAAACAAAGATTCCTTTTATATTTTTGATAAAAATTCAAAATTACCTTGTTTGGAAAATGACAAAAAGATTCCATTTAAAACATTTTGTTAAAATTAAATCATGGGTAAAAATTAATTTAAACAATAATAGGGTAATATTAAAAACATTCTTGAAAACATATTTAGAAATCATAGACATGGAAGAAAATGATTCTTGACTAAAGAGGAAATATTGTCTATTTTTCTTTAAATCATTTTCTTGATCTTTTTAAGTACCAAAGAGATACAAATGGAATTATTACTTAAAAATTTAGTAATTAACATTGGATAAGAAAATTAAATTATTTTATCAAATAATTATCATATAATTTCAAACATAAATAATCACAAAATCAAATGAGATTGTAAAAGAAAACCTTTACCATAAGTTTGAATTTCCTTGTAAATGATTTTAACTTCATGTATAATAAATTTAGATTTATTATAAATATATACCATATTAATTTACATACTTATAATATCATATATTATCTAATTATAATATTTTAATCACCTATTAATAACTTTTTATTAAAATCATCGTTTATGGGTATTAACCGTTTCATTTCTCCAGAGAACTTCAGTTTACTAGTTCTAGTCCTTATACTTTGATCATGGTTCTATAATATACATAATTTTACTAATTATATAAATATCATATATATTCATTATATATATTTTTGTATTTATCCATATAAGGCATATATAGGAAAATGAGTTACACCATTCATGGAGACAATTGGTCGTACATACGCATGAACACTATTTTCACTTTTCAATAGATGGAATGAAAGAAAAGTAAATAGTAATTAACCTTTCAAGAATAATTCTATATAATATATATTAATTAAATATATCTTTATTACTATCCATGTGTTAAGGAAAATAAAAACAAATCACACCGCTTCATGGAGGTGGTAGTCCATATGTACGCATGAGCAACATTATTGTTTTCCAATGGATGATAAAGTAAGAAGGTAGATATGATATTATAATTTAATAAGAATTATTATTTCATAAATATAATTTATAAAAATTAAATCCATTATAATAATCATTCATTAAATATGGTGATGTAAAATGAATTGCATCACTACATGGAGGTGATATTCCGCATGTATGTAGGAGCGATACTTTTACTTCCTATTTGATGGAAAAGAGGGTAAATAATAGTGGTTACATAATCATAATAACATTTAATTATATTAAGGATACTAAATTTATTATTTTATGATAAATAATACATATTTAGAGGATATAAAAGAAGAAATAAAGTTGAAATTTCTTGGTTAAGACTTACACCTCTTCGTTGAGAAACCTATTTTGGTATACACATTAATCCTTGAAAGGATGATCCTTTGGAAATACCAAAATCTATAGGATGTGGTTAAGGAATCTTGTAAGGTATTATTTCTAGTATTTATTGATCTATACAACTCAAAAGGTGTGATAAATAGAGGAGAATTTATTCCCTTTTATAAGTGGAGTGAGGGGCACTCTTGGAATTACTTAAAGTATTCAATTAATATAAATTAATTTTAATGGAAAAATGACACCAAATTGAAAAAAATAGAAGATAATATGGGAATGATTCTAAACCCTCTCATAAAACAAAATTTGGATAAGAACTATTTATGTTTTAACACTTACCTCTTAGTTTTAATTGAATTAATACCGTGTCAGCATTGTGTAAGAATTTATGGTAATTATTAAGTCATTAAAAATAAAAAATAATTTAACATGATAAAAAAATTAATTCATATATAAAATAAAATTTTAAAAATAAACATAACCTCTTATTATCCTTATGACAAAATATTAAAGATATTAAAGTCAAGAGAATTACATTTTGTATTTATTCTTTTTTAAAAAAAATATAAATGCCAATATAAATGAAAAATGGCACCAAGTGGCCATATTTTCATGACACAGATTATAATTTTATAACTCAACTCAGATAATTGGATAAATTCAAGTTTTATAGTAATTTTAAATCCGTACCCTAAAGTTTAAACCCTGTTTTACCCTTTTTTCCCTTACCATGGTGAAACATATTTACTAAGGTTACTATTTGTAATGATAAAAAATAAAATGGAAATATTTGCAAAATTTTATCCTCATGATTATAAATATGGAATAAATTTTATTAAATTTAATTCACAGAGGTGACATAATTTAATTTAAAATTAATCCCGTGAAACACAATGAAAAGCAATTTTCCCAAGAAATACCTTTATAAGTATAAAAATGTTTTTATAAAAAATTAAAGATTAATGTTGATTACAATAAAATTTATTAGGTTATATTTAATAATAATAAACTAATTAAATTTTAAAACTAATCCAAAATAGAATGAAACTTTTTAAATACTGGAAAAGAAAACACAATTTTCAATAAAATTCTATATATTTCATTATTCACTGAAAAATAAGACTTTTCATAAAATTCTAAAAAAATCATCATAAGATAATTTTAATATGATAATTTCATAAATTATATTATTTTTTAAAATAAAACATCAAAAATTTCAAAAAGTTAATTATAATATTAGCTCACAAAGCGTAATAAAAATCATTTTTGAAGAAAAACTATTATTGAACTATCAAATATCTTTTTTGGAAATTGAGTAATTATTTCATAAGAATTAATTAATAATTTTGTATGAGTAAAATTTTTATAAATATTTTTTATAATGTGGCTAATCCAATACATACCACCAATTTTAATAGGTAGATTATAATGATATACAATATACAGGTTTATTTAGACATGGGGTTGAATGTTTCATAAGCTATCAAAGAGATTTAATTTATTTGAATATAAATATATCATAAAATATTAGGGTGTTACATTAAACCCCTATTGTAAGAATTTTTCCATCGAAATTATGTCACTCTGATACAAAAAACCAAGGATAACTCTGCCTCATAACATCCTCTAGTTCCCATGTAGCTTCTTTAATTTGATGATTTCACCACAAAACCTTGACCAGGTTAGTAGTCTTGATTCATAGGACTTTTTATCTATAATCTAGTTTCTTCAGTGGTAGATCCTCATAATATAGATATTTCTCTAGTGGCATGACCTCAAAGTCTAGTGCATGTGAATGATTAGCTATATACTTTCTCAAGAGTGATACATGGAACACACCATAAACTTTAGAGAGATTTGGTGGAATGAATAAGAAATAAGCTATCATCCCGATACAATAAATAATTTTGAAGGAATAATATTTATATGGATTATATTTCCCTTCTTTCAAAATATCATAACATTCTTCCATGGAGATATTCATTGGGATACCTTGTCACTAACTTTAAACACTAGATCTCACTGTTGTTTTCTAGTATAATTTTTTTTCGACTCCAAACTTCCCTTATGTGATGTTGAATGGATCTAACCTTCTCTAAAATTTACTTAGCTAGATTAAGTCCCAATAGATTTATTTCTCCAACTTCATCCCATAATTTTGGATTTATGCACTTCCTACCATAGATATCTTTATAAGGATCCATCTGAATGCTCGAGTAAAAGATATTATTGTCATAAAAATTACAAAAAAGGGATGTGTTGATCCAAAAAACCTTTGAAATACATACATAAATCTCTCAACATGAATTATTGGGTTTTAATGGTCCTCTCATACTGACCATCTATCTGAGGGTGATAAACATTACTGAAACTCAACTCTATATCCAGGACCCATGTAAGACTTCTATAGAACTTTGTGGTAAACCTCAAATCCTGATTAGATATGAATGAGAGTGGTTCTCCATGAAATCTAAAAAAATCATTAATTTATAACTGATTAAGTTGTTAAAGAGAGAAATATTCTCTAATAGAAATAAAATGTGGTGATTTTTTAAGGAAATCAACTACAACCCAAATATAATGATGGCATGTAGATGTTTTGGGAAGTCTGATGATGAAATACGTGGTAATGTTTTCCCATTTCCATTTCAGTATAAGTAATGGTTGTAACATCCCCTTAGATTTATATCTATTATCTATAACTTATTGACACACTAGGAATTGAGATACATACTCAGCAATACCCCTTTTTTATGTTATCCCACTAGAAATATGCTTTCATATCTCTATACATATTTGTACTCCCAGTATGGATATAGAATGATGAACTATGGGATTCTTCCAAAAAATCCTTTTCAAGTATAGTATTGACAGAACACATAATCAGTTCCTAAACCTTTTCATTTATCATAATCATGGTTGAACTTAGGAACATTCCTCACGTTCTTTTATAATTCCACATCTATCTTTGGTGCCTTATTAATCCTCTAATGGATAGATGGTTGAACATTCATATAAGTACGATAATATTTGTCTCCTTTCCCCAATATTTAAATATCAAACTTCTATAAATCCATAAATATTGGATCTCTTTCAAACCTCATCATAGACAAACTATCATGGTCTTTCCAACTTAGAGAACTAGACACCATATTCACCTTCCTAGGGTGGTAATGTATTGGATAATAATAATCCTTGATCAAATATAACCATATTTTCTAGTGTATATTCAACTCTTTCTATGTAAATAAATAATTCAAGATTTTATGATCAATATATATATATATCACACCTTTGGATGTAAAGATAGAGCCTCTATATATTTAATGAAAAAATTATTGCGACCAACCTCAAATCATGATTTGGGAAATTTTTCTCATGAGTTTTCAATTGGTGAGTGGAATAAACTATCACTATATCATTTTTCATGAGGATAAATCCCATTAACTTATTTTTAGTATAACTATATATCAAAAAAAATTCTCCACTATAGGGTTGTGTAAGCACAAGCATACTGGACAAACTTCTCTTTAGTTCTTTGAAATTCTCCTCAAATTCATCTTTCCAAAAAAACATAACCCCTTTCTGAGTAAAATTAGTGAGTGGATTATATAGTCATGATAAATCACTTACAAAGCTCAAGTAGTATCCATCCAACCCAAGAAAACTATAGATCCCAATTATCGTGGCTGGTTTAGCCTATTACTCAATAACATCTATCTTTGAAGGATCCACCGATATACCCATAATTGAAAGTAATTGACCCAATAATGAGACTTTTTATAGCTAAAACTCACACTTGGTAAAATTTCAATATATATTATCCTTCCTCAGGTTCATCAACAAAATCCACAAATTTTATTCATGTTCTTCATTGATCTTTTAATATATAAGAATATCATATATAAATACTACCACAAATTGATCAAGGTAATCTATAAATACTCTTTTCATTAAATCCATGAAGATAATAAGATCACTGGTTAGTCTAAATGGAATTACTATAAATTCATAATGACCATACCTTATATGGAAGGATTTATCGAGTATATCCTCCTTCTTGACCCTTAGCTAATGATATCTAGATCAAAGATCAATCTTGAAAAAACATTGATCTCCTCATAATTGATCAAAAAGATCATTGATATAGGGTAGAAGATAGTTTTTATTAAAATTCATCGTTTTAAGTTCTTGATAATCAATGAAAATATTCATTGAACCATATTTATTATTAACAAAAAGAATAGGTGTACCCCATAGTGAAGCACCAGGGTGAATGAATCCCTTACCTAGATTCTCCTAGATTGTCTTCTTCAATTACTATAAATCAATTGAGTCCATTATATATGGAGTATTTGAAATAGGTGTATTACTAGGTATGAGTTTTATAAAAAATTCAATGTCATGATTCATGGGAATACTTGGAAAATCTTCTAGAAAGACATAAAAAAACTCCTGTAAAATAGGCATATCCTCAATGTTTCATTTCTCCCAAAACATCTGAGATAAGTATCCCTCTTGAATAAGTAGATAAACCCATATGATGGAATTAATTTTTATTGGGAGTTCAGTTCTATCCTCACACTGATAGATGATTTAGGTTGATTTAGAATATCAAATGTTACTTACCTTCATTGATAATTGATATGGGATATATATTGAGAGATCTAATCTATTCCCAAAATTAAATCAAATTAAACTAGAGGAAGAATAACAAAATTTATAGGAAGTACATTCCAAAAAATTTCTATCATAGAGTAACTATAGACTTGAGATGTGATCATCTTAAAATTAAGAGTTTTAACTCTCAAATTAACTTATTATCACTGAGGTGGTGATGTGATACCCTCATAAAATTCTTCAGATATAAAATATTGGGTAGAGCCTAAACAAAACAATTTTTTTTCACTTTTAGTGTGGATTATAAGTGTAACTTTCACCACATCATTAGGGATACCCATTTTAGCTATAGTAATTGTATAATCTTGTCCTTCTCCCCTTATCTTATTTTATAAAAAGTTCCATTGATTCTTCATACATTAGTTTGAATAATTCCCCATATATTTACAGTTCAATAAATAGATTGTAGTGGTTTATTTATTTACTTTACATTCAAGATCCTTATGACCCATTTATTTGCACTTAAAATAAACTCATGTTCCCATTAAGTGAGTACCTATTTGTTTCTTTCCAAAATTATAACCTGTTAGAAATTCCATCCTTAGTTTCTTCTTATTTAACACATTCATTTTTTCCTTGGTGCTAAGATGAACCCTTTTTTTACTTCCCTTTAATATATAATAACTATAAAATTATTTCTATAACTTGATGGAACTTGAAACTATATCATCATATCATGAAAAAATTTGAGAAACCAGTTCCCTTCGAAGACTCGGTTAAATCCCATCTAAGAAACATTTAATATTTCTTTCCAAATTACGTATATATTCTGTAACATGCTTATATAATCTTGTAAAGTTAGCCTTATACTCAACCAAACCTTCTTCTTATTTCTACCTTAATGTGAGGAATTTCTTCTTAATTTCAGTTCTCTATTCCTAATATAAGTATTTCTCAAAGAATATCACTTTAAAAGTTCTTTATTCCATGATTTATATTTCATTAATATAGTTAGTGTTTTGGATCAATGACTACCATTGATCTAAATACCATTGCAAACAATACACTTCTAGAATTACCTCTTCACTTTCATTGCATCCTAAAGTTAGGAATATACTTTCAAGGGATGCAATCCATCATTCAACTACTAGTGGATTAGAGGTTCCATAAAAAGAGGTAAGATTCTATCATATGAAGTGATCCAAAAAAGGTGAATCATATTATGGAAGAACTATTTGTTCCATATGGGCAAGGTTATTCATCATAACCAGAGCTAGTTTCCCTAATATGGCTATGATCTTCTCAGTTCCAACACCAGTTATATTGGCTTGCTCAGAAGGATAATATATACATTTTCTTGGGTATTGATTCTCATTCCTCTATTAGGAACCATAACTAAACAATGGAACACATTGATTCATCTCATAATAATCATGAATATTGATATATAAAATAAATATCCCTATAATGATAAAAATTCTCAATTACTGCAAGGGACTATCAAAATTATCATGTTAGATATATTCATTTAAAACCTAGTTCCCAAGGTTCCTACTAAACATTATTTCATACCAACTGTAGAAACCCCAACTCCAGTAACTTAGAGTTGGTGTTTAAATTTTTTCATCAGTACAAGATATAAGGGATCACACCATGAAAGATCGATCAGTTTATCAGTCTTGGAAAACTAGATACATATATGATTCCTATATTACATTGGAAATATAAAATACATAGCATAATAAACATTATTTCAACCTTGATATTATTTTTAATATCTGTTGAACCCTCTGGGAGAATTAGTTGAACTCATATTTTTATAATCCCAATTATGCTCACTTATATTAGGATAATCCCAATTATTCTCACTTATATTATGATAATCCCAATTATGCTCACTCATATTATGCTAATCCCAATTATGGTTTGATAATCCCTATATTTATTAATGGTTAATTACTTATTTCAGTATTTTTGTACACCATGCACATATTCATATATTATAATATTTACATAATCTTCAGAGAATTCGGTTACTGGATGGATATATATTCTAAATTAACCCATTCTGCCAATAGAATGCTTAAACAGACAAGTGGTCACCGTTACAGAACAAAGATACAGATACATCAAGTCTACCGACATGTGAAGGTCACCGATACATCAAGTCTACTGATACATGAAGGTCACCAATACATCAAGTCTACCGATACGTAAAGGTCACCGATACATCAAGTCTACCGATACATCAAGTCCACTGGTACAATAAGTCTATCGTTATACAAGCTCACCGATACAACAAGTCACCGTTATGCAAGCCTACCGTTATAGAGAAGTTACCGAAGGAAGTATACCGATACACCAAGGAAGATACCGGTACAACAAGGCTACCATTACACAAAAGGTCACTGGTACACTAAGTCTACTGCTACCGATCAAGTATACCGACAGACATGAAGTCTACTGATAGAAAGGCTACCGTTACACAAGAGGTTACTGATACAAGAGGTTACCGATACAAGAGGTTACCGATACAAAGACTTACCGATACACAAGGCTACCGATATCCAAAACTACCATTCTAGAGAATCTGACGCTGCCTTAATTTCTTTATCTTTATTTAATCTAACCAACGGTCATATTAGGTATATTTTAATGATCTGTCATTTATTTAATAAAGGTTGTTGGATGTCAGGAAACCGTACCTCGTACCTACAAAAAGAAATAATTTCTTTTGCTGGAGCTCATGCCATAAATACAAGAAGTCCCTGTTGCTGCAAAGGGAGACACACATGTGAAAGACACGAGGAATATACAATCACAATACAGAAGTGAACTACAAGTGAAATACACAAGAAGAGATCATTCATGCACGATCAAGAAGACAAAGAAGCTCATACACACTCAAGTTTACTCAAGAAGAGTTCGTTACATTCACAAGGACTTTGAAGAACTTCATCTACTACATTTTCACTATTTATGAACCTGGATGTCAAGCAGATGACACTCTGTTTTTCAGAAAAAAACCAGAAGAGGACTCAGAACCATTTCTGATCAAATTTGAAGAAGTCCAGAGCTACACTGCAATCACTAGAGCCATTCTAAACTCTATATCTTACTCAGTGATTTATTATTTACATTACGAGCAGTGTGTATCATCTGTTTTAATTTACACACATACTGTCTCCTAAAACTTAACTGGAGGATCTTTAAATCCTCATTCAAACTCCTTACATTTTCTATTTCCCACTATGGATAGTGGTAGAGGTCGTGTGTGACCTGGAAAACTGTATTTTCTGTTGTTTTTGTTTCCCACGTAGAACTGTGGTAGAGGTCTTTGACCTGGACAGTTGTAAACTGTTTTGAACCCTGATCCAGGTTGTGGATACAATTTATATAAATTGTTGAGAGGACTAAGTCTCAGCTTGAGACTGAACCTCTTGGTCATATCTGCTGTGCTTTATTTAGTTTTATCTAAAACCTTTTATTCCGCTGCCAAGTGCTTTAAAAACTAAACTATTTTTCAAAGTTACTATGATAATTTAATTATCAAGTGTTTGCATTATTTGTAAATCAGTAAGTTAGTTTCAAAAGCTAATCTGATCCTCTGATTAGATTAACTGGGAATTAATCAATCCTTTGAGAACCTAGCTGAAAGTTTGCTTTAGTTCAAATTCACTACAATTCAATTAGTATTTTAAATTGGGGGAATTTGGTAAAGGATTTTAAAATAGAAATTTTAATTGGAACTCAATTCACCCCCTCTTGAGTATCCACTTCAACCAACATTTGGTATCATAGGTGCTTAAAATATTTTCTGAAGTACTCTGTTTTTCAACTGTGATTTTAGTTGTATTTTAAAGTTCTTAAAATTTCTGTTATTTCTAAATTTATATCTCTTTAATTTTTTTTGTTTTAACCTATTTATCATGGATAACAGACTTGAAGGTGTTTCTACTAATAGACCACCATTTTTCATTGGAAACAACTATGCTCAGTGGAAGATTAAGATGAAAATTCATTTAGAAAGCATGGGTTTTGATATTTGGACTGCCATAGAATCAGAATATAAAATTCCTACTATTGTTAGATCTACTTGGAATGAAGCTACTAAGACAGCCTACAATAATAATTTCAAAGCTATGAATGCTCTGTATTGTGCTTTAGGAGATGAGGAATTTAATAGAATATCTTCTTGTAAGACTGCACATGAAATTTGGGATACTTTAAGTGTTTCTCATGAAGGAACTACTAACGTTAAGGAAATGAGATTAAACACATATACTATTAAATATGATAATTTTAAGATGAATCCTGATGAACCCATTTCTGATATGTATCTCAGGTTTAATGAAATTGTCAGCACAATGATCTCACTGGGAAAGGATGTTCTATCAAAGGAGCAGATCATGAGAATTTTGAGATGCCTACCTAAAAGATGGAGGGGCACTTCTGTTTCAATCAGAGAATCTTGTGATATTGGTGAGATGCCAGTTAAGGAACTTATTGGTAAGTTGATGATGTATAAAGAAGAGCTTAAGGTAAACAAAGAAGAAGAAGATGAACTAAAAAGGAAGTCAGTTGCCTTCAATACATCTACTTCAAAGAATAAGGATAAGGAGAAACTTCAAGCTGTAAGTGATAGATCAAGCTGTGAAGAAAGTGAAAGTGCATCTGACAGTGATGCAGAAATGGCTCACATAGACATATGATTTAAGAAGTTTTATAGGAAAAAGAATTTTTTCAGAAAATCAAATTACAAAGGTAAGTATGACAACAAGGGACACTGGAAAAAGAACTGGAAGAAATTTGACAAATCTGATGAAGTTGTCTGCTATGAATGCTAAAGAAAAGGACATATAAAAGCAGACTATCCAAAGCTGAAATACAAGAAGAAGTATGAGTATAAGGACAATAAGTATAAGAAAGCCATGAAGGATACTTGAAGTGCTTCTGAGGATAGCTCCAGTGAATCTAAAGCTTCTGAAACTGAAAATAGAAATAAGGCAAGTATGTGTTTTATGACAAACACCTATGAGGTAACATCTGAAACTCATGCTTTAAATTCTTATTATTCTGGAGATGATTATGATTCTAAAAATATGTCAAAATCTGAACTATTTGAATACTGTGATATGTTGGAAGAAACATGTAATGAGCTTAAAGACAAAAACAAAGGTTTAAAGAAATAATATGCTTTAACTATTAAACATAAATCTGATCTTGACATAGAAATGGAAAAGAATGCTCAGTTACTTAAAGAAAACACTGAACTGAAATTGTCAAATGAGAAACTTAGGAAGGATTTAGAAAAGTTCACAAATTGAAAATATACTCTTACTCAAATGCTAGGTAAGCAGATTGCACCTAGATATACTACTGTTATAGGATACCAACCTGGACAAAGAAAAATTACCAAAACTAGATTTATTCCTAAATCTAGATAAAATGTAGATAGTTATAGTTCTATAAGTTCATATGCTTCAACTAGTTATATTCATAGTTACGGATCTAATAAGGTTTATCTGTCTAAATCTATTGATTTTGCAAATCTTATGAAACCCATAAGACAAATTTGGGTACCTAAAGTTTTATTGGCTAAACTGTCTGGACCCAAGAAAATCTGGGTACCAAAATCATTTCCTATCTAAACCTATTTTGTAGGGAACCTTCTTAAAGAGCTCCTGTATAAAGACTTGGTACTTGGATAGTGGATGTTCAAGACATATGTCAGGAGACTTCTCATGCTTTAAAATCATAGTCAGAGTTGATGAAGGTTTTGTCACTTTTGGTGATAATTCTAAAGGGAAAATCATCAGCTTAGGCCAGATTGGTAACACTGACTCAGTATTAATTTCTAAAGTTCTATTTGTTTATGGACTTAAATATAATTTACTAAGTATTTCTCAGTTATGTGATGATGGTTTTAATGTTAAATTTGAAAATGATTCTTGCAATGTTTTTAATTCTAAAAATGCTTTAGTATTTTCTACCTTGCGAAATGAAAATGTCTATGATGTTGATTTAAATTCTTTAGCTATGCAAAATATTACTTGTTTAAATGCTTTTCATAAAGAGTCTTGGCTTTGGCACAAAAGATTAGGACACTGCAATGTACATTCACTTAGAAAACTTACTAGGAAGAACTTAGTTAGAGACCTACCAAAACTTGAATTCCCAGCAGATAAAGTTTGTAATCCCTATCAAAAGGGAAAGAAACATAAAGTTTCTTTCAAATCAAAGAAAGAAGTTTCAACTTCTCAACCTCTCGAGTTGGTTCACATGGATTTGTTTGTACCTTCTAGAGTTTCTAGTTTTAATTGGAAGCACTATGTTTATGTTCTAGTAGATGACTATTCTAGGTATACTTGGATATATTTTCTATCTCACAAAAGTGAAGATTGTTCTTACTTTGTTAAATATTCCAATTCTGTAGAGAACCTTAGTGGACTTAAGATTAAAACCTTGAGAAGTGATCATGGTCGTGAGTTTGAAAATCATGAGTTTGAATCCTACTGCTCACACAATGGCTATAGTCACAATTTCTCTGCCCCTAGGACACCTCAGCAAAATGGTGTAGTAGAAAGGAGGAATAGAACCCTTCAAGAAATTTCCAGAACCATGCTCAATGAGTATGACCTACCTGTTTATTTTTGGGCTGAAGCTGTCAATACAACTTGTTATATTATCAATAGAGTCTTGATCAGACCTATTCTTAAGAAGACCCCTTATGAGTTGTGGAACCATAGGAAACCTAAGGTTAACTACTTTAGAGTTTTTGGTTGCAAAGTCTTTATTCTTAATACTAAATATAATCTTGAAAAGTTTGCATCCAAGAGTGATGAAGGAATTTTCCTAGGTTACTCTATTTCTAGTAAAGCCTATAGAGTTTTCAATAAGAGAACCAAGTGTGTGGAGGAATCTGTTCACATCAAATTTGATGAAACTGATCCACATGAACCTAAGACCTCTCTTGAAAATCTTGAAGATGATCTCTCTGTTTTGAACCTTAATGATAAAGACAGTGGACCTATAGTTAAAACATCCAGTTCTAGAAGTTTTCCAGAACCTGCTTCTGTTAACTCCCAACCTGTTGATGAACATGAAATCTCTAGCCCTACCTTTTTGAGACCAACTAGGATTCTGAAGAACCATCCCTTAGATGCTGTTGTAGGTAATCTAGATAGAGGAACACAAACTAGAGCTTCTCTAAGAAATCAGTTTGAACATCAAGCTTTTCTTTCACAGTTAGAACCTAAAAATATCAATGATGCTATCAATGATGAATTTTGGGTAATAGCTATGCAAGAAGAACTAAATCAATTTGAAAGAAATAAAGTCTGGGAATTAGTAGAAAGACCTAAGGACACTTTAACCATAGGCACAAAGTGGGTGTTTAGAAACAAAGTTGATGAATCTGGAAATATCATTAGAAACAAAGCTAGAATAGTTGCACAAGGTTACAATCAAGAAGAAGGAGTTGACTATGAGGAAACATTTGAACCTGTAGCTAGATTAGAGGAAATTAGGATCTTATTTGCCGTTGCATCACATATGAATTTCAAGTTATATCAAATAGATGTGAAAAGTGCTTTTCTAAATGGTTTTATTGTTGAAGATGTTTTTGTAGAACAACCACCTGGTTTTTCACATCCTCACTTTCAAAATCATGTTTTTAAACTTTCTAAAGATTTATATGGTTTAAAAAAAGCTCCAAGAGCTTGGTATGAAATACTTACAAATTTTATTACTTCAAAAGGATTTACAAAAGGAATTTCTGATCCCACTCTTTTTATAAAAATAATTTCAAAAGATGTTTTAATAGTACAAATCTATGTTGATGATATTATTTTTGGATCTTCTAAAAATTCTTTATGTACTGATTTTTCAAAGGTTATGCAAAATGAGTTTGAAATGAGCTTAATGGGAGAGCTTAAGTACTTTCTTGGATTTCAAATCTTTCAAACTAAAGATGGTATTATTTTGAATCAGAGTAAATATACTAAGGATTTATTAAAACGTTTTGGTTTGGATAGTATTAAGGGAAGTGATACACCTATGAGTACCACCTGTAAATTGGATATTGATGAAACTGGTAAACCAGTAGATCATACTAATTATAGAGGTATGATTGAGAGTTTACTTTATCTTACTGCTAGTCAACCTGATATTATGTTTAGTGTATGTATGTGTGCTAGATTTCAAGCTAACCCTAAAGAGTCACACTTACTTGCTGTTAAAAGGATTTTGAAATATCTTAAATACACTACCAATTTGGGACTATTTTACCCAAAAGAACAATCATTTGATTTAATAAGTTATTCAGATACTGACTTTGCTGGATGCAAGTTAGATAGAAAGAGCACATCTGGAACATGTCATTTACTTGGAAAGTCCCTAGTATCATGGTGTAGTAAGAAACAGAACTCAGTTTCATTATCTACTGCTGAAGCAGAGTATATAGCTGCTGGTAGTTGCTGTGCACAGATTCTGTGGATGAAACACACTTTATTGGACTATGGATTTGAGTTTAAACATGTTTCAATTAACTGTGATAACACTAGTGCAATCAACATCTCAAAGAACCCTGTGTCTCACTCTAGAACCAAACACATTGATGTTAGACACCACTTTTTAAGAGATCATTATCAAAGAGGTGATATAACTCTTGAATTTATAGGCACTGAACTCCAATTAGCTGATATTTTCACTAATCCATTAAATTCAGAAAGATTAAGTTTCATTAGACACGAATTAGGAATGATAACTTACTCTTAAAATGTTAGATAAAACTCACTGTTAGATAAACCTCACTATTAGATAAACCTCATTGTTAGATAAACCACACTGTTAGATAAACCTCACCGTTAGAAAAACCTCATCGATAGATAAACCCCACTGTTAGATAAACTTCACTGTTAGATAAACCTCACCGTTAGACAAAACTCACCGTTAGATAAAACTCACCGTTAGATGAACCTCACCGTTAAGATGAACCTCACCGTTAGATGAACCTCACCGTTAGGATGAACCTCACCGTTAGGATGAACCTCACTGTTAGGATAAACCCCACCGTTAGGATGAACCTCACCGTTAGGATGAACCTCACCGTTAGATAAACCTCACCGTCAGACCTCCCCATTTAAGGACACCTCACTGGTACATCTCTCGCGCTGTTTTAAATTTTCTTATTAAGGTCGAGACTTTGAATTAATTTTTAATATAAGATTTATTTTATATGTGAATCCTAAATGATATTAAACCCGACTCTAGACATCACTCAATCACCATGAACCCGTCTGTTCAAATCCCTCCTACATAAACCTCTCAAGCTTGCAAAACCCTAAGCCTCAGAATCTAAAATGGCCCGTGTGAAGAGACCCTCAGTGGATGAAGGGAATGATGCGCCGCAAGATAAGAAGCAGAAAGTAACCAATGCTAGTGCTAGTGGAAGCAGTAGAGGTGATGTTCGAAGGAATCCTGTGAATCCGCATTTATCGAAGCGAGAAATTGTAGTGGAAAAGGAATTATGTGTGTCATGGATGCTCGAAAGCAATTCCTTGATTCTGAAGGTTTTACAAGAACAAGGATGGCTCGAATGCTTCATAAAAAATAATGGACCGTATTATCCAACACTGGTAAAAGAGTTTTATGAGTTTGTCTGTTTTGAGACATCAGAGGAGGAGAATATGATGATTTCCTTTGTGAATGGTCAAACGTTTTCGTTTTCATCAGTTTAATGGGATGAGAACCTTAAAGTTCCTCATAATGGTGATTATGGATTTTATTCAAAATCCATACCTACTACTAGTTACTTTTTCGAATATGAGGATGCCTTGTTGTAATTGACAGGAAATGGAACTCCTAGAAAGGTCATTGCTGCAGATATGGCAGGGGAGGATAAAATACTTTTCAAGTTCATTCAGCATGTGATTAGTCCAAGGAGAGGAGATTTTTCTACCCTCAGATTTCAGGATATTTATTTGTTGTATCTGTTAAAGAATGGAGTAAAGGTGAATTTATGCAGACTGCTAATGATTCAGATTGAGGAGATGACTAGACCAAAGTCTAATTCCAATGCACTTTTCTTTTCTAAGTTGATTTCTATTATGTTGAAGGAAAAGGAGGTAGCTGGACCTCAAGATGAAACTGTTGTGGTTAAGGATAACTTTTTCCTCACCAGGACTGTTTGTAAGTTTATGAAAGTCAGCTGGAACCCTTGGAAGAAATCATAGGTTAATGATGATGAAAAAATCTATGACAAATACACTCCTGTGGACCATCCTTCTAGACCAAAGGATGTGAGGGATCCTGGTCTTGGACCAGATGAGCCAGAAACAGTCTACAGTGATAATGAAGTTGAAGCTAAGGAGGAAGAGACATTAGTTGAGGAAGGAGGAGACCCATATTTACCTCCTAGTCCTATGCCCTAAAACATTTCCTATAGAGCAGCTAGCCCTCCAAAAGAACTACCAAGGAGAGAAACTATTCTGAAGGACGATGACACTGAGACTACAGAAGAAGAAGAAGAAGCATATCAGATTGTTGTCAAAGACACCTCTGAAGAGGATGAGGCAACCGAGTCCGATCAGACTGCTCATGAAGAGAAGGAGGCTTTTGGTGAAGCAGATGATGAGGAAAATGAAGAAGAAGAGCTTAGTTTGAGCCCTCTGATATACAGTACAGTCAAGCTAGTGCCTGATCAGGAAGCAGAAGTACCATCTGTTGATGAGGGAGTCTTTGAGCCATCAGAGCAAATGGCTATTGAATCTGCTGCAGTTGTAGAGGAAGTTATAGAATTACCTCGAGCAGAATAGTTGGAGGAGATTCCTCAGGTGAATGCTCTAAGTGAGGGGGAGCATCTTGGTTCAATATCAGTGTTGTATTACATTGAAGGTTGGACATCAGATCCAGGATATATGGTTCTTGGAATTAATTATGAAGATTCTAATGAGGAAGACCAGCCCCAAAGAGAATCAGTTATCCTACCTGCTGTGGCTGAAAATTTGGAAACCAAGGAGGACCTTGAGTCCTTAAAGGCTGAAATGAAAGAAAAACGGAGAGAATCAGTGGCAGATTTTAAGAAAAGCCTGGTTGATGAAATGAGAAGTGTGGAGCAATCCCTGGAGCTATCTCTGGGATGTGCTATTTCTAGTCCAGTGAAAGGAATGATGGATTAAGTTAAAGTATGCCATACTCAAATTGAGAGTTGGACAGGAGCTGTGGTGGCTCTAAGACAATCGATTGCTTCATTGACTGCCATGAACAGTTCTCAAACCCAAGTGAATATTGATATCAGATATATCAAAGAAGTAGTCAAGCAGTTTGTGGAAGTTTTTGAGGCTTTTAAGACATCATTCAAAGAACATTTGAACAGTCAAGATGAAGTTGTTGAAAAGGTGGTTAGTAATCTGACACAATCTTTCAAGGAGATAGTAGCTTTCTCAGTTAAACCCCTTCCCTCATCTAGCTCCATTGTGAACCTTGATCAGATCAGAACTGTTATCCAGGAAGAGTTGGCTAAGGCCAGTACCAGTGGCTCCTTGGATACTTAGATCCTTGATACCACTAGTGAAGTTAGTAGTTTTGTTCGTGATCAACTACAGGCAGCTAATGCTTCTCAAGAGGTAATTAAAAATAAGTTGGATGCTTATTTTGAGAAGGTCTATACCAAGCATCAAATGACCAACCATTTAAAGCTCTTGGTGGAAAATATGAAGTTGCCTCCAGTGACTCAAGCTTTCAGAGAACAGGTTAGTAAGCTCAGGGAGCTTACTCCTACCTTGGATAAATTCATTGAAAATCGAGATGATTTTTTGTCAGCAATGGAGAGAGGAGGCAGTATTATTATGGATTTCAGGAACCTGTTGCTACCATTCTTGCATGTGGATGCCAGACCTGTGATTGTACCTCCTTCTCTTCCTGCCTCTGCCTCTGGGAGTACACCTCAGTTGACTCCAATTCAGGCTATTTGAAGCTTGACACCTATGATCTCACAGAAGAACACAGATTTTAGATCCAGTACAGTTTCAGCGGCTGACCCTCCGGTTGTTCTTTCAGCTATTCCTAAGCCATCTACTCAATATGAACCTACACTCTCTTCTGATCCTAAGGGAAAGACTCCTGTTCAAGAGGATGATTGAGTGATTCTGGATGTTTTTGATAGGATTCACCTATATTTTTGTAATCCTGAATTTCTCAGTTTTTACCTTTTGTACCTTAATGGAAATTTACTCTTACATTCTCCACTTTACCGTGTTTATGTTTCCTTGAAATCTGTTCTCTTTTTGTCTCTACATTTCTCTGATTCTACCCTTCTTTTTGTTAATCACAAAGGGGGAGAAAATAAAACAAATGATACCTGGGAGTGAAAATGAACTGAGACCTGGGAGTGAAAATGAAACAAATGAGAACTGGGAGTGCAATTGAAAGGGGGAGAAAAATGAGAACTTTGTTTTAAAGTTTTTCTTAGGAAATTTTTCCTCTGACATTATTTTAATTTTCTTAATACTTTGGCATAAGTTGTGATTATCAAAAAGGGGGAGATTGTTGAACCCTCTGGGAGAATTAGTTGAACTCATATTTTGATAATCCCAATTATGCTCACTTATATTATGATAATCCCAATTATGCTCAATTATATTATGATAATCCCAATTATGCTCACTTATATTATTCTAATCTCAATTATGGTTTGATAATCCCTATATTGATTAATGGTTAATTACTTATTTCAGTATTTCTGTACACCATTCACATATTCACATATTATAATATTTACATAATCTTTAGAGAATTCGGTTACTGGATGGATATATATTCTAACTTAACCCATTCTTCCAATAGAATGCTTAAACATACAAGTGGTCACCGTTACAGAACAAAGCTACCGATACATCAAGTCTACCGATACGTGAAGTTCACCGATACATCAAGTCTACCGATACTTGAAGGTCACCGATACATCAAGTCTACCGATACGTGAAGGTCATCGATACATAAAGTCTACCGATACATCAAGTCCACCGGTACAACAAGTCTATCATTATACAAGCTCACTGATACAACAAGTCACCGTTATGCAAGCCTACCGTTACAGAAAAGTTACCGAAGGAAGTCTACCGATACACCATGGAAGCTACCGGTACAACAAGGCCACTGCTACACGAAAGGTCACCGGTACACTAAGTCTACTGCTACCGATCAAGTTTACCGACAGACATGAAGTCTACCGATAGAAAGGATACCGTTACACAAGAGGTTACCGATACAAGAGGTTATCGATACAAGAGGTTACCGATACAAAGACTTACTGATACAAAAGGCTACCGATATCCAAAACTACCGTTCCAGAGAATCTGACGCTGCCTTAATTTCTTTATCTTTATTTAATCTTACCAACGGTCATATCAGGTATATTTTAATGCTCTATCATTTATTTAATAAAGGTTGTTGGATGTCAGGAAACCATACCTCATACCTGCAAAAAGAAATCATTTCTTTTGCCAGAGATCGTTCCATAAATACAAGAAGTCCCTGTTGCTGCAAAGGGAGACACACATGTGAAAGACATGAGGAATATACAAGCGCAATACGGAAGTGAACTACAAGTGAAATACACAAGAAGAGCTCATTAATGCATGATCAAGAAGACACAGAATCTCATACACACTCAAGTTTACTCAAGAAGAGTTCGTTACATTAACAAGGACTTTAAAGAACTTCATCGACTACATTTTCACTATATCTGAACCTGGATGTCAAGCAGACGACACTCTGTTTTTCATACAAAAACCAGAAGAGGACTCAAAACCATTTCTAATCAAATTCGAAGAAGTCTAGAGCTACAATGAAATCACTAGAGCCACTCTAAACTCTATATCTTAATCAATTATTTATTATTTACATTACGAGCAGTGTGTATCATCTGTTTTAATTTACACACACACTGTCTCTTGAACCTTAACTGGAGGATCTTTAAATACTCATTAAAACTCCTTACATTTTCTATTTCCCATTGTGGATAGTGGTAGAGGTCGTGTGTGACCTGGACAGCTGTATTTCCTTTTGTTTTTGTTTCCCACGTAGAACTGTGGTAGAGGTCTTTGACCTGGACAGTTGTAAACTGTTGTGAACCCCGATCTAGGGTGTGGATCCAATTTATATAAATTGTTGATAGGACTAAGTATCGGCTTGAGACTGAACCTCTTGGTCATATCTGCTGTGCTTTATTTAGTTTTATCTAAAACCTTTTATTCCGCTGCCAAGTGCTTTAAAACCTAAACTGTTTTTCAAAGTTACTCTGATAATTGAATTAGAAAGTGTTTGCATTATTTGTAAATTAGTAAGTTAGTTTCAAAAGCTAATCTGATACTCTGATTAGATTAACTGGGAATTAATAAATCCTTTGAGAACCTAGCTGAAAGTTTTCTTTAGTTCATATTCACTACAATTCAATTAGTATTTTAAATTGGGGGAATTTGGTAAAGGATTTTAAAACAGAAATTTTAATTGGAACTCAATTCACCCCCCTCTTTAGTATCCACTCCGACCAAAAATATCATTCTTCATATCACAGGGAAAGAAAAACAAATAAAGGGTGAGCTCAGATTCTCAGTAAGGGTTACATACAACGGAAGTTATCATGAGTAAATAAAGCATAATCAACATGGAAGTGTGGATAATCAAAACACATTTCATTCAATTAAAACTTGATTTCATTGAGTATCCATGGCTATTATCAACATAAAAAACACATGGATAAAGAAAATTTAATTATTAATAAATGAATTTCATAATTTTGGACATTCATGATCAAGGCCTCTCAACCAAGATATCATTAATCTTACCATCATGACCTCTCAATGAAGACACAATTCTTAATTAATGGGTACATATAAACCAAATAACCTTCTAATATATCATTATAATATTTTGTCTGATGATACCTATTGATAAATCAAGGGTCTATCTACAACTGGTCCCCACTCATAACTTACATATCCTATTCATTCCATATATTTTGAATGATCAATACAATTCATTCTCAAAATTCCTTATAAATAATCACTTATCCATATTTAATCAAGAATATAGAACATTAATTATTCATAATCATAGATTATACAGAAAGATAATAAAGATGGTATCATTGGATCCTACCCCCAGTAACATTAATGGGTGTTGTTATAATTGAAAATACCTTTAAAAGATCACAGAAAAATTTATTGAAGAAAAAAACCCTTTTCACTTCGGAATCAATTATTAAAATCATGAAATTTCCCAAATATTAATGAAAAAAACTTCTTTTAAAATAACTATGGAAAATTTTAAATGAATATTTAAATCATTGAGTGGTCATGATGGTGGAAAATTCCATTCATGTCATGTATGTTAAAACAAGGACTCTTTTTAAATTATGGGTAAAAAGTTGAAATACCTCATTTAGAAAACGACAAGAATATTCCTTATAGAATAATTTTTAATAATTAAATCATGGTTAAAAATGAATTTAAACAATAATAGGGTAATATTAAATAAATTATTGGAAGAGTTTTTAGAAAATATGAGCATTGAACACAAAGATTCCTAACTAAATAGGGAATAAAGTCTCTTTTTCTTAAAAACATTTTATTGATATTTTTAATTACCCAAGAGAGAAAAATGGAACTATTAATTGAAAATTTCATGAATAAATAAAGGATAATAAAATGAAATTGTTTTTTAGATAAGTATTATATAATTTCCCTCCATGGAAATTAAAACATAAATAATCTAGAAATAAAATGAGATTGTAAAGGAAAACCCTTACCTCAAGTTTGACATACCTCATAAGTTATTCTAATCTCCAATATAATAAATTTATATTTATTATACTTCTATAACATATTAATTTATATAAATATAATATCATATATGATCAACTTATAACATTTTACCCACCCACTAATAATTTTTTATTAAAATCGTCATTTCTTGGTATTAACCGTTTCATTTTTCATGAGAACTTCAATTTGGTGTTGCCAGTACTTGTACTTTGATCACAGTTCCATTATCTCCATAATGTTAGTAATGATATAAATATAATATATATTCATTTTATATATTTTTTTATTCAACTATATATGGTATAAATAGAAAAATTAATTACACCATTCATGGAGATGGTAGGCTGTACGTATGCATGAACGTTGTTTTCAATTTTCGATAGATGGGATAAAACAAAGGTAAATATTAATTCACATTTCAAAGATCTTTATTATATAATAAATATAATATAAATTAATTAAATCTATTCTTATTACCATCCATGTAAAGCAAAAAGTAAATACAAATCACATCCCTTTATGGACGTGGTAGTCCACACGTTTGCACGAGCGATGTTATCGTTTTCCAATGAATGGGAAGATAAGAAGGTAGATATGATATTATAATTTAATAATAATTTTTATTTCATAAATATAATATATAAAAATTAAACCAATCATAATAAAAATTCATTAAATATGGTGATGGAAAATTAATTGTATTACTACATGGAGGTTGTAGTCCACAAATATGCATGAGCGATACTTTCACTTCCCATTTGATGAAAAAGAGGACGAATAATGGTGGATTCATAATCATAATAAAATTTAAGTATATTTATTATACTAAATTTATTATTTTATGATTATTAAAATATATTTAGAGTAATTATAAGAAGAAATCAAATTGAATGTACTCGGTTAAAATTTTTACATCTTCATTGAGAAACCTCTCTTATATTAAACATTAATCCATGAAAGGATAGTGTTTTGGAAAGAAAAAAATATTTAGGACGTGGATAAGGAATATAGGAAGGTATTATGACAAGTATTTTCTAATATATAAGGCACACAAGTTTTGAGTAATAGAGGAGAAGATGTTCCCTTTTATAAGAGGGCGGAGGGACACTCTTAGAATTAGTTAAAGTATTAAATAAATATAAATTAGTTTTCATAAAAAATTACTCCAAATTGATAAAATTATAATATAATATGGTTATGAGTTGAAATAATCTCATAAAATAAATTTTGGATATTTTTTTCTTTTCTTTAACCCATACCTCTTAGTTTTAACCCCTGTTAACCCTTTTGACAATTTCCACAATATCAAAATTTTTTACTATTTAAGGGTCAAGAATGTTATCATAAAAGGAAAAGTGAAGCATAAATGGAACATGTTTGATATTTCAAACCATATACAATTTAATTAGATAAATATAGTATTTTTTATAAATTTAAAATAATTTAATAAACTGTTATTTTTCATAAAATAACATTAATTTCATTTTTGACACTTCATTTAATTTGACCTTTAAATACACAAAGACCAATATAAAATTTGAATATAAACTTTTAAAAAATCACTATTTGTTGATATTTTTTTACAAAATTTGTGGAACATGATAAATCAACCAAATTCTATTACTTTTAATATTTTAAAAATAATTTAATTTTTTATATTAATTGAATAAACACTATGTCGACATTGTGTAAAAATTTAAGGTAATTATTTAGTCACTAGAAATTAAAAAATAAAATACCATGATAAAAAAATTAATCCATATTTTAAGTACACATTTAAAATTAGACATAACCTCGTTTTATCCTTATGAAAAATATTAGATTTATTAAAGTTAAGAGAGTGATAATTTGTATTTATTCTTTTCTTAAAATAATATAAGGGTAAATATCAAATAAAAATGGTACCAAGTGGTCATATTTTCTATAATTGGATTATAATGGTTGATCTGAACTTAACCAATAGGATAAAAAAAGTGTTATAGTAATTTTAAATACTTATTTCAATGTTTTAATCCAGTTTTACCCATTTTACCCTTACTATGGTGATAAATATTTACCAAGGTCACTATTCATAATAGAAAAAATAACAAGGAAATATTTATCAAATTTGATCCTCCAAATTCCAAATATGGAATACATTTTATTAAATTCAATTCATAGAAGTGACATAATTTAATTTAAAATTAAACTCACGAAACACAATGAAAAATAATTTTCTAAAAAAAATTCCTTTTTAAGTATAAAAAATATTTTTACACAAAATTCATGTATAATTTTGTTTATAATACCATTTATTGTATTATATTTAATAAAAAAGGAACTAATTAAAACTTAAAACTAATACAAAATAGAATGTGACTTTATAATTACTTGAAAAGAAATGAACGTTTTTAATAAAAATAAGTATTTTTTACTATTCATTGAAACATCCAACCTTTCATAAAATTCTCAAAAATTATTGCTAAGATAATTTTGATTTGATAATTTAAAATATGTTATAATTTTTTTCAAATAAAGTTTCTAAAATTTCCATAAATTAGTTATAATCTTTTATAAAAAAAATAAATAAAAATAATTTTTGAGGAAAATGTATTATTGAAGCATAAAATATATTTTTTGGAAATTTAATACATATTTCTTAAGAATTAATTAATAATTTTGTATTAAATAAAATATTTATATATATTTTTCATAATTTTTATAATCGTATTCATATCCCTGATTCTAATAGCTAGATTATATCTGTATACTATATAATGGTTCATTTAGACTTTAGGTTGTGTATATCACAAGCTATCAAAGAAATTAAATTTATTTGTAGAGAAATATATCAAAAAATATTGGGATTTTATAGTTTCCATTATCCATGTGTTTCTATGTCAATAATATCCATGGATGTACTTTGAACTCAAGTTGTTAATTTAATGGTATGTATTTTGATTACCCACTCTTCTATTTTGATTATGCCTTATTTATTCATGATAGCTTCTGTTTAAAACCCTTACTGAGTATCTAAGATCACAATTTATTTTTTTCCTTTACCCAAGATATGTAGAAGGATTATTTGGATGATTTCAAGGATGAAATAATGTTTCATATGATATGTTTTTATATTCCCAATGTAATATGTGAATAATGTATGTATCTAGTTTTCTAATACTGTTCCTCCGAATACTTTTTTTTATCATTTTAAAATGCCACTTTTTGGGTAAGTGGGAACCTCACAAAAAACTGGATACAATTCAAATCACCCGCACAAAACATTACATAAAGAACCTATCCCAAAATCCAGATTTAAATTTCAAAATTTAAAGTCATACATGAAAAGCGGGCAGCGAGCATCTTGAGAAACCCCATCGAGAACCGCCATCATCACCTTGCCGTCCATCATCACAGCACCATCACCCCCGTAGTGTCATCAAATCACCAGAGTCATCATCCACACTGGCCTCTTCATAGACGACCATCGCCTGCTCACCGTCACCGCCATCTCACAGAGCCTCCCTCATCATGCCATCATCATCGTTTTTCAATACCACACCATAATGTCGAATCCCCTCAATAGAAATATGTCTTCGTCCCCCATCACTGGACCACATACCAGCTAGAGAACACCTACAAACACGACCATTGAAAACCATATTCGATTCACCAAACAAGGACAAAAAACTCAGAATAGTCACCGATGACAGCGACCATCAACACGTTGACAACAAATATCCATCGTAACCCCACTCAATTGCTTACACTAAAAACCACCACTGGAAACCGTCGTCTAAACATGAAATAAGAAAGCGGGACCAAACACAAAAAGGGTAAGGGATTGAAACCCTTTGAGTAAGGACCACTCAAGATCACTAGGAAATATTTCACTCGCCAAGCTGCATGCCCAAAACCTCAGCAAATCCCTAGCTCCCAAACCGAGCTAGAGAGAAGCTTAGGAATGAAAGATCAGAGTGCAGATAGGCGAACATGAAGAAAACCGAGATGCTAACACAAAGCAGGGAAGGCGAGCGAGAGAGAATGAAGTACCTAAAACCACTACTTGCTTGAATATTTATTGATGCACATACCTCCAAATTCATTATTTTGGGATTATGATAAGGGTGAACTTTTATATGTTGAGTGGGAACCTATACATACTTGAAAAACAAAAAATTATTACACAAAAAAATATATATTCTAAACCATTCAAATAAATACTTAATATATTTGATTCATGATCCCTTTTAAAATTCCAAACAAGAATAAAGTTGTCCCACTCTATCTCTTCATGGATGAGAACCTTGAGGAGTAAGTTTGTACTGTCCTTAATTTTTTTAAAATCCTTAATTTTAATTTTTCATTCATTAAATCCATGAAGAAACAAATGATCTTGAGTGGCGATCCATTTTAATTATTCATCATTGAGTTCAATCTGAGGGGTTCTTTCATAAATCCTTTTTCCATTATACATCGAGGATAAACATGCATTCTATTCCAATGTCTCAAATTAATTCATAATCAAGTTTACTAGGGACCCTTGATTATTTTCTCCATCCATTTTAAATCCAACTCTTCTACCATCAAAATATTCTTGATGTTGGTTAGTTTCAACACAACCTCCATTTGATGACACTACCTCTTTGGGCCTGAAGACCTTACCAGCCGATCTCACCATCATGGGCTTAGGGAGATTAGAATAATATTTTATTTGTATGGTTTTATTCTTTTTATAGACAAGGTTGTCCCTAAAGTCAAGAATTTTTCTCTTATTATTTGAACCTAAACATAAAAAGGTTTAAGACTTTTTTTCCTTCTCAAAGTATGAGTTGGCCTATAAAGAGGCATTAGAGCCATTAAAATCATACACCAGTTCTTTTATACCCATTTAATGGCTATCTCACCTTATAGATTATTTATTCCACCCATCACTTTTATTTTTTTCATTGGAATTTGCATCTAAAATCATTAAATGATTCTGTAACTTGATTCTTGGAGTTGGTACCATCACATAAAACCAAATTGGAGTTAATATTGTTGTATAGTCTTGACCAGATATTTACAACCAATAATTTTTTCTCCCTTTATCCTATTAGAGTTGTTCCTAGAAGAATTTATATGATCCCCAAACCATAAAATAACTTGATTAATTTTCTATAAAGGAGAATTTAAATATTATTTTATATTTAGTCCACCAAACCCAAATCGAGACTCTCCTACTAGACCATATGGTCCTATTCTTGATTTTTTAACCTCTATCAGTTCCACTGCAACATCCCAAACCAAACCGCTGAGTTTGAGCTAGAGAGTCACATGACCTCATGTGAACCTCCCCATATGCAAGATTCCTCCAACTAACAGTGAGGGTCTAAGTTCATTATTGGGGATTAAAAACCTTCTGTATCATGTCCCTACACAAATAATAATATAACAAAATATAATAAAATATAATAATTTGAGTAAAAATGTTGAAACTGTACAGATGTGATGAAAATAGTTTATAGAAAACTACTATTTAATTAAATTCTTAATCATAGTGGCACAACCTAGGGTCGATCCCAAGGATGCCTCTCACAACATAACAAATTTATATTATCACTTTTATAATCTAACTAATATAAAACTAACTTATATAAATAGTTGAGTTTTAAAAATATTTGTAATATAAATATAAATATAAATAAATAAATAAATATATATATATATAATACAAAATAGAATTAATTTATAATTAATATGGAAATAAAGTATTCTTAAGAGGTCATAGTGATTGATATCATTTCTCAAAAAGAATATCAATATTCAATTCAATAGGGTGATCAATACCTATCAAACATTACCTTCTCATTTTAATTATGATTACCACATACTGAGACCTCTACATATAGGGAAATCCTTTTTCAAACATCAACTATGATACCTCTTTACCAACCATCATTATCCATGCCATACTCCACCATATGCAAGAAAACAATAGTGATGGTAAGGATAAATTACAAGTGAGAAGAACTTGATGATAGAGAAAATGGGGTAACAACACACCACAATAAATTTAACCACTACCAAAATTCCCAGAATTGAATAAATAGATTGACATTTAATCATAGTGAAACTCAATAAAACCACCATTATCTCACTCAAACAAATGCTAAGGTCAGTGCCCCATTTTCATGGAGTTAGAAGAGAACATGGTAGGAGAACACATAAAATAAAATAATTGGGACAATGAAGGAAAACAAACTTATATATATTAAATATTTAGAAAACTATTATATCAAAATAAAATCCTTCAAAGATCCTAAAAATGACCAAATAAAATTTTCAACCCCTTGAAATGGAGGTGAAGTAGAAATTTATAGGGAGGGAGTTCTCATTTTCGCTCTAAATCTATCTTCTATAATTTTCACATGAAACATCTAATAAATGGCATAATTTTGAAAATATTTCTTCTTGATAGTTGTTAGTATTTGTCCTATGCGTTAAATCACAAAATTTCATCCCTATTTTCCATATAATGAAGGAGTTATGGATGAATAATTAATAACAATTATCTGGCCTAGTGATTTTTTGATTTCCCATACTTAGACTTCAAATGCATTTATGACCTTGATGGAGGTAAAATTTCACATGTACAAAGTAACAATTTACCATTAAATAAAACTATATAAATATTAAAAACATTTAATTATAGTATAAAATATGTGAAAATACTAGCTTCATCACTCCCCCACACTTAACCATTGCACTCCTGGGAAATCATCAAATATCCGAATCAAAATTCACACAAGTATCAAAAATGAGAAAATATCCATGATCTATTCAAAAATATAATTTCATCATGTATCTTCTATTAAAAAAACCGCCATTAATTTTTATCCCTCATATTTAAATTCATTCGTCCTCTAAAATCCTTCCATGGACCAATCACAACTTACCTCACATTGAATTTTATTTCACTCTTCACTCAAGAGAGATTAAATTTGGAGTTATGATCATACAAAAAAATTTATTGTATCACCATAGGCTTGGGACTATTATCTTATCTATATAGTGAGAGACATAAAAATGAATTCTATCATGATTAATTTTGTAGGTAATTTTTTGTGGCTTAGGCTTGGTAGGTAAAATAATTAAAAAATTCAATGGCTAAAAAAGGAGGTTAAACTCTTAAGTACAATGCATGAATATTCAAGTGAAAACCTTGGAAATTCCTCACTCAATTACACTTAAAAATGAGAAACATAACACCACCCCCTTTTTGACATGGGACATGATTCATGCAGTGATTATAATAAATTATTTCATCTAAATTCTCCCATATTTATTTCAATTTTTTTCTTTTTTTAGAGGATGATATTAAAATTGAATAAAATGAATTAATGAAAATAATGCACTTGATTTTTAGAGGAAAATGAGTTAAAAAATTATACACAACATATAATTCAATCTCATCTCTATTTTTTCTTCTATTTTTCTTTTTTTTTTCAATTTTTTTGAAAGAGAACTGAATGATACAAATAAATAAAAATGAAATGATAAATCATGCACAATTATATATCTCTCTCAACTATAAAAAATGATAAAACAAATCTCACACCTCCCAATAATGAAATAAATCCAAAATAACACACATGAAAGACCCTCCCCCAAAACTAAAACTTGAAATATCCATGAAAAAATACTAAGATTTAAAGTAGGTTTGAAAAAATTGGTTTATAATGTGACTTAAACCTATAATGAAATTCAAGAATTCTAAGGGATAAAAAGGGTGAATGAAAAGGTAGATCTTAGGTTAAAATGAGTATAACCAAAAAAATTACACAATCATGTCAATTTTTTATGAAATATAAATATTTAAAAGCGAAAAGTTAAAAGTTTGAGCTCTCACACAAAATCCAAGTTTCTCTCAAGAAAGTGTGTATATTAGAAAAATATTTCAAAGTGCTTCAGAATAACTCATGGTACTATAAAAATATTTAAGTTAGTGTTTCATTGGAATGTATTTTAGAAATCATTCAAACTCATAAAAATGATTGAAAATAAAATATAATTTTTTTCCCATAAATAATCATTTAGAATCCATTCTTTCAAAAATCATGTCAACTCTCTCAAAATAAATTAAAGTGAAAAAATGACATGAATATTCATTGAAACTTAATTTTTTCTAAAAAAATTAAAAATAATAAGTATAGAAAACACCCAAAAAACTATACAGGTTGACACTCCCTCACACTTATATTTCATTACCCTTCATTTCAGATCAATAAAATAAAAATATGGGAAAAAAACTAGAGAGAAGGAAAGACACAACCTGAGTTTATTTTCTAGTGATAACCTTGATTTAAGATCCTAGATATTTACACTTTAGACCTAGAAAGAATGAAAAAATAATAACATAATAAAAATAAAAAACAATCAATAGGAAGGGAAAAGAGGATATAACATAGTATGGACCCCCATGTGGGTGTTAGGATTTTACTACCCCTAGTCAGGAAGTTCTAGTGGGTTATCTGCAATCCTATAGTGGATGTGGTTTCTTGATCATGAACCACCATAAATTATTTCTTCCAGTGCTCTTAAACTTTCACTACTAATGTAGGAACCCATGGATCAAGTAAATCAGCTCCCCCTAATGATAATTTAATTTAGTTTTTATAGTGGTGGAAGGAGAAAGAAAGGGTACTCAGATTCTTTATCCATGGATTCATTGAAATCTTTGCTAACATCATTCGGGGAATACATGGGTGAATCTACTACATATATAATTTTAGAAAGGGGAAATTCAGTGAGAATATCATTGTTAAGAGAATTAGAACAAGTGTATTTAATAAAGAAATATTAACCTTCATTTAAAGTAGATTTAAAATTGATATCTTTACAAAATATCACTACAAACTTGATCTCACCATGGGAATCATCTTAATCTTTTTCATCTCAAGAAATCCAACTTTTGGCTGAATCAAAAAAATTAAAACAATGGGAGGTAATACTAAATTAAACTTCAATAAAATAAAAATTAAAATAATTAAAGAAAAATATTATCTCCAGTAATCCAGCTTTTAATTGCTATTCTTTTCTTAGTGCCAGTTGTAGTAGATTTGTTGTGGATGGAGGAAGATAGTCGATATTGTCCAAATTTTTATCAAATTCTATTATATTAAAGTTTTCTTCTTCTATATCCATAGAGAGGTAGATATGTGTTGATTATTATTTATAAAATATGGAAATATCACTTAACTTTTGGGCTTCAACAATATATAACCAATGTTATTACAAATCATGTTAATCTCCCACAATTGTATCAGCTAGAATGATCTCTTTAGGAACCTCTTCATGTAATGGTCAAGGGATGTCAAATGGATCATTAAGTTTCATCTTTAAGGAATCCTTAAGGTTTTGAACTTCAAATATTGGTGGAACCAACGTGAATTATTCTTGAATTTTCTATTAATGTTGTTTTTCCCACCATAAAACATTTATTTCCTCAACTAAAGTGGACAATGATAATATTTTATTGCTTTCTTCTTCCATCATATTAAAATTCTATTGAATTTGAAACTTTAAAGATTATTTCCTTCTATATTCAACATTAGGCCAAATATATGAAACATCACCATAATAATCCAACTTGAACTATAAAATGAAAAATATTCAATAAAATTATCATTTTTTAGTTCTTGAAACATTTTTTTTATTTTTTTGATGAAAAGTAGTGTGATTAAGCACTTGGCCTCCCCAAAAATGGTTCCAAATTGGTGAATTTTTTTTTCATGAACCATTGTTTAATTAAATTCTTATTTTCCTAAGCATGTACCATAGTGGCACAACCTAGGTTCGATATCAAGGAGGCCTCTTACAACACACTAAATTTCTATTGTCACTATTATGATCTAACTAATCTAAAACTAACTTATATAAAGAGTGGGGTTTGAAAGATGCATGTAATATTAATACACAAAAACATATATATATATATATATAAATACAATGAAAAACATAATTATGTTAGAAGAAATAAAGAAGGAAAGTGTTCTTAGGAGGTCATGATGATCGATGTCATTGTTCAAAAGGAATTTCAATATTCAATTAAATGAGGTGATCAAGACCTATCCCAACTAAAATTATTGTTTGAATTATGATTGAACCATATTGATACTTCTATATATATGGAAATCATCTTTTGAATGTCATATGGTAGACCTCTTCACTGACCAAAACTATCCATTTCATGCTACACTGTATACATGACACAAATAGTTAAGGGATGGATAAGTGATAAAGGATAAGAAGAACTCAATGGTAGAGAAAACAAGACAAATACACACCATAATCAATTTAACCACCATTTAAATTTCCAAAATTAAATAAGGTGACTGAAATTTAATCATAGTGAAACTCAATCAAACTACTATTCTCTCCATTGAACAAATTTTGAGGTCAATTCCCTATTTTCAAGGGGTTAGAAGAGAACAAGATGGGAGAACACATAAAAGAAAAGAAATGGGAGAATGATAAGAAAAATAAATTATATATATTAAATATGTAGAAAACTATTAAAACAAAATAAACCCCTACATAGATTCTGAAAATGGCCAACTAATGTTTTCAAACCCTTGAAATGGATTTGGAACACAAATTTATAAGGAGAGGAGTGCTCAATTTTTCTCCAAATATTTCTTCCAGAAGTTTGTGCATGGTACCTGTAACATCCCGATTCTGGAAGCCACCCAGAGGCGCCCTGTACCTGGTTGGTCACATGGCCTCAAGTGTATTTTCCCAAATTCCAGAGGCTGACGACTAGCAGCGAGGGCCTTGGGTGTGATAGTGGGGAAACTATGCACTCAATGGTAGAGTAACACAACAGAAGTAAACAACATCCAATAGTAGAAGCAGTAACAATCCATGCAAGAGTAAACAACAGAAGACTGAAAGTAAGAAACAGCTGGAGCACATATATATAAATGATGCATGATACATATTTCTAGGAAAGCAGAAAAAACAAACCACAATGCTGGAATACAAACAGTACTAAAACAAAGTACAAATAAATAGATAAAAAACTCCTCAGCATCGCAAGCCTAAGCTTGGTCCCATGCTATCCAGCTCCACAACAAGTCAATTACCTGAAGTAGAAGGGAACTTTCCCTTATCTATACCTGCAACAATATAATCTGTTTGGTCCCAAAAGCATGACCCAAACAGGGTGTGAGACTAAATCCCACTAGGCAACCACCCAAAGATATGTGCCTATTAGTCAGTAAATATATGGCAGGTAAAAGTACAGAAGTAGTAAACAAGAAAGTACTCAGTAAGAAAAAATCCACAGTTCAACATCAAGAAACAACTAATCAACATCTAAACACAAATAGGTAACCCTCTGGTAATTAATCAAAGCCATCCCCTCTGGTCCTACCTAACAAGTACACACAACCCTCTGGGCAGTACACTCGGCCTAACCCCACTGGTTCAGTCATAAGACTATATAAAGACTCTCTGAGGAAGCACACACAGTCAATTCCCCTTATAGTCTAAGGTAGTTAGGAACTCTCCTAGGAAGCTCACACGGTCAATTCCCATTATAGCCCCAAGGTTAAGAACTCTCTGAGGAAGATCACTCGGTCAATTCTTCTTGTAGCCTAGGTCATTCAAATAATTCAAAAACTCTCTGAGGAAGCTCAAACGGTCAATTCCCCCTATAGTCTAAAGCAGTCAAGGACTCTTTGAGGAATCTCACTCGGTCAATTCCCCTTATAGCCCCAAGTGGTCCTAGGCTCTCTAAGGAAGCTCACTCGGTCAATCCCCCTTATAGCCTAAAGTGCTCAAAGACTCCCTGAGGAATCTCACTTGGTCAATTCACCTTTTAGTCTACTACACCAGGTTCTCATGGCCCTGTGTAGGTCAATGAGCATAGAAATGCAATATAACCAAAGTAAACCTATAGAACTACTTGGATAACCAATCTACAACATATTATGCATGTTAGGAAACAAACACTATACCCTACAACATTAGGCATGGGAAAACAGGCAAGGCGGCCAAAAAGGCTAAGTAGGACCAAACGGTCATAAACAAAACATGCATGGGCAACCACATCCAAAACATAGCAAAACACTCTATTCACAATCAATCAACCTATACTCAGGCATACATGCATGGAAGGAAAGCAATAGATGTAAAATGGTAAACACGCAATACCCCGTTCAAGGGTATTGGTCAAAATTTGCTCATAATACATAAAGACTTTCAATGGAAAGGAAAAAACAACCTAACTCGGCATTGGGAGATTGATATACTCCAACATCGGCCCTTGGATCGACCTAGAATGTGGTAGATCTACAAAAACATCTAAAACTTTCAACCCATGATATCTCAGAAGAGATAAGAAAATAGAAGATGGTGCACTAGGAGAAGAGAGAACTCACTGATTTGATTCCAACGCAGCCGACAGTGTTCGATTCGGAGGATGGATGCTCGTTCGGGGGTTCATTGAAGATCCATGGCCACACAAAGCTCTTGGTTGAATGAGACCTAGAAGGAGAGCGTTCTGATGATTAGACGCGACCCCGATGCGTTTAATGAAAAAAAAAAAGTACATGGCATGTACTTTTGAAGTACATGGTGTGTACCCTCCATTTCTGTACTCCTCTTTAGGCGGCCTTCAGGTCACCCACCCTGGTCGTGTGCATGGCTGCTACACGGCCAGCACATGGCTACCTGCGGTAACCGAGTACACAACATGTACTCATAAAGTACACAATGTGTACTTCAAAAATTTCTAGAAATTCCTATTTTTCTCAAAAAAGACCAAAAAAGGAAAACATACCTGAAAAAGAAGATCTTAGTTCTTACAAAATTTCCCCCTTAAAGAAATTCATCCCCGAATTTCCCTAGAAAGGCGGCGTAGAAGAAGAAACCCCGAATAGCTCTGGCCACTGTAATCGTACATAGGCCTCTCTCTACTAAGTCTTGTCCTGTACTCGCCCGTGCTGCTAAAGCACCCATACCAGAGGGACATATTGGTCGTGGATAACCTTTGTACTATGATCAACAACCCAGATAAGATGCTCCTTGAACGACGGATCCATTTCGATCTCAACCTTCTCATGTTGAAAGACATGAGACAGGTCTGAAAAGTAATGTTGGAGTTGAGAAACGTCAAAAACATCGTGCATAGCCCGGTACCTTTTAGGTAACTTCAACCAATAGGCAACCGGTCCAACTCTATCCAACACCTCAAACGGCCCGACGTACCTCGGCGAAAGCTGACCCTATCTCATAATCCTCTTACATCCCAACCTCGGTGTGACACACATGAAAACCTGATCCCCAACCTCAAACTCTAGTGGTCGTCTTCGCTGATTAGCATAAGACTTCTATTGAGACTATGCAGTAGCCATCCTATTCCAAATCAACTCTATCTGCTCTATGGTCTTCTGAACAAGACGAGGTCCCAAAAAAGCTACCTCTCCTACCTCCATCCAACATAAGGGTGATCGGAATGACCTACCGTATAAATCCTCATAAGGTGTCATCTGAATAGTTTCTCGAAAACTATTATTATAGGAAAAATCCACAATAGGTATGTGCTTCTCCCAAGAACCACCAAAATCTAGGATGCATGCTCGGTGCATGTCCTCAAGAACCTGAATCATATGCTCGGACTGGCCATCTATCTAGGGGTGGTAGGCTGTACTCAGAAGTACCTGTGTACCCAAGGCCTTCTGTAGCCCCTACCAGACCCGAGAAGTAAAACGCGCATCCCTGTCTGAAACAATGGAGTGAGGGAATCCATAACTATGTATAATCTCTTTGATATAAAACCATCCCAGCTCATCAACTTTGAAGGTCTCCTTGATCTAAAAGAAGTGAGCAACCTTCATGAGTCTGTCAATGACAACCCAGACTACATCACTCCCTCGAGGCGACCTCGGCAAACCAGTCACTAAGTCCATCATGACATCATTCCATTTCCACTCAGGAATGGGTAACTGCTGTAAAAGCCCTTCTGGTCACTGATGCTCCGCCTTCACCTATTGACATGTGGAACACTTCATGACAAAACCCGCAACATCACTCTTCATTCCTGGACACCAATACTAATGATGTAGGTCACGATACATCTTGGTGACACCAGGATTAACTACCAAAACTGAGGAATAAAAGTTCTGCATCAGCTCCTCACGTATGTCTGCTGGAACCCATACGCGCCCCTGGAAATGAAAGATCTCATCCTCACCTACTATCCATCTAGGAATAGGGTTCAATATTGACACGCTTTCCCGTAGGACTAGGCCTTCTGAGTTTGATAGCTGCCTCATTCTCACTCAATAAAGAAGAGTATAGGTAACAACTACAGAAGAAAGAAAAGTCTTCCCCTGTCTTTCGTGCACCTCCAAATGCATCTCAAAGAATAGAGCTATAAGCTGCCACTCACTGCTGTCCTCCTGAACTATATGTATCTAAGTTCTTATTCTTAGCGCATTAGTTACTGCGTTGACTTTTACCAGCGTGTAGGCAAGCTCGAAGTCAAAAGACTGAAGGTACTCAACCCACCTTCGCTATCTTAAATTCAAATCACGCTGAGTGAAGATGTACTTGAGAATATTATGGTCAGTGAAAACCAAAAAATTATCTCCCAGAATATAATGTCTCCAACATCGTAAAACATGAACAATTACTGCCAACTCGAGATCATGCGTCAGGTAGTTCCTATCATGTGGTCGTAACTGCCGAGACCCATAAACAATGAATCCTTCTCCCTACATAAGCACAACTCCCAGCCCGATACCTGAAGCATCATAGTACACAGTATAACTCTTTCCTGGATTTGGAAACACTAATATCAGTGCTGAAGTCAAACTCCCTTTAAACTCCTGAAAGGCTGACTCACAAGAATCTGTCCACAAGAACTTTGCACCCTTCTTAGTCAGACCTGTCATTGGTGCCACTAAGAGTGAAAAGTCCTGAATGAAGCGTCGATAGTATCCATCCAGCCCTATAAAACTCTGTACCTCAAAGAAGTTCTTTAGATGCTTCTAGGAAACTACTGCTCTCACTTTCTCTAGGTCTACTGATACTTCTGTATATGAGATGACAAGACCTAAGAAGCGAATTTGATCCATCCAAAAGTGGCATTTTGAGAGCTTATCATGTAATTGATGCTCTCTCAATGTACTCAGAATGATCTCAAGATGGGAATCATGGTCGTGTCGAGTGTGAGAGTACACTAAGATATCGTCCATGAAGACCACGATGAACAAATCCAAGTATGTATGAAAAAATTGGTTCATCAGTGCCATAAAAACTTCAAGCATGCTCTTGAGACCGAACGGCATAACCATATATTCATATAGACCATTCCTACTATGAAAGGCTATGAGAGGTATATTAGATGGTTTAACACGCAACTGATGGTAAACAGACCTCAATTCAATCTTCAAGAACACCCGAGCTCCTCGTAGCTGATCAAAGAGATCATCAATCCTAGGTAAGGGATATCTATTCTTGACTGTCAACTGGTTCAACTTCCGGTAATCCACACAAAGCCTGAGGGTATCATCCGCCTTCTTCGCAAACAGGACAGGAAAACCCCAGGGAGAAGTACTGGGTCAGATGAAACCCTTTTCCTGCAACTCCTCCAATTGATTATTGAGTTCCTACAACTCTGGTGTAGCCATACTTTAAGGAGGAATAGACACCGGTGCCGCCCCTAGCACAAGCTCAAAAGAAAAGTCTACCTCACGCTCCAAAGGAAAACCTAAAAAGTCATCTGGAAAGACAACCATGAAACAATACACCACTGGAGGAAAGTCTAACAGTGAAGTCCCCTGGTCATCCAGATATAGACCAGCAATATGGGCCATAACCCATAGGTCAGAGGATCGAAACCTCCCTCTGATACCACTTTGTAACATCCTGGTTCCGGAAGCCACCCAGAGGCGTCCCGTACCCAATTGGTGACATGGACTCAAGCGCATTTCCCTAAATGCCAGAGGCTGCTGACTAGAAGTGAGGGCCTTGGGTGTGATAGTGGGGAAACTATACCCTTATTGGAAGAGCAACATAGCGGAAGTAAACAACATGCAATAGCGGAAGTAGTAATAATCCAACCAAGAGTAAACAACAGGAGACTGAAAGTAAGAAACAACTGGAACACATATATATAAATGATGCATGATACATATTTCTAGGAAAGCATCCAAACAAACCACAATGCTGGAATACAAACAGTACTAAACCAAAGTACAAGAAAGAGATAAACAACTCCTCATCATCGCAAGCCTAAGCTTGGTCCCATTCTCTCGATCTCCACAACAAATAAAGTATCTGAAGTAGAAGGACACTTTCCCTTATCTATACCTGAAATAATATAATCTTTTTGACTCCAAAAGCATGACCCAAATAGGGTGTGAGACTAAATCCCAGTAGGCAACCGCCCAAAGATATGTGCCTATCAGTCAGTGAATATATGGCAGGTAAAAGTACAAAAGCAGTAAACAAGAAAGTAATCAGCAGGAAACAATCCACAGTTCAACATAAAGCAAGAGATAATCAACAACTAAACACAAATAGGTAACCCTCCAGTAAGTACTCACATCCATCCCCTGTGGTCCTACTTAACAAGTACACTCAACCCTCTGGGCAGTACACTCGGCCTAACCCCTCTGGTTCATTCATAAGACTATATAAAGACTCTTTGAGGAAGCACACATAGTCAATTCCCCTTATAGTCTAAGGTAGTCAAGAACTCTTTGAGGAATCTCACACGGTCAATTCCCCTTATATCCCCAAGTTCAAGAACTCTCTGAGTAAGCTCACTTGGTCAATTCCCCTTATATCCCAGGTTGTTCAAATAATTCAGAGACTCTCTAAGGAAGCTCACACGGTTAATTCACCTTATAGTCTAAAGCAGTCAAGGAATCTATGAGGAAGATCACTCGGTCAATTCCCCTTATAGACCCAAGTGGTCCTAGGCTCTCTAAGGAAGCTCACTCGGTCAACCCCCCTTATAGCCTAAAGTTCTCAAAGACTCTCTAAGGAAGCTCACTCGTTCAATTCCCCTTATAGTCTTCTACACCAGGTTCTCATGGCCCTGTGTAGGTCAACGAGCATTGCAATGAAATATGGCCAAAGTAAACCTATAGATCTACTTGTCTAACCAGTATACAACATATCAAGCATGTCAGGAAACAAACACTCCACCCTACAACACCAGGCATGGGAAAATAGTTAAGGTGGAAAAAAAGGCTAAGCAGGACCAAATGTTCGTAAATAGAACGTGCATGGGAAACCACATCCAAAACATAGAAAAACACCCTATTCACAATCCATCAACCTCTACTCAGGAATAAAATCATGGAAGGCAAGGAACAAGGGTAAAATGGTAAACACGCAATACCCCATTCAAGGGTATTGGTCAAAATTTGCATATAATACTCAAGGACTTTCAATAGAAAGGCACAAACCACCTACCTCGGCATTGTGGGATCGATATAATCCGGCACCAGCCCTTGGATCAACCTAGAATGCGGTAGATCTATAAAAATGTCTAAAATGTTCAATCTACGATATCTCATGAGAGAGAAGAAAACAGAAGATGGTGCTCTAGGAGAAGAGAGAACTCACCGATGCGATTCCAACGCAACCAACGATGTTAGATTTGGAGGAAGGATGCTCGTTCGGGGGTTTGTTGAAGATCCACGGCCATACAGAGCTCTTGATCTAACGATACCTAGAAGGAGAGCATTCTGGTGATTAGACATGACCCCGGTGAGTTTAATGAAAAAAGAAAGTACACGGCGTGTACTTTTGAAGTACACGACGTGTAATCACCATTATTATACTCCACTTTAGGCAGCCTATAGGTCACCCCCACATGGCCGTGTGCATGGACGCTACACAACCAGCACATGGCTACCTACGGTAACCGAGTACACGACGTGTACTCATAAAGTACACGATGTGTACTTCAAAAATTTCTAGAAATTATTCTTTTTATAAAAAATGACCAGAAAAGGAAAACATTCCTGAAAAAGAAGACCAGGGTTCTTACAGTACCCTATTAATGGAAGAATTTGAGGAGTTCCTTTTTAAAGTTGTTCATAATTTTCTTATTCATTCACTCAGAAATTTTAATCCTAATTTTCCACTAAATAAAGGATTTATTCTCAAATAATTAATAAACACTTTTCTATCCTAGTGACTATTTGAATTCTTGTGCTCTAACTTCCCATGAATTTATGAACTTGATGGAGGTATAAATGTGCATGTAAATAGTTAGTGAATTTTTCCTCAACCTATTATCTCTCTCCTTGTGAAATTTAAACTCAGTTGGGTATGATATACGAGCCCATCATTAAAAGCTATCCATTTTCTATATAGATTTTGAGGCCTAGATTTTGAGATGGTTTGGGGCCTCAAAATGTTGGATTGAGATTTATCTCCAGTTTAATGAAATGAATCACAACATGTATGGAAGCCTATGAAAAATAACTTTAAAAATCATAATTAATTTATAAAAATTTATTTCCAAAATAAAAAATGAAAATGAAAATAATTAAAAATTTAAAATTAGGCCATTTTAGTAATTAAGCTCAAATTTCTACTAAAACCTAAAAATGTGAAAATTTCCCATAAAATAACACAATGGTGTGATATAAAACATTTAATTATAGTATAAAATATGTGAAAATATTAGCTTCCTAAAGATTTCATACTAGTCATAAAAATAAGTAAACAGGGCCCAAAATGTGGTATTCCAAACTAGAGTATATAAAGTTAAAGTAATAAATAAATAAAACTATGATATCATAACGAATAAATCCTAGTAACATTCCTAAATCCTTACTCCTTGGACCAAACTTTCACTACATGCCCCTTTCACTTGCTCAAATCCCTATATATAAAGTCTACACAGGCATTGAAATGCCCATACAAGGTGTGAGTAATAAAACCTAGCAGGACACCATCAATGTGTATTTAACAAATGTGAAAATGTATAATAGGTGTATTATATGAAAATAATAAATTTTAAAGAAAGTATAACAAACATACAATCATGCATTGAGTGTTCATGAACTACCCAATCCACCACAACCCTCAGCTGTACTTGCTTTATCTTTATGTTAGAAAGATGACCAAGAAGTTGGAAATGATCAAAAACCATCCAAAAGGTTGTCAATATGTGACTTGGTGTCCACAAGGCAAAAATTCTTGGGTTGGTCCACTAGTCTAACTAGAAAGTATGTAGTCGGTATCTATAAGGCACCAAGTTTCATCATGTATACTTGATATTCACAAGACAATGAGTTCTAGCTAGGACACATGGCTATTGTGCTCTTACCTAGGTATGAGTACATCATCATCTTTACTACTCATCAAATATGCTACGCCTATAAGGAGTAACCATAACATGATGTTCCAACTATTATAAACACCAAGAAAAATTCATCAAAGGTCATGGTATACACATAACAAGATAAAGCATAAAATCATGGTATATCATGTCAACATGAGAAATATAGTAGCGAAAACAACACATGTAATCATAATCAAGAATGGTCAACAAGATATAATAAAACTCATGTCATCAAACATTATAAACAAGTCTCATGGGCTCCACACACACATGTGATCACACTCAATCATGTAAACCAAATAATCCAACACAACAATCACACAATGGAAACAAGTGTATATAATATCCCCACAAGGTAAGGAACTTATTACC
Source organism: Viscum album (assembly GCA_963277665.1). Taxonomy (NCBI): domain Eukaryota; kingdom Viridiplantae; phylum Streptophyta; class Magnoliopsida; order Santalales; family Viscaceae; genus Viscum; species Viscum album. The sequence goes on from OY728136.1 coordinate 139,931,462, forward strand.
TCAAGTTTTTTAATAAAGAACTCCAATTTTTATCAAGTTGATGATGAACGAACATGTAAAACACGCATGAAGAATGGATCACACATCAAGGATGTCAATATATGGTTCTAGTTCATCAAGAAATAAGTTTATAATAAAAAATCAAGGGAATTATAAGTCAATAATTTCATCCTATAATCACAAACCTTAAGGTGTCCATAAACATGATCAGTTCTGAGGTATTTAAAGGAAGGAACACTAAAATTACAAAATCATTCATTGATTGAATAACATATTGTGAATGCATTTTTGATTATAGAATAGGGCCTTGGTTCTAGACAAAAACCATTGTTCCATTATTAATCTACCAATGGAAAATATATTCAAATTTAGAATCAATAATAAGAAGATATCATGATGATCATTCTAAATAATCTTACCCAAAAACATCACTGTTATTAAAGGATTAAGCTCTGGTAAAGAGTGCTTTTCATTGACACATCAATGTAAACAATACTTTACCATGAATTTATCAATGGATTAAGGTTTTATCATCAATATTACATCTATAAGAGGTATAATTAGATGATTAATCAACACTTACCTACCAAAGTCTATTTTTTGAAGTTAGATCTTGTTTTGATAAAGAAACAACATCAACACATTAGATATTGAAATGATCTATGAAGAAAGGTGAAAAAATCATCAGATATTTATATAAAACACTGATCAAACATATATCCATGCTTATATCACAAAGATGAAGAATGATTTGACATGGATCTAGAGGAAAATCTCACTATTCCTACTTCTCAGATTGATCAAAGGTCATATAGATAAGTGGAGATGTATTAGAGTGTCTAAGGACCGGGGGGGGGGGGGTCTGAAAATCAAATTAGTTCCACTAGGGTTATAATTGGTTATTAATTAAATCGGATAAATATGTAAAATTAAAACCTATGGGGTGAATTTAATGAACCCTCAAACTAGGATCACCAACCATCCAGTGGGCCTCAATGGTGGGCCAGTGGAACCATTGGCTGGCAGATGGGGTATTCTGTAGATAGAAGACCTGCTAGAACCCCACTAAATAGTTAGTGGGTTCCACCATCTAGATAGTGGATGTTTTCCAGCCACCTCAAGGCTATTACCTTCCTTAAAAATTTAACCACCAACTCCCAGACCTAAAGCCTCTAAAATATCCTTTTAAACACCATATTATAGAAGAAAAAAGGGGAAAATAATTTTTAGTAAACTCAAAAAATCACATACATGGAAATAAAGAAAGGGTGTTACATACACCACCGTATGAACAATCTTTAAACTAACCTTTACTGTAGTAATAACAACTAGTTTCTCTAAAAACTCAGGAGACTCAACCAAGTGTTCTCCATCCCATCATATAACCTTCCAGGATAACACTTTCCTCTTATAAAAATGATAGCTACCATGATCCTACAACACACAACAATGAAATAAAGTGACTGAACTCTCATACCAAATCCTCTAGAAGAATCCATTTATATCTTTTACACTAAACTATATGAAGTTCAGGAGTGGTTGAGAGAGATCTAGCTTGATACAAACTGTAGGATAGATTAGAAGTTTCTCTGTTAGTGTTCACCAATCAACCTATAAGAATCCACCAATAGCATTACCAAATTTATTAATAATAGTAAAATTTTTAAAGTAGAGGAGTAAAAAAGTTAGAGAAACCCATATCACATATAATGATCTATCCTCATTATCATGGATTATCAGTGACCATCACAACAACTGGTAACCAAAGGACTAGAAAACAAAAGGGATACGAGACCATGACATCATGGAATCCACTTAATCCATGCATTTGATAGAGATTAGTTAAGGGATGAGGATCCCCACCATTTCTCTATTCATCAAAACCTAATATTAGTTCACATTTTTGTCAAAAACCTTCATAGAATTCTTTAAAAGATCAAATCACACAACCAAAGTTAATTCATGAGAAACCAATGCATTAGCCTACTCGATGAAAGAAATTTCCACTACCGAAAAACCACTCACCAACCAAGGGACCCTAAATTTAGAATCAATGGGAGGAATATGAGAAAGAGAAGAAACTTTCATAAAGTGGGAGAAACTAGAACTTGAATCTCTACCAAAAAAATCTTCTATGAGAATCTAGACCCTCCCCCATAATAGGATAGGTGCTTCCATCATCTAGTCTATCACTATGTATGAGATCCTATAGTATACCAGCCCTATCATATTTTCTACCAAAAGGATACTTCATTTTTTTACTAATAAACCATATTTTAATTTATCAAATGTTTCCAATAATCTCTCTCCATGGAGTATTTTAACGAGTTTCTCATTTATATGTCCAAGGAAACAATGCCAAAGGTAAGTGGGATTGGAATCAAGTATGGATTTCTAATTCCGAATATTAAAATTAGGATTACCAATATCTATAATATATAAAAAATTCATAATATTCTCAATTCAATAAATAATTTCATACTTATATATAGAAAAAATATTGTATTTAATAATTAATGAAAATCCCATCTTGTCTAAAAAAGATACAGAAATCAAATTCCTATCTATGGAGGGATAATAATAACAACTTTTTAATTCAAGAAAAAAAATCCATTGGCTACTCTTAGATAATAAGTGATGAATTACAATGAAATAAAATTTTCTCAATTACTAACATGAATATATACATCACCTTTTATCAATTACCTCTCATCTATGAGTCTATGTTTGTTATCAAAAATGTGTGACACACAAAAATCATCTAATACCCATGAGTTAGAGTTGGTGAAACTAATTTCTATAACATTCACATTCGGTTACTCTAAATTTTTATCCTTGAGAACACTTCACAACCATAGATACCAATATTTAATCTTTTTATAGGTCATACCTATTAGTGATATCAATATTATTGTGATTAAGTATACCAAAATATATAACAAGGACATATTAATGGGTGAGTATCATGTATTATATCTTTTCATTAAGGACTTTAAATTAAATCTCTCCCACTAAAAATGATGACCCTATACATTTTATACATTTATTAAGACAAGATCTATATTTTATTAAGTAATGAGTTTTCTAGGTCATTCCTCTCATTACATAATTATTTGGGTAGGGAATCATTCTAATCAAAATAGTTGTGACTCTTAAATAGTTAAAGGGATAACTCTTTGTCCAAAACGATCGTATGGATTCACTCAACTCTATTCCTATGGTATACTTCCTTAGGGTTTCCCAACTAAGTGTAACCCAACAAAAACACCATGAAAATGCTAACAAAAGACAACCCAAGGGAACCTTTCTGGGGAAGAACCTATACAAGGATAACCAATTATCATATATCACTTTCTCACATTAGTTAAGATAATTCAAAGTAACCATACTAGTCAAGAACCTACCTGGTTGAATAATCAAGATCTTGAAAAGTTCCACTTTAGAAGGGATCTTAGACTTAGTATTTGAGGGGATTTTCTAGTCTCAATAATTTAATATACATCATATGAATATTAATTTCATAACTATTTAATCTTATTAAATCTTTAATTTCTAATATTTTATTCCCTTTTTTGTATGAATGATTCTTATGATTTAGTTTTGTAATCCCAATTCCATCCACCAAATTAATGTGCTCACACCATATTAATGTTTAACTCTTTATACAACCCATAGGTTTGTGTTACTTACCCAAAAATAGAATCCAAACATATCTATACATATCCAAAAACATCATATGAATAGGGTGCACAAACACTTCATGTAAAGGAATAGAGTAATATGAGATTGAAAATCACTACATGAGTAAGCCTGAAGTGAAAAATATAAAACCCCATTTTTTTATGAGATAAGTCATGAGCCTCTAGGCCGGTAGGTAGTCTGACCCCAAGATACTATACCCGAGAATACTTTATTCAAGATATAATTCAATTAATGATAACAATAAAACCTAATAATAAAAAATTATATCCAATAACAATTTTCAAGCTCATAATTTAAAAAAACTGAAGTTAAGGTAGATGAAAACTATTTTTTTGGAGTTTTACCTAGAATAAAATTTAGGGTGGTAACTCCTATAAGCAGTTTATCAATTAAAAATAAAACATACAAAATATTCAAAATTCATCAAAAATTTAATAAAAATTAATAATAAAGGAATAAACTTTAAATAAAATAATAATTAATATATTTAAAAATGAGATAAACATTTATAAATAATTCATAAATAATCTCTAATTATAAACATTTTATAAATTATCTATAATATAAACATTTTATATTCATTAAAATTTTATAAATCACCCATTATGATTTCTAAATAAACCATTTTATTTCTATATCACAAAGAATGCCATATAATTTTGGTAAAAGGTATTTGAATATTAACCTTTAATATTTTGAAAAAAATTAATAAAAATTTATTTAATTAATTATAAAACTTCTCAATTAATTAATTAATATATAAATTCCTTATAAATTTAAATATCCCAAAATACCTTTTAACATGATTTATAAATATATTATAAACCATAAAAATAATTTAATAATTTTTAAAATATTTTTTAATTATTTTTATGCTTACCCTTATACAAAAGGGGTTGTCAGTGTAAATATAAATACTTTTACCTTTATATGGGATTTCTAGAACTTTTTCATAAAGGAAAGACAATCACTTATCATTATTCAGCTTCAAGAAACCTCATTGTGTAAAGGTAATACATAGATTACCTTTACATAGGTTTATCTATGTAATTCTAATGTGATGGTTACCTTTATGCAGTCTATCAGCATAAAGGTAAACTGATATATACTTTTATGAAGACAAATCACATAATGGTAAATCAAATTTACCATTATGTAGAATACGATATGTAAATATCATTTAAAATTACCTTTACTCAGTAAAAAACACCACTATTATTTATCTAAAATGCTACAACTCATTTACAGTGATGATTTTATCAAAAACCAATGATCAAAACATGATTAATTTTTGAATAATCTCATTCTGAAACCACTGATGGATTTTATAAATCATATTATGATTTTTGGAATTGTAAATAACCCAAAAAATAGTTTGATCTATCTCCAAGAATAAAATGCATAATATATGAAACAAATAGGGTAAAATAGATAACTGGTTTTTTAGAAATTGCATCTACCATCTTATTTTATTAAAAGGACAATTTTTTAGGAAGATTATAATAGTATAAAACTAATGCATCATTACTATAAGGGTGTAAACTGACTAATGGATCTATGAACACTTTTTGAGGATTCCCAAATGCTTGAAGGGGTACTAGTGAGTTTGTGAAATGATAAATGAGATTTATAAAGGAAGATGATTCTATCATCCTTGTAGGAAACTAATGATTTTTAAAAAATAAAATAAATATGATAGTCCTTCTCCTAATGGGAGGGATAATATATCATTTATAATAAGTACATAACACTCTATAATAATGAACATGTTTGTAATTAGTAACTCATATGTTGTGTTACTATCCATGGGGATGAATCTATTGAGATATTTCAATAGAGTAAATGAAAATCATTTAATCCATTCATAATGGATTATTACTGGTTAAAAACATTTAGGAGAAATAAATCCAAGAAAAAAAATTCCTCACAAACATACTAATATAATAATACACACACACACACACATGTTACATTTCATTTATTATACACGAACCATATGCATGATAATATATATGTATCACATGAATATATTAAATTTACACTATATACATAATATAATATCATATATATATAATATATATATATCACATGCATGTGTAGATTCTTCTCAATAATTTTCATTTTAGTGTACATTTAACAAATACACCCATTGGGTGTATGTAAGGTGTGAAAAAAACTGGCCTAGTAGGATCCTATTGACGCCAGAAAACGCATCCCCAAAATTTTATAAATGCTCCCATAAATGCTCCAAGAGCATAGACCATTTCTTAAGCTTCTATTTGATAGGTCTTAGAGCCCGAATGGAGTTACAGATTAGGAGTTATAGACATTTGAAGTTGGGTTGGAAAACAGGTTTGCGGAGCCCATCCGCGAAGCTCCCTCCGCCGCAGAGCAAGGAGGTGGGATGCACCATGAACCCCTTTGACATTCGCAAACCTGCTGCAGAGCGAGGAGGCGGGATGATCTGAAAACCCCATTTGATGTTCGTGATCCGTCGCGGGGCAAGGAGGTGGGATGCTCCGCGAGCCCCATTGACGTTCACGAACCCACCACAGAGCAAGATCTATCTTCACGTCGAGTGATCTATGCTTCACGGAGCCTCTTGCCTATAAATACCCAGATCACCACCCTTCACGAAGACGGTCATGCCACCCCATGGGAAGCTGATCTCCCAATTCTCGAAGCTCCTCTATCCTTCGCGAAGCTGCTCTGCGAGCCCATGCTCTGCGAGCAGCTTCCTTCACGAAGCTGCTCCGTGAGTCCATGCTCCGCGAGTAGCTTCCGTCACGATGCTGCTCCGTGAGTCCATGCTCCACGAGGAGCTTAACTTGTGATGCTTCTCCATGAGTCCATTCTCCTTGAGTAGTTTCCTTCATGATGCTGCTTCGTGAGTCCATGCTCCGCGAGTAGCTTCCTTCACGATGCTGCTCCGTGAGTCCATGCTCCGCGAGTCCATGCTCTGCGAGTCCATGTTCCGCGAGACCCCATGCTTCACAATCCCCTTTGCTTCATGAAGCTACTTTGTGAATACCTATCCTTTGCAATGCTCCTACCTTCACGACCACCGGTCAATACCGTGGGGGATGTGCCCTCGCACCCCCGGGCCGGTCCCTTCACTTCCATCACTAACCCTCATGAAAAATGGAGAGTCACACAGCAAACTTTTTGGGCTGGGATGTCGACATTTTCCATTGCCCTCTTATGCACAGTCGCCTTCCACCTATGATATACCATGATTTGAGACACTCCTCCACACACCATGAAACACCTTGAGTCGAAATATTCCTTTGGGTTTGTTTCTCATGTCGCGAGTTGAGATTATCCTCATCAATTCCCTGAGTACCTTGAGTTGAACCATTCCTCAAGCAACTCATCCAAAACCTATCACATGGCTCCTATTCCAGGTTCAACCAGAAAGGGACACCATTTCTAAGTCCAAACACCAACCATTTCTAGGCGCCTTATGCCTAAAAATCCCCTCTACATGACCCTAAACTATAGTACACACCCTATTTCACAAACATAGGATGCCTCTTGCTCCAAACAAGGGATGCCTTATGCTCCATGCATAAGATTCCAATAGTCCTCTCTACATGACTATAAACTATAACATGCCCTATCATTCAATAATAGGATTCCTCTTCTTCCAAATAATATATGTCTTATGTGACAAGCATAAGATTCCTTATGCCATGGTTACAATGGCATGATTTCAAGAGCATTGGAATCTATTCAAACATTCCATCACTCCACCTCATGCTTTGCATGTCCTTCATTCGGATCTTCATCCTCTTTAATGTCTGAAGGGACCCCCTAACAGCCTGGTCCCATGCCGCCTCAGCTCACCTACCATCCTAGGAAAATGCCTCAGAAGACTTTGGACAACACTTCGAGTCCGGTCCTGTGTTTTGAACACAGTCAATAGTCGACCCTCACTTGTTTTTCCCCATTTTTGGCTAATGCGATATGGATGATGTGTTTCGAAGATGGTCATGTCACGAACCGTCCTCGGGGCCCGTGCCGTGACTACCCCAAGCCCGCCTTCCATAGGCCAGGGGCTGGCGACTAGCACCAAGGCGTAAAATCCCAGTAAACAGGGAAGGCATTGCCTTTATAAGTAACAACCACACAGAGTCAGCAAGCGGAAAGTAAAGTGCAGAAAAGTAAAGGGGGCCGGAAATACAAGCCCAACTGTAAAGTACAACTGAAAAGTAAAGTACAGCAACTGAAGAAAAGACGGCGGCCTCGTGTCGTCCACTGGCAATCCCACCTGAAGGGTGGGTACAGATAGCCTCCAGGCTCCTCGGGTCCCACGTCCGATCCGAGCACGTCCCGCCCAGTGGTCCACCTCCAGGTACCGTCCTGCTCCACTCCCCAACCGTGATCAGCGCTGTCCGTCGTCTGCAACCAACACAACAAGGTGCGGGCATAGCCCGTGCAGGGGTGAGTACAAGCTACTCAGTAAGGACCCCGAGACCCCCGAAGGTCTCCCGAAATCCACAAAGGATATAGCACAAAAGAAAGATGCAATCACGAAGTAACATCTGACTCGACTTAGGTATATGCCCATACATATACCTAAGTCCCCAATTCCAGCTCTGCTCACGAGCTCAAGAACAACTCAATCCACAAAGGAAAGCAAGACTCAAATCCACAAGGAGAGTAAACAGTAAAATCCACATAGGATAGTTCAACACAATCCACAAAGGAGAGTAACATACGATTCAGCTCAACCAGGTATAATTTTCAGATGACGTCAAAGATGATCACTGATCCATCTAAGTCGTCGGACCCACGAAGGATCGATAGGTACTAACCCCCGCAAAAGACCCACGTAGGATCGGGCTCACACAGAACCTGTAGGCAGTGGCTCACACAGAACCGGTAGTAAGGACCCACATAGGATCGGGCTCACACAGAACCTGTAGCACTGATCCACGTAGGATCGCTGAGTGCAGTAGTCGACACAGTCCACTGAGGATCTCTGCTCTGTCGTCGCCGCAGTCCACGAAGGATCTCTGCTCTGCCGTCGTCGCAGTCCACGGAGGATCTCTGCTCTGTTGTCGTCGCAGTCCACGGAGGATCTCTGCTCTGTCGTCGAAGTCACAGCCAGCGCTAGGGTTCCCGCACGTAGCGAGCTCGTTTAGGAGGGTCCGCTCCACGAGCCGAGAGGCTGATACATCAACTAACACGTAGTCCGAAGTTGATGTATCCAAAAGTTCCGTATCGACAACAGGATCTCAACGCAACAGACGGCGCGTCAATCGGACGCCCGGTCTGAGAGTTATTGACATTTTCGTCCCAGGGGCCCGGTTGGTTTTTAGGGAAAAACCAACCCGACCGTACTCCGCCTGTATCCGATCCTCGGGCGGAGTATGCCAAAAGTTCCGTCTCACTTAGAGGAAACTACCACAGCTGATGGTACGTCGTTCGGACGTCCGTAGCTCAAGTTATGAGCGTTTCCGCTCCGAGGGCCCGGTTGGTTTCGTGTACGAACCAACCCGGCCGAACCCAAAGTCTTCCGAAACCTTGAGTATAATATACCGAAACGATCGTATCGATCCAAGGATCGCGTAGCCGCTGACGGTTCGTCAATCGGAGGTCTCAGGCCCAAGATATGGGCGAAAGACCGAAGAGGGCCCGAAACGGGGGTTCTGGGCCCGGGGCGACCCGGCCCGAACCCCCCCTTGGGTCGGCCGAACCGGGTCGGCCCGACCCGGACCGAACCGGCTCGGCCGGGTCCGGTCCGGCCTGGGCGCGGCCCGGCCGACCGGACCGGCCGGCTCGGCTTCGGCCGAGCGGCCGAACAACCTGCCGCGGGTTTGACCCGCGGCTTTGAGGGAAACGCGGCCCCGCGGGGGGCCGCCTGTCACGCGGACGCGGCCGGGCCGCCGCGTCCCTCCCCGGTTCCGCGCGGCCGCGGAACCGGCCGCCGCCGCCGCGGCTGAAGCCGCGGCGGAACTTCTCCACGGCGGCGCGCCGGGCGCCGCCGCCTCCGGCCGCCGGAGTTGCTCCGGTAGCCCGTTTTGCCTCCCGCCTGCGCCGATGCTCCTCCCGGGGGCCGATCTCCACTGCGGAATCAACAATTGGCCCTTGCGTCGTGCTTTTTCCGTCGCCCGCCAAATCCGCACAAAAAGGAAGATCGGCGGAGGGTTGCCGGGTCTTGTTCGTTAGACCCGCACCCTCCGCGTTAGTCATAAACAACGGGAGAAACAAGAAACGACCAATCAACAATTTTAAATAAATTTAAAATTGTTCCGTGATCGGTTCCTTATTTTAAAAGAAATAAAATCACGGGAAAGGAAAATATTTCAAATCAACCCTTACCTCGCAGCTGTCGTTGCCGAACGAGGGATCGTCGCGGGATTGCTCGTCGCGGAAGAAGGGGGATCGTCGCGTCGTTGCGGAAGAAAGAGATCGTCGCGTCGTCGCGGTATCCGGCGTCGCGTCGCCAATCTCCGGATCAAGATCAAACGGATTTAATTAATTTAAATCCGTTGATATCGAATAAAAAAAAGGAGAATTAACGATCTGATTCTTACCTTAGTTGCCGAACGAGGATCGGCTGCGGAAGAAGAGGCGTCGCCGAAGAACGTCGCGGGTAAAGCTCGTCGACGTCGCAGATCTCGGTGTGCGTCGTCGAATTTCGGTCGCCGACGTTCTTCGCGTTCTTCGCGTTCTTCGCGTTCTTCGCGGGGAGATGAAGAAACAAGATCCTCTCAAATCCTTTCAAAGGATTTTTAGGTTGGTCTTATTTTATAAACATGCCAACACACGAAACCGGTTAAGAAACGATCCATCAATTCGAAAGAAACGACCCATTTAATTCACGAAAGAAACAGCCCATTTAATTCACGAAATAAACCGCCCAATTAAATGGTCTGTTAAGAATTAAAGAAAACGCGTCGGTTGACTTTTCAGTTACTTTGACGGGTTTTCGCGGGTGCGTTACTTAGCGAAAGAAACGGCGTGGCTCGTGCGGGCCCCACCGCACAAATATCCTACCAAGGGGGTAGGATATTTCCGGATAGCATCCTATCCAGTTCAACTCAGTTCAAGCCGTCTTTAAGTGGCTTCAAGTGGCTTCCAAGCAGCTTAAGTGAAATAGAATAAAGTTGTCGCACAAACTTTATTTTATTTCTGACTTAAAGCCGCAAAATTTAAAAACCACGTCTGAGAAAACGCAACTCCGGAAGAGGCGTTTCTAAGCAAATACCGGCGCTGCGATTTCATCGGTGCCCTCAGAATTTGATTCCGGGCACCGGTTCAAGAGATAGAAAAACCCGCTCGTCCGTTCACTGAACGTACCCGAGCCAAACTTCGGAAATTGATTCCGGGCACACCGGGCCTCGGAATCAGGTGCCGTCTAAAGCTGCGCTCTTGTAAAATTCCAAAGAAAATTAAGAAAAAAATTTCCTTGAAATTTGCGGGTCTTTACATTACTCCCACCTCAGGGATTTACGTCCCCGTAAAGATACATCAAAAACTAGGGGAACAAATGGGGGTACTGAGCACGCATCTGAGCCTCCCGCTCCCAAGTGCTCTCCTGGAGGTTCCCGTGCTGCCATCTGACGCGCACAAGAGGAATCGACCGCCCACGTAGGACCCGCTCCTGTCGATCCTCGATCTCCACTGGGACCTCCGCAAAAGTCTCCCCATCGTCCACGTCCAGCTCCCCAAAGTCGATGATGTGCGTCGGGTCGTGCACGTATCTCCTCAGCTGAGACACGTGGAAGACGTCGTGCACCCGGTGCAACTGAGGTGGTAGAGCCAGGCGATAAGCCACCTCTCCTATCCTGCTGAGGACCTGGAAAGGCCCGATGAAGCGTGGAGACAACTTGCCGCCTCGGCCAAATCTCCGTAAACCACGTCGAGGTGAGACACGCAAAAAGACGTGGTCGCCATCCTCGAACTCTAGTGGCCTCCGCCTCCTGTCAGCATATGACTTCTGCCGGCTCTGAGCTGTCCTCATCCTCTCCTGGATGATCTGGACCTTCTCTGTCGTGGCTCGGACCATCTCTGGTCCCACGAGTGCTGACTCCCCAGGGTCTGTCCAGCACAACGGTGATCTGCAGGGTCTGCCGTACAACGCCTCGTATGGTGCCATCCCGATGGTGGAGTGGTAGCTGTTGTTGTACGCGAACTCCACCAAGGGTAGGTGGTCCTCCCAGCTGCGACCAAAGTCGAGAACACATGCACGGAGCATGTCCTCGAGTGTCTGTATGGTCCTCTCCGTCTGACCATCCGTCTGAGGGTGGAAGGCTGTGCTTAGATGGAGCCGCGTCCCGAACGCCTCCTGCAACCCCTTCCAAAGCCGGGAAGTGAAACGAGCATCTCGATCGGAGACGATAGACGATGGCACACCGTGAAGCCGTACGATCTCCTGGACGTAAAGACGTCCCAAGCTCTCCACTGAGCCCTGCTCTCTGATGGGTAAGAAGTGTGCCGACTTGGTGAGTCGGTCGACAATCACCCAAATGGAGTCGTGACCTCTGGAAGTGCGTGGAAGTCCAGTCACGAAATCCATAGATATGCCATCCCACTTCCACTCCGGGACCTCCAAGGGCTGTACCAAGCCTGCTGGTACCTGATGCTCTGCCTTCACCTGCTGGCAGGTGAGGCATCGTGAAACGAACTGTGCCACAACTTTCTTCATGCCCGGCCACCAGTGCTGTCGTCTGAGATCCTGGTACATCTTCGCCACTCCGGGATGCACCGCCAAGGGAGAAGTGTGAAACTCTCTCAGCACCTCCTCTCGTAAAGCGACTGGTACGAAGGTACGTCCTCTGAAAAGGATGTCGTGCTCTGCTCCAAGGGAGAAACCATCAGGCGCCTGACCTGAGGATATCAGTGCACGCCGGGTCTCACAGTCAGCGTCCCCACGCTGAGCCTCTCTGACCCGCTGTAGAAGCGGAGGAGAGACTGTGAGAGACTGAAGAAAGGCTGCTCCGTCTCTATCCACGAAGGATATCTGTAAGGAGGCTAGCTGCTCCGTCGCCTCCTCAAGTATCTGAATGCCCGTCCTCCTGCTGAGGGCATCGGCTACCACGTTCCCCTTCCCAGGAGTATAGACTATCTCAAAGTCATAGTCCTGGAGGAACTCAAGCCATCTCCGCTGTCTCAGGTTCAGGTCCTTCTGAGAGAAGATATACCTGAGACTCTGGTGGTCAGAAAAGACTGTGAAGCGCTCGCCCATCAGATAGTGCCGCCAAGTCTTCAGAGCGAAGACCACTGCTGCTAACTCCAGGTCATGAGTGGCGTAGTTCTGCTCATGCGGCCTCAACTGACGTGATCCGTAGGCGATCACGGCCCGCTCCTGCATCAGGACGCATCCGAGTCCAGTCCCTGATGCATCGCAGTAAACTACGTATCCAACTCCCTCCTCAGGCAACCTCAAGATAGGTGCGCTGGTCAACCTCTGCCTCAGCTTCTGGAAGCTCTGCTGACATCTGTCTGACCACACGAAGGGTTTCCCCTTCTTTGTCAAAGCTGAGAGTGGTGCCGCAACTCTGGAGAAGTCTGGCACAAATCTCCGATAGTATCCGGCTAGGCCCAAGAAGCTCCGCACCTCTGTCACGCTCTTGGGTGGCTCCCAAGCTAGCACTGCCTCGATCTTCGCGGGATCCACTGCAACTCCCGCCTCAGAGATGACGTGCCCCAAGAAATGGACCTCACGTAACCAGAACTGGCATTTTGAGAGCTTGCCATAAAGCTGGTGCTCTCGGAGTGTGTCTAGCACAACTCGCAGGTGGTAGGCATGCTCCTCCTCAGTCGTCGAGTATACCAAAATGTCGTCAATGAAGACCACGACAAATCGGTCGAGGTATGGCTGGAAGATCCTGTTCATGAGGCTCATGAACACTGCTGGAGCATTGGTTACGCCGAATGGCATAACCAAGAACTCATAATGGCCATACCGACACCTGAAGGCCGTCTTCTGCACGTCCTCGTCTCGAACTCTGAGCTGATGATAGCCTGACCGGAGGTCTATCTTCGAGAACCACCGCGCTCCCTTGAGCTGATCGAAGAGGTCATCAATCCGTGGCAGCGGATACTTGTTCCTCACTGTCACCTGGTTCAGGCGATGATAGTCGACACATAGTCGCAAGCTCCCGTCCGCCTTCTTGGCGAACAAAAATCGGGGAAGCCCAGGGTGAAACACTGGGTCGGATAAACTCCTTGCTCTGCAAGTCCTCCAACTGTACCCGCAGCTCCCGAAGCTCGGCGGGGGCCATCCGATATGCTGGAGTAGATATCGGGGCTGTCCCGGGGTACAAGTCGATGTAAAAGTCTACCTCTCTACGAGGAGGTAGCCCTGGAACATCGTCAGGAAAGACGTCCACGTACTGGTCCACCACTGCAGGAAAAGCCGGACTCCGCACGTCCACTGCTCCTAGGATGAGGCTAGCCAACTGATGAGAGATGGGCTGCACTCTCCTCCGCGGAAGTCCATCCTGTGCTGCAAAGGTTCCCTTCTCGCCGGTGAAGGTAAACCTGCTCCCGTCGGTGCGAACACATCGCACCTTGCGCCTAAAACAGTCGATCTGGGCATGAACCGTGGATAGCCAATCCATGCCCAAGATGACGTCGTAAGGCCTCGACGCCGCTACAAGGAGATCCCAGCCGAAGCTCTCGCCTCCTAGAGTAAGCTCACACTGCCGGCACCAGTGCGTAATCGTCGAGTCTGCTCCCGTAGGAGTCTCTAGCCGTAAGGATCGAGCCAACGGCTCAGTCGGAATCCCCGAGCTCCGAACAAGGGCAGAGGCTATGAAAGAGTGACTCGCTCCTGTGTCTATAAGTACTGCAGCAAGGGTGGAATAGACACAGATCGTACCTCGAATCATCTCTGGCAAGTCGGGGTCGTAGGCCTCCACTGCCTGGAGCTGGGCCTGTCCCTGCCCGCCAGCTCCATGTGGTCGAGGTGGCCCTCCTGGTGGTGGTGGGGGTAGAGCCTGGAAGCGTCGCCCACCACCCGCTGCTCGGCCAGCTCCTCTGCCTCGTCCGCCTCCTCCCTGCGGACCGCCACGGTCGACCCTCTGCCTCTGCCTGGGTGGCCCTTCCACCGTCTGCTGCTCCTCTGGTCGGCGAGTCGGGCAGTCACGAGCCATGTGACCCTGCCCGCCGCAGGAGTAGCACAGCCTGCCTCTCGGAAGGCTGGCACTCCGCTGTGTGCCCTGCACTGCTGAGCCGGTGTCCTGAGGCCGTCTGCGTGGGGGTCTGGTCTGCCTGGACCCGAGAGTCATCCGTCGGCTACCTGCTGCCGAAGACTCAGCTACCTGCCGCCCTGCGCTAGGTCTCGCCGCTGAAGAAGGCTCTGCCAGGAAGCTCTCGATCAGGAGGGCTCGCTCCAGCACTCCCGCCTGGGTCGGAATGCTGAGGGAGATCAGCGACGCCCGAATCTCCTGTCGCAAGCCCTGCTCGAAGGTCCGGGCCCGGAAGAAGGGGTCCCGTACCATGTCGGTCGAGTAGCGAGATAGGTCAGTGAACCTCGCCGCGTACTGAGCGACCGTCATGCTGCCCTGGCGCAGCTGGAGAAGCTCCTGGATGCGCACCGCTCGGAGGGTGGCCGGGACGAACTCAGAGCGGAAGAGGCTCTCGAAGTCCGCCCAGAGCAAGGATGCCTCATCGTGAACCTGGAGCATCAGGCTCCACCATCGTCCTGCCGCCGCCTGCAGGAGGCTCGCTGCGAGAATCACCATGAGATCCGCTGGTGTCCTCACTAGCCTAAAGATCCGTACCACCGCCTCTAGCCAGTCCTCGGCGGCCTGGGGGTCCGCCTCACCGCGAAACCTGAGCGGTCGCTGGCTCTGAAACTCATGCAGTGCCCTGAGGCGACGTGCATCGTCAGTGTCTGGTACTGGTAGCATCGGTGGCTCGGCGGGTAAAGCTACCGCCGGTGCCACTGCTGGCAAAGGGCCCTGCACCGAGGCCTCGTCGCTCGGTGGGCTGTCGTCGCGCCCTACACTCGGAACCCTAGCTGGCTGTCGTCGCGGGGCCATCCTGAAAAGGAGAACAAGCGCACCATAGTCAGAACAGTATACCTGGTGAGCTGGCACAAGTAATCACAAGGAAAACTTGAGACTTTCGTGAAGCAGATCAGTATACCCGGTGAGCTGACACAAGCAATCACAAAGAAACTTGAAACACACACGCAATAAATGTTTTCATACATTAAGTCGGAAATCAGGAGTCAGGGTCCTGGTGTATGGATACGTCGGCCGCCGCACCAACACTGGGCTCCCTGAACTGATAACCACACTCAATACACTAAACACTATTGCTTCATATGGAAAGAAAAGATGATCAGAGTCTGCGGTAGAACCGACCGCCTCTGATACCAATTTGTCACGACCCGTCCTCGGGGCCCGTGCCATGACTACCCTAAGCCCGCCTTCCATAGGCCAGGGGCTGGCGACTAGCACCAAGGCGTAAAATCCCAGTAAACAGGGAAGGCATTGCCTTTATAAGTAACAACCACATAGAGTCAGGAAGCGGAAAGTAAAGTGCAGAAAAGTAAAGGGGGCCGGAAATACAAGCCCAACTGTAAAGTACAACTGAAAAGTAAAGTACAGCAACTGAAGAAAAGACGGCGGCCTCGTGTCGTCCACTGGCAATCCCACCTGAAGGGTGGGTACAGATAGCCTCTAGGCTCCTCGGGTCCCACGTCCGATCCGAGCACGTCCCGCCCAGTGGTCCACCTCCAGGTACCGTCCTGCTCCACGCCCCAACCGTGATCAGCGCTGTCCGTCGTCTGCAACCAACACAACAAGGTGCGGGCATAGCCCGTGCAGGGGTGAGTACAAGCTACTCAGTAAGGACCCCGAGACCCCCGAAGGTCTCCCGAAATCCACAAAGGATATAGCACAAAAGAAAGATGCAATCACGAAGTAACATCTGACTCGACTTAGGTATATGCCCATACATATACCTAAGTCCCCAATTCCAGCTCTGCTCACGAGCTCAAGAACAACTCAATCCACAAAGGAAAGCAAGACTCAAATCCACAAGGAGAGTAAACAGTAAAATCCACATAGGATAGTTCAACACAATCCACAAAGGAGAGTAACATACGATTCAGCTCAACCAGGTATACTTTTTCAGATGACGTCAAAGATGATCACTGATCCATCTAAGTCGTCGGACCCACGAAGGATCGATAGGTACTAACCCCCGCAAAAGACCCACGTAGGATCGGGCTCACACAGAACCTGTAGGCAGTGGCTCACACAGAACCGGTAGTAAGGACCCACATAGGATCGGGCTCACACAGAACCTGTAGCACTGATCCACGTAGGATCGCTGAGTGCAGTAGTCGACGCAGTCCACTGAGGATCTCTGCTCTGTCGTCGCCGCAGTCCACGAAGGATCTCTGCTCTGCCGTCGTCGCAGTCCACGGAGGATCTCTGCTCTGTCGTCGTCGCAGTCCACGGAGGATCTCTGCTCTGTCGTCGAAGTCACAGCCAGCGCTAGGGTTCCCGCACGTAGCGAGCTCGTTTAGGAGGGTCCGCTCCACGAGCCGAGAGGCTGATACATCAACTAACACGTAGTCCGAAGTTGATGTATCCAAAAGTTCTGTATCGACAACAGGATCTCAACGCAACAGACGGCGCGTCAATCGGACGCCCGGTCTGAGAGTTATTGGCATTTTCGTCCCAGGGGCCCGGTTGGTTTTTAGGGCAAAACCAACCCGACCGTACTCCGCCTGTATCCGATCCTCGGGCGGAGTATGCCAAAAGTTCCGTCTCACTTAGAGGAAACTACCACAGCTGACGGTACATCGTTCGGACGTCCGTAGCTCAAGTTATGAGCGTTTCCGCTCCGAGGGCCCGGTTGGTTTCGTGTACGAACCAACCCGGCCGAACCCAAAGTCTTCCGAAACCTCGAGTACAATATACCGAAACGATCGTATCGATCCAAGGATCGCGTAGCCGCTGACGGTTCGTCAATCGGAGGTCTCAGACCCAAGATATGGGCGAAAGACCGAAGAGGGCCCGAAACAGGGGTTCTGGGCCCGGGGCGACCCGGCCCGAACCCCCCCTTGGGTCGGCCGAACCGGGTCGGCCCGACCCGGCCCGAACCGGCTCGGCCGGGTCCGGTCCGGCCTGGGCGCGGCCCGGCCGACCGGACCGGCCGGCTCGGCTTCGGCCGAGCGGCCGAACAACCTGCCGCGGGTTTGACCCGCGGCTTTGAGGGAAACGCGGCCCCGCGGGGGGCCGCCTGTCACGCGGACGCGGCCGGGCCGCCGCGTCCCTCCCCGGTTCCGCGCGGCCGCGGAACCGGCCGCCGCCGCCGCGGCTTCAGCCGCGGCGGAACTTCTCCACGGCGGCGCGCCGGGCGCCGCCGCCTCCGGCCGCCGGCGCCGCCGCCGCCTTCCGCGGGCCGCCGGAGTTGCTCCGGTGGCCCGTTTTGCCTCCCGCCTGCGCCGATGCTCCTCCCGGGGGCCGATCTCCACTGCGGAATCAACAATTGGCCCTTGCGTCGTGCTTTTTCCATCGCCCGCCAAATCCGCACAAAAAGGAAGATCGGCGGAGGGTTGCCGGGTCTTGTTCGTTAGACCCGCACCCTCCGCGTTAGTCATAAACAACGGGAGAAACAAGAAACGACCAATCAACAATTTTAAATAAATTTAAAATTGTTCCGTGATCGGTTCCTTATTTTAAAAGAAATAAAATCACGGGAAAGGAAAATATTTCAAATCAACCCTTACCTCGCAGCTGTCGTTGCCGAACGAGGGATCGTCGCGGGATTGCTCGTCGCGGAAGAAGGGGGATCGTCGCGTCGTCGCGGAAGAAAGAGATCGTCGCGTCGTCGCGGTATCCGGCGTCGCGTCGCCAATCTCCGGATCAAGATCAAACGGATTTAATTAATTTAAATCCGTTGATATCGAATAAAAAAAAGGAGAATTAACGATCTGATTCTTACCTTAGTTGCCGAACGAGGATCGGCTGCGGAAGAAGAGGCGTCGCCGAAGAACGTCGCGGGTAAAGCTCGTCGACGTCGCAGATCTCGGTGTGCGTCGTCGAATTTCGGTCGCCGGCGTTCTTCGCGTTCTTCGCGTTCTTCGCGGGGAGATGAAGAAACAAGATCCTCTCAAATCCTTTCAAAGGATTTTTAGGTTGGTCTTATTTTATAAACATGCCAACACACGAAACCGGTTAAGAAACGATCCATCAATTCGAAAGAAACGACCCATTTAATTCACGAAAGAAACAGCCCATTTAATTCACGAAATAAACCGCCCAATTAAATGGTCTGTTAAGAATTAAAGAAAACGCGTCGGTTGACTTTTCAGTTACTTTGACGGGTTTTCGCGGGTGCGTTACTTAGCGAAAGAAACGGCGTGGCTCGTGCGGGCCCCACCGCACAAATATCCTACCAAGGGGGTAGGATATTTCCGGATAGCATCCTATCCAGTTCAACTCAGTTCAAGCCGTCTTTAAGTGGCTTCAAGTGGCTTCCAAGCAGCTTAAGTGAAATAGAATAAAGTTGTCGCACAAACTTTATTTTATTTCTGACTTAAAGCCGCAAAATTTAAAAACCACGTCTGAGCAAACGCAACTCTAGAAGAGGCGTTTCTAAGCAAATACCAGCGCTGCGATTTCATCGGTGCCCTCAGAATTTGATTCCGGGCACCGGTTCAAGAGATAGAAAAACCCGCTCGTCCGTTCACTGAACGTACCCGAGCCAAACTTCGGAAATTGATTCCGGGCACACCGGGCCTCGGAATCAGGTGCCGTCTGAAGCTGCGCTCTTGTAAAATTCCAAAGAAAATTAAGAAAAAAATTTCCTTGAAATTTGCGGGTCTTTACAGGTCAACAGTTATCCTCCATTATCACGCCACTACTCACCGTGTTCCGAATGTCGGGCAGGCAATTCACACTTTTTATTTCCCTTTGTTTGGACTGATTCCAATGCCCTTGCAATTATCCCACTTGTGCACTAATGCATAAGTGTAGGTCTCAATTATATACCTCAACCCACCAGTGAATTGGGATGCCCTCATAGCCAGTCATGAGGAAGATATTACAAGCATCTTCTAAGCGTAAGCCCCATCCACTATTTCCACTCCATAGCAGCACATGAGAAGATTCCTTGCGTAAGCCCCATTCACCATTGCCGCTCCATAGCAGCACCCGAGCATATTCCTTGTGTAAGCCCCATCCACCATTGCCGCTTCATAGCGGCACTCGGGAAGCATCCTTGCGTAATCCCCATTCCCCATTGTCGCTCCTCAGTGGCACCCAAGAATCTTCCTTGCATAAGCCCCATCCACCATTATCACTCTATAGCAGCACCCGGGCAGCATCCATGTGTAATCCCCATTCATCATTTCCGCTCCTTAGCAGAACCTGAGAAGCATCCTTGCATAATCCCCATTCACTATTTCCGCTCCTTAGCGGCACATCGATAGCATTTTTGTGTAAGTCCCATTCACCATTGTCGCTCCATAGCGGCACATGGGAAGCTTCTTTGTGTAATCCCCATTCACCATTGCAGCTCCATAGCGACACCCGGGCAGCTTCTTTGCATAAGCCACATCCACCATTGCCACTCCATAGCGGCACACGGGCAGCTTCCATGTGTAAGACCCATACACCGTTGCCGCTCCTTAGCCACACCCGGGCATCTTCTATGCGTAATCCCCATCCACCATTGCCGCTCCTTAGCGACACCCAGGTAGCTTCCATGCGTAAGCCCCATCCACCATTGCCGCTCTTTAGCGGCACCCGGTAAGCTTCCATGCGTAAGATCCATCCACCATTTCCGCTCCTTATCGGCACCCGGGCAGGTTCCATGCGTAAGCCCCATCCACTATTGCCACTCCTTAGCGGCACTCGGGCAGCTTCCATGTGTAATCCCCATCCACTGTTGCCGATCCTTAGTGGTACCTGGGAAATATCCATGCGTAAGCCCCACCCAGCATTGCCGCTCCTTAGCATCACCCAGGCAGCTTCCATGCATAGGCCCCATCCAGAATTTCCACTCCTTAGTAGCACCTAGGCAACATCCATGTGTAAGCCCCATCCAACATTTCCGCTCCTTAGCGGCACCCAAGAAACATCCATGCGTAAGCCCCATTCATCACCCTTCATGGATGCACCCTTGCGCCATTATCGCCAGGTCTTCTTTTGCCTCTTGTTTCTCACACCGAGAAAGACTCACGTGAGTTTAGAGTAAACAGTGACCATGGAATCCTTCCTAGGCAGCCTAGAGTGTAAGCCCCACACACCTTCTCAAACTACATAGTCATTGATCTTTGTGAAGGCAAGGTACGTATGAAGCCTCCCTGAGGTTCAGGCCCACCATCCACCATTGGCCCCGACCATTCTCACATCAGGTCACCAATGCCCTCCCCCTGAACTACGTGGACTTTGATCCTTGCTAAGGAAAGGTACATAGGAAGCCTAATTGAGGTTCAATCCCACCATCCACCATTGGCCCTGACCATTCTCACATCGGGTCACCAATTCCCCTCCTTGAACTACGTGGACTTGGATCCTTTCCAAGGCAAGGTACATAGGAAGCCTCCCTGAGGTTCAAGCCCACCACCCACAATTGGTCCCGACCATTCTCACGTCGGGTCACCAAGCCCCATGAACTATGTGGACTTTGATCCTTTCTAAGGAAGGGAACATAGGAAGACTCCCTGAGGTTCAAGCCCAACAAAACCGTTGGTCCTGTCTCCCTTCATGTCAGTTCACCAACACTTTGTGCTGCCTCAGAGCGTAAGCCCCAAATACCCCCATTATGAACTATGAGAACTTTGATCCTTGCTAAGGCATGGTATGTAGAAAGCCTCCCTGAGGTTCAATCCCAACAACTATTGGTCCCAACTCCCTTCATGTTGGTTCACCAACACTCTGGGAAACTAAAGAGTGTATTCCCCACACCTTCCTGAACTACATGGACTTTGATCCTTGCCAAGGAAAGGTACGTAGGAAGCCTCCCTGAGGTTCAATCCCAACAACCATTGGTCCCAACTCCCTTCATGTTGGTTCACCAACACTCTGGGCAACTCAAGAGTGTAATCCCCACACCTTTTTGAACTACGTGTACTTTGATCCTTGCTAAGGAAAGGTATGCAGGAAGGCTCCTTGAGGTTCAAGACCAACTCCCATTGGACCCCAGGTCCTCATTCACGTCATTTAACTGACTCCCATCCTGAACTACATGGAATTTGATCCTTGCTAAGGTAAGGTACGTAGGAAGCCTCCCTGAGGTTCAAGCCCAAATCCCATTAGACCCCGGGTCTGCATTCTTGTCGGTTCACTAACACCTCACATGAACTATGTGGACTTTGATCCTTGCCAAGGCAAGGTACGTAGGAATCCTTCCCGAGGTTCAAGACCAATATCATGTCGAATCTGACTATTCACGTCGGTTCTTCCCCATCCTGCATGACGTTAAACTGTAGATTTTAGTCAGTGGTAAGCCATTGCGCCCCATCCTGAACTACGTGGTATTTGATCCTTACCAAGACAAGGTACGTAGGAAGCCTCTCCGAGGTTCAAGCCCAACAGCCATTGGTCCCCACCATCTTCATGTCGGGAAACCAATGCCCCCATTTTTAAACTACGAGGACTTTGATCCTTGCTAAGGCAAGGTACGTAGGAAGCCTCCCTGAGGATCAAGACCAACAACCATTGGTCCTGAATCCCTCCACGTCGGTTCACCAACACTCTGGGAAGCTCAAGAGTGTAAGCCCCAAACCTTCATGAACTATGTGGACTTTGATCCTTACTAAGGCAAGGTACGTAGGAAGCCTCCTGGAGGTTCAATCCCAACTCCCATTGGACCCCATGTCCGCATTCACATTGGTTCACCAACACCCCATTCTGAACTACATGGAATTTGATCCCTGCCAAGGCAGAATACTTAGGAAACCTCCTTGAGGTTCAATCCTAACAACCTATAGAACCTGACCACCTCACGTCGGTTCACCCTCGTCCCGCATGACATGAAACTGTAAACCCCAGTCAGCAGTAAGCCGTTGTGACCTACGCAGTGGTAATTCATTGTGTCCCCTATTCAGTGGCAAGTTGTTGTAATCCCCTTTGCTGGGACCCACATCATTGGTCCGTCCTAGTGGCATCAGACCAACCTGGGCTGCTAAACACGCATAAGCCCCATACATATCATCAGGTTGTTATCCTATGTGTACAACCCAATTCAATCCCATCGCTTGGCCTTTCTCTTGAGCCTATGTGTCTCAAGAAGGGCAGGACCTAACCTAGAGGTTTTTCACTTCCTCTAGGTCCCATCCATGCATTCATTATCACGGGTCACCTCCTTAGGCATCCCATTTCCCTACCGAACTATGCAGACTTTGATTCCCTGCCACGGGGACATGTAGTAAGTCTCTTTGAGGCACAATCCCAACATCACCGATGTCCTCATGTCAGATCTATCTCATTCTCCACCCACTTCATTTGACTTTCCATCATCCAACTTGATTCTTACCTGGGCCACCACATCCCGGTGAGGTCATTCCATCCATCCCATTGCTTCTCCTTGCTGCACCCGGGAAGCTAACCACGCATAAGCCCCACACAATACATAACCATACAACCAAGTGTCTCCATCTTGTGAGGGGATGCTAACCATGCATAAGCCCCAACATATCTTCAGGTCATTGTCCAATGTGCACACCCTGATTTCATTCATCCACCTGAACTATGTGGGTTTTGATCCTTGTATCCTAGACAGGGTATGTAGGAAGCCTCCATGAGGTTCAACCCCAATCAATGGTGTCCCCTATGATAGGACCCTCCATCTTATGATCCTCCCTTCTTGGTGTCTAGATCATCCTTCATAGTGTGATATCTTCCCTTATGGGACACACCACCCTGGGTCTGCTCTTATTGAGCGTTCTGATCCATCTACCCGACAAACACTCCATGTGATCCCTCCTAGGAATGTACTAATCTGATCCACCTCCATGGGGTGTTTTGATCACTCTCATACCATCTCCGCAAGACGTTAAAATCACAGCCTACCTTGTATTAAACATGTGATGACTGAGGAAAACCATGGAAGACACACCTTTGGCGTAACCATCTCTGCAAGAAGTTAAACTCGTGGACTCCCCCTTGTTAAACATGGGAAGATGAGGAAAATCTCAGAGCCATGTCTCCGACATAAGATACCCCGTGACTGACATGGGATGCCTCGGGATCTGCGCCATTGAGATGCCCTCTTATGAGGAAGAATATAGGTTCCCCAGTGTTCATGAACCCATAGATGCCTCGACATGCATGATGTTGCCATATACTCCAACTGAAGGTTTCTTCCCTGTCATGATCCTTTGGAATGTCCTAACAGAAGTAGCACAATTAACCGGCGTCCACAAAGATATGGCATCGGGAAGAGATTCACGAACAACATCTTAATCTATAAGGGAGATCCGGACTAGGTAGCAAGCTCCGAGGAGGAATCCATGGAAGGAGAGACCGACATTCCATCATCCCGTTTCAATCAAGGAGCATACATTTTGGAATAAGCGACAGATGCCACTTACCTTTGGAAAGCGGGAATGTGGGGAAAACAAAACCATGCCTTTTTTCCTCATGCAGACGGATGCGCACACCCCAAAGAAAGCATCATAAAAAAAATGGTGAACCCGACGTGAAGTTCTTCTCCTTCAATAGTGAGTAGACAAGTGATGTTGAGAAAATTGAAGCACCTATCATGTGAATCCACTCCCCTTCATATGCGAGAGGATGAGTACCATGGGGTGTGTGAGGACTATGTCCCATCCGCCGCCTTAAGAGGATGCACATGGGCATCCGCCCTGACTCCGTCTCCTCCTCGTCGACTCTGCCGCCTTAAGAGGCAGAGTAGAGGTATCCCCATTGACTCCATCGGCTCCTCGCTGACTCCGTTGCCTTAAGAGGCCGCATAGGGGGAATCCGCCCTGACTCCATCGGCTCCTCGCTAACTTCGCTGCCTTAAGAGTTCGTGGAGGGGCATCCGCCCCCGACTCCATCAGCTCCTCGCCGACCCCTCTGCCATAAGAGGCCGCACAGGGGCATCCGCCCCCGAATCCATCAACTCCTCCCCGACCCCACTGCCTTAATAGGCCACGCAGGGGGCATCTTCCCTCGACTCCTTCAGCTCCTCGCCGACTCCACCGCCTTAAAACGACACGTGGGTCCATCCGCCCCAACTCCATTGGATCCTTGTCGACTCACCGCCTTAAGAGGCCGCGCAGGGGCATCCACCCTGACTCCATCGGATCCTCACCGACCCCGCCACCTAAAGAGGCCACACAGGGGGCATCCGCACCTGACTCCATCAGCTCCTCACCGACCATGCCGCCTTAGGAGGCCGCACAGGGGGCATCCGAACCTGACTCCATTGGATCATCGTTGACTCCGTCGCCTTAAGAGACCGCACATGGGCATCCACCCTGACTCCATCGACTCCTCGCCTAATCCACCGCCTTAAGAGGCTCTGTAGGGGCATCCGCCCAGACTCCATCGAATCCTTGCCGACTCCGCCGCTATAAGAGGCAGCACAGAGGAATCCCCCCCAAAACCATCTGCTCCTCGCCACCACCGTTGACTTGAGAGGCTGCACAGGGGCATCCGCCCCGACTATATCGACTGATCGCCGACCTCGCCACCTTAAGAGGCTGTGTAGGGGGCATCCTACCCTGACTCCATCGACTCCTCACCGACTCCTCCACCTTAAGAGGCCACGTCGGGGCATCCGTCCCGACTCCATCATCTCCTCGCCGACTCCGCTGCCTTAATAGGCCATGCATGTGCATCCACCCTGACTCCATCGGCTCATCGCCGACCCCGCCGCATTAAGAGGCTGCGCAGGGGGCATCCGCCTAGACTCCATCAGCTCCTCGCCAACTTCACCACCTTAAGAGGAAGTGCAGGGGAATCTGCCCTGACTCCATCGGCTCCTTGCTGACTCCACCGCCTTAAGAGGCTGCGTAGGGGCATCCGACCCCGACTCTATCGGCTCCTCGCTGACACCGCCGCCTTAAGAGGCCATGTAGGGGCATCCGCCCCGACTCCATCAGCTCCTCGCCGACCCTGATGCCTTTAGAGGTGGCGCAGGGGCATCCGCCTCAACTCCGTCAACTCCTCACCGACTCCGCCTCCTTAAGAGGCTGTGCAGGGGCATCCTCCCCGACTCCATTGACTCATCACTGACCCCGCCGCCTTAAGAGGCCACGCAGGGGGAATCTTCCCCCAACACCATCGGCTCCTCGCCGACTCCGCCGCCTTAACAGGCCATGTTGGGGAATCCTCCTAACTCCATAGGCTCCTCGAGAACTCCTCCACCTTAAGAGGCCGCGCAGGGGAATCCACCCCGACTCCATCAGCTCCTCGCTGACCCTGCCACATTAAGAGGCCACGCAGGGGGAATCCTCCCCGACTCCATCGGCTCCTTGCTGACTCCGCCGCCTTAATAGACTGTGCAGGGCCATCCGTCCTGACTCCATAGGCTCCTCGCTGACCCCGCCACCTTAAGAGGCCGCACATGGGGCATCCTCCCCCGACTCCATTGGCTCCTCGCTGACCCCGCCACCTTAAGAGGCCGCATAGAGGGCATTTTCCCCTAACTCCATCGGCTCCTCAACGACTCCGCCGCCTTAAGAGGGTGCGCAGGGGAATCCACCCCGACTCCATCAGCTCCTCGTCGACTCCACCGCCTTAAGAGGCCATGCAGGGGAATATTCCCCGACTCCATCGACTCCTCACCGACTCCGCTCCCATAAGAGGCCGCGCAGGGGCATTCACCCTTACTCCATCGACTCCTCGCCGACTCCGCCACCTTAAGAGGCCGTGTAGGGGGCATCTGCCCCGACTCCATCAGCTCCTCGCTGACGCCGACAACTTAAGAGGCCACGTAGGGGCATCGACCCCCGACTCTATTGGCTCCTCGCTGACCCTGCCACCTTAAGAGGCTGCGCAGGGGCATCCGCCTCCGACTCCATCAGCTCCTCGCCTAACCCGCCGCCTTAAGAGGCCGTGCAGGGGGCATCCGCCCCCAACTCCATCAACTCCTCACTGACATCACCACCTTAAGAGGTCACGCAGGGGCATCCGCCCTGACTCCATCAGCTCCTCGCCGAACCCACCGCCTTAAGAGGTAGCTTAGGGGCATCCACCCCGACTCCTTCGACTCTTTGCCGACTCCCCCGCCTTAAGAGGCCACATAGGGGCATCCGCCCAGACTCCATCGGCTCCTCGCCGACCCCACCACCTTAAGAGGCCACGTAGGGGTATCTTCCCCGACTCCATTGACTCCTCGCTGACTCCGCCGCCTTAAGAGGCCGCGCATGGGCATCCCCCTAACTCCATCGGCTCCTCGCCCACTCCGCCACCTTAAGAGGCCGCGCAGGGGCATCCACCCTGACTCCATCGGCTCCTAGCCGACTCTACCGCCTTAAGAGGCCATGCAGGGGCATCTGCCCCGACTCTATCGGATCCTCGCCGACTCTGCTGCCTTAAGAGGATATGTAGGGGGAATTCTCTCTGACTCCATCGGCTCTTCGCTGACCCCCCCCCCCCCCCCGCCTTAAGAGGCAGCGGAGGGGGAATCCGCCTCGACTCGATCGACTCCTCGCCAAACCCGCCGCCTTAAGAGGCCATGTAGGGGGAATCCGCCCCCGTCTCCATCGACTCCTCACCGACCCCACCGCCTTAAGTGGCCATGCAGGGGGAATCCACCCCCTACTCCATCGGCGCCTCACCGACCCTGCCACCGTAAGAGGCCATGCAGGGGGCATCCGCCCCCAACTCTATCGGCTTATTACCGACCCCTCCTGTAACATCCCAAGTAAGTAATGAATAATAGATATTTTTATCTATGTCTATTAATGATTAAGATAGTGTTTTAGAGGCTTAAAATGAAAATAAATACAATCTTATGCATGGAATACACTAATATTCTTAAAAGATTGTTTTACTGCCTTTTGATGGAAAACCCTTTTTAAATATATCTTTTGACAATTTTATAAGCTATGTTTGTCAAAATAAACTTATTATTTATGATTGGGACATAAAAATATACTTTGTGTGAATTTTGGTATTTTTCCGATAAAGTTCATTTTTAATGAATAGTGAAAAATGTTGTATTTTAATTCAAAACCTATTTTTAATCTAATTTATTTATATGATTAGAATATCTTTTGAATTTGTTTTGAAGTGAAATTAGAATATATTTTTACCATTTTATCCAATGGTGGTCATTGGAATCAATTTCACTTTGAAATTGGACTTAAACCGGTGTCAATCTTTTGATACTTATTGTTTCATAAAAACACGCTATTTGTCATGACAGCGGGAATTAGTTATTAAATTAATTAATGCAACTTAAATGTTTTGAATTTTGTAAAATAGACATCATTTTTGAATTCAGAATATCAAATATAGCTTAGGGTGAAGTTTTGGTATCTTTCTGAAAAACTTCAATTTTTGATGAATAGTGAAACCACCAAGTGGTAGTTAAAGAAACTGATTTTTCATTTAAATGAAACTTTGCCACTTCTGTGATTTGATTTTCAAAAATCTGACATACATGGTTGTCATTAAGAAGTAAAATGTGGTTCAATGAGATTAAAATAATTTTTTGGTGAATAGTAACTTTTAAGTTCTTAATCGCGATTAGTGGTAATTAGTGTAGTTTAAGGTAAAAATAATGTTTTAATAATATGAGATGAGCTTTACACATGTCCTACACTAATTGGATGTGTCATGGCTGACCAAGAAAATCCATGGGTCAACTTGGGGACCCCATGGAGCCACTTTGGTTGGGAAATGACATAAATATTTTTTTATTTAATGTTAAAGTAAAAATGACACAAACATGAGATGTTTTACCAAAATAATTTTTACATGGGGTTATACAAGTCATATTTTTGATTATAAATAGTAATTGGAAAGCTAAAACTATTTCCTACATCATGATATTTTTTTAATAATTTTTAGACTTTAAATAAATTAAATTATTTATGACATCATGATGATGCAGCGATTACCTCATTAATAAAGGATTTAAATAAAATGAAATGATAATGTAAAATCTATTAACTAAACATGTCCAAAACCTATTTTATGGGTGTATTTCGAAACATTATCACCTTAAACTATAATTATTTCAATGTGGGACCTTTTTAATTCGAAACTAATTTTAAAATAATGTAACATTTCTTTACTTTCCAAGAGTGCCCCTCCTCTCCTCTTATAAAAGGCCCCCACCTCTACCTCCTTACCCACACTCCCAAAGCCTTTGGCTCGGCCAAAACCTGCCCATTTTGGCTCTCCACATCCCTCTATTACTCCTTGAAGCCTAACTTTGGGCAGAAGTCTTCCCAAGGAAGCCTTTGAGCTCAAATCTAAGAGAGTTACCAGATTTTAAGGTAATGTCTTCTTTTGAGTCCTTTTGTTTTATTTTGCTTATACAACCCCCTAAACTCTTTTTATTATTTTATTTTGTAACAAATCCAGTATCCTCAATATACTAGGATGTTTTTATAAAAAGGATTCGATCTAAACTTACACACACCTACATCTAATGGTTAAAGGACATATTGTTTCTGTGGATGGTGAATTTATGCCTCCCGAAACGATGATTGTTCAACATTATTTTAACACCTTCAAAGGTGGCCATTAAGATGTAACTATATTTATATATGATATATAATATGTTTATTCTTTCCTTAAGCTTCTGTATTTTTCATTTTGGGCATACCTTTATGGTTTCCATTATGGGTAAATGCGATATCTTCATTTAAGGAAGTGCGGACTACCGCCCCCTCAAAGTGATTTGATTCGTTAAATACCATATGTGGGACGTATAAAGGATGGAACTATGATATTATATATGATATTATACTGGAATTATAATATACCTTTATATCATTATGATTCCTTTCTATAAAATACGAAATATAAATGAAAGTAGCCTTCATGCGTACGTACGGCTTACCGTCTCCATGAACGGTGCATTTCATTTCTTACCTCTAAATGATTATGTAATGTTATAAATGCATGTATATAATGGATATATATGATATATACATCATGATTATAATTATGTATATAATGGATACATGAACAACTTGTAATTATAAAGGGCTTATTTTTGACTCAAGTACCAATGATCGTTAAAACGACCGTTATTAACTTAAATAATTACATAGTGTTCATGACATGGAAATAAGTGATATAAAAGGAATAATGAACTTGAAAAAGGTTCTTAAAAAAGTAGAAATCAACTCAAGTTTATTATTCAGGAGATTAAAGAACGACCGAGTGAAGTCGGACCCGAGGTATGGGACTTCGTCTGAATCTCCTTTCATTGAGGCATATTTTGTTTTATACACAACCTTCTTTTATACGGTGTATAAACCCCTTTGACATTTAAGTTTATACAAAAGGAATATTTTTTATACGAAGTGTTTACTAAAGGACAAAAGGGAATGTTTTTGTCGTATGTATGTGGCGACAACGACTTCTCCGCCGCCGTGACCATTATTTGAGTTTGGGTTTCCTCTACAAGCCATACCTTTTTTTTAAAAGAAAAATAAATACCATGTTTTACTTTTCTTTTATTTTGGTATTGAAAATGGTTTTCATAATGTTTTTATATCAATGTGTTGTATTGATATCTTGTTATTGAAAGGTGGAAATGTTATGTTTCCTTTATGCATGTTTTATGTGATACGATTATGTTGAGGTTCTTGGGCATTATTATGAAGACGGGTGGTTCCGTGATAAACTAAGGGCGGGTGAGCCCAATATATCTCTCCAATGCATTAGGTAACGCGAAGGAGTGAAACGTTAAGGTTTCTCCGAAGAGATTTAGGGAATATACTGTGATGGGTATTCCAAACGCAACCAAGAGGGTTACTCCCTACGTAAGAATGTTATGAATGACTCAAGTTACCTTTATGTCTTATGATTTCTGTGATTTATTCATGATTTGATTAGGTATGTTAAAGTGCTTATGTTTTATGGGTAAAGTATGATTTCATTCTTATGTATATATGTACCCATGTTTCCTTTCCATATTTTTATATCCCTTACTGAGCTTTTTATGCTCATCCCAAGTTTTTTTTGAAATGTTTTTCACAGGTCAAGGGAAAGGTACATGATATGATGATAGTGTCAAGGAAGTGTCAAGAAAGAATCCATGTTTTATTTTAAATATGTTTCCATTGATGGGAAAGAAGAATACTATCTTTATGTAACCACTTTGTTTATATGTGGAATGTAATGCAAGTTTTATGATCTAATTCTCTAAAACTCTAAACCCGAAAAGATCCTCAATGTGTAATCTTGTAATAACTCAAGATTAAGTAAGGTTTAAGGCTGGGGCCTTATAGTTGGTATTAGAGGTAGGTTTAGATAACTTTAGGAGTTAGAATTATATTAAATGATTATCCAAAAATATATATATATATTTTTTATGTTCAAATTGAAGTGATATAGTATTTGAAGATTACCATGTTGCTTCATCTAAGACATGTTTGTTCAGAATGGTTTTCCACAGAGGAAACAGGGAAGCAGTGCTAGGAAGGCATGCAGAAGGAAATAACCTTCCGAATCAGCATCCTGAGATGGTCGGAATTGGAACTGAACAGTTTGTTGAAGTAATGGCGCAGTTGAGTCAAGCTATAAATGGTGGTGGTATCCATGCATGAGATCAGCCAGATCAACCGCAGAGGAACATGTCAGTGGTGGAACATTTCATGAGGTAAAATCCCCCATCATTCAGAGGATCATCTGACCCTGTGCTAGATGAAGGGTGGATTAAAGCACTGGAGAAGATTTTTTATGTCATGGGGTGTTCAGACAATCAAAAGGTTAGTCTTGCTATTTACCGTTTGGAGGGTGAAGCAGATCAGTGGTGGTCGATGGTTAAAAATATCAGGGACGCTGATGAGATTGATGCTCTCGACTGGGATGAATTCAAAGGTATGTTTCTTGAGAAGTATTTTCCTAAGGCTGTTCAACTTAGGATGGACAAACAATTCTTGGAATTGAGGCAAGAGGAAGACTCAGTGGCTACCTATGAAAAAAGGTTCACTCGATTGGCAAGGTATGCTCCAAATTTTATCCAAGACCTTGATAGTAAAATCAATCGTTTTTACTCAGGATTAAGGCCAAAATATCGAAGGGCATTAGCATCTCGTGAGTTTAAAAGTTATGAAAAGCTTGTTCGATGTGCTGAGAAGGTGGAAATGGAGTTTGCCGATGATCAAGTGTTCTATAACAACCAACAGAAGAAGAGACCGAGGTGGCAGGAGAAAGGTAAGAATTCTTCAAAAAAGTCTGATGGTAAGAAAACTAAGTTTCCAGTTTGTGATAAATGTGGCAAAAGGCATGCTGGGGAATGTCTTCTGAATTCTAGAAAGTGCTACCGATGTGGTAAGATGGGACATAAGGCTCGTGATTGCACTGAAAAGGATCAAGGTGAAGGTAAAACCAAATTTTATTTACAGTTAGTGAAATGTTATAAGTGCAATGAGATGGGTCACTATGCAAACGAGTGTCCGAAAAAGAGCTTGAGTGATGGGAAGCAGTTAGACTACCAGCAGAAAGGGGTGGTGAAATCCTTTGCAACTACTTCAGCAGATGTCGGGCCATCAAATGAAGTTGTATCAGGTACTTTGTTTGTTTTTTCAGATTATGCCAGTGTGTTGTTTGATTCGGGGTATACAAATTCTTTCATCTCTGAAAACTTTTCCAGTAAAATGGGAATACCATCTCAAGAAATGACTCCTGAACTTTTGGTAAAAACACCTGGGGGAAATGATGAGGAAAAAAGAATTTATAAGAATCTTCCTATCCTTATATGTGGAAAGAACCTACTTGAAAAACTTATTGTTCTACCTCTAGTAGAGTTTGATGTTATCCTGGGTATGGATTGGCTCTCTATTTACCATGCTAAGATTGACTGTAGAGCTAAAGAAGTTTCTTTTCAGAAAGACTTTCAGTTTGTGTACAAGAATGAACCCTTACTGTTGATAACTTATCAAGAGGCCGAGAAACTTGTAAAAGATGGAAATGAATGTTACCTTGCACACATCATTGAAAATAAAGGAACTGTTCAGATTAATGATGTGCCAGTGGTAAATGAGTATCCTGATGTTTTTCCTGATGAGTTGCCTGGAATAATACCAGATCGGGAAGTTGAGTTTACTGTTGACTTAGTTCCTGATGCTAATCCAATTTCAAAACCCCCTTATCGAATGGCTCAAATTGAACTTTTAGAGTTGAAGGAGCAATTGCAAGATTTATTAGAGAAAGGTTTCATTCGACCTAGCACATCACCATGGGGTGCTCCTGTTTTATTTGTTAAAAAGAAAGATGGTTCAATGAGACTTTGCATTGATTATAGAGCCTTAAATAACATCACTATTAAGAAAAAATATCCTTTTCCTCATATCGATGATTTGTTTGACCAGCTCCAGGGAGCTCAGTATTTTTCAAAGATTGACTTGAGATCGGGGTACCATCAACTGAAGTTAGAGGAAGCAGATGTTCCGAAGACTGCGTTTCGTACAAGATATAGCCATTATGAATTTGTAGTAATGCCTTTTGGGCTAACCAATGCACCTACTGTATTCATGGACTTAATGAATAGAATTTTCCATGAGTTCTTGGATAAGTTTGTGGTGGTTTTCATTGATGATATTTTGGTGTTTTCTAAAAGTAAAGAGGAGAATGAAAGACATTTAAGGGTTATCTTACAAACCTTAAAAGAAAAGAAATTGTATGGGAAATTCAGCAAGTGTGAGTTTTGGTTGCAACGCATTTCTTTCCTTAGTCACATTGTTTCTAAAGATGGGATAACTGTTGATCCTGAAAAAAATAGTTGTGGAAGACTGGCCAAGACCCACAAATGTAACTTAGATTCGTAGCTTCCTTGGTTTGGCAGGCTATTACCGAAGGTTTGTTAGAAATTTTTCACGGTTATCTAGTCCAATGACTAAGCTAACTTAGAAGGGTGTTAAGTTTATCTGGACAAAATAATGTGATGATTGTTTTCAGGAATTGAAAAGAAGATTGGTGAATGCTCCCATTTTGGCACTACCTTCTAGGAATAGTGAGTTTGTTATCTACAGTGATGCTTCATTGAAAGGACTTGGTTGCATCCTAATGCAGAATGATCAGGTAATTGCTTATGCTTCACGACAGTTGAAAACTCATGAGGTAAATTACCCTACACATGATTTGGAATTAGCTGCTGTTGTTTTCGCTTTAAAAATTTGGAAACATCATTTGTATGGAGTAAAGTGTGAAATATATACTGATCACACAAGTTTAAAGTATATATTCACTCACAAAGAGTTAAACATGAGACAAAGGAGATGGATGGAATTAATCAAGGATTATGATTGTACAATTCATTACCATCCGGGAAAAGCAAATAAAGTGGCTGATGCTTTGAGTCGAAAAAGTAATGCTTCATTAACAATGTTGCATTTGGAACGTGATCCTTTGGTTAAGGATTTGATGAACTTTGGCATAGAAGTTTTTGGCGCAGGATGTTCTTCTGTTTTGTTTCAGGTATCAGTGAGATCATCTCTATCAAATAGAATCAAGCAAGCACATAAGAAAGACAGTGAGTTGCAGAAAAAGGTAGAGATGGTTCAGAAAGGTAAGTTTCCTGAATTCAACATTGATAATGATTGTGTTTTGAGATTTGGGAAGAGATTGTGTGTGCCTTGTGATTCAAAGTTGAAGAGAGAGTTGTTATGTGAAGCTCATAGTTCTCCGTTTTCAGTTCATCCTGGCAGTACTTAGATGTATAGAGATCTGCGGGAGTATTACTGGTGGGATGGAATGAAAAGAGATATTGCTGATTTTACTGTGAAGTGTTTGACATGTCAACAGGTTAAATCAGAGCGGCAGTTACCGAAAGGGATGCTTCAGCCTTTACCAGTGCCAGAGTGGAAATGGGAGAATATATCCATGGACTTTGTTGTGGGATTACCGAAGACATCTTGAGGTAATAATGCAATCTGGGTTATTGTTGATCGCTTGACTAAATCTGCTCATTTCCTTGCTATACGAGATACTTTTTCCCTAGATCAACTTTCCTGTTTGTATCTTAAAGAGATAGTCAGGTTGCATGGAGTTCCCCTCTCCATTGTATCTGATCGTGATCCCAGGTTCACTTCTAACTTTTGGAAAGGCCTTCAGAAGTCGTTGGGTACTGAATTAAATTTTAGTACAGCTTTTCATCATCAATCAGATGGGAAGTCAGAATGAACAATTCAGACCTTGGAGGATATTATACGAGCTTGTTCGATGGATTATCAGGGAAGTTGGGACCAACATCTTTATTTGGTTGAATTTTCATATAATAACAGTTTTCATTCTAGTATACAGATGGCACCATTTCAGGCATTATATGGGAAGCGGTGTCGAACTCCAGCTTTCTGGGATGAAGTGGGTGAAAGGAAGTTGATGGGACCAGAATTGGTAGAAGATTTGGCAGAAAAATTTCAGCTGATTTAGAAACACATGAGAACAGATCAGAGTAGGCAGAAGAGTTATGCGGACAACAGGAGGAAGGATCTCTCTTTTGAGGTAGGTGATCATGTTTTTCTCAAAGTATCACCATGGAAAAGTGTGATGCGATTTGGTAAGAAAGGAAAACTGAGTCCAAGGTTCATTGGACCATATGAAATTCTGGAGAGAGTTGGATCAGTTTCTTACCGAGTGGCTTTACCTCTGAGTTTATCTCAGGTACATAATTTTTTTCATGTTTCGATGTTGAGAAAGTATATGCCAGATCCATCTCATGTTTTGAGTCCAGAGGTAGTTCAGCTGGAAGAGAACCTATCTTATGAGGAACAATCGGTCCAGATACTTGACCACAGGGAGAAAGTGTTACGGAATAAGGTGATTAATCAGGTAAAGGTTTTGTGAAAAAACCACATGATGGAAGAGGCAACATGGGAATCTGAAAATGAAATGAGGGATAAGTACCCCCATTTATTCGATAAGTAAATAAATTACGGGGAAACAATTTTCTAAAGGGGGGAAGGATGTAACATACCAAGTAAGTAATGAATAATATATATTTTTATCTATGTCTATTAATGATTAAGAGTGTGTTTTAGAGGCTTAAAATGAAAATAAATACAATCTTATTCATAGAATACATTAATATTCTTAAAAGACTGTTTTACTGCCTTTTGATGGCAAAGCCTTTTTAAATCTATCTTTTGACAATTTTATAAGCTATGTTTTTCAAAATAAACTTATTATTTATGATTGGGACATCAAAATATACTTTGTGTTAATTTTTGGTATTTTTCCGATAAAGTTCATTTTTTAATGAATAGTGAAAAATGTTGTATTTTAATTCAAAACCTCTTTTTAATATAATTTATTTATATGATTAGAATATCTTTTGAATTGGGTTTGAAGTGAAATTAGAATATATTTTTACCATTTTATCCAATGGTGGTCATTGGAATCAATTTCACTTTGAAATTGGACTTAAACTGGTGTCAATCTTTTGATACTTATTGTTTCATAAAAACACGCTATTTGTCATGACAGCGGGAATTAGTTATTAAATTTATTAATGAAACTTACATGTTTTGAATTTTTTAAAATAGACATCATTTTTGAATTCGTAATATCAAATATATCTTAGGGTGAAGTTTTGGTATCTTTCTGAAAAACTTCAATTTTTGATGAATAGTGAAACCACTAAGTGGTAGTTAAAGAAACTGATTTTTCGTTTAAATGAAACTTTGCCACTTCTGTGATTTGATTTTCAAAAATCCTACATACATGGTTGTCATTAAGAAGTAAAATGTGGTTCAATAAGATTAAAATAATTTTTTTGTGAATAGTAACTTTTAAGTTCTTAATCGCGATTAGTGGTAATTAGTGTAGTTTAAGGTAAAAATAATGTTTTAATAATATGAGATGAGCTTGAAACATGTCCTACCCTCATTGGATGTGTCATGGACGACCAAGACAATCCATGGGTCAACTTGGGGACCCCATGGAGCCACTTTGGTTGGGAAATGACATAAATATTTTTTTATTTAATGTTAAAGTAAAAATGACACAAACATGAGATGTTTTACTAAAACAATTTTTACATGGGGTTATACAAGTCATATTTTTGATTATAAATAGTAATTGGAAATCTAAAAATATTTTATACATCATGATATTTTTTCTATAATTTTTAGACTTTTAATAAATTAAATTATTTATGACATCATGATGATGCAGCGATTACCTCATTAATAAAGGATTTAAATAAAATGAAATGATAATGTAAAATCTATGGACTACACATGTCCAAAACCTATTTGATGGGTGTATTTAGAACCATTATCACCTTACCCTTGAATTATATCAATTTGGGACCTTTTGAATCCGAAACTCATTTTAAAATAATGTAACATTTCTTTACTTTCCAAGAGTGCCCCTCCTCTCCTCTTATAAAAGGTCCCCACCTCTACCTCCTTACCCACACTCCCAAAGCCTTTGTCTCGGCCAACCCCTGCCCATTTTGGCTCTCCACATCCCTCTATTACTCCTTGAAGCCTCACTTTGGGCATAAGTCTTCCCAAGGAAGCCTTTGAGCTCAAATCTAAGGGAGTTACCCGATTTTAAGGTAATGTCTTCTTTTGAGTCCTTTTGTTTTATTTTGCTTCTCCAACCCCCTAAACTCTTTTTATTCTTTTCTTTTGTAACAAATCCAGTATACTCAATATACTAGGATGTTTTTATAAGAAGGATTCGAGCTACACTTACACACACCTACATCTAATGGTTAAAGGACATACTGTTTCCGTGGATGGTGAATTTATGCCTCCCGAAACGATGATTGTTCAACATTCTTTTAACACATTCAAAGGTGGCCATTAAGATGTCACTATATTTATATATGATATATAATATGTTTATGATTTCCTTAATCTTCTGTATTTTTCATTTTGGGAATACCTTTATGGTTTCCATTATGGGTAAACGCGATATCTTCATTTAAGGAAGTGCGAACTACCGCCCCCTCAAAGTGATTTGATTCGTTAAATACCATATGTGGGATGTATAAAGGATGGAACTATGATATTATATATGATATTATATTGGAATTATAATATACCTTTATATAATTATGATTCAATTCTATAAAATACGAAATAGAAATGAAAGTAGCGTTCATGCGTACGTACGGCTTACCGTCTCCATGAACGGTGCATTTCATTTCTTACCTCTAAATGATTATGTAATGTTATAAATGCATGTATATACTGGATATATATGATATATACATCATGATTATAATTCTGGATATAATGGATACATGAACAACTTGTAATTATAAAGGGCTTATTTTTGACTCAAGTACCAATGATCATTAAAACGACCGTTATTAACTTAAATAATTACATAGTGTTCATGACATGGAAATAAGTGATATAAAAGGAATAATGAACTTGAAAAAGGTTCTTAAACAAGTAGAAATTAACTCAAGTTTATTATTCAGGAGATTAAAGAACGACCGAGTCAAGTCGGACCCGAGGTATGGGACTTCGTCTCAATCTCCTTTCATTGAGGCATATTTTGTTTTATACACAACCTTATTTTATATGGTGTATAAACCCCTTTGACTTTTACGTTTATTCAAAAGGAATATTTTTTATATGAAGTGTTTACTAAAGGACAAAAGGGAATGTTTTTGTCGTACGTATGCGGCGACAACGACTTCTCCGCCGCCGTGACCATTATTTGAGTTTAGGCTTCCTCTACAAGCCATACCTTTTTTTAAAAGAAAAATAAATACCATGTTTTACTTTTATTTTATTTTGGTATTGAAAATGGTTTCCATAATCTTTTTATATCAATGTGTTGTATTGATATCTTGTGATTGAAAGGTGGAAATGTTATGTTTCCTTTATGCATGTTTTATGTGATACGATTATGTTGAGGTTCTTTGGCATTATTATGAAGACGGGTGGTTCCGTGATAAACTAAGGGAGGGTGAGCCCGATATAGCTCTCCAATGCATTGGGTAACGCGAAGGAGTGAAACGTTAAGGTTTCTTCGAAGATATTTAGGGAATATACTGTGATGGGTATTCCAAACGCAACCAAGAGGGTTACTCCCTACGTAAGAATGTTATGAATGCCTCAAGTTACCTTTATGTCTTATGATTTCTATGATTTATTCATGATTTGATGAGGTATGTTAAAGTGATTATGTTTTATGGGTAAAGTATGATTTCATTCTTATGTATATATGTACCCATGTTTCCTTTCTATATTTTTATATCCCTTACTGAGCTTTTTATGCTCATCCCAAGTTTTTTTGAAATGTTTTTCACAGGTCAAGTGAAAGGTACATGATATGATGATAGTGTCAAGGAAGTTTCAAGAAATAATCCATGTTTTATTTTAAATATGTTTCCATTGATGGGAAAGAAGAATACTATCTTTATGTAACCACTTTGTTTATATGTGGAATGTAATGCAAGTTTTATGATATAATTCTCTAAAACTCTAAACCTGAAAAGATCCTCAATGTGTAATCTTGTAATAACTCAAGATTAAGTAAGGTTTAAGGTTGGGGCCTTATACCGCCACCCTAAGAGGTCGTGTAGGGGGAATCCTCCCCCGACTCCAACAGTTCCTCGCCGACTCTTCCACCTTAAGAGGCCTCGTAGGGTCATCTACTCAGACTCCATCGGCTCCTCTCCAACTCCGAAGCCTTAAGAGGCCGTGCAGGTGCATCCGCCCCAACTCCATTGGCTTCTCACTGACTCCGCCACATTAAGAGGCCACGCAGGGGCATTCTCCCTGACTCCATTGGCTCTTCAATGACTCCTCCTCCTTAAGAGGCCGCATAGGGGGCATCCTCCTCGACTCCATCGGCTCCTCACCGCCACCGCCACCTTAAGAGGCCGCACAGGGGCATCTGCCCCGGACTCCATCCGCTCCTCACCAAACCTGCCACCTTAAGAGGCCACGCTGGGGTATCCTCCCCCGACTCCATCGGCTCCTCGCCGACCCTTTCGCTTTAAGAGGCCGCAAAGGGGGAATCATACCCCGACTCCATTGGCTCCTCACCACCACTGCCTCCTTAAGAGGCCGCAAAGGGGCATCCACCCCGACTCCATCGACTCCTCACCGACCCCGCCACCTTAAGAGGCCGTGAAGGGGGAATCCAACCCTGACTCCATCGGCTCCTCACCGCCGCTGCCTTAAGAGGACACTTAGGGGAATCCGCCCTGACTCCATCATCTCCTCGCTGACCCCGCTGCCTTAGGAGGCTGTGCAGGGGGCATCCTCCCCTAACTCCATCGACTCCTCGCCGACCCCCGCCGCCTTAGCCCATGCAGGGGGCATCTGCCCCTGATTCCATCGGCTCCTCGCTGACTCCACCACCTTAAGAGGCCGTACAGGGGCATCCGACCTGACTCCATAGGCTCCTCGCCGACTTCGCCACCTTAAGAGGTCGCGCAGGGGAATTCGCCCTGACTCCATCAGATCCTCGCCGACTCTGCCACCTTAAGAGGCTATACAGGGGTATTTTCCCTAACTCCATTGGCTCCTTGCTGACTCTACCTCCTTAAGAGTCCGCATAGGGAGAATCCGCCCCGACTCCATCAGCTCCTCACCGACACCAACACCTTAAGAGGCTGTGCAGGGGAATCGGCCCCCGACTCCACCGGCTCCTCACCGAGCCCGCCACCATAAGAGGTCGTGGAGGGGCATCCTCCCTGGACTCCATTGGCTCCTCGTCGAATCCTCCGCCTTAAGTGGTCACGCAAGGGCATCCGACCTGACTCCATCGGCTCCTCTCCGACTCTGCCGCCTTAAGAGGCCACGCAGGGGCATCCGCTCCAACTCCATCAGCTGCTAGCTGACTCCGCCGCCTTAAGAGGATATGCAGGGGCATCCGCCCCGACTCCATCGGCTCCTCGACGACTCCGCCGCCTTAAGAGACCGCGGAGGGGGAATCCACCCGGACTCCATCTGCCCCTACTCTATCAGCTCCTCGCCGCCACCGCCGCCTTAAGAGGCCACACCGGGAGCATCCACCCCCGACTCCATCGACTCGTCGCCAAACCCGCCTCAAGAGGCCGTGCAGGTGGCATCTGCAACCCGAATGCATCGGCTCCCCACCGACTCTTCCACCTTAAGAGGTCACGCAGGGGGGCATCTTCCCCCCAACTCCATCAGTTCCTTGCCGACCCCACCGCTTAAAGAGGCCATGCAAGGAATAATCCCCCAAAATCTATTGGCTCCTCGTCAACTCTTCCACCCTCATAGGGCGGTTCATGGGGAACCCACCGCCCATCCAACGGAACATCTCCAACATCACCAATAGATGCTACAAAGTTGCTCCCCGCACTGCTACTATTCGGCAAGAAGGTTCTCCCTGTCCCCTACGTCAACCATCAGGGAGGTCCTCCCTATGCATCAACAAACTTGCCCTGCCTTATGAGATGAAAATCAAGGATTCCACGCCATCCGGGCCCCGTCTCCCCCATCATACCGACGATCAAGGCTTCCACACCTTCCGGGCCCTGTCTCCCCCATCATACCGACGCTCCAGGATTCCAGACCTTCTAGGCTCCGTCGCCCTACCAAGCTATGGGGATTCTATCATCCTTTCCACCCTTGCGACACTCTGTGTCATCCCAACTACCACATTGCATCAACTGTAGAGGTCCTCCCTACAACCCTAACAACAGCTTGTGGAATGTTCACCATGGGGTTTCCCAACTCACACATGGAGATCATCCATGCATACACTGGGGGAATTTTAGAGTAATCCCACCGTATGGATTCCCCCCTCATCCAAAACCACCCGAATGAGGTAGATATAACTATCCCTCTACCGACATAATCTGTGTGGTTTCACTTCCCAGTTTCATGACGTTAAACTGCGTAACAACCACATCCTAGTTGCATGACGTTAAACTGCATAACAACCATCATCTTAGTCGCATGACGTTAAACTACGGGACAATGTCCAGGTCACATGACGTGAAACTGTACAATTTTTTTTTCAAAGCTACGTGACCTAAAACTGTAGCAACCATAGTCAAAGCTATACGACCTAAAACTACAGCAACTGTGGTCAAAGCTATGTGACCCTAAACGCCAGCCATCACACGCCCTAGTTGCACGACATTAAACTGCATAATGACCATCATCTTCATCTTTCATGACGTTAAACTAGTAATTATCATCCTGCATGACTTTAAATTGCTCATATTCATCCGTCATGACGTTAAATTTCTCATTATCGTCCTGCATGAATTTAAAATGC
The DNA here is from genome assembly GCA_963277665.1 of Viscum album. Classification (NCBI taxonomy): domain Eukaryota; kingdom Viridiplantae; phylum Streptophyta; class Magnoliopsida; order Santalales; family Viscaceae; genus Viscum; species Viscum album. Next base: position 139,973,458 of record OY728136.1, read on the forward strand.
ATCATCGTCCGTTATGACGTTAAACTACATTATCATCTCACATAGATTTAAACTGAATCATCATCCTGAATGACTTTAAATTGCTCATCTTCGTCCATCATGACGTTAAACTGCTCAATATCATCCTGCATGACTTTAAACTGCATCATCGTCCATCATGATGTTAAACTGCATTATCATTCCGCATGAATTTAAACTACATCATCATCCTGCATGACTTTAAACTGCTCATCTTCGTCCATCATGACGTTAAACTGCTCATTATCGTCCTACATGACTTTAAACTGTATCATCGTCCTGAATGATGTAAAACTATTCATCTTCATCCATCATGACGTTAAACTGCTCATTATCATCCTGCATGACTTTAAACTTCTCATCTTCGTCTGTCATGATGTTAAACTTCTCATTATCATCCTGTATGCTTTAAACTGCATCATCGTCCGTTATGACATTAAACTGCATTATTGTCCCGCATGAATTTAAACTACATCATCATCCTGGATGAATTTAAACTACTCATCTTCATCTGTCATGACATTAAAATGCATTATCATCCTGCATGACTTTAAACTACATCATCATCCTACATGACTTTAAAATTCTCATCTTCATCTGTCATGACGTTAAACAGCTCATTATCGTCCTACATGACTTTAAACTGCATCATCGTCCTGCATGACATAAAACTGTTCATCTTCATCCTTCATGACGTTAAACTACTCATTATCATCCTGCATGACTTTAAACTGCTCATCTTCATCCTTCATGATGTTAAAATGATCCTTATTGTCATGTATGACTTTAAAATGCATCATCGTCCTTCATGACGTAAAACTGCATTATTGTCCCACATGAATTTAAACTGCATCATCGTCCTGCATGACTTTAAACTGCTCATCTTCGTCCGTCCTGACGTTGGACTACTCATTATCATCCTGCATGACTTTAAACTACATCATCTTCCTGCAAGACTTTAAAATTCTCATCATCTTCCTTCATGACGTTAAACTACTCATTACAATCCTGCGTGACTTTAAACTGCTTCATCGTCCTACAGGATGTTAAAATGTTCATCTTCGTCCTGTATGATGTTAAACTACATCATCATCCGTCATGACATTAAACTGCTCATTATCATCCCGCATAACAATAAACTGCAAAACAGTCTGATCTCTATGACCTTAAAATAAGATCCCAACCATCCATATCACACTACGTTAAACTGTGTGATCCTTCCAAACTAAAGGATGTAAAAACACTTAGCACTTTTCCTGCATGACAATAAACTACAAGATAGCTGGAACTTCCCATCCTTGTCCCAGCCTCAGGTCCCTCAGCCTTTCCAGGCCCCTGGCCCAAGTTCTCATCTAGGATTATGCGATGTTGGATTCTGTGTCCTCATTCACATTGGGCTATGTTGGCCATGCCACACATCCCCCCTTTGAGACATCCCTCCATTTATCATCTTTTCCACAATCACCAGCCCCATCATGCTTTGTGAGCCCCATCATTTGGGTTTCCATCACTTTCTATATCCAAAAGGACCCCCAAATGGCATGGATGCTCGGCCCAAGGGCCCTCCTACCATTACGGGCTAACACCCTCGAGGATTGAGAGAGGAAAATTGATACAAGTCTCGTGTTACAAATACGGTCAACGGTCAACGCTCAATTGTTTTCCCCAGACTCCGGTCTTGCAAGGATGGACACTGTGTTGTGAACTTTGTCAACAGCTGTCATTTATCATTGTCACCGCCTTCGGGTTTTCCATAAGGAATGATGATTCATTCTCTTCATTCTCATGTCCCATTCATATGACACTAAACTAGGAATCTTTGGTCTGAGCTCTATGACCTTAAACTAAGATCACTTTCATCCTCACTGTAAGACGTTAAACTACAATATGGCCGCGACATTCTCTCTATGGCCCATTCTCGGGTCCCTGGCCCAAGTTCTCACTTAGGATTGTACGGTGTGGTATGGGATTATGTCCTCATTCACTTCAGGTTACTCACCATGCTGTACACCTCTCTCATTGGGGTATCTTACCCTTATTTGAGTCCTTGCTGAATGACGACAAACTGCACATCATCCTTTTCCAGAACTACATGTGGATTGATTCCCATCCTTATGGGATACGTAGGACCGACTGAACATCTTGGGTCCAGCCTCATCTCTTAAAAATCTCCCTATCATCCTGGCCCCTTGGCCTGTGTTCCTCCATGAGAGGTGTATATGGTGTGATATGGGCTTAGGTCCTCATTCATGTCAGGTTTGTAACAACCACACCATGTACCTCTTTCTCCTGAGAGTTATCTATCCCCTTGTTCTATACTCATCCTTTGAAATCATCTGCTATCAAGATGAGCCCCTCGACCCTCTCCGGTGATTCCCCAATGTTCCTAAGAGTACTTTGGTTCAGCACATAGAGTGTCGGATTCCGCACGGACATGTTCTAACCCACCTTCCAGGCTTCATGTCCCTATTTATTAAGGATTTCATCACCTTTCACTTCCAAAGGGAGCCCCAAAATGGCATGGATTCTCGGCCCAAGGTCCCTCCTACCATTAAGGGCCAACATCCTTGACAGTTTTGAACAAAAAATTGATACAAGTCCCGTGTTGCGAATACAGTCAATGGTCGACGCTCATTTGCTGTTCCCATTTTAGGTCACACAATATAAATACTGTGTTTCGAACATGGTCAACAGTTATCCTCCATCATCACACCAACCCCATGAATCCAAAAATGTTGGTTTCCTTATTCACACTGTTTTCCAGTCCATCATGTCCAAGTGGAATTTCGACACTCTTGGTGCTATCCCTCAGTGCATGTTTTCACGTTAGGAGGACAGAGCCACAATGAGGCGCCATTCTGGGCTCTGCGCTGATTTCATGGTCCGATCTCTAAGACATTAAAATAAAATATCTCTCTCTCTACGTCCTTGTCATATAACGTTAAACTGAACGAAATTTTCCAGAACTTCATATGGCTTGATTCCCGTCCTCATGGGATACATAGGAATGTCCTGACATTCTGTCTGCGTGTCCAGACCTAGGAATCTTAAATCCTGCCCCCCTTTTTCGGCCCCTTGGCCTGACATATTTAGGGAGCATGCAGTGTGGTGAGTGCCTCTTAGGTTCACAGTCACATCAGGTTTGGTGACTACTGCACCATGTGCCTCCCTTGTCCCTTCCTAACCTGGTCCGAGTTCTACGGCCCTAAATTAAGATCTCCCTATGGGAACTGCAAATCGTGTTTGGATTCTTCGCCACCCTATGCACACTCTATTAAACCAAGTACCCTTTTAATGGTCTACTCTATGACCTTATTCTGGAAGCGTGTGACCCCGGGATCCTTGTCCTTGGAAAGGGACTCAACTCCCTCTATCAGACACGTCTCATTGGAGTACTCAAATACAGCATGTGAAAGAGTCCAAGGTGTCGAATTTTAACATAAACACCCCCTCGTTTCATGTCCATGCTTCATGAGCCCTTTATTTGGATTCCATATTCTTCCACGTCTGAATGGGACCCCCTTTACGGCCTGGTATCATGCCACATCAGATTACCTACCATCTTGGGCCAATGCCCCTAAATACCTTGGACGACATTTGTGACAGGTCCCATGTTTCAAACATGGTCAGCGGTCGACCATCATTTGTCTATCCCCATTCTAGGATAACATGAAACGAATATTGTGTTTCAAACATGGTCAGTAGTTATCCTCTATCGTCATGCCACCGTCATTGTGATCCAAATCTTGAGCATCATGATTCACATCTTTCCACTCCCATATGTTTATGTATAATTCAAACACACTCCTTTCTCCCCCCTTCACACATCTAGGTGTGTTAAATAGGTAGGTCGGTCCTAGAACTACGTTTGTCTTGATTCCCATTCTCATGGGATACACAGGAATGCCCAGAAAACCTGTCTTGGGCCCAGTCCAGTTTTCATCTTTGGTCCCCTAGCCTAAAAAATTTCCTCTATGGATACATGGTGTGTTGTGGACTTCTTATGTCATCATTCACATCGGGTTTATAGCTACCTCATCACGTAATCCCCTTTGGGATCTCCCCTTTCACCCCCATCTTACTGTATGACGTTAAACTACACAAGTCCATATGTCCTCGATGCATGAAATTGAAATGAAGCTCTACCCTAAACAACTTCAGGATGCCCCATGATAATGATGGGATGATTCAGCTTCCTCACTTGAGAGGATTCCCCTTACCAGCATTGGTCCCTGGCCACACTGTGCTTAATAACTATGTTCGGTTTGATTCTCATCCTTATGGGATATGTAGAGACGCCTAGGCATTTCGCCTTGGGCCCATCCCCAGGGTCGTTAACCCTTCTGGCCCCTTGGCCCTGATCACGGTCCAGTCTCTATGACCTTGAACTAGGAGCCTACAGTCCATTTAACATGAATTTAAACTGATAACCTTGGTCCATGTAGTATGACCTTAAAACTATGTACATCGTCCTCACTGTATGAAATTAAACTACGTGTCTATCATCCTTCTTGGAATGACATAAAACTATAAGTCATTCTAGGTCCTCACTAGTGAGGTCCTGTCTAGATGTATCTTTGATCCTTGATCGGACCGATGCACCCACCTATTGTGTTTCCACCACAGTGGCGCAATTTGAAGAGTGTTGGACTCCATTCTAACAACCCATCACTCCAACCCTACATACTTTTCATTACCTTTATTCAGACCCTCATCCTATTTCACATCTAAAAGAACCCCCTAACAGTATAGATGCTCAGCCTATGGCTCACCTACTGTCCTGGGCCAACGTTCTGGAAGACTAATGGATGAAACTTCGAGTTAGGTCCTGGGTTTCGAACACGGTCAGAAGTCAACCCTCATTTGTTATCCCCATTTCAGGCTAACACAATATGGATACTGGGTTTAAAACATGGTCAATAGTTATCCTTAATTTTCACGCCACCCCCACTGTGTTCCGAATATCAGGTATCATGATTCACATTTTCCACTCCCCTCTGTTCAGATCGATTCTAAGGCCCTTGGTGTTACCCCGCTCGTGCACTAGAGAATAGTGGGAAAATCAAGTTGGCTATCCAAATATCCCTATTCTCTAGCTGTGACCACTCTCTCTTTTGGGATACTCCTAATAGTGATCAATGTCGCATTCCGATCAAAGCATGCATTCTGCTATTTAGCACTCTCTTATAGGTTAAAGACCTTATATTATCTCTTGTTTCCCACATCAAGCATAGATCATGTAGGCTTAGAGATTTAGTTTGTTGTTTCCTCAATGCGATCGAGATACAATAGTCCCCAAGGTAGGCGTTTTCCTTGGTTGTTTCCTCAGAACATGGTCCGCCTCTCACTCCTCGTCCTCATTGGACCCCATTCTTAGGGAGGCATTTTTTGACACCAGAAAACACATCCCCAAAATTTTCCAAATGCTCACATAAATTCTCCAAGAGAGTATCATGTTTTTTAAGCTTCGATTTGATAGGTCGTATAGCTCGAATGGAGTTACAGATTAGGAGTTATGGACATTTGAAGTTGGGTTGGAAAACTGGTTCGCAGAGTCCATTCGCAAAGCTCCCTCTGCCATGGAGCAAGGAGGTGAGATGCTCTGCGAACCACTTAGATGTTCGTGAACCCGCCGCAGAGTGAGGAGGCAGGATGATCTGCGAACCCCGTTTGACATTCACGATCCTCTATAGAGAAAGGAGGCGGGACGCTCCGTGAACCCAATTGACGTTCGTGAACCCACCGCAGAGCAAGCTCTGTCTTCACGCCGAGCGAGCTCTGCTTCATGACGCCTCTTGCCTATAAATTCCCAGATCACCCCCCTTCATGATGACGGTCATGCCTCCCCTTGGGCAGCTGATCTCCCAGTTCATAGAACTCCACTTTCCTTTGCGAAGTGGCTCCGCGAGAACATGATCCGCGAGAAGATTCCTTCGCGAAGCTACTCTATGAGTCCATGCTCCATGAGTATCTTCCTTTGAGATGCTGATCTGTGAGTCCATGCTCTGCGAGTATCTTCCTTCGTGATGCTACTCTGTGAGTCCGTGCTCCGCGAGTATCTTCCTTCGCGATGGTACTCCGTGAGTCCATGCTCCGCGAGTAGCTTCCTTCGCAATGCTGCTCCGCGAGTCCATGCTCCGCGGGTCCATGATCCGTGAGTTCATGCTCCACGAGACCCCATACTCCATGAGCCCATTTTCTCCATGAATCTACATCGCGAAGACCTATCCTTTGCGAAGATCTTACCTTCACGCCCACTGTTCTATACCGCGGGGGCTGCATCCTCGCACCCCCGGGCCGATCCCTTCGCTTCCGTCACTAACCCCCATGAAAAATGGAGAGTCTCACCAAAAACTTTTCAGGCTAGGACGTCATCATTTTCCATTGTCCCCTTATGCGCAGCCGCCTTCCACCTATGGGATACCAAAATTTGAGATACTCCTCTTCAAACCATGAAACACCTTGAGTCGACATATTCCTCTGGGTTCGTTTCTCATGTCGCGAGTTGATATTCTCCTCATCAATTCCCCAAGTACCTTGAGTCGAACCATTCCTCAAGCAACTCATCCAAACCCTATCACATGGATCCTATGCCAGGTTGAACCAGAAATGGCCGCCCTTGTGTAAGTCCCAACACCAACCATTTCCAGACACCTTATGCCTAACAGTCCTCTCTACATGACTCTAAACTGTAGTACACACCCTATGTTACAAATATAGGATGTCTCTTTCTCCAAACAAGGGATTAATTATTCTCCAAACATAAGATGCCAACATCCTTCTCTACATGACTATAAACTATAGCATGACCTATCATTCAATAATAGGATGCCTCTTGTTCTAAATAAGAGATTCCTTATGTGACAAGCATAAGATTCCTCATGCCATGGTTACAGTGGCGTGATTTCAAGAGAATTGGAATCTATTCAAACATTCCATCACTCCACCTCATGCTTTTCATGTCCTTCGTTCATATCTTCATCCTCTTTCATGTCTGAAGGGATCCCCTAATAGCCTGGTCCCATGCCGCCTCAGCTCACCTACCGTCCTGGGCCAACGCCCTAGAAGACTTTGGATAACACTTCGAGTCAGGTCCTGTGTTTCAAACACGGTCAATAGTTGACCCTCACTTGTTTGTCCCCATTTCAGGATAACACGATATGGATGCTGTGTTTCAAACACGGTCAAGAGTTATCCTCCATCTTCACGCCACCACTCACCGTGTTCCGAATGTCGGGCATGCAATTCACACTTTTCATCTCCCTTTGTTTGGATTGATTCCAGTGCCCTTGACATTATCCCGCTTGTGCACTAACTCATAAGTGTAGGTCTCAATTATATACCTCAACCCACCAGTGAATTGGGATGCCCTCATATCCATTCATGAGGAAGATATTATGGGAAGATTCTATGCGTTAGCCCCATCCACTGTTGTCGCTCCATAGAGGCACACGGGAAGCTTCCTTGTGTAAGCCCCATTCACCATTTCCACTCCATAGTGGCACCTGAGCAGCTTCCTTGTGTAATCCCCATCCACCATTGCCACTCCATAGTGGCACACGGGCAACATCCTTGTGTAATCCCCATTTACCATTGTCACTCCTCAGTGGTACCTGGGAAACTTCCTTGCGTAAGCCCCATCCACCATTGCCGCTCCATAGCGGCACCTGGGCATCATCCATGTGTAAGCCCCATTCACCATTTCTGCTCCTTAGCGGCACCTGGGAATCATCCTTGCGTAATCCCCATTCACCATTTCTACTCTTTAGTGGAACAGGGGAAACATACTTGTGTAAGCCCCATTCACCATTGTCGCTCCATATCGGCACACAGGAAGCTTCCTTGCGTAAGCCCCATTCACCATTGCTGCTCTATAGCAGCACCCGGGAAGCTTCCTTGTGTAAGCCCCATCCACCATTGCCGCTCCATAGCGGCACACGAGCAGCTTCCATGCATAAGCCCCATCCACCATTTCCGCTCTTTAGTGTCACCCGGACAGCTTCCATGCGTAAGCCCCATCCACCGTTGCCGATCCTTATCGACACCTGGGCAGCTTCCATGTATAATCCCCATCCACCATTGCCGTTCCTTAGCGGTACCCAGGCAACTTACATGCGTAAGCCCCATCCACCATTGTTGTTCCTTAGCAGCACCTGGGAAGCTTCCATGCGTAAGCCCCATCCACTGTTGCTGCTCCTTAGCGACACCCAGAAAACTTCCATGCGTAAGCCCCATCCATTGTTTCCGCTCCTTAGAGGCACCCAGGCAACATCCATGTGTAATCCCTACCCAGCATTGCCGCTCCTTAGCGGCACCAGGGAAACTTCCATGCATAGGCCCTATCCAGAATTGCCACTCCTTAGTGGCACCCAGGCAGCATCCATGCGTAAGCCCCATACAACATTTTTTCTCCTTAGCAGTACCCAGGAATCATCAATGTGTAAGCCCCATTCATCAACCTTCATGGGCGCACCTTTGCGCCATGATCGTCAGGTTTGCTTTTGCCTCTTGTTTCTCACACGAGCAAGACTCACGCGAGCTTAGAGTAAAAAGTGACTATGGAATCCTTCCTGGGCAGACTAAAGTGTAATCCCCACACACCTTCCTGAACTACATGGTCTTTGATCCTTTCTAAGGCAAGGTACATAGGAAGCCTCCCTAAGGTTCAAGACCACCATCCACCATTGGCCCCGACCATTCTCACATCGGGTCACCAATGTCATCCCCCTAAACTATGTGGACTTTGATCCTTGCCAAGGCAAGGTATGTAGGAAGACTCCCTGAGGTTCAAGCCCCCATCCACCATTGGCCCAGACCATTCTCACGCTGGGTCACCAATGCCCCTCCCTGAACTACGTGGACTTTGATCCATGCCAAGGAAAGGTACGCAGGAAGCCTCCATGAGGTTAAATCCCACAATCCACCATTGGCCCCGACCATTCTCATGTTGGGTCACCAAACCCCAAGAACTACATGGACTTTGATCCTTGCCAAGGCAGGGTATGTAGGAAGCCTCCCTAAGGTTCAAGCCTAACACAACCATTGGTCCCAACTCCCTTCATGTCAGTTCACCAACACTTTGGTCTGCCTCAGAGCGTAAGCCCCAAATTCCCCCATTCTGAACTACAATGACTTTGATCCTTGCTAAGGCAGGGTACGTAGGAAGCCTCCCTGAGGTTCAATCCCAACAACCATTGGTGCCTAATCCCTTCACGTCGGTTCACCAACACTTTAGGAAGCTCAAGAGTGTAAGCCCCACACCTTCATGAACTACATGGACTTTGATCCTTGCTACGACAAGGTATATAGGAAGCCTCCCTGAGGTTCAAGCCCAACTCCCATTGGACCCCAGGTCCTCATTCACGTCGGTTCACCGCCCCCATCCTGAACTATGTGGACTTTGATCCTTGCTAAGGAAAGGTATGTAAAAATCCTCCCTAAGGTTCAAGCCCAACTCCCATTGGACCCCAAGTCCGCATTCACGTTGGTTCACCGACCCCCACCTAAACTATGTGGAATTTGATCCTTGCTAAGGCAAGGTACGTAGGAATCCTCCCCGAGGTTCAAGACCAATATCATGTCGGATCTGACTACTCATGTCGGTTCACCCCCGTCCTATATGACGTTAAACTGTGGATTTCAGTTAGTGGTAAGACGTTGCATCCCATCCTGAACTACGTGGTCTTTGATCCTTTCCAAGGCAAGGTACATAGGAATCCTCCTCGAGGTTCAATCCCAACAACCATTGTTCCCAACCATCTTTACGTCGGGACACCAATGCCACCATTCTTAACTACAAGGACTTTGATCCTTGTTAAGGCAATGTATGTAGGAAACCTCCCCGAGGTTCAAGTCCAAAAACCATTGGTCCCGACTCCCTTCACGTCGGTTCACCAACATTTTGGGCAGCTCAAGAGTGTAAGACCCACACCTTCTTTAACTACGTGGACTTTGATCCTTGCTAAGGCAAGGTACGTAGGAAGCCTCCCCGAGGTTCTATCCCAACTCCCATTGGACCCCAGGTTCTCATTCACGTCGGTTCACTGAAACCCCATTCATAACTATGTGGACTTTGATCCCCACCAAGGCAGGATACATAGGAAGCCTCCCTGAGGTTCAAGCCCAACAACCTATCGAACCTGACCACCTCATGTCAGTTCACCCTCATCCCACATGAAGTTAAACTATAAACCCCATTAAGCGGTAAGCCGTTGTGACCTACTCAGTGGTAAGCCGTTGCGTCATCTTTTTAGCAGCAATCCGTTGTAATCCCCTTTGCTGGGACCCACATATTTGGTCCATCCTAGTGGCATCATACCAACCTGGGCCGATAGCCATGCGTAAGCCCCATACATATCATCGGGTTGTTGTCCTATGTGTACACCCCAATTCAAGCCCATCACCTGGCCTTTCCCTCGAGACTATGTGTCTCGGGAAGGACATGCCCTAACCTAGAGGTTTTTCACTTCCTCCAGGTCCCATAAACGCGTCCATTTTCTCGGGATGCCTCCTTAGGCGCCCCATCGACCTCCCGAACTACGCGGACTTTGATTCCCTACCATGGAGATACATAGGAAATCTCTTTGAGGCTCAATCCCAACATCATCGATGTCCTCACATCAGCTCTATATCATTCTCCACCCACTTCATTCAACCTTCCATCATCCATATTGATTCTTACCTGGGCCGCCACATCCCGGTGAGGTCATGCTATCCATCCCATTGCTGCTCCTTGCTGCACCCGGGAAGCTAACCATGCATAATCCCCACACGATCCATAACCATCCAACCAAGAGTCTCCCTCTTGTAATGGGATGCTAACCACGCGTAAGCTCCAGCATATCTTCGGGTCATTGTCCTATGTGGACACCCCGATTTCATTCATCCACCTGAACTACGTGGGTTTTGATCCTTGTCTCCTAGACAGGGTACGTAGGAAGCCTCCATGAGGTTCAACCCCAATCAATGGTGTCCCCTATGAGAGGACCCTCCATCTTATGATCTGCCCTTTGTGGCGTCCAGATCATCCTTCACAGTGTGATATCTTCCCTTTATGGGACACACCACCTTGGGTCCGCTCTTATTGAGTGTTATGATCCATCCACATGGAAAACACTCCATGTGCTCCCTCCTAGGGATGCAATAATCTGATCCACCTCCATGGGGTGTTTTGATCACTCTCATACCATCTCCACAAGACATTAAACTCACAGACTACCTCATGTTAAACATGAGATGCCCGAGGAAAACCTCGAAAGACACATCTTTGGCGTAACTGTCTCTGTAAGATGTTAAAATCATGGCCTACCCCATGTTAAACATGGGAAGCTGAGGAAAACCTCAGATCCATGTCTCCAATATAAGATACCCTGTAACTAATGTGGGATGACATGGGCTCTACGCCATTGAGATGCCCTCTTATGAGGAAGAATACAGGTTCCCCAATGTTCACACACCCGTAGATGCCTCGACATGCCTGATGTTTTCATCTACTCTGACCGAAGGTTTCTGTCCTATCAAGATCCATTGGAATGTCCTAACAGAAGCAGCATAATTAACCGGCATCCACCAAGATATGGCACCAGGAAGAGATTTACGAACAACGTCTTAATCTATAAGGGAGACCCGGACTAGGTAGCAAGCTCCGAGGAGGAATACAAAGAAGGAGAGACCGACATACCATCATCCCGTTTTGATCAAGGAGCATACATCCCTGAATAAGAGATGGATTCCACCCACCTTTGGAAAGTGGGAATGTGGGGCAAAAAATTGCGCCTTTTTTCCTCAAGCAGACGGACACGCACGCCCCAGCGGAAGCGTCGGAAATAGATCCCACAAAGTGTTTTATAAGAAATATTTTTTAGATAAATCTAAGAATATTATCATAAAATTAAAACATATGAAAGTAATATTTTAACATTTTAAAAGAAGGAATTAATTATATGATTTACAACATTTTAAATATTAAAGAAAATTAAATATCACATGAATAAAATTTTTAAACAAGCACAATGGGGGATCCCTATGGTATCTAAGGTCAAGGGAATCCTATAATCATCACAATATCTTAATAAAAGAAACATAATATTAAACTATGTGAAATCCATTAGGGATAGGAGTCTCAATGCCCAATGGGAAGGTGCCACCCCAATTAGTGACACCCTAAACATGTCATCATAATGTTCAGTTAGTGTTGTGGAAAAATTCTAAATTCTAGGTATGGAATACCATGTCTATACATTATTCTATTGGTCCTCCCACCTAAATACCCAGGATCACATGTGTTTACCCCCCTTTAAAGAGTTACCATTTCATCATTCATGTCCATTTTCCATTTCAAAGGTTCATTTCATCAAACACAACATGTGAAACTATCAATTTTGTATGCAAGGAAATCCTTTTAAAACCATTTAATTTAAAATATTAATAAAAAATTGTATCCTATAATTATATAACATATATTTGCTTCCAAATATTCTAAAACATGCTTTAAAACAACCATTCATACCATTTTTAAAATAATCAAGCACTCAAGGTTCATAAAACCAAAATAACTTACGAAAGCACCTACCTTTATTGAGCTAAACCACTCAACAATGGTTAGAACTCACTTAATAGGGGAAGAGTGATCCTAAATAACCAATAGTAAGATATAAGTCCAAAAAACCATTCCATTAGCGTAGGAATAATAAAACCCTAGGACACCATGGCCTTAGGGTAGAGAGAAACTAAGATAAAAGAGATAGAAAACCAAGAAAGATGAAAGAAACCACTCACCAAAAGGTTTCTTGAATAGTTGAGGAAAATACCAATTGAAATTAAGTCACAATATGAGAGGTTTTCGATATGAGTGGGTGGATATGGAGTCTGATAATGGGAGATATAAGGGAATTGGAGGTTAAAAGTATATGAGGGTAGTTTGGGTATTTAATATTTTTTAAAAGTATGGGCAAACCGAACGATTTTTCCAATGGTGCTCCAATTGTTAATATGACACCAAAATCACCCAGTGATCTTTCATGGTCTGGGTTTTATGGTTAGATTTATTCATGCACTAGTCATGCACCTTCTATAATAAATTGAAGGCCTTTATATATTTGGATCACACAATTTTCACTAAGCACGCACCAATATTATGAAACTTAGTGATACCCAAGATCTATATTTTTTAGATGAAAAATAAAAAAAAATGAAAGGAAATAATTAAAATTAATAAAAAATATAATATGTACCTAAAAATGACACAGTGGGTGTGAAAATTCTCACCACCATGCCACTTTATGCATTGAGAAAGTCAATTTAAAGATGGTTGATTGACAAGGAGATGTGGTCATTGGTTTCTCATAAGATATTACCACTCCCAAGTCATGTATGAATCACTCCCTTGTTGAAAAATCACCATGATCCATAAGATATATTTTCCATGAAGAATTTTCTTCTTAGAGTCAACAATCAAAACTAGCTGCTTAGTCACTAATACATTTGGATCCAACTCTAGACCATTACAATTAAAAACATAGGAGGGGTCCATGTTATACTTATTTAATTGAGAAATATTTAACACATCGTGAATCTGCATTATCTATGGTGGTAAACCCAACTGATAACCCACCTTTTGGGCTCTATTTATGATCTCAAAGGGTCCCACATACCTTATCATAATCTTCCCATACATCCCAAGCTATTGGTATCCCAATTGAGTGGATACCATAAGGAACACTTAAACACCAATTGAAAACTCAAAGGGATGATTCCAACAGTCCAAATAAGAATTATGGTGACTCTGAGGCATCACCAATCATTTATATATTATCTAAATCTTGCTCGTTATCTCCTAGATGATAATCGACATTACTAGAAAAGTCTCACCTCCTCAGTCCAACAGAGGGGAGAGAGACACAACTGAACATATAGATCTTTAACAAAATCTATCTTGATTGAATACTATTAATTGTTATTATAAGTGAACTCAACGAGTCCCAAATGACTATTCCATGAACCTATAAAGTCTAAGATATAGGAATAGATCATATATTCCAAAATTTTATCGTTCTCTTACTCTATCCATCCATATATGGATGGTAGGACATTATGAGATTGAACGAGGTTCTTATTGCATCTTGAAGGATTTTCCAAAATCCATTGGTAAATCAAGGGTATTTATAAATAATGTATCATATATAACCCCATACAACCTCACAATATCCAACAAAAATAGCTTCCCAAGCTCCTCCACTTTCATGGAATCCTCTATCAGAATGAAATAATCAAATTTAGTTAACTAATATATCATGACCCAAATGGAATTATTACCCCAATGCATATAATTAAATCCAATGATAATGTCCATGAATATCTCATCTCACTTCTAAGTATGCACTATAAGAGGTTGCAACAAACCAGAGGGTTTCTGTTTCTCAACATTAATCTATTGGAAGGTGTAGATATGTGGCACAAAATCTGCAATGTAACATCTCATACCTGGACAACGATAACAGTGATTCCTATCGCAATACATATTAGTGGTTCCAGGATATAAGGACTAATGATAATGATGAAAATCACACACTATCACCTTATTCATGGATATGAGAACCAAATAAAGCCACTAAAATCAAATAATACTATCAGAAGATAGGGACAACTCACCACTAGTCTCCCTGTTGGGTCGGAAAAAGCAAGGGAAGATGGCAAGTGGGGGGGTGAATTGCCTTAAAAAAAAAATGATTGACAAATTAAAATCAGAGTTGAAAGTGCAGCGGAAATAAAGAGGCAAGACACAAGAATTGATAACGGAGTTCGGCCAAAAACCCGGCCTACGTCTCCGCTCCCAACTCAACCGTTGAGAGATTCTACCGCTTGCTTTTCAATGGTTGTAGCAAGAAACCCACTAGGCTTTGAGGTAGCACTAGGACCTATTACAGCTTGCTTTTATTGGTTAAGCAAGAACCCAATGCTTTTAATGGTTAAGCAATAACCCACTAGCCTTTTTAACGGGTGAAGGCTAGCTCACCGACAACTCAAGCCCTTTAAAAGGAAAGGCTTGAAAAACCTCTTCACACCTTAGTGGTGGTGTGAGAACCCAAAGAAAGGGAGATGAGGAAAGAGTTTGGGTTTTGTAGGCACAAACCCAATTTTAAAGCTCAAAAAGAAATAAAACAATAAAAACCGTTATTTAGGAAGACTTGGGCGCCAAATGATTGGTGGAGCTGATGTAGCGTGCTTCTCCCAAGCTTCTTGAGGTGCTCCTTGGATTGGAATTGGATTGAGCACTAGAGGATCCTTTGAGGAAGTCCACCGGAGGTTGGCCAATAGATGGAAAATGAGTATAGTGGCTTTGTAAATGTTCCGGTTAGTGTCCGGGGCTTCCTCATCCTTTATTTATAGGCTAGGATCCTTTGGGGAGGCTTCGGAGCCGTTGGAGAAGGCTTTGGAGCCGTTGGAGGCCAAAAGAATGTTGACTGGTCAACCCCAACGGCTAGTTTGACTGGGCTACCGGCTGGCCGGTACAGTCCCACCGGTTGGCCGGTGCCTTGGATGAGAAGAAGAGTCTTGGTCCAGGCTCCACCGGTCGACCGGTGCATAGCCACCGGCTGGCCGGTGGCAAGACAGTAGCAAACACTATTTGAGCTGGGTGCCACAGGTCGACCGGTGGCAGAGCCACCGGTCGACCGGTGGGGAGGCAGTAGCTACCCCTTGAGTCTGGGTGCCACCGGCTGGCCGGTGGTGAAGCCACCGGTCGGCCGGTGGACTGAATTTCAGTCCATTTCTGCCTCTTCCTTGGTCAACTTCTTGGCAATCAAATGCCTATCAACACAAACACTTAAAACACAATGTTAGATAAAAATGAAAGTGATTGTGATCATGAAAATCAAACAACGAGAGGTTCGAGATGTACAACAATCTCCCCCTATTTTGATGATCACAATCACTTAAACAATTAAAGTAAAAACATGAATTGAAAGGAATGCTTAAATAAAATGAAATGTAAAGCAAATAATGAAAAAAAGTTTCTCCCCCAATCAATCAAGAAATTCTCCCCCTTTGTGATTATCAAAATAGAATGGGGCATAAAACTTGATTGAGGGATTTCGATGAAAAACGAGATTTTAAAACAATTGAAAATGATACTAATTGTTGGAAATTTTGAAATGAAAAATTGAATTGAAAAATTTGAATAACAGTTTGAATTGAAAGTTTTGAATCAAAAACCAATTGAAATTCGAAATTTGAAACCAAATGAAATTTTTGAAATTGAGAGTTTTGAAAAATCGACACCAACTGTTGGATATTTAAAAATGAAAATTTAATAGAAAAAAGAGAATTTCGAAGCCAAGTGTTGAGTTTGAAATGAAAACTTTGAATACACAAAAAGGCTTAAAAAAAATCCTAACTCCCCCTAAATAAAAACAATGAATCACTGGGGAGTGGTTTTTGAAACCGAAACAAATTTAGGCCCGGAGAGACTTGCCAAAAGGGATTTTTCAATCCAAATTTGTTTCATGGCGGGTCTTCTCCTATAGAATTCATCCGAATAAAAAATCGATTTGGGCTGGCCATACCGGGCGTTTTTACAATTACATTCATAAATGAGATGCCCGGGTTTTTTGCAATAGTTACAAAATTTAAAGCTAGAGCTCCCCCTTACAAAAACAGTGGGTGCATGGGAGGAGGAGGGTTGGTTGGTATAGCCAAGTCCATTGGTGGTTCGGGAAACCCTTTGGGAACCAAGTAAATTGTTCAGATTTTGTTCACCTTGGGTGAACTTGGCTAAGGTCTCTCTTAGATCTTTGATGGTTGATTCCATGGAATCAACATTTGGAAAATTTTGGATTTTAAGGGAGAGTTCCTCCTTCTCTTTGAGAAGTTGGTCTTTTTCGGAGGAAAGTTTTTTGAAAGACTTTTTTAAAGAAACAAATTTTGAAGATAATTCATGAAAACCTTTTTCTAATTGGTCTCTAGCAAATGAGAGTTCTTCATAAGATAAATGATTTAAAGAATTGGAATTTGAAGAGCAAGAGGAGGAGGAATCGGAAGAAGTTACCTCATGGAATGCCATTAGGCATTTTGTACCTTGGTCGCTCGAGGAAGAGGAGGAGGATGATGAAGAGGAGGTGTCACTCCATGTGGCCTTGAGGACCTTCTTCTTTCCTTTTTCCTTTGGCGTGGCCCGTTTTTTGTTGAGTGGGCAATCGGGCTTGTAATGCCCTTTTTGGCCGCACCCGTAGCATTTTACCTTGGGCTCGGATCTTGCGGTGGGTTCTTGCTTTCGCGCCTTGCGAGATTGCTTCTTCTTCTTGTGCATCTTCATAAATTTGTGCATTTGGCGGGCGAGATTCTCCATTTCCGAGTCGCCGCTTGAAGATGATGAAGATGAGGAGGAAGAGGATGAGGAGGAGCTTACTTCTTTTTGTACCTTGAGGGCGATGTTCTTTGGAGTTTTGATTGGTGTGCCCTCCTTTTGAGCTTGCCTCCTCATCGTGATCTCATAAGTCATGAGAGATCCGATGAGCTCCTCTACCGGCATATTTTTGATGTCTTTTGCTTCTTGGATCGCCGTGACCTTCGGTGCCCATTTGCTTGGTAGGATCCATAGAATCTTCTTCACCATAGTTTCAGCTGAAACATCATCACCAAGGGACTTTCTCCCATTGCACACGTCAGTAAATCGTGTAAACATTTCAGAAATTGATTCATTTGGGTGCATGGAAAAAGACTCAAAATCTTGTCTATACATATCTAACCGAGTATCTTTAACTTTGTTAGTGCCCTCATGGGTTACTTCCAATAGTTTCCAAATTTCATGAGATGAGGTGCAAGTGGAAACTCGGTTGAACTCATTTCGGTCAAGGCCGCAATGTAGAGCATTCATGGCTTTGCCATCAAGCTCAAAATTTTTAATATCAGCGGGGGTCCATTTGGATTCATCGGGAGAGGAGAGGGTGTAACCTTGCATGACAATTTTATATATGGGATATCCTATACTTCTAAGAAAAGTGGTCATGCGGGCTTTCCAATAATTATAGTCGGTCCCATCAAAAAATGGAGCCCGACCCAAAGAGTAGCCCTCGGGGGCGAAAGAGGTAGATGCCATCAAAAAAAGATCTTAACTTTGAAACCGGGTTAAGGAATTACTCAAAGGTTCCTCTGATACCAATTGTTGGGTCGGAAAAAGCAAGGGAAGATGGCAAGTGGGGGGGTGAATTGCCTTTAAAAAAAAATGATTGACAAATTAAAATCAGAGTTGAAAGTGCAGCGGAAATAAAGAGGCAAGACACAAGAATTGATAACGGAGTTCGGCCAAAAACCCGGCCTACGTCTCCGCTCCCAACTCAACCGTTGAGAGATTCTACCGCTTGCTTTTCAATGGTTGTAGCAAGAAACCCACTAGGCTTTGAGGTAGCACTAGGACCTATTACAGCTTGCTTTTATTGGTTAATCAAGAATCCAATGCTTTTAATGGTTAAGCAATAACCCACTAGCCTTTTTAACGGGTGAAGGCTAGCTCACCGACAACTCAAGCCCTTTAAAAGGAAAGGCTTGAAAAACCTCTTCACACCTTAGTGGTGGTGTGAGAACCCAAAGAAAGGGAGATGAGGAAAGAGTTTGGGTTTTGTAGGCACAAACCCAATTTTAAAGCTCAAAAAGAAATAAAACAATAAAAACCGTTATTTAGGAAGACTTGGGCGCCAAATGATTGGTGGAGCTGATGTAGCGTGCTTCTCCCAAGCTTCTTGAGGTGCTCCTTGGATTGGAATTGGATTGAGCACTAGAGGATCCTTTGAGGAAGTCCACCGGAGGTTGGCCAATAGATGGAAAATGAGTATAGTGGCTTTGTAAATGTTCCGGTTAGTGTCCGGGGCTTCCTCAGCCTTTATTTATAGGCTAGGATCCTTTGGGGAGGCTTCGGAGCCGTTGGAGAAGGCTTTGGAGCCGTTGGAGGCCAAAAGAATGTTGACTGGTCAACCCCAACGGCTAGTTTGACTGGGCTACCGGCTGGCCGGTACAGTCCCACCGGTTGGCCGGTGCCTTGGATGAGAAGAAGAGTCTTGGTCCAGGCTCCACCGGTCGACCGGTGCATAGCCACCGGCTGGCCGGTGGCAAGACAGTAGCAAACACTATTTGAGCTGGGTGCCACAGGTCGACCGGTGGCAGAGCCACCGGTCGACCGGTGGGGAGGCAGTAGCTACCCCTTGAGTCTGGGTGCCACCGGCTGGCCGGTGGTGAAGCCACCGGTCGGCCGGTGGACTGAATTTCAGTCCATTTCTGCCTCTTCCTTGGTCAACTTCTTGGCAATCAAATGCCTATCAACACAAACACTTAAAACACAATGTTAGATAAAAATGAAAGTGATTGTGATCATGAAAATCAAACAACGAGAGGTTCGAGATGTACAACACTCCCAAACATTTATGATTAGCCTGATCCTTTAGAATTCATTATCTTATAGAATCTCTTGGTAAATTATCTCAAGAGGAGAAGGAATTAAATAAATACTAATAAAAAACACATCCTCATTCACCTCCTTTGCCTCCAGATGCAACCAAGAAAATAAACCCATGAAATTCCATTCTTCACTTGGCTCATTTAAATATGGAGAATAAAACTTCTTTCTAAAATCATTAGCGAGAAAATTCCCTTTTCCGGGCATATGGGAAATGTCAAAGTCAAATTCTTGGAGGTATTATACCAATAAAATTTTCCTAAGATTCATATTTTTTTATAAAAAGATATAAGTTTTTATTTTGTGATCACAATAAATTGAGAATCTCTCCCTAAAAAGATAGGGTCATTAACACATAAGGGAATACTTAACCAATTTAATCTCTAGGTCAGGGGCTATGAATTTCTTATCATGTGGTCATAGTTGGTGAGAACTATATGCTACCATGATATTATCGGGCATCATCATATAACCCTAACCCATGATTGATGCATCATAATAAACGATGTATCCCAGAATATCCTTTGGTAGAATCATAATAGGGGTCAAGGTCAACCAATGATTTAACTAATCAAATTATTCTCAACACTCATAGCTCCATGAAAATTTCTATCATTCATATAGAAGAGAAGTAAAAGATGAAACAATACTAGAGAAATATTTCAGAAATTACTTATAATAACCTTATAATCCTAAGAATTTTCAAATCTAAAAGTCTTTATTTTTCTTCTCCTTAGACATAATTACCCTAACCATTTTGGGATTGACCGGAATGGATTTTTTAGGGACCACTTTCCCCAAGAATTTAAATTCCTAGATCCAAAAACTATACTTTGACAGATTAATATAAAGATGATGGTCACACAAGGTTCTCAAAAAAACTCTTCGGTGATAGCTATGCTGTTTCTTAGTCATAGAATATACCAATATATCATTTAAAAAAACCATAAAAAACGAATCAATGTGTTAATGGAATATCGAGTTCATGAGATCTATAAAAACCAATAGAGAATTATTCAATCCAAAAAACATGACTAGAAACTCGAAATGGTCATACCTACTTTGAAAATAAATCTTAGGAATATAAAACCCTTCAAATTGATTTAATGATAACCTAACAATGTTTTGATATTTGAGAACTAAATTTCACCCTTTAACTGGTCAAATAAATCATCAATACATGGTAAGGGGTATTTAATAATTATGGTAACACTGTTAAAATTCTAGTAATCAATACACAATAAGAGGTTTCCATCTGCCATTTTAGAAAAAAAATTAGGGCAACCTAAGGAGACACAGTCAAACAAATGATTCCTTTGGATTCTAAACAATCCATTTGAATAATTAATTCATTCAACTCTACTAATTAAATTTAGTATGAAGGCAATGAGATATGATATATTCTAGGCACTAGATTGATCGAGGGTAAGCCTAGAAAGTCATCTAGAAACCCCTCAGTAAAATTCCTTACTATCAGAGGAAGATCATTTCTAATTTTCCCTCATTTATATCTATAAGAAAGGATGATAAATGACATATTAAATTTTCCGACTTCAGGGAGAGGATGTCCCGCCTATCTAAAATGTAGGTCCTACTCTCTATTAAACACATGAGGGCTTACATCAGGGTGGTGAAGGTCATCATATGATAATATAAATAAACATGAGCCTTAAATTTAGTTATCTAATTTACCATAATAATAATGTCAAAAAAATATAATTCAAGAACCAGGAAATCCCTAGATAGCTCTAATTTTGATACCGAGATAGAACAAAAAGGAAATTGAAAGACTTACACTTTCTTCTTCCAAAGACGTGTTGATATCTCCACAATATATGGCATGGGGTCAGATTAATGTTTCACAGGGTACAAAACATGAGAAGATACAAAAAAATGAGAGGAACCTATGTTAAAAAGAGTAGTTTCCATAGAATAATTCATCATAATAGTACATATCAGTATAATTGGTTCTATATTAGACTCCATTAACACTTTCTATATCACATGAAACTAAATTACCTCTACAGGGGCCTAAGTCCTACTAATAGACTAGGTTTTATTCCTCATATGACTCTAAACATAAGAATAAGAAGTTGTTCCTCCCTATCCACGAGATTGAGATCCTTCCACCTTCAAGCTATTAGACTTCACTATGGTTCCCTTGGGATTTGAAGAGCTATAACCACTTTAGATAGTTGATATTCCATGAAAAAAACTCTGGAAATGGATGAAGATCCCATAAGAGTGATAAGCCTTGGGGTCTCTAGGAACTAAGGCTATGCATACCTAGCCTTAACCCACTAATAATAGGTAAGAAACCCAAAAACCCTAGATACTAATGACAAGGACTGAGATAGAGACTTGGAGCCACTACCACATCCCTTTATATCCTCATATAACTCATTTTTCTTTTCAAAAGATCCATTTTCACCTCCAATAGGCATAAAATAAACATCAATTAATCCAGGTATTCCATCTTGCTCAATTTCCACCATCAAGGCTCGATTAATCACCTCTGTACAGACTTTGATCTTATGAAAAAGATCTTAATATTAAATATTGGATCACAAAATTGTCTCAAAATAGAAGGATTTCAACTCTACATTCGAAAATATATCATGAGAAAAGTGAAAAATATCTTTGAATCAAGTACCATACTCCATGACTGTTCATTTACCTTAATAAAGGCATAAAAACTATTGATTTTTTTTCCAAGATGGGGTTTCAAAATGGAATTACATTGGAACGATAATCTTGAAGTATTTCAACTCTATGTTCTCATGACACTTCACTCAAACCACCAAATCCCACCATTTATATCTAGGACATTCAAGCATGAAGGAAACACAATTAACCTTAATGACATCTAATGTACTATGTAATGTTAAAATTATTTTAGTATTCTCCAACCAATCCTCTTAATATTGAGGATTTTTAGTCCCTTAAAAGGATGGAGTCTTTTGATTAATAATTTATTGGTAATATTCACTCAAACTTGAACCTGTTTCCTTAGTCCAAGCTTGGTTATGACCCACTCCTTGATTTATATTTTTGGCTATTAAAACCACTCCTTCAATCATTTTTTAATCTATTGATGGATTAACTCATGGGAAATTGTTTGTGACATCCTCTATAGGGTTCAAATGAGTTCTTTTAGAGGCTATGAGACCATATAAAACAAAAAAATAAGAAATAAAACCATTAAAAAATCAAACAACCTCAATTTAAATCATGAATATCCTCTAAAAAACTTAAAAAATTGTAATAAATCACTTAAAAATGAAGAAAAAAAAATCTAAAAATTCACCCTGCTCATGGTTTGGATGCATGGTTTGGTAAACTGTTTACCAATCATGTGGGTCACACTAGATCCCCTCCACCCAGGCTACATGATTTGGTTTTAAAATATAAATACCATGCTACATAACCATGTGCCCTATTAAAGGTCATCCAACTTTCTATTTGTGCCCTAAAACGTCTGAAAACTCAAAATCAAATCAAAATACATTTTCAAACACTTGATTCCCAACACCCATAGAGGCTTCACTACAAAAAAAGGCTTATACCAAAAAAAATAATTGACAAATAATATATGTGTTAGTAAAAATTAGCAATTCCAATAGATATTAAGTTTTATTGGTATTAATTTTTAATACCAATAGTTATTTTTACCAATATATTTATTTGTTGATATTGATCATTCAATACCAACATATCATTTACCAATAGTTGAATCTATTTATTTATAGTACTAAAAAGATTTTTTTATGAACACGTGAATCTATTATTAATAATTCTATTACTGACAAATCTTTTTTCCTTCAATAAAAAATATTACTATAAAACAATCAATAATAAAAATATATTTTATCAGTAACCAATTAAGATAAACATAGTTTAGATATATTATATTTATAACCAAAGTAATTTTTTATTTCCATGAGTTTTATTAAAAACATATCATAATTGATTTTAATTTTTAGTTTTCTTGAAATATTAAATGTTTTTATATTTTTCAATATTGTTTATTTAGTTTTCTCAAAATATTAATTGTTTTTATATTTTTCAATATTTTTTTAATAAAATTTAAATAATTTTTATAAAAAAAAATAACACCACAAAACCTAATCGGAGACTCTTCCTCATGGCTATCATCACCCCCTATCCTATGTTCAACCTTGCCTCCCACTACCCCACCTCTCATCCCACTACCCCACCTAAAATACCACCCTATCCTAATCTTCCCTCACCTCCTGTCACCCTACCTCATATCTAATTTCCCCTATCTCTCTTTGTATCCCACTACCACCTCAGTTATCTCTTTGCTCACGTTTTGTGATCTGGTCTTCTTATTGCTTATGATGATGTGCGGGGTCAGTCTCATATAGAAATTTTGGTGCTATTTAGGTTTATTTTTGTGTTTTTTCATTAGGTTTTCTTCCTTAAACAATTTTTATTTCCATGTTTTGTATCATGTTTCAACATAATGATCTCAAATATGGTCATCATTAAGGGTGGACGTATTTTTTATATCTGAAAGCCCCACTAGGACATAAAGGCAGTCCTCCTAGCCTAGAGCAGCATTGGTTTGACCATATTGATCTGAAGGGTACCGTAATCTTCTTCATGCTCATGCTCCTTGGTATTAAATGGGGGTCAGGTTAGTTCCCTCTTTTGGTTTTCTATTCATCTATTTCACATAGTGCATTTTATTGGGAGATGTGATGGACCTGGTGTTTGTTTGTGGTTTGTTTTTTTATTAAATGGATATTGATGTAGATGATTCAAATTTATTGTATGATGGTGTAATTGTTCAAGATTTTCATTATTTGGTTTCGATATTTGTTTAATTTAATGGTTTTCATCTATTTTTTTTGGTTGAAATATCGAACGTTGTATGGTCATTCTGTGTTGGTATCTGATTCAAAATATTTTGACTCAAAGAAGAAACTAAAAAAATGAAGATGGAATTTATTCTGATATGGATTTTTCTTCTATATATTGGAGATAACTGTTGATATCTTCCTTGAATAAGGGAGTGTTCTTTAGAGGTAATTCTCGGTAATGATATGGTATGTAATCGGTCTAGAAGCAGGTGATGATCTTGTATGATGTATGCATTTTTCTTGTTATTGTTTATTAAAATTATATTCTACATGATAGACGTAGTTTCATAGGATTTTTACATTTAGAATAACCATGAAACACAATTAAAGTCTAGAGTTTATCTAGGAAATTTATAAAAAATTAAAACTATAGTAAATTTAGAAGCTTTTATGGTAGATTATAACTATATTCAATCTACCTTAGACGTCATGAACTTATGTATTTAGATATAACATATATTTGATAACATATATTTGGATTCTAATAATTTTTTATATTACATAAAATATAGAAATTATCCTTTATTTTTGTAGTAGAATTTACATCTCAATGCCTTAAATAAATTTATTCTTTACATATTAATGTTGAACATTCTAATCATCACACATATTCTCCACATTTCACTAAATTTATTAACTTTATTTTTCAATTAATATTAATGATATTTATTCATGTTTAAATATATATTCTTTTCTCCACCTCACTGTATTCCCCATCCCAAACTAATTTGTTTATATATTTATTGTAGAGACATTTACTCAAGGGTTTTGATGAAGAATATATCATACCTGATTAAGTGTATCTTATAAAAAATTTACATATAATTATGTATTTTCTGAAAAATAAATATTATTTCACTTTGAATTTATATGTGGTATCAACATGAATTCAATCTTCATTATTTTATACACTATATATATTAAAAATTGTTATTATAAGATGCATTCAGTAGTCTTTATCATGTGTGGTTTCCATTAGCACTACGAAATTTCAATAACACTGCAATATTTAGGTTCAATACAACTACTATGATATATTATGCATTTAGCGACCTTTTTAATGTACAGTTTCTATATTCCTATGTATAAATATAAAGTTTTACTATACAATACTACATGATTCTTTATAAAAAGCATTGAAAAATTTAACTGAAAGTGGGATTAAAGATTTTGAAATGTAAAATTTCCAATACTATCTACTTTAATCTACTTGAATGAATAATTTTATTCAATGGAATTAAATTAGTATCATTATCTTGATTTGAGCTTATCATTATTTATTGTCTTATATACTTTGGGATCTTGGTCTCATATATTATTTCCATTTTTATTATGATGGTTATACAGACTCTTCTAGAATTTGTGAACTTCAAACATTATCATTCCTTGAATATTTATTATCTTTATACCTATGGTGTATTTGTTATGATACATATTTCATGTTTCTCATTTTATTTGAGTTTTCAATTATATGGAAAATGCTCATGGTTCATTACCAATTCAATTTTATTTATTTTTTATTAGAATTATTGGCTAATGAATTTGGCATGTTAGACTCCACAAACATTTATTCATTATTAGGATATATAGATGAACATAGGATGGGTCAAATTATGGAAGAAATATCTACTGAGTATGAAGTTTATGAAGATACGAAAGTCTGTAAGAATCTATTTAAGGTTATGAAAAACATCCTTAGTTGTGAGGTGAGATAAAATTGTTTTTCCCTTTGGTTTTCATACTACTTTTATATTGTTGTTTGTGTTATATATAAAGTGTACTGGAATGTTGATAGCTTTTAATGTTTCATTTTTAATATAAAAATTGGTTTCTAAAGGGCATGCAGGTTTTTCAAAATTAAGGATTTTCTTCAAAACCAATACATTATGAGAATTGAGTATTTTTTTAAAATATAATTATTCATATTCATATGTCTATTGTATACTTAGATTAAAACAACTATTCTTTACTATATTCACAATATAAAACTATATATTTATTGCAGATAAATTTTCTCTGAGTCTTTAATGAAAACTTTCTAGAAAATGATACTACTGTAATAGATTTCACATAAAGAATCTTGAGATGAAAAGGAAATCTAAATCAACTTAGTATAGATTGAAACATTAATAAAATAAAGTCTGAAAAACATGAATATATTCATTTAAAAATTACATTTTCATTCCCATATTGTGTATCCATTGGCTTGAAAAACACTTTAAATTCGGAAACTCAAAACATATTGTTTTAAATTACACTTTCATTTTCATATTGTGTATCCATAATTTTTTCGTGCCAATTATATCATTCAATTTAACTTCATTATTTATATGTTCATTTATTTATATTTTTTGGTTTCAATTCATGCAGATATTTTTCACAGATTTGTGGGCATGCTCTTTGGTTGTGTGTGGTGTGGATCTTGGAGCTGAAGGGTGTGGCATAGCAGTGACTTGAGGTTCCTCATTGGTACTGGAGGGGAAATTATTTTTTGAGATGTAAACACATATTATGTATGAAAAATTCCCATTCTATGCAAATAAATTTTTTTATATTTTCATTTATTTCTATTTTGGTTTCTATTCATGTAGATATTTTTCACTAATTTTTGGGTATGCTCTTTGAGTGTGTGTTTTGTAGATCATGGAGTTGAAGGGTGTGGAATAATAACAACTTGAGGTTCCTCATTGGTATTGGAGATGAGTTAATTGGTTGATATGTCAATAGAGATAATGAATGAAAAATGATCATTATATACAGACCCTGTTTTTTACATTAATATATTTGTTTCAATTCATTTTAATATTTTTCACTGATTTTGGGTATGTTCTTTGGTTGTGTGTGGAATAGATCTTGGAGGTGAAAGGTGTGGCATAATAGTGACTTGAGGTTCCTCACTAGTACTAGAGCTCACTTGGTTTGTTTCTTCTAATGGTATACTTGGGGGTGATGATAGATATTTGGTGGAAGTAACTATTCTTCTACCATGATGGGTGATTAAGGATTATATTCAATTAACGACATGCCTTTTTTTTCATTTTTTTGGGTGGGGTGCGGTATTGACGACCCCATATATGGATAATTGGTTTGGGTTTTTATGGTATTTTTAGGTATCAATCAACTTCAATGATGTATTGATTCATTTTGTATTAAATTTCATTATTAACATAATTAATATTTTTCAAAGTTTGAAAATGAATGAAAATAATCTTTGGTTTGATAATTAAAACATGTGTATTATATATGATAAATTAATAAATATAATATGAAATTTTACTATCAATAAAAATTAATATTTTTTTTTATTTAAATGTAATTTATAAACAGATATCATATGTTTGTAATATTATTACCAACAGATATATTTTTCATTTGAATCCATTTCTAAACACTTTGGAAAACATATATATTATATATTGGTATTATTATAATTTTAACAGAACTATTTTATCTATCAAAATAACATTTAGCAACATAGTTTTTACCAAAAATTTATTGACATGATTTTTTTGGTAAAATGTTTTACCAACAAAAAATAAACTTTTACTAATAGATATACCCATGTTGGAAAAAGATAATTATTGGCCAAAAACTCACCCAAAAACTACCTATCAAGTCATGAAGTTCCTGTCTCTTCTCAACCAGGAATTCCCAAATATTATAAATAAAAAAACTAGCTCTGATAACATTTTATAAAGAACTAACCTAGATGAACCCGAAATCAAGCACCTGATATGGTCCATGGAAAGGATTGAAGGGAATTACCGATCCTTATGAGTATAAACTAGTTCTTGGGTACCAAGAAAACACAATGAGAACTATTTTACAAATAAAACATCAAGTGGTATTGAACCAAGAACCCAACATGGCCTCACCATTACTTAGTGAGTCATTCTCCCAAATATACAAAACTAAAAACAATAACTCACTCAAATTTAATAACATAAATAAAATCCCAAAATTAAAATAGCAACCACATGTTTCAATATAAACATCATATATAATGTATCTTAAAAAAATAGTATCCAAGCATGTACATATACAAAAGGAGAGGATGGGAGGCTAAATGGGAGATACAATAATATTATACAAAAAAAACCAAAAATAAATCAAAAATGAAAACCATATCCATGTGACATGAGGGATTAGTCTGAATTGACTGAAATAAGGTCTACATACACCCATTGGGTGTATATAGGGTGTGATCAAAACTACACCATTAGGACCCCACAAAGCATTTAATAAAAAAATATTTGTTAGATTAATCCGAACATGCTAGTTTAAAAGTAAACCATATGAAATTAATATTTTAACATTTTAAAGGTAGAAACCAAGAACATAATTTATAACTTTTTATTTATGGAATAAAATAAATGGCATGTGAATAAAAATTTTAAATAAGTAGTATGGGGATTCTCTAAGGTATCTACAGTCAAGGAAATCCTAGGATCTTCACTATATCTTTTTGAATAAACCATTATAACAAATTTCATGAAATCCTTTAGGGAGTGTAATATCAATGCCTAGTAGTAAGGGGTAACCCTAGAAAGTGACACCCTTAACATGCATTCATAATGTCCAGTTATCATTATAGAGTAATTACAAATTCTAGGTAGAGATTATAATGTATAGTCATTCTTGTTCTATTACTCCAACCTAAATACCAAGGCTCCCATTTTTTTCCACTTTCAAGAGTTTCTGTTTCATCATTTATGAAAATTTTAAATTCCAAAGGGGTATTTCATAAACCAAAGAAATTTTATCCATCAATTTCATATATAAATCATGCCTTTTAAAACCATTTGATTATTAATATTAGGATAAAAAATATCCATCAATCACATCACATATATCAGCATCCAAATATTATATAACATTCTTTAAAAAAACCATTAATACCCGTTTTTAAAATAATCAAGCACTAAAGGTTCATAAAAAAAAGGAAACATATAAAACCACATACCTTTATTAAGCTTCAACACTCTTCAATGGTGAGAATACACTTAAGAGTTTAAGAGGGATCCTAAATAGAAAATAATAGGCCACAAATATAAAACCCTGTACCATTAGAATTGGATAAGAAAACCCTAGGACACTATAGCCTTAGGACAGAGAGAAACTATGAGAAAAGTGAAATAAGAACCAAGAAATTTAAAATTTTCATGACCCCTACCTCCAAAGATACCCCTCATGGGATGGAAATGAATAAAGGGAGATGATGAACCTCGATTACCACCTTTAGTAGGCCCTGAGTTGGTGACTAGAACCAAGGGTGTATAAATCTCACAATATGGGAGGCATTACCCTTTATAAGAATCAAGATCGGGAGATTAGATGAATCATCCATAAGAACTCAAATACATATATCAAATAGAAATCTAAAAACCATACCACATGCATGAAAAAGTATAACTAATACAAAATAGTATAGTCTCAAAAGTAAATACCAAAAAGTAAGATAAAGCAGCGACACAAGAACCATATAAAGGCCCAAACTAGTAATACCCAGCACGGTCCACGTAATCCTCCTGGAAACCTAAAAACAGTTTTATATACATAGGGTGAGCATAAACGTATACTCAAAAGGAAAGAAAAAGTCTCTTATGCACATGTGAAAGAATAATACTAATGAACTTGTGAGACAACAACAGAACCAAACATCACCCATACAAGTATACTAACCAAACCCAACCTCACCAAGGCATGCTCACTAACTAATGTAAGTCAAGTAATATAATATGTTATAAAGTAAAATGATGATAGGGTACCCCACACCACTTTCACACTGGTATTATACTCTCACCCAATATCATATGTCCAAGTTCTCCTATCCATTTTGTATACCACATCTATTTTGTCCTGCCTTTTATTACATAATTTTTCATTACATTTTACAAATATAGGATCTTTTAAAGTTAAGTGTTTAAAAAAGGGTACATAATATATGAAAACATAAAAAATTATTAAATTAAACTTGAAGGGCTTATTAAAGGTTAATCCTAAGCAAACTTATTTCATATCATAACCTAGGGACATACATCAAAGTAAAGGGCTAGCATAAGGCCTAATAAGGGGAAATAAGGGAAACAACTTACTTGTGATCTTGAGGAATATCAATAAGAACTTGATGAAATACATAAAGGAATGAGAAAGAGGCATATAATAATAATAAGAACATGAATAATAACATTTAAATGTGCCTAAAACATTTACTTTATACATTAATAAGCATATTAGCAAGTTTTATCACTGAGGTGTCATAAAAATTACCAAGGTTATTAACCAAGGCATCGTAAAACATGTCATCTCAAGAGATTAAATTATTTTCCCAATGCATTGGAGTGATATCAGGCCACAAACTTCATATGTATTAATTAATGTGAGAAAAATATGTAATAATAAAAATTTCATAAATAACCCTTGGATAATAAAATAAATGGGTTTCATATCGAAATCATGGTGTTTTAGAAAGTTCTTAAAATCAAGATCCATTTTTTATTTTAAACCCACAGAAACGTAGGGTGGGTTTCATTTATATTAATACTAGAATAAAATAGATAATTTTGAAATCTATTTTAATACCCATGGAGAATAAATATGTTTTTATATTCACAAAAAATAAAATAAAATAATTTCTTGAACAAAATATATAAATTTTGAGAAGAAAATTCTACAACATAACAGGTAAGAAACATGGTTTTAGAAAAAATTAAAAAGAGATGGGACAAGGGTATCCAATTAATAAAAGAATCTAAATAAATTAAAGGTATAGAATAAAATATATAGAAGAATATGGTATGGAAATTTAAAATAAATACAATATAAAAAGAGAACTTTAAAGGAAAATAGAAGTTGAGATTTACCTTACCTTGAAGAGAGACTCCTAAAACTCAAAGATCGAGACCTTGGGGGATTTAGGACACATTGGGAGGACTCCATGGGAGATAATAATATCAGATATTAATATAGGATTAATTTTAAATTAAATCAAACAAATAAATGTATGAGTATTTATAGAAAAAGTGAGAGAGTTTTTTATTAATTTCCTTGGATAGCTCAGTAGTGGTATTTGAAAAAAATGGGATTTCCCATGGTATTGGACACTTGGGACGCCTATTAAATTATTTTAATCCAAAATATTTTACCAAAATTTTATAAAACTCATTACATAATTATGACATAGTTATGATTTCATTCAACATAGCGAAAAACTCAAACTGTATTTTTACTATTCACGAAAAACTAAAGTATTTTGTAAAATTATCATAAATTCACCATAACCTAATATAGATTTTATAATTTAAAAAATGTAATTTATTTTATGATAATAATTCTATAAGTATGAGAAATTTAACTTTTAACTGTAAAAATACATATTTATTAAATTTAATAGCGGATAGAAAATGCATAACGAATGCATAGTAAAATTTATGACATTTGAAAAAGAGTAAAATTATTTTATCATTTACAATTAAAAAGAAGTGTTTTATAACACTATTTAATTATAACAATAATTATTAATAAAACATTAGTTTAATATAATAATTTATATCTCTTTGAATAGTTCAATTTTTTCCCAAAAAAACAATTTATCAAATTCCCTCTAAACTTTTAAGAAAAACTATTCTTAAAATGAAAATGATGAAATTACAATTTTATTTAAACAAAGGGATTAAATTTTAATTAATTAGGGCCTCAAAACATATCCCCGTATAACACTTGAATACAACCAAAGGGTAAGGTGTGTGATGGTGATAAACTCGCGGGGTGGCTCAGTTAACATCACCCGAGTGGTAATCTCCACTAACTTGAACTTTTATCCTAGTTGATTTCATTCAAGATTAAAATTTTTAAGTTAATATTGGGATTGGTCAATAACGAAACCCAAAGATTCTACTTCCCTCCCATTTTCTGACAAATGGGCTTTGTACGACACGATTCTACTAGATGTGTCCATTGACTCTTCTTTCTGCATTAAATTTCCTTTGTAATTTGTACTTATAAAAAATAATTATAACATTAAAATTTTTGTTTCCAAAAGTAATATTGGACAATATCCCCACATACTACTCCTCATAAGATTAGTCATGTTCAATTTGTACCACCTCCAGATTCAGTACATGTGAAGAGTCAGGTATGTACTTCCTTAAGAGAGATTCATGAAAAAAAAAATCATGAACTTGATCTAGATTTTGTGGAAGTGAAATCCGATAGGAAACTTATCATATGAGATAAAGGATTTCATAGGAGACAATATACCTAGGGATGAACTTCCCTTTATTCCCAAACTACATGAATCTATTACAAGGTGAAATTAGAAGTAATACTTTGTCACCAACATCAAACTCCAAGTCCCTTTGAAGATTTTCAGCATAGCTCATCGGTCGACTTTGAGTATCCATTATGTGTTGTTAGATGGAATGAACCTTATCTATCATCTCTTGCACCAAATTATCCCCATGAATCTTTCTCTCTCCACCTTTGTCCCAAAAAGTATGAGTTCTACATCGCTTCCCATATAGAGCTCCATAGGGTTCCATTTGAATACTCAAATGTAAGATGTTATTGTATGAGAAATCAACTAATGGGAGATGTTGATACCATCCACCTTTAAATTTCATAGAGCATGTTTTTAGAATTCCCTTGAGTGTTTTAATAGTTATTTTATAATAGCTATCAGTTTGAGCATGATAGGTCGTACTAAAATTCAATTCGGTACTCAGAGCATATTGAAGACTTATCCAAATTTTTGATGTGAACCTTGGATCATGATTATATATGATAGACATTAGAACTCCATGTATCCTTATCACTCCCTTCACATATATCTTGGTGAGTTTTTCAAGGGACAAATCTTATCAGATAGAAATAAAATTGGTAGTCTTGGTGAGATGGTCCACTATAACCCATATCATATTATTTCATTTGGATGTTTTCAGGAGACCAGTGACAATGTCCATAGTGATATTGTCCCACTTCCATACTGGTATGGGTAGTGGTTGTAATAACCCACTAGAAATTTTTCGGCATGCCCTTACTTGTTGACACACTTGACACCTTGTAGTTTAGTCCAAAATCACACTTTTCATGTTATCCCACTAATAATTATCACTAAGGTCCTTATACATTTTATTTCTTCCAGGATGTATAGAGAAATTAGAGCTATGAGATTCATCCATCAAGTCCTTCTTTATTTCTAGAATATATGGAAAACATATCCCTGTATGAAATTTTATTACACATTTTTGATCAATATTGAACTATGGAAACTTCTCATTATTCACAACCTTTATCTTCTTCTGTAACGAAGGATATTATATTTGATATTTATTTATCTTATCTAATAATTATGGTTGAGAAATAATTTGGGATAGGGTTGATGATTTCCCTTAACTTATGATTCCCATGTACAATTTTACTAGGTATTTGATCAAAGTATCTATTTAAATCCTCATCATTTATAGCACAACATGGTCTCTCCTACTTAATGCATCCGTGACTTTGTTTTCTCTTCCAGCGTGATAATGAATTGAATAATCATAGTCTTTAAGAAGTTCTAACCATGTCATATATCTCATGTTCAATTCCTTTTGTGTGAAAATATACTTCAAAACATTGATGTCCTGTTTATATATCACATTTATCCCCATAAAAATAGTGCCTCCATATCTTCAGAGCAAAAACAACCGCAGCCAGATCCAAGTCATGTGTAGGATAGTTCTTCTCACGAGACTTCAACTTTTGAGATGCATAAACAATCACCTTGCCATTTTTCACGAGGATTCACCCAATACATTTCAGAGATGCATCTCTAAAAGAAATGAATCCTTCTTGGATAGAGGGTAGAGTTAACATGGCTGAAGTAACCAATCTATTCTTCAGCTCTTGGAAACTTTTTTCACACTCCTTTGTCTAGTTGAACTTGAACCCTTTTTGAGTTAACTTGGTTTGTGTATTAGAAAGTTGTGAAATGTTTTTCACAGACCTCCTTCAATATCCTAATAAACTAAGGAAACTATGAATCTTATTTACTATTGTAGGATGATTCCACACCTCCACAACCTTTGTCTTTTCAAGGTCAAATGAGATTCCTTCATTGGTTAGAATGTGACCCAAGAAAGAAACTTTTTGTAACCAAAATTCATATTTGATGAGCTTTCCAAATAAACCCTCTTTATTCATAGTTTTCAATATAACCCTTAGGTGATCCTCATTCTCCTCAAAATTTTTGGAATATATCATAATATCATCAATAAAAACTACCAAAAATTTATCAAGGTAGTCCTTAAAGACTTTGTTAATCAAATATATAAATATTTCAGGAGCATTAGTCAAGAAAAAGGGAATAACAACAAAATCATAATTCCCATATCTTGATCAGAATGCAGTAATTGAAATATATTCTTTCATCACCCACAATTTATGATAACCAGATCGAAGATCAATATTGGATAAGAATTGAGTCCCATGAAGCCGGTCAAATAAATCATAAATTCTTGGAAGAGGGTACTTATTCTTCACTATGATCCCATTATGTTCTCTATACTAAATTCATTACTACATTGATCCATCCATCTTATTCACAAAGAGGACAGGTGATCCTCAAGAAGACACAATTGGCAAGATAAACCCATTGTACAAAAGATCTTAGAGTTCCTTCTTTAATTCTTTTAGCTCCACATTATCCATTCTACATGAGGTCTTTGAAATCATCTTGGATCATGGAATATGTTAAATGAATAATTCTATCTCTCTTTCTAGGGGAGGTCCATATAACTTCTCAGGAAATACATCAATATATTTGTGAATGATGGGGACATTATCTATTCATACACTTTCATTTGCTTCTTAATCTTAACTAATCATCTCTCTAAATAAGGATATAGTGGTTATTATAGAAAAAACTCATGTCAAGATATATCTTCTTTGAAAACAACTATTGGTTTTACATTGAAGACTATTGAGATTTCCTTGGTTATTTAGATGATCATAGTATTATTCTTTGAGATCCATTCCACCCCTAGTATAATGTCAAATTCCATCATGGGAATGAACACTAGATTTGTGATGATATTGTTCTTGAAAAAGTGAATACTAGTGTTTCTATACATTGTTGATTCTTGGATAATCCCTCTAGAAGTCTTTAATGATTTTTATACTTCTATCAGTTTAGGTATTGATTCTATATTCATTTCAAACTTGGAGGAAATTAAGGAATGTTTAGAAATAGAAACAATTAAAGTACTTCTAACTTTGAGAGAATAATAAGAGTACCTGAAACCACATCATTTGGAGATTCAACTTCAGTCATCATGATAGAAAAAGTACGAACCTTCTCCCCTGGCCTATTTTGATGTTGATAATTATTCCACTCCACTGGAATTAGATTTAGATAGTGATCGTAAAAGTGGAAAAGCTACCCACACTTGAAGCAATGGATTTCAGGTAGGGAGTGTACCATCTTTACTTTGACTTTAGTGTTGAGAAGTTAAGTCTTTAAATCACTATGATTTTTCTGATCAATATGTCCATCTCTTCCACACTTTTAACACTTTCCACTCCTAATCAGGTAGTTCCATGAATGCTTTTTCCCACATTTGTTGCATGTGTAAATTTAAACTTTCTTTCATCCTCTTCCTTGTTCAAAGTTCCTCCCCAAGTTTGGATACAAATATCTCTTATTTTAATTCAATTTGTGAGACCAAAACATCTAACCAAACTCCAATTCAACTTTCATAGCACTCCTCATGATCTCCTCATAGTTTTCATAGTCTCGGTAGGCAAGATTATTCCGTATATGAGGTCTTATCCCACCGAAGAATCTATCAACCTTCACATTAGGATCCATGAAAAAGATAGAGGTGTAATGGGAATGTATTGTGAAGTTCATATCATAGCTTCCCACAGATTCATCTTCCTTCAGTTTCAACTCTAGGAATTCCTTCTCCTTTTTCATTCTCTTTAAACAGGGAAAATATTTCTTGAAAAATGATCCCCTGAACTCGTCCCACTCCATAGATTCAATATCCCCTATTGAATTCATATTTTTAACAAGTTTCCACCACTGATATGTATATCCCTCTAAATGATACACATCTAGGGTGACTTTCTATTATTATAAACAAAAGATTATAGAAAATATCTTTTTTATAGATCTTATCCACTGTTCAACAATCAATGGGTCGATAGACCAACTGAAATTCAGTGGTCGTTGACGCATAAAGGAATCAAAAGAATGTTATTCCCTTCAAGGTGAATCCCTTCTCTCAGCTTGATTCAAGTTATTTACCATCGCTTGAGTTAGTTGATTCATAATTCTCATGAAGGTTTCCATTCTAGATTCAATTAGAAGGTCGTCAGTGCCTGGTCCATTGTGCTCAACATTTACACGATTTCCCCTATTTCCCACTATTTTATAAAATAATAAAAAATTAGTGAGAAATGTGTTTTATTTAATAATTTTATAGTTCCAAGGGAACTTTTATGTCATATAACATCATGCTTAAACATGGTATTCATTAAAAACAACTAAATTTTCTATAAATCCTTCATAACAGTTCCTAAAAAGCTTGTGAATAACCAAACATATCCCCAAGGAGTGTCAAACCAGGAGTGAAACAAGGCCCATTTTATTTCCCTAATTCCCATTTGATTCTAGATCAAAGTGGTGTTTTTGGATTTTACTCCTAGATACATCTGTTCCATATCCACATCCACATCCAGACAGAGATTTCTTTTCTCGGAAACCACTTACTTAATATTTCACCAAAATATGAGGAAATTATTCTATATTTAAAATTTTCTCTAAGGTTCTTCCTAATGTTTTAAAATCCTAATTTAAAAAAGTAACTAAACCTTCATTTGAAACCAACTATGGAATCATGCCTTTTATTACATAAATTTTCATTACATTTGACAAATAAAGGATCTTTTAATGTTTAGTGTCTTAGAAAAAGGGTACATAATACATGAAAGCATAAAAAATTATACTATTCAACTTGAAAGAATTATTCAAGGTTCATACTAAGTACATTTATTGCATATCATAACCCAGGGACATACATCAATGTAAAGGTTGAGCATAAGGCCCAATAAGGGAAAACAAGGGAAACAATTTACTTGTGATCTTGAGGAATATCAATAAGAACTTGATGAAATACATAAAGGCATGAGAAAGAGGAATATAATAATAATAATAACATGAATAATAACTTGGAAATGTGGTAACAATATTTAAGTTAGACATTAATAAGCATATAACCAAGGTTTATCACCGAGATGTCATAAAAATTACCAGGGTTATTCACCAAGGTATCGTAAAACATATCATCTCTAGAGATTAAATTCTTTACCCAATGCATTAGAGTGATATCAGGGAACACCCTTTATATGTATTAATTAATGTTAGACACATATATCATAAGAAAAATTTCATAAATAACCCATGGATAATAAAATAAAGGGGTTTCATATCAAAATCCTAGTGTTTTAGAAAGTTCTTAAAAATAAGATCTTTTTGTCATTTTAAACCCATGGAAAAGGAACATGGATTTAATGTATGTTAATCACAGAATAAAATAGTTCATTTTGAAATCTATGTGAGTAATACTGAATGATAAATATGTTTGGACATTCAAAAAATAAAATAAAATAATTTCTTGAGTAGAAGAGAGAAATTTTGAGAAGAAAATTCTGCAGTATAAAGGGTAAGAAATATGGTTTTAGAAAACATTAAAAAGATAGGGGACAATGGTATACCATTTTTAAAAGG
The DNA here is from genome assembly GCA_963277665.1 of Viscum album. Lineage (NCBI taxonomy): Eukaryota > Viridiplantae > Streptophyta > Magnoliopsida > Santalales > Viscaceae > Viscum > Viscum album. The sequence goes on from OY728136.1 coordinate 140,011,577, forward strand.
CTGTAAATACAGTAAAGGTATAGATTAAAATTTACAGAATAATATGGTATGGAAATTTGAAAGACATACCTCATAAAAAGAGAACTTGAAAGGAAAAGAGAAGTTGAGATTTTCTTTACCTTGAAGAGTGACTCCTAAAACTCAAAGATCAGAACCTTGGGGGCTTGAGGAAACCTTGAGATGAAAAATTGGGAGGTAATAATACCATATATTTATGGAGGATTATTTTTTAATTAATTTAAAGGAAAAACGGGTGGGTATTTATAGAAAAAGCGAGGTAGTTTTTTATTAATTTCCTTGCACACCTTAGTATTGGTATTTGAAAAACCATGGGGTTGCCCATGGTATTTTCCCATGGTAGTGGCCAATTGGAAGAAATATTAAATTATTATAATCCAAAATAGTCTAAAATAATTTTATAGTACTTATTAAATCATTATTACATAGTTATGATGTCATTAAACATACCAAAAAACTCAAATTGTATTTTTACTATTCACAAAAAACTAAATTATTTTGTAAAAATATCATAAATTCACTGTAACCTAATATCAACGTTATAATTTAAAAAATTACATTTATTTTATCATAATAATTCTATAAATATGATAAATTTAACTTTTAACTATAAAAATATTTATTTATTAAAAATAATAATGGATAGAAAACGCATAGTGAATGCATAGTAAAATTTCTAACATTTGAGAAAAAAATTATTTTATCATTTATAATTAAAAAGGAGTGTTTTATAACAGTATTTCATTATAATATAAATTATTAATAAATACTTAGTTTAATATAATAATTTTTATCTCTTTGAAAAGTATAATTTTTTCATGAAAAATCTATTTATCAAATTCCATCTCAAATTTAAGAAAAACTATTCTTAAAACAGAAATTATGAAATAACAATTATATTTACACAAAGGGATTACATTTTATGTAAATAGGGCCTCAAAACGTAAACCCTTATAACACTTTCATATGGCCTAAGGGTAAGGTGTGCGATGGTGATAGACTCATGGGGCGGCTTGGCTAACATCGTTCGATTGGTAATCTACACAAACTTAAAATTCTCCCATAGGAGATCTCATTTAAGATTAACGTGTTGAAGTTCAGTTCAGTCTTTGTCATGAGTGAAAATCAAAGGCACTACCCCCTCCCAATTTCTAAAAAATGGGATTTTTATGAAACAATTCTACTGGATGAGGCCATCAAATCTTCTTTCTGCATTAATTTTCCTTTGTCATTTATACTTATGAAAAATAATTATGACATTAAAATTATTATTAAAATTATTGTTTCCAACGGTCATGTTGACCAACGGTCATATTGAACAACGGTCATATAATGGTCGAAACCTGATGGTCTCATTAAAATATACTTACTTTATTATTAATGAGATAAAGATTTGTTGTATAATATAATATAACAATCATTTTCAGGAAACAATTACAATTCAAAAAGTTTGGGTCATTACAACATCACATCCTTCCTGTACACACCTAGGACTCACAACACATCCTGCCCGCATAAACCTAGGCCTCACATATTACCCACACACACCTGGGCCACAAAACACATCACATCACATCTCACCCCGAAGACACATGGGAAATCACATCACAACTCATCCCGAAGACACATGGGAAACAACCACCTTGCCCGCAAACACCTTTGCTATCACATCTTTACCAAAGAAACCTAGGCCAAAAATAATCTCTCATAAAAACACCTAGGACATAAAAAACACAATCTAGAGAACTAACAGACCTTCATCCATCATAGCCTGGGCCATACCTACCATTCCTGGAAGATAGAGCAGAGAAGAAAGGGTACCCAGCCATCTGTACTCCTCATCGAGTGTTAGAAAAAACACCCCCTGCATGACTATGTGGGTGTTCAGAACATAGTGATCAACATGGGTGGGGTGCATATAGAAATAGAAATAATATAAAAAAATATATATAGTATCAAACACTCTATACCAACCTATGGGTTAAAAATCAAACAAACCATCTCAAAATACCTTCACTTTTACTACGACCTCTAAATGCACTTATTAGTATATGTAAGAGTCATTTTAGAAGGTGAAGAACCATGGTAAATTGATGCACTTCACATTAATGATACATCATACCATGAAATCTAGTTATGGGGTGAATCTTTCTTAATGCCATTAATGGAGAAGAATCTATAAATTACCCACATAAACACTACTATCCTTCTTTAAAATCATCCGCCCAGTTCATCATATTTATTGAACCAACCACCAACTCACAACCACATCCAGCAACACATTAAAACACAACCAATTTTCACATCCCTACTACATAATCACACCACACCCATCACATCCCCACTGTACAACCACATTTCATCCAATTCCCCCCATACACACTAGCCACAAAAATTCCACACACCACATCACCTCACGTACTAAGGAAAAACACATTTTTAGATTTAATAAGGCATCCCTTATTCAATTCAACTTGTTAATTTTGGGGTTGTCACAGAAACTATATTATCTTAGTAGATCCATTTATTAGCTGAATATACATGGTTATCTAAATTTTATATATAATCATTCAAAAAATATACAAACAATCATGCATTCCCCAAACCATCTAGTGTGAAAACAAGGACCCAAACGACCATGATTTTCAGTGGGTTGTTAACCCATACAAATCACAAGGAATAATGAAATCTGACATAATAAATATCATGTGTCACTTTTTCCCAGCCCCTACATATTTATTCTTAAACCAAATCGATTATATTTATTAATACAGAAAAAACTACCTTCACAAGTGAAAACATCTATATACCCATACTCCACGATGCACAATTTAGAAAGATAAAGTAAAATCTACCTAGAAAAAGAATGATCGAAACTTCCTGGTTGCACCAGAAATAGGGGCACACGTACATTAGGTGAATCCACAATGAATCACGAACCAAACTCAGGAAAAATCTCCAAGGAATAAGTCTTTGGGGATTTCCGGTCTCAAGATAAAGGATCAGGTATAGATGAAGGGAAATGTATCTCAACTTTAGAATAATCAGATCCGATTCAACAAAAATTAGATATAGTTTAATATTTATATGAAAGGAAGATCTGACCAAGACCATGCAGTTTGACCATTTCAAACCCTCCAGACCATTAGGGAAATAAAGATATAATTTATGGCCTTTGAATCAGTCTCAAATCCTTTTAAATTTGGACTTAAATCCATTTTACATCAAATAAATAAATCAAAATGGAAAAGAAAGAAGAACTAAAAACACTACTCATGAGGCACTGCCAGTGAGACACCACCATATGAGGCACTGCCGGTGAGCTACTGCTAGGGTGAGACACCAAAAATGGGATACCACTATGGTGAGACACCTCCAGGGAAAGACACTGCTAGGGTGAGACACCATTAGAGTGAGGCACCATTGGTACGCGACTCCATTGGAAAACATAGAAAACTGGGATTTTTTGAAAAGTGTTGAAATGAGTCACCTTTACTTCCTAGGACACCTCAAATAGCATATTTTACACAATGTAATGGATTAGAAAGTTCCAAGACATTACATCAGATGCCTCTCAAACTATTCTTGCCCTCTAGAAGTCAAAACCAACCCAAAGGAAAAGAGAGGAAGGGTACGTACAACCATCCCTTGAGATACCTCCCAAGGATCTCGTCACACTTGAAAAAACTATTATCAACTAAACATAAAAAAGTTCAAAGATAAACCACCTTGTGTTGTTCGAAATATGTAGTGGAAACCTATACACCCAAAACACCCCTTCGATATCTTCTAACCATGCCTTATCACCAAGGTTGTTGACATGTTAACTCAAACGACCACAAAACACCTTTATAAAACCACAAAAAACCACACCATCTGAACACAAAAATCAGGGAATTCTGTCCTCCATGTCAAGATACTATCCACTCTATGTGGAACTGACTCGCCCTCATGGGTTTAGTCACATCATAGTTAATGCGTCATGATTAGTAATTAGGTCCTCCCATTTTAATATGTCAGGACTTTATCAGAAATCACAAACTGAAGGGAAAACAACCAATATTATAATCAACAAGGTTAAAACATCACATCACAAATAAAAAAACAAGAAAAAATTTCAAAACTGCTCTGGGTACTGGGAACACATCTACGTCTCTCGCTCCCAAGTACTATTCTCTTGGCCACCATTCCTTCACAACACACGAACCAAAGAAATGGTTCGTCCACTCAGAACATTCTCTCGATGATCCTAGATCTCTTCTAGAAACCCCACAAACATTGTTCCATCCTCGATATCTAAATCTCCCCATTCAATTAAATGAGGGTCATTATGAAGATACCAATGAAGTTGAGATATGTGAAAGACTTTGTGGATCCTCTCTAACCGCGGTGGAAATTCCAACCAATATTCCACCTCGCTAACTTGTCTGAACACCTCAAAGGTCCCAAAAAACCTAGGAGAAATCTTAATCCATATTCCAAACCTTCGCTACCCACATCAAGGGAAAACATTCAAAAACACATGGTCCCCAACCTCAAACTCAAAGGGCCTCCTTATGTTATTGGAATAAGACTTCTGCCAGTCCATCACTTCTTTCATCATCTCACAAAAAAGCTAAACTTCTCTCTATCTTTCTCTGCACCACATCGGGACCAAGAACAGCTGTCTCCCCAACCTTTGTCCATGACAAATAAGAATGACACTTTTTCCTTTACAAATCCTAAAATGGGGACATCCCAATGGAAGAGTTATTGATATTATTATAAGAAAAATCCACCAAGGGAAGGTGTCGTTCCCAAGATCCAAAAAATTCCATGATGCATGCTCACAATATATCTTCCAACATTTGGATAGAATGTTTAATATACCCATATATTTGAGGGTGAAAAGTAGTGCTAAGACATAACCGAGTGCCAAAATCATACTGTAATCACCTCAAGAATCATTAGGTAAAGTGTGTGTCCCAATCCAAGATAATGGAACTCATAACTCCATGAAACCACACCACTTAATCCACATACTTCTTAGCCAAAGCATCTAATGCACCTGACTTCCTGATCTCTAAGAATTGAGATAATTTTGTCAATCGATCTATGATCACCTAGATAGAATCACAAACTCCCCAAGCTCAAGGTAAAACTATAAAAAAATCCATCTAGATGTCATCCCATTTCCACTTGGGAACTACCAAGGGATGCAAAAAACCACCAAGAACATGATTCTATATCTTTACTTTCTGAAAAAACAATAACTTTTCCACAAACTTCATCAATACCCATTTCACACTAGGCCACCAAAACCGAATCCTCAATTCAGGGTACATCTAAGAAATTCCCAAGTGTACTGCCATAGGTGAGTTATGAAACTCAAGATGGACTCTATCCATCATCGTCACTGAAATAAACAACTTCCAATGAAACAATATTCTATTCTGACTATCCTTCGACCATCCCTTTGTAGCATCACCACGAACAACAAGATCATGTATCACCTCTTCCTTCGAGTCTCCTCATAGAGACCCCTCCACCTGCTACATTAGAAAATATTACACCGTCATCAGAAACAAACAACCTCTATCTCCATCTATCCCTATATCTAAGTGCAAGGCTTCCAAATCCTTTATTACTCTCCAAGAATCCACAAATTATTGAACAACATCCTTTTGTGACTTTATTCTTAAAGCATATGCCATGACACTCCCCTTTCTTGAGGTGTATGAGATCTCAAAATCATAATCCTGAAGAAAATCTATCCACCCCACTGCCGCAAGTTCAATTCAAACTACAAAAATATATACCTCAAGGTATTGTGACCCGTGAAGACCACAAAGCACTCCCCAATGAGGTAATGCCACCACAAATTTAGTGAAAACACAACTACTCCTAGTTCTAGATCATGGGTGGTATAGTAAAATTTGTGATGGAATAACTGTCTAGAACTGAAAGAGATCACTACCTTCTTCTACATCAGCATGCATCCCAAGACCATACATGAAATGTCACAATAAACCTTGAACATTACCCCTTCCATAGGAAACCAGTGCACTGGAGCACTGACTAACTACCACTTTAGGTAACCAAATACTTCTTGGAACTGATCAATCCACAAAAAATCTTGGTCCATCCTAGTCAATGTAGTCAATGAGGTTGAAAATTGAGAGAAATTGGGTAGAAAACTATGATAATAGCCCACAAGACCAAGGAAACTGTGAAACCTCTTCAAAATTCTTGGGTGCTACCCCAGAAACAACCGCTTCAACCTTCGACAGGTCTACTACCACACCTTGATGAGACACCACATGCCTGAGGAAATGAACCTCTCATGTTCTGAACATACACTTGGAAAAATTCCTATAGAGTTGGTGCTATCAGAGAATACATAAGATAGTTCCGAGATGCTCAGCGTGCTCCTCCTTCGACTCTATGTATATTACGATATCATCAGTGAATATAATGATGAACCGATCCAAGAACTCATGGAACACAAAGTTCATAATCCCAATGAACACAACTAGTGAAATCATAGAACCAAACAACATGACTATAAACTCAAAGTGCCTATACCTACATCTAAAGGAAGTCTTTAGGATATCTCCCTCCTTCACCCTCAACTAGTGATATCCAGAAAACAAGTCGATCTTAGAAAAACAACTCACCCCTCTTAGTTGGTCAAAAAGATCATCTATCCTTAGAAGAGGGAAATGGTTTTTGACTGTCACCTAATTTAAACTTTGATAGTATATAAACAACATGATACCACTATCTAACTTCTTTGATAACAACACAAGAGCACCCCACGATGAAACATTGGGCTAGATAAAACCCTTATGCATCAGATCATCTATTTGAATCCTCAACTCCCACAACTCAGAAGGTGTCATCTGATAAGGATCCATCGAAATTGGAGAAGCACTGGACTGCATGTCTATCCCAAACTCAACATCACATTGACGGGGTAGAATTACAAACTCCTTGGGTAAAAAATTTCCCCAACGACCCTGGGAACCTATACCATTTTAGAATCCATCGATTACATTGACAACTTAGTAAAAAAGGAAATAAGGGGATGTATACACCAACTATCTACCTGATAACTCTGATCACCAACAAAAACTGTACAATGTCTATACACATACAAAAACACAACTCTCCTCTAGAAGCAATTTATAACAGAAGATAAAAAATACAACCATTTTATGATGAGGATTAAATCTTATTTTTGTATCTATAGTAAGAAAATATCCCTATGGGACTGATGTTATCCCATCATCAGTTTACACCCCCGAAACACATCAAACAAGATGGTCTGGCCTCCGAATGGCATACTCAACACCATGGTCACTGGAAGCCTCTCTACATCTATTCCCAGAGGATGAACTATAGTGGATGAAACAAAGGAGTGAGAATCTCCTGAATTGAAAAAATCACAAACAAGGGCACTAAAAAAATTGATCATACCTCTAAAAATATTTGGCCCCACTGGAACTGCGACCTCCACTACATGAAACTGAACACACCCAACCCCTCTACCTCTCTGATGATGACCACATATACAAACAAGATTGTATAGTAGTCCCTAAACATGAGGAATATACTGAAGTTAGAATCTACCTGCTCTATATCCCCTTGGAAGAGAAAAAGATGGCTTCCCCTGCTGCTGAAATGGTCTCACTAGTAACTGCTGTTGAGGCTGGCGCTGAACCTATCCACCTCCACCAAAATGAGCTTGAGGAACTATTGGAAACTGACTATGGAAATGACCATGAACCCCACAAAAAAACACACTAGTGAAAATATCCCAAGAAAATAATGGAAACCACTTTCAGCAGAAGTTCGGAAAGGAAACCGCTAAGGTCAACTCCATACCGGTAAAAACTTCAAAGGTCATGGTGCCTTAGATATAATACTAAAAACTCTACCTCTAGAAGAACTATGATGGCTCCCCTCTCGTGGTATTCCTCCTCGTGAGTGTATCCAATCTATCAACTCTACCTTCTTATGAACCTAGAAATATATTGGCAACATAAAATTAGTAACAACATACTGAATATAAGGATCGAGTGCCTTCTCAAGATGTCTCACATGAGACTCCTCCTCTGGAAAAATATCTATGAAAAAATCCAGAAGTTCCTTGAACTTGATTCCCATCTCCCACATTGACATACTCCCCTACCGAAGAGAGAGTAGTTCGTACCTCTTCTCAGCCTTCATGGTTGAAAAATGTAACTCTTCTTGGAACTCCTTTTGGAAGTCAAACCACAAAACATCCACCTCCTTCTTCTCTCTTAGATACAACATCCACCAATAACATGTATCACCCCACATCTAACTGACTACCAAAGAGATATAGTACTCTGTCAAGGCCTAGATCAAACTAAAAGAAATATTGAGATCCTCTATCCAGATCTCTATATCCACATTTGAAACACTACCCTCGTACTTCCCTAAATAATTCCTATGGAAAGTGTGCAACATCTTTTACAACTGATCCTCCTCCTCAACATGATCAACCTTATGGTGATCAACCAGATATTCCTATTGAACCTCAAATTCCTGGGCCATATATATATGATGAACATGATCCATGGCTAAAAGGAAAACAAGGATTTCATAAGACTGAGTAGCATTTGTTAGATTTGGTGTCCTAGAACCAACGGTTTTTACTTTTATTACATGAATATTTAATGTATTTAAATATTAAACATCTTATTACATATTGTTCACTATTCTTTATGACTATGATTTAATAATGTCCTAGAGTATTTTTCACATTGAAAAGGTCATAATAGTTCCCCTCTATGATGAGAACCTTGAAGTGCTATGAAAATATTCTTAAATATAGTTTTGTAGTTGGATGACTTCTATGATGGGACACATAGTATACAAACCGTTAGCTGCGAGTACTCATAAGCACATGAGAATTCTTCTCATGAAGTTTACACTTGGTAATCTGCAAGTCTGGGGGGGGGGTTATGAGAACAGACCCACATGTGGGAATTCCGCATGTTTTGATGTCATCAAATATTTATATCTGCGAGTGTGTGTAATGGTCCTTATAATTTAATATTATAATTAATGTGTGTCATGACTCGCACACTTTTATTTACTAAAAAAAACCATCATGCCATATATTAGTGGGAAGTAGGGTACGCTGGGTGCATAATGAGTGAAATATTATTAATGGATAAGTTGAAGAAGGATTTGTCCCTTCCATTTATTGAAGTTGATATCTTGTCCCTTTGAATGAAATAGAACCGTCACCCTAAATTCCTTGGTCATTCTGTAATGGTGAGATTATTTCAGGTAGTCAAATAAAGATGTATCAAGAAAACAGGTTGACGACACTATCATGAAACCTGCTTGATTAGATATTAAGACAAAGGGATTATATTACATAGTGAGTGTTCGTATATTTATGTCATCATTGCGACTTTAAGTTATTTCTCTTAGGTTCCTTGACCCATTGCTAGGCAGTACTCTTATACATTAGAAAATACCTTCTAATTCCAATGATAAATAATCCTAGAGGGTCATACACTTAAGTGTTTCTTTTAGCCTGAATTAAATTCTATTTGAATTTAATTAATGGAATACATATTACTCTCAAGAACGTGGAATAATTTTATTCAAGTTAAAATGATCGCATAAATTAAATAGAATTTATTTATTTATTTTATTAAACATTTAATAAATATTTATTTATTTTTTTGTAAATAAAATATTTATTTAAGAGATTTATTTATTTGTTTAGGTGTTCAATAAATGGAAGTGGAGTTCGAGAGGACCTAGTCCGGTCCAATTGTAAAATAATTATTTAAAAGATGGTAAATAATTATTTAACTAGTTGACACTAGAAAAATAATAATAATACTGTTATCATTATGTGAAATTGGATTTCATTTATGATTCTGTTTTGTGAAAGTTGGTGCTCCACAAAAAATGGTGTTGATATTGTTATTATGATGAATAAATTTTCTTTAAGGTTATGAATGTATTTAATTGCTGTTATGCAATTAAATATTGTAACCAAAACCCCATGTTATTAAATAGACAGGTACGTATATTATTTCATTATGATCGGTGAACCAAATTAATAGTGGTGAGAGAATTGTTGATCCGAAACAATTTCTCTCTCGAATCCTCTCCTCTCCCCTCTCAAGAATGAGATACGTTCTTAAATACTAAAGAATATACGGTCAAGAACGGACAATGAAAGACACCCACTTCACTATTCTAGCACCCAGAGAAGGAGTGGTGTTAATCGGAGGACATCAGAACACCTGTGGATCACCACTAGAGGGATTCTAGTTTGGATCCTTGCAAGCGCAGCGAGACAATCCAGAAGGGTCATTCTGGATGATCAACATCAACAAAGAATAAATTACCGAAGATCAAGGTATTTAATTTCTATAGAAATTATTTAAATTAATTATAAATATGATTCACAAGATCCTCTATCAAAGATCTGGTTCCATTTTATTCTTTCTTATAGATCGTTTATCTTAATCTATGGATACTAGAATTTATCGTCATATTCATCTTGGATTGGTCATTGATTATGGAAATGGAAAAGTTGGGCCCTCCCAACTACCACACTTATACTATGTTCGGATCCTTTAATTGGTATCAAAGTGAGGTCCATCTTTGTTTATAATTATTTAAATAATTATTTGATGATTTACTATTTAATAATTTAGTTTTTCAATTCAAGGTTAATCATTATTGTAATCTAGATTTCAAGATCTGTTCATCATCTTTCATTGCTCACAGATCTAACAAAAATGAATAATTTTTTGGATTAAAATTAAAGAAAGGAACTCCTCAGAAGGTGATGATGGATCTATCTAGGTGACATGAAAGTACATGCCATGTGTTTGGAGTTTCACTTCATGTTATCTACCATAAACACCGTGTAATCTGGACTACAAGATGTGTAGTTGTGTTTAGAACATCAGGAGTAATTTGGAAATTACTCAAGCTGTGTGCATTTATTACACTTGGTGTAATTAATTTTACACAGTGTGTTGACTGGGACATATAGGAACATGCTTACCGGATTACACTTTGTGTGGCACATTGGACATGGTGTGTAGTTCCTTCAGGTTAGGGGATAATCTGTGTATCACATATGTGGATTGAGTTGACTGGTAACCATGTAATGAAAAGACAACACGATGTGTGGCTCACTGGACACGCTGTGTACTCTAAAACATCCAAAGTATGCCTCACATTCCAATTCCCTAGGTGTCTACTTCGGGAAAGATAGTGAAGGTAGTACATGCAGTGTAGTCGGAAATACATGACGCGTACTTTACCAAATTACAAAAAGTTAAAACTGTAATGTTTGTGTAATGTTTAGAACTGCTTATCATGTTCCAATAGTACTAAAGGTTGTTACTCTATTCATTGAAGCATCATGTATTCCATATGTCAGAAGAGTAAAATAGTATACTAATATAATACTTGTTGGGTATATTTGAACAGGTATTCACCAGGTTACCTCCAAGGTACATTTATGTACAAGGATAATAATCTTAAAGAAATTCAAAAAAGGAATTAAGATAAAAGGATTGATTAATTAAAGATAATAATTAATAAATTCGAGTGCAATTTAACTTAATAATAATGATTAATGATTTGAATGCTAGTTTTATTAATTGCATAACTCATTGCATGTATGTGGATGATCATGAGCTAGAACAAACCTTTGTATGTGATTGATTTTCCTTTTAATTTATTTGGTAAATTAAATTGTTCTCCTTTAATTTATCTCTCCTCATTAATATGTAGGGCCTGCGTACACATGGTTTCTTTTTTGTAAAACCCCTTTTTACACATCACCTACATGTGAGTTAAAAATAATATGTAATGGATGGAGCTCCCAAGCTATTGGAGGTGGTTCAAGCTATATCCAAGAAGAAACCATTCCTAGGAGATACAAAGGTGGACAAGTGGAAAGTTGTAAACACGAGCGCAAAAGGTTCAAACTATTTCTCCCCAAGGTTAGTGTTAGTTTAAAAACTACTAGATAAACTAACCATTAGAAAATATCATGATCATTCCCTTTAATTTATTTTATTCATGTCATTTTCATGGTTTATCATTATGGATGTGTTGTTCTGATCACATAATTAATGAATTAACAAGCATGCAATATGGAACTAAAATAAACCAGGCTTATGCGTAAATATTATAAAGACATGGTTAATCTATTAAGAAAGTTCCAATTAATATTAAAAATCATGTGATAAAGATAATAAGAAATTTATGCATAAGTGATAAAAAAATCCCTCAATAAAATATTAATTCAGACTAAGCCTTCCATTACTTGATTAAGGGAAAGACTCAATAAAACTATGTTTTTGACCAACCATTGTTGGGAAACTTACTTTTATATAGGAATCCCTTATGAATGTTTTGGGTTGACTTAACCATATTACATCAAGTGGAGTGGACCTTTCTAGACTTGGTGTAATATTAGAAGCAAGTGTTGAGGAAATCCAAGTCAGGATTTTAGGATTGGAGAGTCCACTCAACAGATCAATGAGCTGCAATCCCACAGTTGGTGAAGACCTGCCTACCTAAATACCTTCAAATAAATTAACCAAAGACTATTGGGGTTATGAGAAGGGGAATATGGATCCTTTACACTAGAATGTCCATGAAACTAGACATTCCGAGTTCAATGGTGAGGGCCATTGGGACTTGATAAAATAGTGGGAGACTTAATAAAATTAATTTATTATTTCTCATAAAATGTAATCAAGAATTTACTAATAATATGATATTTTAATTGTAGAATAAAATTAAAAGATCAACCAAACTATCCCTATGATCAATTTTGGATAATGACAACATCCTCACTGACGGTAACTTCCAAGAATGGTTTAGACACCTTCAGTTTGTTCTAAGCCATGAATGGAAGTCTTACGTGATGGAGTAAGCATTAACTGATCTACCTTCCAAAGAGATGAGTGATGAGGATTTCCTGGTCTATGAGAAACATATTAATGAATTGGTCGACGATAAATGTTTGATTCTTTCATCAATGTCTAGTGAAATCATGAAGGCTCACAAAAATATGGATGCGTATAGCATGCTCGAGCACCTACATGGTCTTTAGTAGGAGAGATAAAGATAGAAATTTTTTGAGATATCCAAGGAACTCTTTTAGAGTAATCTTGGAGAGGGTTCCCCATCTGGGCCTTACATAGTCAAACTCATTGGCTATATTGAGTTCTTGGAGGTTTTAGGTTTTAAACACCCCAAAGAATTGAGTACCGATCTCATTATCACATCAATCCCATAGAGATTATCTAGTTTTTTTTGTTAATTTCAATATTAACAAAATTGAGAAGTCTTTATTTGATATTCTTATCCTCATTCTACAAGTGGACAAAGATATAAAGCGCGATAAGCCTTCTGTACTTATGGTGAATAAGAGGAAAGGGAAGGTGAATATCTTTAAGACCAAAGTTTTTTTCATGGCCTCCCAAGAAAAGGAAGATCAAATGAGAGGAAAGAGAACATGAAGCTATTTATTTCACATGTGGCAATAAGAGCCACTAGAAGAAAAACTGCACCCAACCAAATAAGCAAGGGGAAACTTTAGTTGTGTTTGTTGTCAAGTGCAATTTATTTGTTTCTAAAAATTGGGTATTGCATATAGCTTATAGTTCTCACATATGTATTCAAATATAAGAACCAAGTATATTTATAAAATTCGACTTAGGGGAGGTAGATTTACGAGAATATAATGAATCTAGACTTTACACTGTAGCTGTTGGGGACTACCACCTCATGTTTCCGATTGGGATGATCTTGGTGTTAAAGGGTTGTTATTATCTTCCTTCTATGACCAAAAACATTATTTATATATATAGAATAGATACATATGGATTTACTTTCAATTTAAAAAATTAATGTTTCTTCTTTTAAAAATATAGCATTTTTTTTGGTAGGGAACATTTATACAATGGTCTTTACGTGTTGAATTATAAAAACCAAGTAATGGTAATAAATAACAAAGATACTTCACATGAATCACACCACACCCAAATTTTTCATCACCAATTAGGTCATTTAAATGAGAAACACCTAACAAAGTTACCTCAAGATGGATATTTAGATTATTTCAAACTAAAACCACTTGGTGTATGTCACGCGTGGTTATAAGAAAAAATGACTAAAGCCCCATTTAGTGAGAAAGTTGAAAGGGCTAAAGAGATTCTTTAATTGGTTAATACCAATGTATGTGGACCATTTCCAGTTTAAGAAAGGGGTGGGTACTCATACTTTATAACTTTTACTGATTATTTTAGTAGATATGGATATATCTACTTAATTAGGTATAATTTGGATTATTTTTATAAGTTTAGGGAATAAAAGAATGAGGTTGAGAACCAAATTGGTAAGAATATTAAGAAACCCCACTCAGACCGAGGTGGAGAGTATCTTAATCAAGACTTCATTGATTATTTATTGGAGTTTTGATACAATCCCAACTCACTCCTCCTTACAAACCTCAGTAGAATGGTGTAAGCGAAAGGAGGAACCATACCTTGTTGGACATGGTGAAATCAATGATGAGTCATGCAAGTCTTCCATTATCTTTTTGGGGATATACATTATAAAGAACGACACATATAATAAACCAAGTACCAACTAAATCAATAAATGATATTACATATGATATTTGGAGTGGAAGAAAATCCATGTTATTGAATTTACATGTGTGGGGTAGCAAAGCATTTGTTAAGGCCTCTTCAGGTAACAAAATTTCAGTTTGAGGCACAAAGTGTACCTTTATAGGATACCCTAAGGAAATAAGGAGATATTACCTTTATGAACCCTCAGAAAAAAGGTAATAGTGCAAAGACACACCATATTCCTTGAGAGGGATAAAATCTTCAAAAGAGATAGTGGGAGTGAGATAGACTTCGATGAAGTTAAGACTCAAGGTACACAAGAGTTGGTACAGGAGAAGATTCCAAAAAGCCTAATTGAATAAAGATCTATTCCAGAGACACAAGTACTACGGAGGAGTACAAGAGAGGTTAGAGAACCAGAATAATATTATTTTCTAGTTACTGAGGATGGTGACTCGTTATTAGTCTCTAATAATGATCCTCTAATCTACAAGGAAGTAGTAAGTGGAATAGATGTTTCCAAGTGGCAAGAACCCATGAATTATGAAATAGATTCCATGTACCAAAACCAAGTCTGGATTTTGGTAGATCCTCAAGTTGATGTAAAGTATGTTGGTTTAAAATGGGTATTCAAGAAGAAACTAGACATGTAAGTACAAGTTAGTACCTATAAGGTACGATTGGTTGCAAAAGGGTTCAAACAAAGTCAAGGAGATGACTATGATGAAACTTTTTCACCAATTACAATGCTAAAGTCCATCAGAATTCTATTGGCCATTACTGCTTACCATGACTATGAGATTTGGAAAATGGATTTCAAAATAGCCTTCTTGAATAGGAACCTTCAAGAAGATATCTACATGACACAACCTGAAGGGTTTGTGACTCCAAAGGATGCCAGTAAGATATGCAAGTTGCAGAAATCCATATACGGATTAAAGTAATCATCCAGGTCATGGAACATTCATTTTGATAAATCCATAATGGAATTTTGTTTTATAATGAATGAATTTGAACCTCGTTTCTATAAACGGTTTAGTGGGAGTGAAATAATTTTCCTAATAGTATATGTTGATGACATATTACTTATTGGAAATGAGATACCAGTATTATAGTCTGTTAAGGAATAGTTGAATCAATGATTATCTATGAAGGACTTAGGCGAGTCAGTATATATTCTCAGGATCAAGATCCATCATGATAGATCCAATAGATTACTGGGCCTAAGTCAAAGTACATACATTGATAAGATATTGAAGAGATTCAGTATTGAACAATCCAAGATGGGATTGTCGCCAACATCACATGGAATTCATATTTCCAAGAAAATGTGTCCTCAGACTCATGAGGAAATAGATAGAATGGAAATGACTCTATACACATCAATGATTAGGTTAGTCATGTATTCCATTCTATGTACTAGGCTAGATTTCGCCTATGCATTAAGTGCGGTAGGCAGATATCAAGCTAACCTAAGTGACCTCCATTGGATGGTAGTTAAGAATATCCTTAAGTATATGACGTATACTAAGGATATGTTCATGGTTTATGGAGGAGATGAAGAAATAGTCATTAGAGGATATAGAAATTCTAGTTTCCAGACTGATCAGGATGACATGAAGTCACAGTGGGTTACATCTGCACTTTTAATGGAGGTGCTGTGAGCTGGAAGAGATCATAGAAGAGTGTGGTCGCAAATTCTACCACAGAGTCCAAGTATATCATAGCTTCTTAGGTAGCTAAAGAAGCAGTTTAGATGTGAATATTTTTCCAAGAGTTGGATGTGGTACCTAGAAGTAAAGATCGCATCACACTTAATTGTGATAATACTACAGCGGGGATCTTGCAAAAGAGCCAAGGTCACATCAGCAGAAAAAGCACATACTTCAGAAGTATCATCTCTTGAGGTATTTTTCTTAGAGAGGTGAAGTTGTAGTGAGAAAAATTTCCATGTATGACAACGTGGCAGACCCCTTGACTAAAGCCTTGACTCAGTAAAAACATGATCATCATGTGAGGTCTAGTGGACCGAAAGTCATAGGAAGTTGGATCTAGTCCAAGTGAGAGTTTGTTAGAGTTGGTGCCCTAGAACCAACTGTTTGTACTATAATTACATGAATATTTAATTTATTTAAATATTAAACATCTTATTACATATTGTTAACTATTCTTCATAACTATTATGTAATAATGTCCTAGAGTGTTTGTTGCATTGACAAAGTCATAACAGTTCCTCACTGTGATGAGAACCTTAAAGTGCTATGAAAATATCGTTAAATATAGTTCAGTGGTTGGATGACATAGCATGATGGGACACATATTATATAGACCATTATGTTTGAGTACTTGTAAGCAGATGCGATTTATTCTCATGAAGTTTTCAGTTGGTAATCTCCAAGACGAAAGGTTATGAGAACAAACCCACCTGTAGGAATTCCTCATGTTTTGGTGTCATAAGATATTTCTATCTACGAGCATGTGTAATGGTACTTAGACTTTTAGATTGTCATTAATACATGTCATTACTCGCACACTTTGATTTACTGACAAAAAACATCATGACATATGTTGGCAAGAAGTAGGGTATGCTGGGTGCATCACGAGTGATATGTTATTAATGGATAAATCGAGGAAGGATTTATCCCTTCAATTTATGAAATTTGATATCTCATCCCTTTGATTGAAATAGAATCATCACCTTAAATTCCATAACCATGGTGTAATGATGAGTTTATTTAAGGTAGTCAAAGAAATACGTATCAAGCAAATAGGTTGATGATACTATCATGAAACCTTCTTGATGATATATTGAGACAAAGGGATTATATTACATAGTGGGCATTCGTATGTGGATGTCATCATTGAAAATTTAAGTTCTTTATCTTGGGTGCTTTGACCCATTGCTAGACAGTACTCTTGGACTTTAGGCAAGCCCACCTAATGCCAACGAAAAAAATCCTAGAGGTCCACACACTTAAGTGTTTATTTTTGTCTCAATTAAATTCTATTTGAATTTAATTAATGGAATAAATATTATTCTCAAGGCTGTGGAATAATTTTATTCAAGTTAAAATGATCACATAAATTAAATAGAATTTATTTATTTATTTTATTGAACATTTAATAAATATTTATTTACCAGTTTGTAAATAAAATATTTATTTAAGAGAATAGATTATTTATTTATTTATTTAGGAGTTCGATAAATGGAAGTAGAGTTTGATCAGACCAAGGCTAGTATGGTAGTAAAATAATTATTTTGAAGATGGTAAATAATTATTTAACTAGTTGGCATAAGAAAAAATAATAATAACGCTGTTATCATTATGTGACACGAGATTTCATTTATGTTTTTATTTTTCACAAGTTGGAACACCATGAATAATGGTGCTGTTATTGTTATTATCTAGCATGAGTTTTTTTAAGGTTATGAATGTATTTAATTTTTTTATGCAATTAAATATGGTAACTGAAACCCCTTGTCGTTAAATAGACATGTATGTCTATTGTTCTATTACACCTGGTGAAATGAATTGCTGGTGGTGAGAGAATTTTTGATCAAAAACAATTTCTCTCTTGAATTCTATCCTCTCCCCACTCAATAACGAGAGATGTTCTTCAAGTATGAAGAACTGGAGATCAAGAACGAACGACGCAATAAACTCGCTTTTCCGGGATATCACCCAGAGAACGAGTGGTGTTGATTAGAGGCCATCGGAACACGTGTGGATCCCCGCTAGAGGGATTCTAGTTTGGATCCTCACAAGTGCAATGAGACAATCCGGAAGTGTCTTTCTGGATGATCAACATCATCAATGAAGAAATTACTTAAGATCCATGTATTTAATTTCTGCATAAATTATTTAAATTAATTATAAACATGATGCGAAAGATCCTCTCTCTATGATCTGGTTCTATTTTTTGGTTTTGTATAGATCATTGATCTTAATCTGTCGATACTGGTGTTTATCATCATATTGATCCTAGATTGGTCATCGATTATGGGAAAGGAAAAGTTGGGCCCTCCCAACTTCCATGATTCCACTGCGTTCAGATCCTTCAATATGGAATTCTTATTAAGGTTTATTTTAATTCATTTTAACCTTCCCAAAACAACCCAATTAAAATAATAACACATGTAATTATGATGTATGTACTTTTCCTAGTTATCTACCCTAGAATCTTGTCCATATCACTTGGTTGTTCAATAGGTTCAGAGTCAATGAACTAGATCATGAGGGGCCCTAAAATCCCATGTCCTAGCTGGTCTTCCTAGCCTACATCGCATACCAAGGTCAACTAGAACCATTTCCATACCACCCCATGAAATAATCACTATTCCTAACTTCAAACTCCATCCTATCTCTCAACTATAACCTTTTATACCACTATGTCATGTCCTTTCCCTCCAAAGAGACCCATCCTAGGCTGGGAATGAAGAAAGGGAGATAATGACCCCTGAGTCCCGCCTCTATTTGGCCCCAGGATGGAGACTAGAACCAAGGGAGTACAAATCTCACAATATGGGAGGCATTACCCTTTATAAGAAACAATATCAGGAGATAAGATTAATCATCCACAACAAATTCAAGAAATATATAAAATAGAAATCCAAAAACCATCCCACATTCATGAAAAAGTCAAACTGATACAAAAACACCAATGAATCCAAAGTAAATACCCAAAAGTAAGCTAAAGCAATGACACAACAACTATCCCAATGAATTAGCTAGTAACACCCATCACGGTCCATGTAATACTCCTAAAAACATGAAAATAGTATTATATAGGTAGGATGAGAAGACAAGTTTACTCAGCAGAAAATCAAAAGTCTTTTTTTTCACATATGAAAGAAGCATACTAATGCACCCATGAGAAAACAACAAAACCAAACTAAATATATATAGGTATACTAACCAAACCCAACCTCACCAATCCATTCTCACCAAGAAACGCAAGTCATGTAATATTATAATTTATAAATAACTTCGATGATAGGGTACCTCACACTACTTTCCCACTGGTATGCCACTCTCACCCAATGTCTTACATCTTGGAACTCCCATCTCTTCCATATACCATATCACATCCTACCCTCACACTCCTGGGCCTCACAAAAAATCCTGCCCGCACACTCTTGGGCCTCACATCCCACCCTCACACACTTGGGTCTCACAACACAACACATCATATCTCATCCCTAATACTCCTAGGAAGTCACATCACAACGCATCCTGAAGACATTTGGGAAATAAAAAACTCTCCTAAAAACATCAGGCCTATCACATCTCTCCCAAAGACATCTGAGACACAAATCACCTCGCTCGAAAACACATATGCCACCACAACCACCATCTAAAACACTAACAGACCATTGACCATCACAGCCTGTGCCATACCTACATTTCCTAGAAGAGAGATCATAAAAGAGTAGGTACCCATCCATCCGTACTCACTAGGTGTTGGGAACCCCCACCCCTCGCGCGACTATGCGCGGTGCTCGAAACATATTTCTCAACATGGGTGCGGTGTGTATATAACTCACAATAATATACAGATATATGTATAATGTCAAACAATCCAGTCCAACCTATGGGTTCAAAAACAAAAAAAAACCATCTCACAACACTATAATTTTTGATATAACCTCTACATATACTTATTAGTATCTACAACAATCATTTTAAAAGGTGAATAACCATTGTAAATTTAAAAACTTCACATTAATGAAACATCATACCATGACCTCTAGATATGGGGTGAAGCTTTTTTGAATGTTATCAATATAAAAGACTCCAGAAATTACCCAAACAAACACTACTATCCTTCTTCAAACTCATCCTCCCAATTCATCATATTAACCAAACCAACACCAACTCATAACAACATCCAACAACACATTACAACACAACCAATTTCTAAATCCCTTCTATATAATCACACCACACCCATCACAACCCCACTATATGACCACATGTCATCCACTTCCACCATAAACACAATCCACAACAATTCCACACACCACATCACCTCACATACCATGGAAAAATAAATTTTTAGATTTAATAAATAATCCCTTATTCAATCCCACTACTTAATTTTGGGGTTGTCACAGAAACTGTATGATCATAGGGAATCAATTTATTAGCTGAATATACATGGTTAACCAAATTTTATATATAATCTTTCAACAATGATCCAAAAAATCATACATTCCACAAACCATCTAGTTTGCAAAAAACAACCCCCAACAACCATGTTTTTTAGTGGGTTTTAGCCTGTAAAAATCATAAGGAATAACAAAATAAAACATACAACAAGATCATGCACCACTTTTCCCTATCCCCGACATATTGATTATTAAACCAATTTTATTATCTTTATTAATCTAGAAACAAATATCTTCATAAGTTAAAACACCTATATACCCATCCCGTATAATTCACAATTTAGAAATACAAAGAAAAAACTACTTAGAAGAAGAACAATTGACACTTCCTTGTTACACCAAAAATAGGGGAGAACAAACAATAGGTGACTCCCTAGGGAATCACAAACCAAAATCAATAAAATATTCCAAGGAAAAAGGATTTGGGTATATTCGTTCTTAAGATATAGGAGAAGGTATGGAAGAAGGGAAGGGTATATCAACTTCAGTAATATCAGATTCGATTCAACAGAAATTAGATACAGTTTAATATTTCCATGAAAGGCAGATCTGACCAAGACCATGTAGTTTGACCATTTAAATTCCTCTAAAATCTTACATAAATAAATATATAATTTATAGCCTTTGAATATGTCTCAAATTCTTTTATTGTTTTCCTTAAATCCATTTTATGTCAAAGAAATAAGCCAAAAGAAAAAAAACTAGAAGAACTAAAAACACTGCTCATGAGGCACCACCAGTGAGACAACCATCAGATGAGGCACCATTGGTGAGATATTTCTAGGGTCAGACACCTCGAGTGAGCTATCTCTAGGGTGAGACATTTCTAGGGTGAGACATCGTTGGAGCAAGACACCATTGGTGTGAGACACCATTGGAAAACTTGGAATACATGTATTTTTTGAAAAGTGTTGAAATGAGTCACATTGACTTCCTAGAACACCTCAAACACCATATTTACCACAATTTAATGAATTATAAAGGTCTGGGCCATTAAAAAACTAAACCACTTACCAATAGGATTCTTATAGATTCGAGGAAAAATATCACTTGAAATTGAGACATAAGGTAGGAGGAGTGGGGTTCATCACATGTAGGAAAATATGGATTTCAAGATGGGGGAAAATGAGGGAATAATTTGTTAATAATAGGTGAGGTTAGTATAGGTATTTCATATTTTGTAAAATTTTGGGTAGATCGCATGGTTTATCCTCACAGTTTTCCTAACTATTCGTTAATCATGTAGATATAACAAGAATAACCTAGATATCCTGAGTGTTTTGGGTTATATAGTTAGAGTTAAATATGTTCTAGTCATGTGGCTTCTATAATAAATTTCAAGACTTAATATGGTTAGATCACACGGTTTTAACTAACCATGAAACATCCAGTGTCATCCCAAATATTCACGAATCAGATGAAAAAGACCCAAAAATTGAAAGGAAATAATCAAAATTAATAAATAATTGAATACATACCTAAAAATTGAACCATGGGTGTGAAACTCATTATTTATTGAAATATTAACCTTTATTAGGTTTCCAATGATTCTCCTTATCATCATGAGGGTTTATTCATCAAATAAATGGATAGAAATATGATGAAAGAAACCTAGATTAGAAAAATTGATAATTCAACAAAGGGAAGTAAATTTAAATACTATCTTAAAGCCTTTATTCCAAAGATAAAAATATCCTAAGTCTCATTAATCCAAAAAATAATAAGTATCATATAACTAAAAGTTGAAAATAATGATATTAAAATTAAGAACCCCCACTGAAAACCCTAATAAACCAATAACATGAATCAATTTCTTAATATAAAAATTATTAGATCAATTATTATAAAATTTATCAATCAGAGTGAATTTAGAATTTAAATTATAAAATATAACCTCCTCTATTGAGAATTAAATCACCAAAACACCACAACATTTTGAAGGAAATTTATCATTGATACTCTAGAGGTTAAGATTATAGAACAAATCCTATGTAAATGAACCAATCTTCCAGTTATTTTTTTAGATTCCATAAATGATTTTATTGTATTCCATGGATTAGAAATCCCCAGTTGAAGATCCCACTTCAAAGTGCCACTAAGATCATTGGAATATCAAGGGAGAAAAGTAGAGGTCATTATGAAAATGTATTTTTTTATTATGTATTATATCACCATTTTGATAATTATGATATATATTGAAGCATGTTATTTTTTTAAGTAGAAACATCATGGGAGTCAAGGAATGTGGTTTCACGATCATGTAATTCCTATGAAATTCCTTGTCACATATTTTAGAAAACATGGTATGTAACATAAATAATTCAGCAACACTTCATCAATACTACAAAGATTATTTAAAGCTTAATATAAATACTTGATATCTAAATAATCATGTTTTGGTTACATATTACTACGAATAATACCTCATGTCAAAGATAATTATTATATATATTATTTTTCTGATGACCAAATTTCCCTATAGTGACATGGGACCAAAAATAGACGAGGGAAAACTATAGAAAACAAATTTAAACAATTAATAGGCCACATACCTAGGATAATAGGGAATGAGTTGGCAATGACCATCCCTTCAACACCCTACCTAGTTTTTTAGGTCCATGTTTGTCACCCCATGCCTTCCTTTAATAGGAAATGGGTCGGTGACAGGCACTAAGAGGGAACATTCTCAATGTGTGAGGCATTCACCCATTAAATCTGTAACGTTAATCACCAAAAATCTAATAGGAACAAATGTATACAATGAAAATAAATAAATAAATTAGAATGAATGAGACTATATATGTCACACTATTAGTCAAGCATATTAAAATATATGCAAATATTATACTAATAATGTGTACAATGAAATATCTTCGATATTTCATATTTTTTTTTCTAAACACAAAAATAGTAATACCTTAAGATGTAGATGTAAAACACTCTCTTAAAATAGCACCAATGAACACTATCATATTTACCTATATGGATCGACATAATTAGCTCCATATCACCATGCACTCTTGAAAATAATTAAATTCTTCTAAAGACACAAACATTTCACTGTACAAGTTCCCATGTATGGGTGAGTATAATGAATTAGTCGGATATCCAAAGTACCAAGTAACACCAAAACTGAGTTAATTTATTTATAATAATTAAAACACATGAAATCATAATATATATTTGTGAACTCATAGAACAATACCACTTAATGGTCATCTAGGGAAACCCTTATCTAGGATACTATATCATCCTCAAAGTCTCAAAAGATAGTAAACACGACTCTAACTAATTTCAGAATACATAAAGTCATTGATCATATATTCAACTCATCATGAAATCTTCTTCCTAATACCACTATAATCATTAATCCACAAATAAAAAACTCATGAAGATACACACACCAAAATAGGGACCTAAAACTGATTCAATCCTTATCAATGAGGAATAATCAATCATCATGAAGAAAAGACATATTAATATTGAGAATGATGCCAATGTGGATGAACAGTGCTCTATCATGGTCAATGTATCAATCAAGGGGATATGGTACTTGATATTATTTATGGGTAACCTGAACCTTATTAACCAAGGGAGTAACTGAAACTATAACTCACATGGGAGACCCGATATGATGAGTAGGGGAGTACCATACCCTATCTCATACGGGGGAATCATACCCTACCAATGATAGTGTCAACCAAGAGAGTACAAAAACCCCATGTCTTATATAGATGACCAATACCTTATCGATGATAACATCTATTAGGGGATTAACCAACTCCAATGCCTAATATTCAAGACCCACACCCTATTACGAATAAGAACAGTCGAGAGAGAAGTTTTCCCATTATGTGTTCTCAAATCCCAACCTGTTTTAACCATGAAGGTTGTATTTTAGATCTTTAACAACAAATAGTAGTCTGTATGATAATAACTAAGATTTTGAATAATGATAATCACTTGAATATTTATGATAAGGTTTTTAGATTTAGGTTATTGGATTAACAGATGAAATTATTACTATATTTGGTGACAATTAGAAAGAATGTTTGATGAAGGATATGTTCCTTCAGATGAAAAGAATAAATACATTGATTTATAAGAGGTTTGACTAGGTTCAAATGATGTTTCATAAGAAATCCTTGGTTTAATAATGGTTTTAAAAAGGTATCATATTTTTGAGAATGAATGTATATTTGACTTTAATAGATTATAAATGAGTTGGAGATGTTTTCAAGTGTTAGTTAATTTTTTGGGTACACAATTTGGAAGTATTTGGAGTTTAATGGAAGAGGTTTAGTGAGACAAAAATTAATCAATACATTCACCATGTCATAGTGAATTTAATAAATCCATATTGTGCATGGAAATATATGGAGTATGAAATTTTTGGGCGTTTTGTGTACCATTTCAATGCCGAAGTATTTTTATTGGAAATAGTGATGACTGGAACATTATACTAGAAAATGTTTCAATAGGAAACTTTTCCTATGAGAAATATAAAGGAGGAATATTCCATTATAGTAAGTGTTTTAATGGAGTTATAATATATATCTTCGAAGAAGACATTGAAATTTGAAAATGGGGATCCAGTGCACACCACATCATGGAACATGGTGTTTCACATTGGATGAATTCCTATAAAAATGGGAAGGCCCATTATGGGAATTATGGAATCCATGGTAGCTGGAGTGGACATATAAAATTAGTGTAGGCCAAGAAATGAGTAAACAACCTGAAAATAATTTCACCCAACATTTTGAAGACTATAGTGATGAAGAGTAAAGTGAAACATGTAAGTGATGGCGACCACACTAAATCATATGTAATTTTGACTTTGGATTTTAACTATATAAAATTTAGATACCTATAATCGGAATTTTAGAAACCATGGGAATATATCTATGTATCATATTTCTCATGAGTTATTAAATATAGGTAGCTAGAGAGCACCATGCTATGGAGGTGAGTGTTTCAAGTATTAGGTTTTTGGAGATGAAGTGGAACATGAGAAGGTGAGCATGAAAATAGTCATTTTAAAGGTTGTTTCAATGTTTAAAGTTGCTATGCCATGGTAAATTCTATGTTTCACCTGAAGAAGAACTTAATATGAGCATTTTAGAAAAATAACCATACTATAGAGTTTGAAAAACTAGAAGTTACAACAGTTTTGGTTGATTTGGCCCTCATAAAACTCCTAGGAAGTTATGGATCAAAATACAATTATTTTAATGGGTTAGGGTGAATATTTGATGTAAAAAAATCTAAAGGATATATCTTAAGATAAATTAGTTGGAAGCTAATTTGAGATTCAAATTTCAAATTTGAAATTCAAAATTCACAAGAAATATTAAGAGCTAGTTATATAGAATGAATTGAATGAATAGAGAAAATAATAGATAAACTTAGAGAATAGTAACCATGCATTACTTAGAGGATGGAGTAAAAAAGATGGATATAAATTCATATATGAGTTAGAGTAGATTAATTATTTCTAAACTAGATCATTCTAAATACTTGTCATTGATAGAGAAGTGTGATGTATAAAATTAAAGAGGAAGTGGAGGTAATATTATAAGTTCAATTGATTATATCCAAATTTGGATGAAGAAGAATAATCATTATTAATAGAACATCTTGAATATATCTAGTTCATTAAAGTAAATAATATAGAATATAGTGAAGAATCATTCCAACACTAGAATTATTATATCTAGATTTTTTCTACAGTGTAAATATAAAATAAAGATCAAAGTATCAACTCTTTTCACAAGAAGTTATTTATATAAGATAGTTTATTTGGGATAAAAATTTGAAATCCATTGATTCATCAATATCTACAACAAAATTATTAAGATTTCATGTATTGAAATTTGTGTGACCTTCATGTCATTAATTTGAAAAAATATCTACAAG
This sequence comes from Viscum album, assembly GCA_963277665.1. Taxonomy (NCBI): domain Eukaryota; kingdom Viridiplantae; phylum Streptophyta; class Magnoliopsida; order Santalales; family Viscaceae; genus Viscum; species Viscum album. The sequence goes on from OY728136.1 coordinate 140,038,331, forward strand.
TCTATAAACTGATACCTTTAACAAATAAATACACATGGGAGAATAAGAGTTAGTGATCCTAGGTAAGTAATGAGATTTTCCCTAAACATATGACCCTTTTTTAAGAAATTAGTGAAATAGAGGAAGAGGTATTAATCCTTAGCGAGGAGTGACCTTACCTAATTCTTTAATCCACCAAATAACGAGTTATAATGGACCCTAGTACACGAGTATAATGTCGAGTGTATTCTCCTTGGAGTATACTTTTATAGGTTTACTAATTAAAATACCAGTGTTGTCACATGATTTAATTCCATCACTTGTGTCAGATGCTTGATATGGATGCGTTGGAGAAAAGATAGGATGAATTGTGTTCCTTACAACAAGGGAAAAATATTCTAAAGATAAAAGACTAAGGATTTTTTTTAAATTAGTCCACACCTTGATTCACCCCTGTCAGGGTGTCCTGGTACCCTATAAGTGGTATTTGATCCAATTTGTTCTATTGTGAATTCAACTTAATATATCTAGTTTGTAAATATTAATAAATATATGGGTCCAACAGTGAATATTACATTATTTTATGGAAATCATCTTTCAAAATATAAAAAGGAGTTTGTATGATATTTTTTAAGAACATGTTGGAATTCTCTATGATATTTTTAGAATTAGATTTATTTTACTAAGATATCATGAAATTATATATGACATGAATCAATAGAAATTTGAGATTGATTCTTTTACTAATAATAAATTAAAATATGATCTAGAAGAATATTTATTCATAAAAATAACTTATTGTAAGACTTTAAATGAAATGTGGATGAAGTTGGAAGAGATGTATGATAAAGAATCTAAGTTGAGTAATGAAAACTAGGTTTCTTATACAAGTGAAAAATATGAACCATTTAAAAATCTATATATAAAGTTAGTTGAATAATAATTCAATATATTTATAAGAAAATTAAAAATAAGAAAAAGGTCACTAATAAATTGAGTATTCCTAAGGAGGTGAATAAAGTAATTTATTGGTGTAAATATAAATCTAACTATATAACAGATTTTTTTTATAAATCTAAAAATATTATTTTTTATCACCTAAATTCTTAGAGTATTATGGTAAATAAGAGGAAATGAAAAAATGTGGTAAACCTAGAGATTATTTGTGTAACAAAAAAATGAGCTTCAAGAACTATCTTTTAGATGTAAGTGTGTTGTGTATAATTGAATATAAAGTTAATATCAAACTAGAAGTTAAATTTATTATATATGAATTGGTATAAAGATGAAGATATATGATATATAGAATATCATGAATATATTTGGTTTATTTAAATAAATAGGACAAAATGTATTTAGTAATAATTACAACAGTGGAATTATTATTTCTATAGTATTGATGCAATGTAAAGATAAACTAAAGATCAAAGTATTAACTCTTTTCATAAGTATTTGCTTATATATTACAGAAGAGTTAGGGAAGTATTTAAAATTCATTGGAATATAAATTTATATAATAAAATTATGTAGATTTTAAGTATCAAACATGGTACGACCATCATTTAATTAAACTGATAAGAGACCCGCAATTCTATAAATTGATACCTTCACTAAAGCAGTGAATTGAGGGGAAATAGTGGTAGTGGGCCTTGAGAAGCAGTGATCTTATCCATAAAATTATAACCCTATTGGAATTAGTGAGTAAAATAGGGGAATAAGAAGTGATCCTTGTAGAGGATAGTAAAACCCCACTCCATTATAAATTATTAATTCAATGGGAATTTAATTTTTTGGAAATTATGGAGTAGGTGTATTTATTTGAATTGGTATTTGAGTATGAATTATGATAATTAGAGCATCACTCAATCAATATTAAAATTTTATTATCAAACACTTTTAAATAAATAGTGAGAAACCATAGTTCACACACATTTGGAAATAACTAAGCCATTAAAGTGAAATTACAGCCTACCAATTTTAATCTCCATAAAAAGTTTCCACGAGATAGTTCTTACCAAAGTGTCAGGTTCCTCCATAAGATATTTAAACATTAACGCCAGATTGTCCTAGGATTGGATATATTTATCAATGCTGATATTTACCATGTTGAATCCCATTATTAAAAATATATCTTGCTTATTAATCCCGGGGCCTTGTTCCTTATTAGGAGTCACCCTTAGAGCTCTTGCCATCATTCTTTCAGCCTCTTCATCAGGAGAATTAATTTTCAGAATAGTTTCATCAATTACCTTATCCAAACTCATGAGAAGTTCCAAAGACTATTTGGGTATAGAATCAGACTCCTGCGTATGGAAAGCTAAAATGGAGAGATGGTGATCAATAACCACTGGTTTCCTCTACTGGAAAGAAGTCTTGGAGAAATATTGGGTGTTATTGACTATTTTCTTATCTTTCATATTATTTGTTGATCGAGTATCCATCAGTAGATGTAGGTAATATTAGTACTTCCTATCTTTATGGTTACCCCTATTACTCTTTCTCCTCCTCAATATTAGGAGCTAATCACCTGGTACCTCCTCCTCTTAATATCTTATAGAGTAGTTAGAGAAACCATCATTGAGTTAATTTTTAGAAAACTTCAGCCTATCTATGGATGCCCTATCCGAACCATCCCTAGTTTATTTTTTTGGATATGGGTTGAGGCATAGGAGGTTCCTTAGGTGATTGAGTGAATCTTGTGAGATTCATGATGAATTTTAAATGTTTTGGAGTGTTTCTACCCTAGGATATAGTTTGGGTCAAATAGTTCTGGGAAAACAATGTAGTTACCCTTATGCATGGTATTTTTTAGTTTGATTCTTAAAGTGAATAATTATCTAGAAAGATTAAGGTATAATTGTGTATAATTCATTAGAAATTTTTTAGAATGATTCAAATTTGGACTAGGGTGCACAGTAAATTCATGGTTTCAAAAAAAAAAGTGTGGGTTATTAGTTTTTGGTTGAAGAGGGATTTTTTATGGTTGGCACATGGTATAGAAAACAATTTGGACAAACTATGTGAAGGGGGTTTTCTTGGATAGTTCCATATATATATCTAGTTTATGGTCTATAAAATTATGTAGAAAAAAGGTGTAAGCTAACACTTTTTGTTAAAGAGTGGAATATTACCCTCTTTATCCTATAAAATTTTAATTCACTCCTCCTTCTTCTTTATTCCCCTCTCATGTGTGGCTAGAGGGTCTCCATTCCCCTTTTTCTACTTTAAATACCTTCAATTTGGGGAATTTTTGGGGATATTTCTTGGTGTTTATGGATATTATCTCCCTTTTTACCTCTCATCTTGTTTTTCATCGATTTCCTCTGAATTTTATTTCTCTATTTTAGGGTTTTGGTTTTGATTCCATTGAGGCATGGTGGAATAAACAATTTTCATGGGGAATTTATTTAGTGAAGAAAGATGAAATCCCAAAATGGTATCTGTATACTATCACATGTATTTTTGATGGAGATATGTCACCTTATAGACTTTTTAGAGGTTTTGTATTAAATTAAATGAAACTGAAAATTGAGTCATTACCTATTGTTAGAGTTATTGGGCAGGGATGTTCTGGAAGTAGTCCATGGGGTTTTGGCATGTAATTGGTCATGATTTTAATATGAGGAAGGAATTTGATGAGATCTTGGGCATTATACCTAGTTTAATTAAATTTTAAATTAATCATGGAATTACTTATATTTTTTTAATTAATTATAATATTATTATAATTAATTTATTTGGGTGTGTTAGAATGTGTTGGGCCTTCATGAGGATTTTTGGTGGCCGATTGGACTTAGATGATCTTGGGAAATGATAGTTGATCTATTAATTAATGGGAATAAATCTGTAATTGTGGTCAGTGGTCCCTCATACACACCCCTTTTTTATTATGCATTTTATTTATAATAATGTGATATGTACAGTCTCACCACTAAGGGTGATTAGATTTTTAAACTACATAAATTGTTTAATTAAAAGTTGAATGCCCATGCATGAGTTATACAAAGTTTCAAGGGCTATGATGGACACTTATACACTGGCTTAATTACATTGGCCTCCGATGGTTGATTCCTTGATAATAAATTTAATAATTGTAACACATGGACCCTGAGGGGTGTAAATTAAAATAAAGTGAGTGAACAAGACACATAAGACCTAGTGACAGGTTCTCTTGATGACCCCTGGGTAGAGGGAAGTATTGGATTTTGATGATCGGCCTGTACATGCTATGTAAGAACCTTGAAATGACCTGAGTCCTTTGAGATAGTGACATGAAAATGGGGCAAGTGTTCCTCCCCCATTGAGATGTGATTAACCAGGTGGGTAGAACCAATGGAGATTAGTGGATAAGTCGAGTGTGAGGAATGACATAGTTATGAATTGGTAAATGAGATGGGATTTGTTCTATCTCTTGAGACTGATGCTGTTATATATTATCTTATGAGGCCAGTGAGGTTGTGATATGATTTTGATAATACTAGTGGATGATATTCCCTATGAGTGGTAGGTGTTGACATGAGATATGTGTTTTAGATAAGGGAACCCATAAAGGGAATCCATAATTAATGAGATATAGGGGACCTTTGTGGGTTCCCAGTGATATATCGACCCTAGTGAGGGTATGTGGGAAATGGGTAGTGATGATAAAGGGTATCACCTATCAACCCAGATCATTGATGTGATCATGGAGAGGTTGTGATGACTGTGACATGAGATGGTTTGGGTGTGATGCACTTCCATTGAGATGTATTTAGATACATGGGATTCCATGGATGTTCTCCTTGGATCCGACCTTCATGTTTGCGACCATGGAATGCCTAAGATTACCTCCTAGGGTTCATAATTTATTCCTGATAACTATTGGATCACCTAGTATTACATAATAGGTACCATATTTATGCCTAGTCACTATTGATTCCCTTGGGTCACCCCCTTAGATTCGGCGATGATGGCTGTTGATTATGGGGTCTCCTAGGATTACCTCCCAGGGATCGGTGATGATTCCTAATGAATATAGAACGATCAAGATTACCACATGGGATTCATAGATAATGCATGATAATTATGGGGTAGCCTAGGATTAACTCTTAGGGATCGATGATGATTCATGGACCATGGAATGCTCAGAATTAACTCCGAGGATTAGTGGTATTGTTTTATTATTAATAATCACATATGATTACCTAATAGATATCATATTAGATATTGATGATTGTGGAATTATCAAGATCACCTCATGGGGTTCAACAATGATTCTTCATAATTATGGGATCACCTAGGATTACCTACCAAGGATCAACAATGTAACTTGATGACTATTGGTCAACTTAGTATTACCTTCTAGGGGTCAGTGATGATACCTAATATTATTGATATCCTAGGATCACCTCCTAAGGATCTTCTTGGAAATTTAGACTATGGTATTCCTTAGATATTCTACATAGATCCACCGATTATTCCTGATACTATGTGGATTCCTAGGATACTTCCTTGGATATAAAATTTATGCTTTCTAATATATGTCTATTGGGCCTAGTGTTGGTTGGAATAAGTACGTGGCATGCTCAAAGACAATCTTGCACTGGATGAAGAAGGTTTGGGTCAATCCCAAGTGACATGTTAGAACTCAAGGATAAACAATTTTTATGTATTTATTATTTTCAATTTACTTTTTTATTTTCTAAGAATATCACAAGTGTACACACTACATTTACTGGTAATATATAGGGAAACAATTTTGGTTCCCTACTATGTTGTACTCACACCTTACTTGGGTGGTCATGGAACTTGGGTACCTTAGAAAAATTCAATGGTTATAGTTTCAAGTTGGGAAGAGGCCTAGGGTAGCTTGATAGAGCATGAAAAATCAGATGGGATTGGAGATTTGGATGAACTGAGGCCCAAGGATAGAAGTTGAGCCTCCTGTATTTTGTTATTTTATTTATCTCATATATGTGATCATCTCAGTGGGTGATTAATATTATTTTATTCTAACATAACCATGAGTCTATATGGATTCTTTCCTCAACATTAATTTCTTATTGATGGATATGTTTTTCAGATTCTATGAACTCAATCTATTTGTGTTGGGTGATGTTTGTTTTTATTTTTGGTTATTATGTAAAATAATATGGGGGTATAGTCCCCCCCATGGTACTACCCTAGACCCTACTACTAGTCGATAGCCTTTTTCCTATATGGAGACATTCCTGAGGTCTCATTAGTGACTCATATGGTATAGGAACCATTCTGTGGCTATGGACCGAGGGATGGAATTTCAAATTGGTATTGAAGATTTTATGTGATTGATATCACAAATTCTAATCGAGGTTATATTTTGTATTAGTATTTAGGGAGATAGTTGACAGGTAACAAGAGAATGTGACATATTTTTTTATGGAAATTAGAATAGTGTGTCATGAACACCTTTTCTATTAGGAAGTCCAAGTTACTCAGGGTATGGGATTTCTATACTTGGTTTCTAATTTTCTAGTTGTATAAATTCACCAAGTTATATACACATGGAGTTTTAGATTTATAATTTATTATTGTTTTTGGTTCTTAGACTGATGGAAAGTGGTGGGTGTTAATGCATCCTATTTGGAACGTACGATTCACATGAAAATAATGCGATATATTATTATTTCTATCATTAAAAATAGAGGGTTCATTTGTTTAAAGTGTCAGTAAAAAATTATATTGATTTTTCCAATATAACTTGTTGGTGGATTTCTACTTAGTTATACTACAATCTATTATTCTTCTAATGGCATGTCATGTTGATCTTGTGGTGGGATCTATCTGGATAATAAATATATAGTCCCTCATTGAAATGAATATGTAATGAACCTAGTAGGTTGGTACTAGCATATGAAATCCTTGTAATGAACCTCTAGTGGGTGATTATGACACCGTTTCCAAAAATAATACAAGTTCAGTTATTTAAAGTATTAATAACAACCTATATGTTGTTTACCCATATAGCTTATTTTTGTAATTCTACTAAACCAAAACATATGATTATGCTTATTCTGATATAGTTCATCTAGGTTGATGTCATTATATACAAATGTACTGAAAAATGATAAGGTTATCCTTGAGGGGGTGGCTCGCATATACAAAGTATTTATGATTATCAACATGATATTTTGATTCATAAGGGGGTAGTATTATTTTTAGATGCGTGATGAGAATAAATGCCCTAGTATGTGGTGATTTAACATGTGATGCTGGTATTTAATATGTGAGACCCTAGAGTGGGTGTGTCGACACATGAGTTTCTGGGTAGGTTTGACACAAGATAAAAGAGGTTACCTATGAGTTATAACCTATTTAAGATACTATTATGGGTTAGGTAAGAGAGACTAGTGTTTTGAGATATGGATAGAGATATTAGGGATCCAGGTGCTCTAATTGATATGAGATGTGGTATATGTAAGGGTAACCCAATAGATGTATTGACTCGATTTTGTAAGTGCCTTGGATATGGGAAACATGGGTAGATGCTTTGGGTTGACATCAACATATGTGTAGTGCTATCAGATATGTTTTATTGGAATGAAGATGTCAAGATATTTTCAATGTAAATAATTTTGTGTACTAGTGATTTATGTATCACCCCAATATTTTAGAATTTATTTTATTTACATAAAACTTTTCTAATATATTATGTTTCATGCAACAACAGACTAAAATAAAATGTAATATGTTTCATTGAGATAAAATATTACAATTCAAGATAAACACTAATACTTTATGAGGATTCTATATTAATGAAAAATAAGAGAAATACAATTGGAATAAATGAAAATATATATAAAAATACCATGAGAATATAATATTTATCACCATGGTCTTCCATGAAGATCATAATTCCAACCACTGCTATGGATAAATGGATAAGAATTATAACTATTGTTGGTATGAGAGAGAAGTAATGATTTTAGGTTTTTATCCAAGATTATATTAGAAGGTAATATGACGATTAGTCTTATATAGATGCCAGAATTATATAACTATGAGACTCATATGGTCATTAGGATTATATATCCATTAAAACTATATGATCATTGGGATTATATAGTCATTGAGTATAATTCCAGTAAAATAGTTATAAAAATAAATGATTGGATATGATTAAAAACATATTTTTCAAAGAAATGTTTTTAAGGTGTTCTTTATTTTATCATAATAAATTAATCATTTTAAAAATATGGTTATAAAAATATTCTATAAATAAATATATAAACTAATATATTAACATTCATTTAATGATTGTTACTAGATAGTGAATGAGTATAAATTCATTTTTCTCATCAAAAATGGTTTTTATTGCATTTTGTGTGCATATATTATAATTAATTTATGCCATTTTTTGAAATTTTATTTTAAAAAATTGAAATAATTTTTGAAATCATCATGTCATTTTAGTCTTAAAATGTTTTTGGGATTTTTATGAAAATATTGATTTTTGAGTGAATAGTGAAAAAATGACGATTTTTATGAAACTATATTTTTTCTTTAAATAAATTATTTTATAAGTCCCATTATATATTGGATATAGTTTTAAACCAACATAATATCTATTTTATTAAATAGAATCTGTACAATTAAATATTAATCAGCAATATTTTATATTTTGGTATAAATTCATTTTTATGCATGAAACACAATTTTATAAAAACTATTTTTCATTTAATTATTCATACTTATATTAAAATTAATTTCTACAACTTTTAAAAATATAATTTTGAAAAAATTAATTCCATATTTGGAATAAGTATTTTTTGAAATTTATTAATGAGGTGAATTTCATTTTGATCATTATGAACAATAACCATGATAAAAATATGCCACTACAGTAAATAGTAATTAGATTAATAAAGGTAAATTTATTTGATGAGGCAATAAAATTTCATATTAATTATTATTATATTATTTTATTTCAACCCATATTACCTTAAATTTGAAATTGGATATATTTTGAGCTAATTTACCATGATTAAAATTTTATAATATTTAAAAGTTTAGAATAATTACAAGGGTGCCACTCCCCTCACTTATAAAAGAGAACCTCATAACCTCCCTTCATCACACCTTTTGAGCACTATAAATTGTCCAATCCATTCCAAAATATCTCCCAAAAATCCATCCCCACATTCTAGAGGTCTTTTCCTCACCATAAGACCAAACATATATGGTTTAAGGTGTAAGCCATATGAGGTTCCCCAAAGAAGAGGTATAACTATTAACTGAGTGTTTTCATGTTCATTTCTTCTTCTATATCCTTAAAATATTATTTAACCATTCTGAAATAATAAAATTATTATCTTTAATATTCTAAAATGTTATTATGATTATGGTATAATTCTTGTTCATCTCCTTTTCAATTCTATGATAAATGAAAACATTACTTGTGCGTACGTGTGGATTATCACCTCTGTGAAGTGTTGTGTTTCATTTTTTATCACTAGATCATAGAAATTGTTAAAAAGATATAAAAAATGAATATATATGAAATTTATGAGATAATTAATATTTTTTAAATTTAATTTATCACTTATATTCTCATCCTACCATCTATTGGAAAATGATAACATCGCTCGTGAATACATTTATAAGTGTCAAAAGAGTTTTTCACATTCAGTTTTGTGGGTTCTTAACATCGTATACCTCGCGACATTATTGTAGATGATATTGTAAATATTTTTTTTCATGTTAGTTAATAATAACCTATCATATAAATTTTACATATTTATAGGTGGTTTTCTATGTTAGTTATAATAAAAATAATGTGGAAAACCATTTATCATGTCGTTTTTTAGAAAAAACCAATGTGATAAATTCATTATCACATTTGTTTTAAAATAACTAATGTAATAAATCCTATTATAAATGTTTTTTTAACATCTATTTTATAAAATAATAGAATTTATCCTTAAAATACATATTTAAAGGTGGTTCTCCATGTTGGTTATATGAAAACTGATATGGAAATCCATTTATCACATTGATTTTTAAATAACCAACATGATGAATATTATTTTAAAAATTTTCATGTGGGCTATAAAATAATCGATGTGAAAAATAATTTTTTAAATTAAAATAAATAAATTTTCCATCCTAGAATCAAAATAGTAGACCAAAAATAGATAAAAACAATGACACAACTAGAAAAGAAACACCACAAAATCAATGTATTTTAACTTTACAATTTTAAATTTAAACTTAAAAATGTATATTACAAATAAACTAAATCCCAATTAGAATTGTGAAATAATCTACCCATTCTATTTAAAACTTTATTATAACTTCTTAAGTATAAGGATGATAGTCATGAAAAAGGTACAAATTAAAAAAAATCAATGAACATGTATTTCGAATATAATGAATGAAAAATTAAAGGAAAGATTTATAACAAAATCTTACCATCTGTAATTCTATAACTATCCCTGTTGATATTATTTAAAACATAAATCTTAGAAAATAGTATAGAAATTCCTTAAATTCTTATGTAAGATGAAACATATGTTTGAAAATAATTTTCAATTGAAAATATAATTTTAAATACTTACATCCAAAATTTAGTAATTATAAATGAGAAGTCACCTTTGATTTTACATATTTGATATTTTCTCTCTTTTCATGTTGTCTTTATAAAGTAATCCCATTTCTTAATTCAAAATAATATGTATGAAATAAATTTAATTTTCATTATAATATATAAAATTATTAAAATATTCAAACTTATATGTTCAATAAATTCTTAAAATTATCTTGCACGTCCCCATGAATAGAGCATATCCAGTAAAATGTATTCTCTCATGAAAAAACACCCAAAATATAATGACCACTAATATAAAAATAAATACAACATCAGTGGTTATTTATTTATGAGACATAACACTTTATGAAATATATGTTTCAAATATTTGAAGATAAGGAATCATCCTACACTAAATTGCATTATTTTGAAATATTTTTTCAATATAATCCGTTCTTTCTATATCACTCATTGTCATTTCTATAGGTGAAATAAATTTTGGTTCCATATTATCATGTTGCATAAATTTTTTATAAAGATACCTAATAAAAAACATACCTAAGTATTAAGTTTCAATAAATTTAAATAGATGAAAGATATATGATAATTGACTTATACAGGGAAGAACTACATCATATTGATTCCTGACCCATCTCTAGTTACAAGATCCAAGATATATTTATTTAAAATTATGATAGTCATTTTAAACCAAAAAAATATATCATCCACCAGAATTTCATAAAATTTAAACAAAAAATTTAAATATGTTTATAATATATCAATTCCAGAAGAAGTTTTATCTAACATCCCAATGGATTATACTTGTTTTTTTACAATATGTATTTTCCTTTAAAGTATTCCTGTAAAAAATAGATAAAAATATAAATATTATAACAAAATTTTTTTTAACACTAATATAAAATAAAGGGGACATTATACACATACCTCAATGATAATTTTTTGAAATAGACCAAATGGAAAACTAAAAAATGGGTGATATTTTGTCAAACTGTAGTGACCTCATCTGTAAGAAATGATATTCTTGCTGATCTATCTATAATATATTGTACAATGATCCTAATATTCTCTATCTCGATTTGTTGATGATTAATGATATTTAAAATATAATATATAATCCCATATGCAACAATGTGATGTTGGGGATCCTCAACATATAACTCAAAATAAATGGGAAGCTATGGAGGAGGAGGTGTTGGTGTTGGATAAGTAGGAGGAGGTGGAGGAGTGGGATCTATAGAATGAGGTGGAGTAGTGTGATATGTATCCTAAAACTATATTTTCATGTCATAAGACATAAACTATACCAAATATTTGATTCTATCCCCTATAATCTCACCCAAATCCTATACTTTGGCTTATAAAGCTTCCATTTTTTATTTTATATACATCCATCATTTAAAAATCTTCATAAAAACCAAATATATATTTTACCAATGACCTGAGTATTTAGAATTTCCCAATGTAGTAGCTAAAATATCCTTCCTTCACTCATCTATTAAGGTCCACTGTGTTCTCTTCTTCTCAAGGGATTCTTATATAGAATATTTGAAAAAATAATTATTGAATCACAATATATAAATAACTGATTTAACTTAAATAACAATAATAGATTAAATAACTTCTTACAATCCTCTCAACTACGACCCTCTTCTATTTCGTAAGATATTATCCATTTTTTCTCATTTGGACTATATTTCATTTTTATGTCTAGCTAGGGGGAAGGAGGGTCAACCTCTACAGAGGCTGAAGGATCAACTCTTAGTTTTTGGTAGTTTTAACTATCATTTTTTCTTCCAATAACATATAAACTCTATGATATAAATTATGAGGGAATACGTTGCTGTATTGGACCACAAAATGATATCTCCTCATTTTCTATAAATTAAGAATAAATAGATAAATAATTTAAACATTAATATAAAAATATTCTAAAAGGTAACGTTGCACTTAAAAAAATTATTCTTAACATATACTTTCAAAAAAATTCTTTGATGTATCTTATAATAGAAATATATATATATATATCACATAAATTTTAAAATTATCTATCCCTAAAAATGAAATCTAATGTGAGGGTTGATTTAAAATTCCTCCATATCTTGGTATCCTATCCCAAAAATTTCATCTTGACTCCTCCAATATCAGGTATATCATATATCATTTGAAAAGAATGGGAAACCTATATTAGTAAAAAAAATTCAGTATAACTAAAATTATAGCAAGTGTGATTAATAAAATTATCCCCCACAATTGAGATATTTTCACTTGTTCAACACTTCTTCAATCAGAAATTAAAATACTAAAATTTCCTTTATCCATGACTATAATAAAAGTCTAAAATTATTTTGAATTTAGAACCCTAGGAATATAATTATCATAAAAGTAAATTAATATCCCCTATTTCCAACTAAGAGCAACTAATATGTTTCTTAAACACGTTCTTCCATGGTTAACAACCCTTGAAGTCTTCTCTCCCCCTATGGAATCACATGTCTTCTGTGTAGAATGATGAGGAGGATTCTCAACATGAGCATGTGTATGTTCCTCCTCATAAGTATATGTATGGTCCTCCCTATAAGATCATAGTGAATTAGATGTTTCATCTTACATAATCTTATTAATCAAAGTAATAAAAAATTAGTACCCAAATAGATAGATTAAACAATTACATAAAAAATTTAATAACAAATAAAAAATGATCCAATAAAAAGAAAACTAAACTAAATACTTTTTTATTTATGTTTTATAAATTAGTTAACTAAAATAATAACAAAATTAATAGTATATGAAAAGATATAAATAAAATAAAACAAATCAAACTATTATAGAAAAATTTGAATAATAATTTTAAAATGAAACAAAAAAAACAAAACAATACTAAAAAACTACTCTTTATCATATTTCTTATAGAATCTCCAATGTAATACACCATTATAGAGTAGAGTTACTCTAAAAATGGTGTATGAATGGTAAAAAATATCCAATTTATTACACAATTTTTACACCAAATAGAATATTATTTGAATATAATATTTAATAATTTTTATTTTATTTTTAAGAATATTAAATTAAAATTAATTTTTTCCATAAAATAAAAAATAATAAAAAGTTATCTAAGGGTAAACATAAATTATGTAAGGGTAATATAAAAAATCTAGAATAATTTAAACAAAAAATTTAACTTATTAGTAATAATATGTGTTTTAATAAAAAAATAAAACTAATATATCTAACATTTTATGAAATTTTAAAAAGTAAAAAAAATTAATATGTGTTACCTATGATATTTAGAAATTACTAAAGGATTGTACTCCAAAATTCCTTCCTCATGATTGTTACATATATCATATACCATGTCTACAATGTTCTCATCAATATTATATATTAGTCTTTCCATGGAAGTAGGGATCTCACCTAAATTAGAATCTTCTTCAAGATTTTCATAATCGACATACTATTTATTTTCTTTGTAAAATTATTGATCTATGCATATTGGATGGATCAAGAATATAGATTTTTTTACATGTGTTTACATGATAAAAGTATAATATTCATATTACAATCTATTAAAATTAACTAGTGCCATACCGAATTCATCACCAATAAAGCTTTTCTAGTTAAACACTAGAATATGAAATTTAATGTAATCAAACTCCCATATTTCTTCATTGAATCTGTAATATGAACTTGATGTATATATTGGGTCTTTTTCTATGGAACTAAAAAAATCCATTTCTTATATGAACACCAATACAATACTATTATGAACTTCACTTCTGTTATCCTTATCTTTAATATGAAATGTATATCCATTAATGTAATACTAGGGCCATGTTATAAAATTTAAACTTAGACTGCCTACTAACCATCTCAATGTTTCTGATGCATTTGATCTATTATGCACATTCTCTTTAAACCATGGAAATTTTTTTATGCTTATTCAAAATCTATATAGATTTATTATTTGTATAAAATTATTTTAACACATTATATTCAATGTTATGTATGGATAATCATCATCTATATTATTTAAGATCTATAAATGAATCTTCTTTATTGGATCACTTGTAAATGATTTTACATTCAAGCCATAGATTCCCTTTCCCTCACAATTGAATCATTTAGGGAAATATGTAGGAAAACTGATGTGATCTAATGTATAAAAATATCTTTCAGAAAACTCTACAATATCCTCAGAAATATGATTCTCAATAATGGTGGCTTTATGTCGATATAGATTCTTAACATATCCCTTTAATATCTTCATATACCTTTCAAAAGGATACATCCAATGTTGATATAAAGGTCTTAAAATAATTATTTCTTGCACTAAATGAACTATTAATTGCACCATGATGTTATAAAATTATGGTGGAAAATACATTTCCAATTGAAAAAGTATATAAATTTCATAGTTCTCTAAATTTTTCAATGAATTCAAATTAATAACCTTATTAAAAATTTAATTGAAAAAAACCACACCTTTATGATATCCATTCTGAAAAATATAGAAAATATTCATCACAATTAAACTGGTAGGAGTTTTTACATCATGAAATTAAAATCATGACATTTCATAACTTTCAACTTCAAATATTTTAGTGACCCATTTTTTTTTTGATTTGAATAATAACCCTATAAAACTTTGATACCATGAAAACACTGAAAAAGATGATTTTATCCCTCTTGGATAATTTATAAAAAGATTTAGGTAGGTATATTCATATTTAATTAGTATTAAGAGTTAAATACAAATTTATTCTCATTGAGAGTAAGCTCAATCTTACATTCAACCTAATTTTAGTTTTTCCTTTAATATCTAAAAATATTACAATAAAGATGCCATAGATATTATTCTTCACATGCATGATGTCAATGTTATATTTAACCACATAATGTCTACAATATGTAAGTTTAAAAAAATATTTACTATTTCTTCAAAATATTTCTATCAATACCTTATTTTTGTGTCGTTCTGAATGTGAAATCAATATTTTTTACCCCCTAAAAATATTGTTTGGTAGACAAAGGTTTTGGAGCAGTATCAAATTATTTTGAGACATTTAAAGACATTTTTAATATTTTATTAGGGTTATTCATAGGCAAAAACCTTTTATGAACCATGTATACATTTTCTCCCATGTTTTAGATGATAATATGAAGTCTGTTGTTCACAAATTAGAAAACATTTATATCTCTTAACATTGTATCCAGAAATTTTTTCCTATGATGGGAATTAATTTATAGTAAAAATAATCATTTAATGCAGTTGAAAATGTTCCATTTTATAATAATCATATACTATAACACCTTACTCCCATCAAAGTTTCAAATCATCAATTATTGATGATAAGAAAACATCATTATTATTTCTAGGATGTTTTCATTCAAAATCATTAAACTCAACATGATATGTTTACACTTTATAAAAGATTCAGGAGATAAGGTGTAAATTACCAATATAATAGTACATTAACTATGTTTCATACTAAGTATTCAATATGGATTCATTACATCTATGCATAGTCCATGTATGAGATTTATAACTTTATTTCTGAATGCAGAAAATTGTTGATCAAATCTATTCTACTATAGAAAATTGGTTAGATGATATATTTTTACATTAGATATCTATATATCTACATGAAATCTTAACCATTTTTTTATTTTAATTTGTAAATACATATTTATAAATATGAATTATATGAATATACCAAATTTCCTTAGTAGGAGTCTTTAAAACTGCTAAATTAGACTTTGATTTTTCTTTCAACTTATAATGTGATGTCCCAAATTTAGAAAACTCTGAAAAAAATTTATATTTCTTCCTATATAGGAAAAAATTATTCAGGAAGGAATTTATTTTATTGTACCCAAAAACCATTGGACATACTATTTTCTTCACATTATAATGTGAATATGGAAGACCATTGTCATTAAGAATTATGTCTTTCTACAGTTATAGAAACTCTATGAAACTCTTATCACTCCATCAATTTATCATGTTAAAGTTAATCAATTGTAACACCATTGATAAAAACCTAAATTCCATAAAACCTAGATACAACTTTTTTTTTCAACATCACCATATATATGGTCAATTATAAATTCTTTCCCAATTTCTTATACTTTAATTTCACATATCATTTCTTCAATTTATCAAACTTATCATCTTGAAAACCATCATCATCAATTGATCTGGAATTCTTTCCAGTTTCACCATACCAAATACAAGGTATGTAACTTAGATTAAAACCATGAAAAATTAAATTATCATTTATTTCTATTATTTTCAACATCTTCATATTTAAACATTTAAATCATGGACAGAAAAACAAGCCTTTATTTGGAATATCTCATTTAGAAAATTCCAAAAAATCATCGACACCTTACTCATATTCATCATTTATTGGTAGTGAAGTAATCCAACTACAATTCATTATTACATATAAAAATTATCATGATTTGAAAATAACTTATTATATTTTTAAATTTAATTTAAAATTTACTTTTATAAATAAAAATAAAAAAATTATAAAATTTTACATATATAAAATAAAGAAAACATATTTAATAAAAAAACATCACTTTGAACATATTTAATTATCATTATTTAATTAAAAATAAAAATTTATCATGCAATCAATGTGATAACCTAAATATATATTATAAATACTACTTATTCAAACTCCATAATCCAATATACCCATAAAATGTCTGTTCAAAATGTAGAAAAAAAACATACCATAGACATACATTAATAAATAACATATTTTATAACAAAAATTAATCAAATAATCATTTCATCAAACCTAAATCTAAAAAAATAACATTTCTCAATTGAAAAACACCTTATATTCATTAATAATAGGCACTGTAAATACAAATAGAGAATAAAATGAGGAGTAATGAAAAATTGAATGGAAAATTAGAAATACAACTATGAATTAAAATAACTTGGAATCAGGGAAAATAGAAATAATAAACATAAACTTAAAATTTTTATCATAAGGGGGGTGATTGATATAGTGATGAAAATGGGAAGGCAACATAAAGAGAGTGAAACTGGTAGTCGATGACCGCTGAGGGTGGATGATGGTGGTTAATGAAAATAGAAATAGATTCAAGGCCAAAACAACATACAAAGAAGGGTTATGGTTCTCTGTATGAGAGGGAATTTATGGATACCATATGAGATAATAAAGACAAAATAACTCACCCCAACATTTCATAAATGTTTAAATATATTTTCATATCAGTTATTTGATAGCCAACAAGATCTTTTTTCATGTCGGCTTTCAAATAACCAATGTGAAAAATATTATTCTCATATTTTAAATGTTAGTTATAAAATAACTGATGTAAAACATAGTTTTTTATTTCATTTATAAATACCCAACATGAAAAATTTGTCATTGATAATACATTTTGTACTAATGGTGTGGACTACCACATATTCGAACTGATGTGATTAATTTTTCATTTCCACATTACAAGGATGGTTATAAGTATGAAACTAAAGATTAAATTTAACATGTATAAAAAAGTATGATTATGGAAAATTAAAATATTATATACTTTATTTATTTTCCTCTAAGTAGAAAAATAAAAACGTTGTTCAAGTGTGCGTATAGACTATCATCTCTATGAAATGAAATGTACCATTTTTCATGTCCTCCATTCATGGATGGTTATAAAATTTTAGTTAATGCAAAAAAATTATAATGATTTTATTATTAATATTTTTGTGATGATGTAATAATGGACCCTTTGACCATAGTCAACCTACTAAATCTATTTTGGGGGTTATGAATCAAACATTTGACGCAAGCTTAACCGAATAAGTAAATAAACAAAAATGTCCATAAATGAAATAAAATGGATAATAATAATTGAATGAACATGAAAAGGGTTCTTAATCAAGAAAATAACTAATATATTTTTATTATTCTGGCTATAAAGAACATATGAACTGGGAATTATTTAAGGTAAGGGATTTATCATCCCATTTTTCTTTATTTGAGACTCAAGATATTTTAACTATATGTTTCTTTTTTTGTGGTGTATATAATTCTATATAGATTTATTTTATCATTTATTTATTAAAATTAAAGTGTTTTACAATTGTTTTTCAGGATCCCTCCTTCAATGTTCTTTAAATTCCAAAGGTACTAAATTCCATAGCAATTTTCCCTTCAAACATCATTTTAAGTGTTTTAAAATCATTATCCTACATATCAATATTATTTTAAATGTTTCAAGAATGTTCTTATTTTTTATAAAATGTTTTCAAAGTTAATTTTATAAAATATTTTCATCTATTTATAATGGTTTAAAAATAATCTTTTCAATGTTTTATTTATACGTTAATTTAAATGTTTTTTTAAAAAGTAAAAAATGAATGTTTTTTTTAACATATACAGATTGATCATTTTTACCTTCATCAAAGTCTTTAATATTTATCATGATTAATTTAAAAATTTCCATTATTAATTTCAATGAAAATTTTCTCAATATTTTTAGAATTTTTAATTTTAAAAAGTTTTTCGAAGAAACCTAAAATTGTTTCTCATATTTATGAGATAAGTGAAAGTGTTTTTTATGGATTAAAATGATATTTTAATTGGTTTTATGATGAGAAACCACAAAATTAAATTTTTTTATTCATGATATGGTAATTTTGAATTATATATGATTGTGGATGAGCCAAATATAACTCTTCAATGCATTGGGTAGTGATGTAGTTTATAAATAAGAAAATTAGGGAGATAACTAGGTAGGTTTCTACTATGGAATTGACTAGTCTTAAATTATTATTATATGGGATAAACATGAGTGAAAAAAATTTATAATATTATTCTATAAGATATTTTTCTTATACTTGTTAATTTTTAATGGAAATATTTTGATTTCATAAGGTAAGAAAATTTTGTGAACTTTTAAAGGTGGAAGGTTTGTTTCCAAAAAGAAATGTTTTCATGTTGATTTCAATGGGTTTATATGATTTCTAATGGGTTTAAAGGTATTAACTGATAAAATATTTATTTTCTTATATATATATATGTTTTATTTATGTTCTCATTTTTTATTAATAAAAGGGTAATAATTTTAAAATGTTTTTATATTTTTCACTAGACTAACAAGATTTCTTTATTTTTATATCCCTTACAAATATTTTTATGCTCATTATAATTTTTCAAATGTTTTTCATAGGGCCTAAATATTTTTGGGAACTATATTAAAGTTTATATATGAATAAAAGAAATTTTCCATGAATGAATCAAGTGTGATATGAATGAAACAAGTGTGTAAACTTAAGAATTCTACTTTTGTTGAAAAAATGGTCATTATGAGTAGTCATCCCTATATAATGTAATGTATATTCCTCATTATCTAAAATTATAATCCTAAAATATCATAGAAATATAATAAAGTGAAACCCTTGTTATAAATAATGTAATTATGGTTTGTTTAAGGTATCAGTCTTTATAGTTAGCGTTAGTGAAATAGTTTAGTTAAATGTAGAGCACAAGATAATTTGTATGAGGATATTTTATGAGTTTTCGATACCATAATGTTTTAATATGTATAAGGTTGATCATATTTTTAAATACATAAATATCATTTTGAGGTTTTATGCGATGGGAGTACTTTGGGATACATTTATTGAGTTTTGATAAAATTTTGATACATATGTAATCCTTAAGATTAACATGTGTTATAGTGAAAAGGTTATTTGAGGAAGTATGATTTTATATTTTGTGAACATAATTTGAAAGGTATTGATAAAACTTAGGGTTAAGATGATATTTTATTTTTAGGAAATTATAGTTAATTGTTATAAAAGTTTTATTACATTTTTGTAACAAATTATTTATCATATATACAATAATGGGATTTAAAAGTGATATAGTGACTAAGGGATTAAAGTTATTTTTTGAAGAAATTCACTATATTGGGAACATTATATGGTTAAGGTAAATGGAAATATAAATTTCTAAGATGATATTTTATTGAAGGAATACATTTTGAGTTATATTTTAGAGTAATATATTATTTTTATGGTTTCTTTATTATGATTCTGGAAATTTATGGAAAATATTGTCATATTTTGGAGAATATATGATCATGTCATATAAATTTTCGATATATGACTTTATGAGTGATTAATGTTGTTTAGAGATTAATGTTAAGTTGGACTCATAAGAATATGTGATCAAATATTTCTAATTTTTGGTTTTAAAATTTTTTAGACATATTTTGAAGAGCATTAAGGTTAGTTATTTATTGAATGTTTAATGTTTAACTCTAGGTATTGTTATTGAGGATTTGGAGATTAATGTATTATTTCTTACTATGACGGTTTATTAATATTAGATAATATCATAACTTGTTAAAACCATTTTAGTTTTGGTTAATGTCAAAATAAATGAGGGATAAATATTTATCCTTTTTTCAAAACTTTTAATCCCTTAAAATCTAATTTTAGTGTTTTGGGCATGAAAAATTCATCTTGATTTTTTATTTCTTATAGTAAGAGATGATATATAAGTGAAAAAACTCCTTAATCACAACAAAAGGATTAAATTATGCTTATGGAATGGAAAAAAATCAAGTAAATATATTACCTCATGTTATATATCATGATGGTAAAGGAATTCCTCAACACTATTAAAGAATCTTGAAAATGAAAATTTTATACTTTTATGATCATTTATAATGTATTTATGGTATCTTATCTTCTCATAAAATTATAAAATTATCACTTGAATGGATCTTCTTTCCAAGTCTATATTTTCACTTCTCACCAATGGTCTCCTTATTTAGGAACCCTATTAGTTATTACTCTAGGAAACCTTCATATTTCCTATCACACCCCGAATTTTAAAATTATTTTATTTTATTATTTATTGGCTATGGTTACTCTAATAAAGCTTTGGGTTGAGATATGGTTTAAAACTTTTGAGGATTGTTATTTTTTAGTGGGTTTCGGGCTGGTTCATGGGAACAACATGGTTAGTGGAAACCATGCGGTCGGCCTAGGTGACCTGCAACTACCCAAATCTTAAAATAAACAAATTTTATAAATTTTTAAAACCTTGATAATAATATTATTATGTTCTAGACAATAATAATATTATCATTATTTTTTATTTATTATTATTAAATTTATTATTATTATTATTATTAAAATCATTATTATTTAAAATGAAATGAATAAAATTATTATTATTATTATTATTGTAACTTTTTAAAGTCTTTTACCCTATTTTCTCCATCCGCCTCCACTTTCACGGTGCCACTCCCCCCCCTTGCATTTTTCCTGTGCAACCTCAACCCCAGTTCACTTCCCCCTTACACCGATGACTTATTCTGGCCAGGCCTCCCTTCCCGGTGCAACCTTTGTCCAGAGGTCCCCTTCCTGGCCCGACCACCTCCATCCAGTGACCCCCTTCCCAGTGCACCCTCATCCATCTAGCAACCTCCAATTCCATTGTTCCCTCATCCTCTATCCAACCTCTCTGGCACATGACCCTACTCCATCCAACCTCCCCGGTGCCTCTCTCTCTTTTGTATGACCTCTAGTAATTCTCCCCCCTTTCCCAAAATTTTTATGATTTTAATGGGGGTTTCATGGTTTAATTAACCATAATGGGTAAATTTTTTGTGGGGTTTGTATTTCCTTTAAATCTAGGGTGTGAGAAGGGTTCGCGAGGTTTGGTCCCCCATTCTCTTTTAGTTTTAGAAAATTTGCACACCAATGAGGCAGGTGAGTCCATTTATTTTAATTTCTGAAGAAAATTTTAATGCTCGACTAGTTTCAAATAATTTTTATACATGTTTCACAAGCTTATGATACTATTGATTAGTATATTATGGTGTTTTCAAATTATTAGTATTTTTTAAAAATGGGTTTTTAGGATATTATTTTTTTAAGCCTATATGTGTCTATGATAAAAGTGTTTATAAAATATAAACTTTTTTCAATAAATTTTTATATGATTCACACCTTGGTAGGACCTATTATTTGATCATTGTGGCGTTTGGATGATAGTTGAATTTACTAAAGATAGGTTTTGAGATGATTATCTATTTATACCTTTGTGTTTTCATATAAAATTATGATTGGGTATTTTCAATAAATTGGTAAACATTATTTTCACCCTTATGATGACCTTTTTTGGATTATTGTAGAGTTTTTACATTTGTAGAAATTGTTGAAATTAGTTTTTGGAACAATTTATTCAATTCTGCCTATGTTTATATGCACCTAAGGTTCTTGATCAAATACCTATTTTTTTCTTAAGATGGAATCAAGCCTAGTTATGATGATTGAGCCTTTGAAATATTTTTTTAACTTAGATTTAATTTTTGAATTTTTTTCAATGTACAATTTGAATGCCTATTTATTTGATGGAATTGAAAAAATGTTTTTGGAAGAGTTGGGTTTTGTTTTAAAAATTAAGTCATGGTTTTGTAAATGGTTTGGGGATGATTTCATTGAAAAGTTGTGTTTACTTTGAACCTTGGTACCTCAAATAGTGTGTTGGTTATTTTGGGGGTTTCCTTTTAAAAAGAGGTTTCAAGTGTGGTTTTCAAAGTGATAGTTTTTTCGGTGTAACAAAAGCCCATTAGACATATTTAAGTGCATTTCATGTTTTTTATCTTGTTTTGAAATAAGAAGGGACTTAGAATAAAGGGCATGTTTGGAATGTTTTATAAGAATTGTATGATTTTACTAAAGTTTAAAAATGCACCTTTGGTATGTTATTGGAAAAGTGGTGTTTCACATGGTTTTAGAAATGTTTTGGAAATGTATTTGGTAAATTTATTTGGGGTGTGTGATGTGTAAGAGAATGTTTGGAACTGTACATTAAAAGGTGGTGTTTTGTATTGATTTTAGAAAAGAGTACGGTTCGACAAGTGTAAATGCCTAGTTGGAAATTTCCAAGTATTTATAAAATGGTTTTGATATTTAAATGATTTGACAGCCTAGTTGGAACTTTCTCTGTTATGATATATATATATATATATGTATGTGTATATAGTGAGAAACCCTATCTAGGATTTCCTTTTTATGGGTTATCGTATAGGTGATGTTCATGTTTGGGGTAGGCAAGTGCGGTGGTGGCAGGTAAGGCGAGTCATGCGTGTGTGGGCCTCCCACTTACACAATATATTCATATCTACCATGGGTTACTAGGAATCGTTTAGGGGATCAAGTGAAGGTCGCTTATCGACCCCGATTAGACGGGTTAGTACCCCCTGGAGTTTCTATTAGGCTAGGTGGCTTGTGCCACTTGTGAGTCTGTTTAGAGAATCTAGTTATTTATTGACTTAGGGGCTTCACCATATGCTAACAGGTAGTTCTGAATTGAGTACATACAGTTATCTTATAGGGATGTTTAGGATCACCCATGGTTTATTTATTTTCTTGTTTGTATCTCTCTACTTTTGGTTTTCTGATCACACTACTAGTCTATTTTCAGCATCTATTAATTTATTTTCAGCTTTCCCTATCGATTTGTTTCTTAGTTAGCTAGTATTTACTTGTTTGGGGTTTTGGTTTTTAAAATGGAAAAATCATCTTTTGAAAATGGAAGTGTGGCATGGGTGGTTTTAAAATAAAATCTATGTTTTTTTTATTAAAGTGTAAAAACCTATTATTATAATTGTATTTCAAAATAGTGTTAATGGATTGCTTTAGCAAAAAAAATATATGGATTCCATGGTTTAATTTTGGAATTCCTACTTAGAATTTTGGTGCTTATGCCTACTTTATATTTTTAGTTTCAGTTTCCACTGTTAGTGTTATCTATTTGTTCAATTATTTTTGTTTATTTGTCTTTTCTTTTGGTCTTGAATCATTCCCACTTTTATTTTTTAATGCTTGAAACTAGTTTACAGCCTATGGGGATTGGGAATGCCCTTTGGGAAATGCTGTAGACCAGTTCAGGTGACTAGTTTAGGGTCGAACCAGATTGGTTCATGAAAAAATGGTATCATAGGAGGACCTTAATATTTGGGGTGTCTGATAGATAGAGATTTGGACTGTTAGGACTCAGGAGGTAGGTGCAGGAAGAGCATCACAAACACTTTCTCACACCAATCATAAAGTTTCTAGGGGTAGTCCAGGATTTGAGTCTTTTGTCTTTGTTTTGGATTGAGGGATGAAAACAGAGGCAAGCTGGTGTTACGTAGTGATTTTACATGGAGTAATTTCCCTTGTGGAGTCCAAGTACACTGTTTAAGTTCCACCTAGTTATTTATGCTTACTTGGGGAATGGCTCACTACCATGTCACCGGGTTAAGTATAACTACTAGTTCCTCTCTTTGAAATTTTGGTGTAACTGGTGCTTTGTCTTGGTTTCGTTGGATGTAAGTGTTTTTTTGAAATGAAAGTGGGTTTGAAATGAAATTTTTTTCTTTCAAATTCTCTTAAATCAGTAAAGTAGGTTTATAAATTAAAGGAATTTTGGATTGAAAATTTGGTGTTTGTTTGGACTTTATAAGAGAATGCCTTGGGTTTTCATCATGAACATTTTCACATGTGACGATATGTAAGGAAATTGCGTGTTGGCACATATGGATGGAAGCAGATAGATGCATGGGAAATGGTTCATAGGATTACTTGGGTGTGTGTTTGAAATTAAAGGATTAGACTTGTTTTTCTAAAGTGATTTTGAAAAGGGGAAATGATTTTTGGAAAATTAAATTTGTTCAGAAAGTGGGTTTTGGTATTTAGGAAGTAGCCTTGAAAGAAGGTGGTTTTAAAAATTTAAAATGGAAAGGAAATTTTGAAAATAAATTTTTTTGGCTATAATTATATGTGTTTGGATTATTAGCCTATTGTTTTGGATTAGGATATTATTTTTGATAATCTTTTTTATTGATGATGGATTTGAATTTATGTTTCTTATGTTTTTCAGAAAATGCCACTGAGAAAGGATCCCAAGGATTCCATTGATTCATGCCCAGTTTTTGATTCTTCTCAAATGTGTCCTTTCCTTTGTGGTGATCGAGGTCTATTAGAGGTAGTGTATTGGATTGAATAGGTTGAGTGTGTCTTTAGGGTATTGGGAACTCCATAAGATGTTCGAGTATGTGTTGCTTTGGGTCTGTTAGAAGGTCCATAGCTGGATGAATGGGAGCTGTTCACCCCACCATCATTGCAATTTAGGATGATGTGGGATGATTTTAATTCTCTCTTCATCCAATGGTTCATAACTCAGGAGGTGAAGATGAAGAATAGGGAAGAGCTCATGGGTATTCAAAAAAGAGAGCGATCAGTGAAGACCTATGTCAACCACTTTAAGGAACTAGTTTCTTTTTCTCCAGAGGTAGCATCACAAGATTTCATGAAGTCATCTCTCTTCATCGGGGGTCTTCATCCAGAGATCAAGGATAAAGGCCTCTCTTTTAAGGAACATTATTTCTAGAAGCTGGAAGATGAATCTTTCCTAGATGAATTGGTTTTTTGAGCGTGTGGAATTGGTGATCTGGTGCCTCATTTTTCTCGTGAAGGTTCCCCATCTAATGAGTAGAGCATTCCAGAGGAAGCTACTTATAAGAAGTCTCCTTAAAATTTTATGGTTTCTGTTTTTTCAGATCATCCTCATGTGTTCCATCAGTGTGTCCGTTTTGGGCACTCGACGCCATCATGTTGCATCCCTCAAAATTCATGCCATCATTGCAACTGTCTATGTAATTTATAGATGTTTTTCAAAAAGCGTTGCATAAAGAAGACATTATGGACAAGGGATTCTAGTTCTTGACTATGAGGTAAGAGATGATTCAACCATCAAATCTCCATCCACAGGTCTCTAAGTGAAGCTCGCGCACAGTTAAGAGCTAATGAGGGCATGTGAAACCTTGACTCATTTCTTATGTTCAACATTGGGATGGGAAAATTTAAAGTCCTCTTGCTGTTGTTTTTCAATTATTTAAGTTTTGTAATCATTGTAAATTCATCTTTTCTTTGGAATATTATGATGAAATTGTTCTATTATAATAAAAATAGTCATGTTTTTCTGAATATGGTTTTCTGAAATGTTCATTTTTTCTTAAAGTGTGTTTGGCCCTTGTATTGGTTAATCTCAATTTAGCTATGTTCATTTGGAGATGTATGTGACTTTGGAAGAATCGAAGTTTGTAGTTGTGCTCTGGTTTGATGTTTGGGTTAAGTTATTCCCATGAGTTTTTCCTTATTGTTGGGGTTTTTGTCTTGGTTCAAGAGTTCCAAGTTTCAGTAGAGGTGTTGTCTCACTTGTTCTATAGAATTTGTTATGGGTCGGTTGGGAGTTATCGCATTGGCCCCCCTCCCCAGGGTGGTATGTTTGGGTTTTAATTTCCATGCTAGTAGAACCCTTATGGAGGGGAGACCTATCTCATGTTCTCCCCTTGTTTTGGGTTATGGTTTCATCTAGATCGTTTGGGTGTGATTTAGGGAATAAATATTCACCTTGGAATTCCTTGTTTCTTCTAGTTGTGTTTAGGAATAAACTCATATTTTTATTAACTACCAGCTTGGTGACTTTCTAGGGGCATGAAGTTTTTTTGATGGGTATAATTGTCACACCTTGAATTTTCAAATTATTTTATTTTATTATTTCTTGTCTTTGGTTACTCTCGTCGAGATTTTGGTTGAGTGCTGGTTTAAAACTTTTGAGGATTTTTATTTTTGGTGGGTTTCAGGATGGTGCATGAGCACAACATGGTTACAGATAACCGTGTGGTCGGCCCAGGTGACCGTGCGACTACCCAAATCTTAAAATAAATAAATTTTATAAATGTTTAAAAAATTGATAATAATAATAATATTATTCTAGATAATAATAATATTATCATTAAATTATTATTATTATTATTAAAATTATTATTATTATTATTATTTATTATTATTATTATTATTTAAAATGAAATGAATAAAATTATTATTTTTATTATCATCATCATAATCATTATTATTATAACTTTATTAATTTATTTTTACTCTAGTTCCCCCCTCCCCCTCCACTTTCACGACACCAAACCCCTCACATTTTCCCTACACAACCCCAACCATAGTCTGCTTCCCCCTTACGACGACGGCCTACTCTAGTCTGACCTCCATTCTTGACGTGACCTTAATCCAATAGTCCCCTTCCATGCACGTCCTCCTCTGTCTAGAGGCCTCCCATTCCAAAAATACATCCTGCTATGGACAACCTCTCTGGTGCACGAACCTACTCCGGCTGACCTCCCCGGTGCCTCTATCCTTTGCGCGCAACCTCCAATAAGCCCCCCCCTTTTCCTCAATTTCTATGATTTTAATGGGGGTTTCTTGGTTGACTAAACCCTAATGGTATAGTTTTCATGGGGTTTGTGTTTTCTTCAAATCTAGGGTGTGCGAAGGGTCCCCAAGGCTTGATCCTCTTTTATCTTGATTTTTTACACAATTCCCATGCCAATGAGGTAGGTGATTCCATTTATTTTCATTTATAAATTTATATTTTTTTTCTTTACTAGTTTTAAATAATTTTTATACATGTTTTTCATACACGCGATACACTTGGTTAACATATTATTGTGTTTTCAAATTACTAGATTTTGTTAAAAATGGGTTTGTGGTGATTATTGATTTAAGGCTATATGTGTCCATGATAAAAGTTTTGCTGAAATTCCAAACTTTTTTTAAATAAATTTTTATATGATTGTCACTTTGGTTGGACCTATTGTTAGCTCATTGTGGTGTTTGTATGATAGTTGAATTTACTAAAGATTGGTTTTGAGATGATTCCCTATTTATACCTTTGTGTTTTCACATAAAATGATGCTTGGGTATTATCAATAAATTGGTAAACATGATTTTCAACCTTATGGTTCTTTTTTTGGGATTATTGTAGTGTTTTGACATTGGTAGAAATTGTTCAAATTAGTTTTCGGAATGATTTATTCAATTATGCCTATTTGTGGATGCACTTATGGTGCTTGATCAAATACCTAGTGTTTTCTTAAGATGGAATCAAGCCTAGTTAGGATGATTGACCCTTTGAAATATTTTGGTAACTTAGTTTTAATTTGTGAATTTGTGTCAATGTACAATTTGGATGCCTCTTTAGTTGATGGCCTTGGAAAAATGTTTTTGGAAGGGTTGGGTTTTAGTTTAAAAAGTAAGCTGTGGTTTTATAAATGGTTTTGGGGTGATGTCATGGAAAAGTGGTGTTTACTTTGAACATTGGTTCCTTAAATGGTGTGTTGGTTCTTTTGGGTGTTTCTTTATAAAAAGTGGTTTCAAGTGTGGTTTTCAAAGTGATGGTTCGTTTGGTGTAACATATGCCCATTTGGAATATTTAAGGGATTTGAATGTTTCTATCTTGTTTTTAAATAAAGTGAGACTTGGAATAAAGGGAATATTGGACAGTTTTATAAGAATTTCACATTTTTACAAATGTTTGAAATGATCGTTTGGTAAGTTAATGGTAAAGTGGTGTTTCACATGTTCTTAGAAACATTTTGGTAATGTATTTGGTTAATTTATTTAGGGTATGTGAAGCTTAATGGAATGTTTGTAAATGTATATTAAAAGGTGGTGTTTTGTGTTGATTTTAGAAAAGAGTGCAGTTCGGCAAGTGTAAATGACCAATTGGAAATTTAAAAGTGTTTATAAAATAGTTTTGATATTTATATGATGTAACGGCCTGGTTGGAACTTTTTATGTTGTGATATATATCTGTGTGTGTGTAGTGGGCACCCATATCATGGATTTCACTTTTATGGGTTATCTTATAGGCGATGTCCGTGTTTGGGGTAGGCAAGTGCGGTGGAAGAAGGTAAGGTGAGTCATGCATGTGTGGGACTCCCACTTACAAAGTATATTCATATTTACCATGGTTTCTTGGGTGTTGTTTAGGGGATTGAGTGATGGTTGGTTATCAGGCCTGATTATACTAATTGGTACCCCTAGGATTTTATATTAGGCTAGGTGGGTTGTGCCACTGGTGATGCTATTTAGAGCATCCAATTGGTTATTGACTTAGGGGATTGACTATACACTGATAGGTGGTTCTGAACCGAGTTTATATAGGGGTATTCTAGGGATGTTTAGGATCACCCATGGTTACTTTATTTATTTTCTCGTTTTTATATCTATATTTTTGGTTTTTTGATCACATTTATAGTCTGTTTTTAGCATCTATTATTTTATTTTCATCTTTCTGAGTTGATTTGTTTCTTACTTAGCTAGTATTTCATTATTTGGGGTTTTGGTTTTTAAAATCGTAAAATCATCATTTGAAAATGGAAGTATGGCATGGGTGGTTTTAATTTTGGAATTCATACTGAGCATTTTAGTTCTCACACCTACTTTATCTTTTCAGTTTCAGGTTCCTCTAGTGTTTGATCTCTCTTTTAGTGAGTGTGGTTATGCATTAGGTGGTGACCCACGAGGTCACTTGGTGGTGCATTTGGCTGCAAAACTTTATTTTATTTCCACTACTAATGTTATCCATTTGTTTAGTTATTTTTTATTTGTTTTTACTTTGGGATTAAATCATTCCAACTTTTATGTTTTGATACCTGACACTATTTTCCAGCCCATGGGGATCAGGAATACCCTTCAAGCCATGCTGCCAACCAGCTCGGGTGACCAGTTTAGGGTCGATTGGGGTTTGTTTGTGACATTTAACTTTTCCACATTCCAAGAGGATGTTTTTGTTCCTTTTTTTGATGTGGATTTTTATTAAAGGTATTTTTAAATAGTAAAAAGGTTTTCCTTTAATGATAATATGTTTTATGTTCCACTCTTTATTTCCTCTAGATAAACATTTTTTCATTTTCATGGTTCCATTACTACAATTTATTTTGAAAATTATGATGATTAAAGTCCTCTTTAAAACATTAAAATATATTTTTAATATGTTTTAATTTCTCTAATTGATAATCCTTTTCTTTTCGAGCTCAATATAAAATTTTGATGGCAAGATTTCTTTAAGGGTGTATGATGTAAAACCCTTAAATTTTTAGAATTTATTTAATTTAAATAAAAGTTTTCTAATAGCTTATGTTTCACAAAAAATAAAAATAAAATAAAACATGATATGTTTTACTAAGATAAAATATTACATGTCTAAATAAACATTAATACATTATGAGGCTACTATAATAATCAATAGTAAGAAAAATACAATTGGAATAAATGGAAAAAATATACAAATACCATCAACATATAATACTTATCCACATGGTACATCGTGATGATCATAATCCCAATAAAAGATACAAATAGAATTCGAATAAGTATAACTATTATGGTCACGATGAGAGAGATGTACTGATTTTAAGTATTTTCATGAGATTATATAGGATAGTAATATGGTCACTGGTCTTATATAGCTGTTGGGACTAGATGGTCATTAGACTAATATAGTCATTGGGATTATATAACCATTGCACCAAATGGACATTGTTCTTATATAGTCAATGGGTATAATACCAGTAAATTTTTATAAAATGTAATGATGTGATCTGATGAAAATTATATATTTTAAATAAATGTATTTAAGGTGTTGTGTATTTTATAATAATAAATAAATTAATTTAAAAATATTATTATGAAGATATGTGATATTTAAATTTTTTAACAAATATATCAACATTAATCTAATAGTGTTTACCTGATAAAGAATGAGTGTAAATTCATTTTATGCTTTAAAAATATAATTTCTTTAAAAATGTTTTTTATTTCATTTTTTGTGAATATATTATAATTAATTTATAAAAATATTATAAATTTTATTTGAAAAAATGAACATAATTTTTTAAATCATAATTTTATAATAGGATGAGGATGTATTTTTCGGATTTTTCTAAAATGATTTATGTTTGAGTGAATGGTGAAAAAATGTTGATTTTTAAAAAAACTATTTTTTATTTAAATCGATAAATTTAAAAGACCCATTATGTTTTGTATTTTTTAAGGAACTATAATATAAATTTGATTAAAAATATTCTAAATAATTCCACATGAATAAACATTATATTGGATTTTGGTATAAGTTCATTTATATGCTTAAAAATGCAATTTTCTAAAACATGTTTTTCTTTGCATTTTATACACTTATATAAAATAAAATTTTGCAACATATGAAAATTGAGTTTTGAAAAATCAATTCCATATTTGTAATTAGGAGGCTAAAATTTATTTATGTGTTCAATTTCATTTTTTTATTATGAATAGTAACTTTGTTAAAAATGTCACCACAGTAAAGGGTAGATCTGGTTAACAAAGGTGAAATATTTATGATAAGGACACAATTTATCATCTTAATTGTTATTAAATGATGGTATTATGAACCTAATAGCCTTATATTTTAAATTGGATAGTTTTGGATCTACTTTCACATGACTAAGACTTTATAATATTTATAATTTTAGAAAAATTACAAGTGTTCTACTACCCTAACTTATAAAAGGGAATCACCTCTCCTCACTTCCTCACACATTTTGATAACTCTAGTTTAGTAATTTCCTTCCCAAATATATCCCAAAAATACCTCACCATGACCTATATGTTTTTGTATCACTATAATACTAAACTTATAAGGTTTAATGTGTAATTCAAAAGTCTTTTCCCAAAGAAGAGGTATAACTCTTGACCAAGTTTTTTCATGTTTAATTATTCTTCTAACTACTTAAAATATTATTCAACCATGAATAATATAGTACATTTAGAGAAAAAATAATTGGTTCATAAATATCACATATTAATAGATGAATATTCATTACATAATATAAAGATCCATTCTAGAATTGTATAGGTCTAATGGATTTGGAAACATAGAAACAAAAATAACTGGTTCATAAAATATCTATATCATCTCACAATAATTCATCATAATTGTAACCCTTTTTAGACATATCATACTTATTACCTATCTTCATATCATGGGATAAGGAAATATAAGAAATAGTGAACTCAAATTCTTAGTAAGGTTAAACAAGGGAAATATAAATGATCACTTGAACATAACACAAATATAAGGGTATATGAAAATGATAATAAAATTTTAAAATCATGACTTATAGGAAGAAGTGAGGGCCTTGGGTGTGATAGTGGGGAAACTATGCCCTCATTGGTAGAGTAACATGACGGAAGTAAACCAGATAGAAATAGCGGAAGTAGTAAAACATGCAATAGGTAAACAACGGAAGTAGTAAACAACTGGAGCACACACACACACACACACATATATGATGCATGATACATATGTTTAGGAAAGCATCCAAACAAGTCACAATGCTGGAATAAAATACTAAACCAAAGTACAACAGAAAATAGATAAAATGCTCCACAGCATCGCAAGCCTCAGCTTGGTCCCATGCTCTCCATCTCCGCAGCAGTAAAGTACCTAAAGTAGAAGGGAACTTAACCTTATCTATACCTATAGCAATATAATATGTTTGGGCCTGAAATCATGACCCAAACAGGGTGTGAAACTAAATCCCAGTAGGCAACCACTCAAAGATCTGTGCCTAATAGTCAGTAAAAAAATTATGGTAGGCTATAATTAAAATGAATCAATAAACAAGGAATTACTCAAAAGTAAACAATCCTAAAGTTTAAAATGCATTAAATTATTAGATATCAAGTGGGAAGCTAATCATAAGCAGTGAACCCTCTGGGAAGTAATCACATCCTAACCCCTCTGGTCTAACCAAAAAAAACACAAGAAACCCTCTGGGAAGTACACACAGTCTAACCCCTCTGTTCAGCTTTTGCACAGGCTCTCTGAGGAATAACTCACCATCAATTCCCCCTATAGTCTCGTATCGGTAACTAAAAGGTGTTCTGGAGAAGTATTCAACATATAATTCTCCCTGTGGCCTGCATTGAGGAACTGCATACCCTCTGAGGAAGCACTTATGTCCATTCCCCCTATGGTCTCACATCGTAATAGTAAACATACACTATGGAGAAGACCTAAATTTCCATTCTCCCTATGGTATACTACACCAGGTCCTCACATCCCGGTGTAATTAAATCAAGCACAATGATATCTAATGGACAAAGTATACCTCGGGAACTACTTGGATAAACAGTCTGCAACATAACATCATGTCATATAATTAATAGTATCACTCCATCCTATCAGTATTAAGAATGGAAAGAAAGTATCCTAACAGTCTAATCAAGACTGAATGGTCATAAATAATACAAACATGGGAAACACATCCATATCATAGAAATTAACCCTATTCACATTTCATTGACCTCTACTCAAGAATATAAATCATAGTAGGAAAAATAGGGTTAAAACCGTAAACACACAATACCCGAACATGGTATTAGAAACTCTTGCACATATAACTCAAAGACTATCTATGGAAAGGCACAAAACACCTACCTCGGCGTTTTATGATTGATATACTCCAGTGTCATCCCTTGGATTGACCTAGAATGCGGTATATATACAAAAAAATCTAAAACGTTCAACCGAGGATAACTCACGAGAGAAGAGAAAATAGGAAACGAGGTTCAAGAAGAAGAGAGAACTCTCCGATGCGATTCCAACGCAACCGACAAAGTTCGATTCGAAGAACAGATGCTCGATCGGGGGCTCGAGGAAAGATCAGAGCCAGACAAATGCTCTTGGTTGAAGAAGGCGAAGAAGAAGACACTTATTCCAATTAGACGCGACCCCGATCTGTTTAATAAAAAAAAAGTACATGGTATGTACTTTAGATGTACATTGCGTGTACTTTCCCTTACTGGCCCCCTCATTAGGTGGTCTCCAGGTCACTACACACGGCTGGGTGCTCAGCCGTTACATGGCCAACACATGGCTATGTGTGGCAAAAGAGTACGACATGTACTTCAAAAATTTCCAGAACCTCCTCTTTTTTCTCAAAAACACTATAAAAAAGAAAAACATACTAGAAAAGACGATTCGAGTTCTTAGAAACTTCCCCCCTTAAATAAATTCATCCTAGAATTTCCCTAGCAAGGCAGCGTAGAAGAAGAAACCTCAAAAAGTTCTGACCACTGTGATCATACATCAACCTCCCTCTCCTAGGTCTCATCCTGTACTTTCCCATGCTATCATAGAAATCATACCAAAGGAACAGACCAGACACATAGAACTTTCGTAATTCTATTGAAAATCCAGATAGGATGCTCCTCGAATGAGGAATCCACCTCTAACTCAACCTCCTTGGGTTAAAAAACATGAGATAGGTCTGAGAATTAACGTCAAAACTGAGAAACATGGAAGACATCATGCATAGACCGATACCTCTAAGGTAACTACAACCGATAGGCAACTGGCCTGACTCTCTCCAACACCTCAAACGGCCCGACGTACCTCGGTGAAAGCTTACATGCCTCCTAATCTTCCTATGTCTCAACCTCGGTGTAACACGCATGAAAACACAATCCCCTACCTTGAACTCCATAGGTCATCTCCATCGATCGTCATAAGACTTCTGTCGAGACTGTGCAGTATCCATCCTCTTCCGAATCAACTTTATCTGCTCTGTGGTCTCCTAGACAAAACGATGTCCCAGAATAGCTGCCTCTCCTACCTCTATCCAATATAAGGGTGATTGACATGGCCTACCACACAAAGCCTCATAAGGTGCCATCTAAATAGTTGCTTGAAAAATATTATTGTAGGCAAAATCCACAAGAGGTAAGTGCTTCTCTGAAGAACCTCTAAAATCTAGGATGCATGCTCAAAGCATGTCCTCAAGCACCTGAATCGTACGCTCGTACTAGCCATCTGTCTAGGGATGGTAAGCTATACTCAGAAGTACCTGTGTAGACAAAGCCTTCTGAAGTCCCTACCAGACCCGAGAAGTAAAATATAAATCCCTGTTAGAAACAATGGAGTGCGGAACTCCATGTAAACGCACAATCTCTCAGATATACAACCATCCCAGCTCATCAACACTAAAGGTCTCCTTAATTGGTAAGAAGTGAGATACCTTCATGAGTCTATCATTGAAAACTCAAACTCCATCATTCCCTTGAGGTGACCTCAGTAAACCCATCATGAAGTCCATCATGACATCATTCCATTTCCACTCGAGAAAGGGTAACTACTGCAAAATCCCTATTGGTCCCTGATGCACTGCCTTCACCTGTTGACAGGTGGAACACCTCATGAAAAAACCAACAACATCTCTCTTCATACCTGGCCACCAATACCGACGATGTAGACCACGATACATCTTCATGACACCAGGATGAACTGCCCAAACTAAGGAATAAAAGTATTACATCAGCTCCTCACGTATGTCTGCTGACACCCATACATGCCCATGAAAATGCAAGATCTCATCCTCACCTAATATCTATCCAAGAATAGGGTCCTCTCCTGCAACACTCTCCCATAGGACTAGGCCTTCAAAAACTGATAGTTTCTTTATTCGCACTCGATCAAGTAGAGTTGAGGTAACAGCTACAGAAGATAGATACGTTTGCCCCTGTCTATCGTGCACCTCCAAATGTATCTCAGAGAACAGAGCCATAAGCTGGCACTCACTGCTGGCCTCCTAAACTACTTGTACCTGAGTACTCCTGCTCAATGCATCATCCATAGTATTTTCCTTCCCAGGTGTGTAGGAAAGCTCAAAGTCAAAGGACTAAAGGTACTCAACCCACCATCATTGTCTCAAATTTAGATCACGCTAAGTGAAGATGTACTTGAAACTTTTGTGGTCGGTGAAAACCACAAAATTCTCTCCCAACAGGTAGCATCTCGACAACGTAAAACATGAACAACTACAGCCAAAACGAGATCATGCGTCTGGTAATTTCTCTCATGTGGCCTCAACTAATGAGACCCGTATGCAAAAACTCATTCTCCCCGCATAAGCACTACTACCATACCGACACCTAATGCATCATAGTAACCAGTATAGATCTTCCCTAGATCTAGAAATACTAGTATTGGTGCTGAAGTCAACCTTCCTTTCAGCTCATGAAAGGCTGACTCGCAAGAATCTCACCATAAGTACTACGCACCCTTCTTAGTCAGGCCTATCAGTGGCACTGCTAAGAACGAGAAGTGCTGTATGAAGCATCTGTAGTAACAAACCAACCCTAGAAAACTCTGTAACACAAATATGTTCTTTGGATGCTCCCAGGAAACTACAACTCTCACTTTCTCTGGGTCAACTGATACTTTTGTCTCTGATATAACATGACCCAAAAAGTGAATCTGGTCTATACAAAAGTAGAATTTTGAGAACTTAGCATATAACTGATGCTTTCTCAGTGTACTCAAAACGATCTCAAGATGTGAGGCATCGTCGTGTCGAGTGTGAGAGTATACCAAGATATCATCCATGAAGACTACAATGAATGAATCCAAGTATGGATGGAACACTTGGTTCATTAGTGCCATGAAAACTGAAGGCGTGTTTGTGATACTAAATGGCATAACCACATACTCGTATAGAACATACCTGCTCCAAAAGGCTGTAATAGGTACATCTAATGGTCTAACACACAACTGATGGTAACCAGATCTCAAGTCAATATTCGAGAACACCCGGGCTCCTTGAAGTTGATCAAAGAGATCATCAATACCTAGAAAGGGATAATGGTTCTTGACCGTCAGTTGGTTCAACTTCCGATAATCCCCACAAATTCTGAGAGTACCGTCCACATTTTTCGCAAACAGAACAAGAGAACCCCAAGGAGACATACTTGGTCGGATGAAATCCTTTGCCTGAAACTCCTCCAACTACTTCTTGAGCTCCATAAACTTAGGTGTAGCCATCCTATAAAAAGGAATGGACACTGGTGCCACTCTTGGCACAAGCTCAATAAAAAAGTATACCTCACGATCTGGAGGGAAATCTGAAAAGTCCTCTGGAAAGACGTCCCGAAAACGATCAACCACTAGAGGAAATTACATCTGTGAAGTCTTCTACTCATCCAGATATAGACTAGAAAACTAGGCTGTAACTCCTTCCAATCCATGATGCTCGGGTCCTGCTTTGCTCGCCTAGACATCCCACCCGCCCTTATAAAGAAATGATCCACCCTCTAGTGATGTGAAACTCACCCTACGATGATAGTAATCGATAACTGCCTAGAAGGGAACTAACCAGTCCATTCCAAGAATGACATCATAGCCTGTCATCTATAGGACCTAAAGGTCCCATAAGAAGTGACACCCACCAACCTCTAGAGTTCACTCCTTGCACTGTCGTACAGTAGCAGTTCTTGTCCCCAACAGTGTGTCTAGCATCAAGATTTCAACAGAAGAAAAAATACAGAGCCCAAGTCTATCCACAAAAACAACAGATATAAAGCTATGGGAAGCCCCCCGTATCAAAAAGAGAAGAAGATAAAACTGAGGAAACTAAGATAGTACCTCGAACTATAGAGGTTTTGGGATCCTTCTTCTGCTGGGTCTACTCCACTGCAAAAGTCTGACCTGTACTACGACCTTGTGACCCTGCCAAACCACTCTGAGCAGATCCACCCTGTTATCGCTGAAATCCTGGTGACTGGTTACCATGAACATGACCTCCACCTCGTCTTGAATGGTTAGAATAACTCCAGTTATCAGACTAGTGAGAAACTGATGATGCTGCTCTTGAAAGAGGAGTTATAGAAGAACCTCTATCACTAGCTGCTGGTGAGAAGAACTGATAGAAGTGATAAATATGGACCATCTTTCCATATGATCGAAACTCCACTAGGTCTCTCGGGAAATGTGACCCCGTATTCCCACTCTCCCCGCACTGGTAACACACCACTTGGCTACTAGAAGATGTCTCTCATCTCATCGGATCTCCACGTGTAGAATCCCTACGACGCTTCTTGCTGTTCGTAGGAGGGATACCAACTCCAGATGTCGAACCACCCTGGATCACCACTCCAAAATCCCTCATATTGCACTCCGTGATCAGCGCCTGGTTGACTATAGAAGTGATGGAAGTCAACCAGAAGATGTTCACCTAAGATCAGATGTCGTGCCTTAGACCATCCTTAAACTTCCTTTCCAGAAAAAACTCATCACCTCCTGGGATTGGCGTGAAGCACTGCAGCTCAGTGTAGCGAGAAGAATACTCCATAACTGAAAGAGTACCCTGTTTCAGACTCATGAACTCTTGAGCTTGATCGAACATCAAAGTCTCTGGGTAGAAGTAGTCATAGAAGGAACACTGAAACTCATCCCACGCCATAACCTGCTGGAATCCCACCTGTGAGATCACATCCCACCATCTCTTGGTGGAGTCTCAAATAATATATGTAGTGAGTTTCACCCTACTATTTGGAGTAATCTTCAGATACTACAAGATAGAAATCATGAATTCTAACCCTAAATCTATAGCCTAAGGTCCTCCTTCCCTTGTTAAGGTGGGAGGATGCTGCTGCTGGAAAACCCACGTCAACTATGCCATAGAAGGGGTCAGATGCGGTACTCCTAAGAAGGTCTGTATAAACCTCATAAAGCCCTCTCGGAATTGTGGGTCAGCACCTGTGTTTGGAATATTGGCCGGTGCCAAGACTAGCACAACTAGAGGATCTGCTCGTAGTCCCTGATCAGCCATATCCAGTGTCTAATCACTTCCCTGTAACTGGAAGAAAACCAGAGGATGTCTCGGTGGCATGACTCTGCAAGGTCAAGCGCACACCTTAGATCAAGATTAATAGGGAATGAAACCTTAGATGTGTAATAAGGGAACAAGAGAAAGAAAGTATTCATGTTTTTAAAAATGTGGATACACAATGTGTATAATGACTATACGACATGTTCCCTTAAGCCTCCATATGGGCGTGTACTTCTACCAACTCAGGTCATGTAACACCCCATACACAGGATGTGTTGTCCTAACACACGGTGTGTACTTGAATCCTCTTCCCCTACCTGAGTTCTTCTACCCAACTAAGACATATATTTCTCCTAAAACAACACTAAACAATGTGTTAATGCCAGATACAGCGTGTACTAGACGAACTTCACCAACCCATGTTGTTCGTCATAGGGCCGGTTACATGGCTCACTTTACACAGCATGTTCCAGATGGACATAGGGTGTACTAGAAGGATTTCACCGACCTGTGTTATTCACTACACGACCGGATTCAAGGGTCACACTACACGGTGTATACATTAGGAACACAACATGTTCCACCAAAGATTTCCCAACCCCATGTCTCTTCCCACACAGCCAGTGACACGGTTAGAGACTACACGGCGTGTACATAATGTACACAACATGTACATAATAAAAATAGTTCCTTCCTGAACAAAAGGATACATGGAATGTATTTATCATTACACACCATGTATTGTAGGTTTTTCCGGACAGTAGGCCTCATAAACTCATCCAGAACTCAGAAAAACACTGAAACAAACATTTAAGTGCCAAATTCTGATCCATGGGGGACCATACTCCCAGCGAATCAAAGATTGAAATCTTATAAATGTCATATATAAACATAACAAAGCAATGATCCACTAAATTCCTTTCCATGAGGGCCCATAACACCACAAGAACCAAAGTTTGGTGTTCATTCAAACAAAGTCTTACGTAATTTAATACCCTATCAAAAGATTGTATTATATCAAGGCATATATCACAATAACAAGCATATCTAGCACAACATATATCACAACAACATGAAATTACTAATTCACCCTAAATGGAATGGTAGGAATACATGACATGTGATTTCTAATAAGTTCATATATGATGCATGAGATGGCATACCCTCATCTCATCAGGTTGCAACAGAAATATAACCTCAATAACATCAACAATAACAACAAAAAACATGTGAATCACCCAATGGTGAAATCAAATCAAATATAAAATTGGAAAACCAGAAAAATTGCAACAACGAGGTAAATTAGCTTTTCCATGTACACGAGTTAGATACTACCGAGTGCAACTTATTACCAAGTACCTATTTTTTCATTCCTATACCTGACTATAGGCTCCAAATAGTAAGTAAATTAGAAAATAATCCTTTGATACCACTTTATAACACCCCGGTTCTGGAAGACACCCAAAGGTGCCCCGTACTCGGTTGGTCACATGGCCTCAATTTCATTTCCCCGAATGCTAAAGGATGCCGACTAGTAGTGAGGACCTTGGGTGTGATAGTGGAGAAACTATGCCCTCATTGGCAGAGTAACTCAACATAAGTAAAATAGATTGCAATAAAGAAATCTGTAAAACATGAAATATGTAAACAATAGTAGTAAACAACTGGAGTACACACATACACACACATATATATGATGCATGATACATATGTTTAGGAAATCATCCAAACAAGTCACAATGCTGGAAGACAATACTAAAAAAAATTAAAATAGAAAATAGATAAAATTTTCAACAACATCACAAGCCTCAGCTTAGTCCCATGCTGCCCATCTCGACAAAAATCAAGCACCTGAAGTTGAAGGGCGCTTACCCTTATCTATACCTACATAAATATAATCTGTTTGGGCCCAAAAGCATGACCCAAACAGGGTGTGAGACTAAATACCAGTAGGAAACCACCCAAATATCTATGCCTAATAGTTAGTGAATATATATGGCAGGCTATAATCAAAATGAAGCAAAAAATAAGGAATTACTCAAAAGTAAACAATCCTACAGTTTCAAATGAATTCAGTTATCGGATATCAAGTAAGAAACTAATCATAAGTAGGGAACCCTCTGGTAAGTACTCACAACCTAACCCCTCTGGTCCAACCAAAACAGACACAAGAAACCCTCTGGAAAGTACACACAGTCTAACCCCTCTGGTTCAGCTTTTGCACATACTCTTTGAGGAAGCACTCACTGTCAATTCCCCCCTATAGTCTCGTATCAGTAACTAAAAGGAACTCTGGGGAAGAAATCAACGTCCAATTCCCCTTGTGGCCCATATCTAGGAACTATAGACACTCTGAGGAATCACTTATGTCCATTCCCCCTATGGTCTCGCATCGTAATAGTAAACAGACACTCCGGAGAAGCCCTCAATGTCCATTCTCCATATGGTCTACTACACCAGGTTCTCACAACCCTGTGTAAGTTAATCGAGCACAATGATATATAACGGACAAAGTATACCTCATTAACTACTTGTCTAAACAGTCTAAAACATAACAACATGTACATGTCAAATAATTAATAGTTTCACTCCATCCTATCAGCACTAGGAATGGAAAGAAAGCATCCTAACAGGCTAAGCAAGACCAAATAGTCATAAAAAATACAAGCATGGGAAACATATCCATAGCATATAAATTAAACCTATTCAAATTCAATTGACCTCTAATCAAGCATATAAATCATAGCCGGAAAAACAAGGTTAAAACTATAAACACGCAATACCCCAAACAGAGTATTGGGCACTCTTGCACATATAACTCAAAGTCTATTTACGGAAAGGCACAAACCACCTACATCGGCATTGTATGATCGATATAATCCGGCATCGACCCTTAGATAAACCTAGAATGTAGTAGTTCTACAAAAATTTCTAAAAATTTTAACTGAGGATAACTCACAAGAGAAGATAAAACAGGAAACGAGGTCCAATAAGAAGAGAGAACTCACCGATGTGATTCAAACACAACCAATGAAGTTCGATTTAGAGAACAGATGCTCAATTGGGGGATCGGGGAAGGATCAGTGCTGTACGAACACTCTCAGTCAAAGAAGATGAAGAAGAAGACACTTCTGCCTATTAGATGTGACCCCGGTCCATTTAATGAAAAAAATAAAGTACATGGTGTGTACTTTAGAATTACACAGTGTGTACTTTCCCTTATCGACACCCACATTAGGCGGTCTCTAGGTCACCACACACGACTGTGTGATCGACCACTAAATAGCCAACACATAGCTATGTGTGACAATAGAGTACACAGTGTGTACATATATGTTCACGGTGTGTACTTAAAAAATTTCCAGAACCTCCTCTTTTTCTCAAAAACACTAGAAAATAGAAAAACATACCAGAAAAAAGATCTAGGTTCTTATAGAGAATAATTTCATTAGTAGTCAAGGATCATTTCCAAGACTATCATAGTTGAATTGGTTCACTCCCCAAATCATATTAGTAGTCAAGGATCATTTCCAAGACCATC
Source organism: Viscum album (assembly GCA_963277665.1). Taxonomy (NCBI): domain Eukaryota; kingdom Viridiplantae; phylum Streptophyta; class Magnoliopsida; order Santalales; family Viscaceae; genus Viscum; species Viscum album. Next base: position 140,080,966 of record OY728136.1, read on the forward strand.
ATAGTGGAATAGGTTCACCCCCAAACTGTTGTATTAGTCAAGGTTTACTCTTAAGACTATCATAGTAGACAAATTCCCTTACTGAACTAGGTTAAATCCCCATTCCGATCCTGTTTATCTCATGATATATCAATCATCACCAATACATTGGATGGAGATATAGGTCTAAAATATCGCTTTTTATAACATATCCACCATCCTTGTTTATAACATAACCATCTTCTGTGGTTATAACACAACCATCGTTCTTGGTTATAATGTAACCATCATCCTTGGTTATAACATAACCAATGTACTTTGTTATAACATAACCGCCTTCCTTTCTTATAATGTTACTGCCATACTTGTTTATAATTTAACTACCATCACATAATTAAAACCATAGATATGTGTTCCATAAGATAATAAAATATTCATCATATCATCACATCATAACCCATGAAAATAAAATATGTTTCATAAACATTTCATCAATTCACTATAGCATAACCCATGGAAAATAAATGGGTTTTATAAACATCTTATCAAAATAAAAATTGACCATCTATAAAAATATTAATAATTGTATCAATGGATCTTATCCCCTATAAATCATCATTAAATTCAATGGATTTTATTACACATGAATAGTCCTTTTAAAATATCATTGAAATATTTCTTGAGGAAAATAAACTTTCCATTTTGAGAATCACCTTTAAAAAAAATTATTTCCAAAATATTATGTAAAACTTATTATTTTAAAATAAACTTGTAAAATTTTAAAGTAAACTTCAAAACATTTATCGGTTATGATGATGAGAAATTCTATTCGTGCCGTATAAGTTAAAATAAAATATTCCTTCCACATTTTTAGTAAAAAGTCAAAAAATTACCTCATTTAGAAAAAAAGATTCATTTAAAAACATTTTTTAAAAATACAATCATGGGAAAAAATTAATTTTAAAAATCTTTGGAGAATATTAAATTCCTTCTTGAAAACATTTTTTTAAAAACATGGATATGGAAGAAAATGTTTTTTTCGACTAAAGAGAGAAAAAAAATTCAATTTCCCTTCAAAACAAATTTTCGTTATCTTGAGTAATTAAGATGAGGAAAATGAAAACAAGACATGTATTATCAAGATATAAATAGAGTAGAATAATAGTCATGAGTTTCTTGATTGTTATATCAAAATATTTCATCATCAGAAACATAATCATAAACAATGTTGATAAAAAATGAGAGTGTAACATAAAACCCCTACCACTTTGGAAAATTTTGAATCATAATCCCCATGATGGAAATAAACTTATATTTATATGTATATAAAATAATTTTCATGTTAAGAATAATAAAATAAATTAATGGGATATATATAGAATATAAAAAAGAAACAAGTGGTGTATAAGTTATGTGTCCCCCAAAAATAAAAGTGAGACAAAAATCCCTTACCTTGAGTTACAATTGATTCAAAGTGTAACATCCTAGCTTGAGTTCCACGCACCAGTTCCCAGAGCCAGTTGGTCACATGACCTTAAGAACGCCTCCCCATATGTTAGAGGCTACCGACTAGCATCAAGGGTCTAATGTTGATCATAGGGAGACTATATGCTCTTTTATCAGAGTAATGCACCAACGAAAAATAAGAAACAATAATACAATAACATATAACCATAAACAGAATAGTACCAGTATAAAAATATAACCAAAACTAGAAATATAAAATCAAATTGAACAATATATATGTCATTCTAAAGTATGTTCCAAGTTTCAAAATGCAACTCAAAAGTAAAGACACTAACAACTCCCAAGAAGGTCACGAACCACATCCAGTTCCCTCATACATGTTCCATCCCCAAATCATCAATCTATCATAGGGACTTTTACATTATCCTATAATGCAATCAGGAAATATATTCAGGTACTAATCATGTAGCCTATGTAGGGTGTGAGTACAACACAGTAGGCTACAACAAAGGACATCTAAAACAATATCCAATCAAATAATAGTGTGTGAAGTTGTATAAATAGTAAATAAAAATATATAGTTAAATAGTTATCACATTATCGACTAATATTTATTAACCACATAAACCCCTAGGTTCCCATAGACACCCGTATCAGAATAATTGCTTCATCCTGTTCTAGAGTCTACACTATTCCCAAGTGATATTATATCTCAGTTATGCCACTATTACTATTATTTAGTTCATTATTGAATGCCCATTACACCAATCATATTTCACAAAATATAATGACCATGTTCCTATTCATTTATTCATAATTTAATTCTCATGTTACCATTCATACTCACACATTATAATGACCATGTTTCCATTCTTTATTTCACAACCAAATGACCATGTTACCATTTATAACATCACAATAAAATGACCATGTTACCATTAATAAACACATGATTAATTCAACAATTAATTATCCACATCAATTCCATTACAAATTAAATAATTAGTTAGACATCACCATTCCATTAATTAATTCAAAAATTAACTAATAACATGAATAACATTAATCAATTTAATAATTAATTAATTACATAAAATACATCAATTAATTTATCAATTAATTAATCCCTTCAATTCTATTAGTCAAATAAAAAATCAAATAACCACACATATTTTATTACTAATTCAAAAATTATTTTATCACATAATCCCCCTTAATTAATTATCCAATTAATTAAGTACGTCAATCCCATTAATTAAATCATCAATTAATTAATCAATATACAGAAACTCAAAAATACCATAATTAATTCCACAAATAATTATCTCAATCACAATTTAAATATTTTATAATTAATTCCACAATTAATTATCTCAATTCTTAATTCTCAAAATCTCATATTTAATTATACAATTTATTATCTAAATCTATAATATCAAAACCCATAATTTCACATCTTCTCAATTAATTAATTCAAAAAATTAATTAATCCAACTAATAAATCAATTACTAAACATATATTAGAAATTATACAATTACATACATTTAATTTAAATAAATACTACAGGATTTGAATTATAGACCACCTACTTCAAGTTTGATGAAGAATACTCACTAAAGGAAATCCCCAAAATTTGAGAAGTACAACGACATATAATGAGATTCAGATCTAAAACCCTAAATCTAGATTTAATAAATCAATATACTACAAATATGCATCTAAATATACAATCACACACACACACACATATATATATATATATAATAAAAAGAAGAAAACCCTTTATTGAATAGAAGAATAAGGAAAATGGAATGGGAAACCAAGATGGATGGGATCCTCTTACTGGGAAGGGTGTAGATCTTCAATCTGGGATTCAAATCACCAATAACAGAGGTCAGGAGGGCTAAAAATTAATCTAAGAGGCTATGAACTCATGAAAGAGGTGTTAAGATTGAATGAGGGTCGATTTGGGATTAAAATGGGGGTTTATAAAATTTTAAAACTAATTTTTAGTTTAATTTAATTCCTGCATACATTTTTCCACTTGGGGAGCATGGTTTACCCTAATCGTGTGCCTAAATATGCACATATTCTTGGGGGGGGGGGGAGATTTATCCTAATAGGGAACATGTTTTGAAAAATCATTCACTAACCAGGAAAATTATGACTATCCAGGGTTGCACAGTTAACTAGGCCAGGGCGCACAATTAGGGAAAATTGTGCGCCAACCGTGGAATAACATCCTTCTTCCATTTTTTTTCTAAAATTTCAACCCAAACACACCACAAGGTAAAATCCAAATGAAAATTACTCAAAAATAGAAAAAATATAATCTGTAAAAGAGATGAGAGGTCACCCAAAAAGGTCAGGATCTTACAATATCCCCACCTTATAACAACTCAACATCATGCTGCACTCCAAAGCATATCTAATATTATGAGTAAAAAATATTGGTCCACTGAGCCCTCATAACTAATTCTCTCTCCCATGTTTCATCTTTAACACATTCATGTTTCCACAACACATGAATAATCAGCATGGTCTTTCCCTACAATACCTTCTCACTATTATCCAATACATGTATCAGATGCTTCTTTAAGGATGCATCTATCTCTAGCTAAACATAATCCACATCGATGACATGATAAGGGTTGAGGTGATACCGTCTAAGTTGTGACACATGACAAAATTCATGCATATAATTTTATCTCTATAAAAGTTCCAATTGGCATGCCACTGACCCCATTCTCTCAAAAACCTCAAACAGTACAATGAACCTAGGAACCAACCTACCCTGCCTTCATATCCAATGGTGACCCAACCTTGGAAACACTCTAAGGAATAAAAAATCAACCCCTATAAACTATATTGGTCATTAATGTTTATCATCATATGAATTATGTATACTCTGATCCATATCCATATGATTTTGAATTAGATGTACCTACTATGATGTCTCCTACGCAAGACTTGGTCTCAATAGTTTAGAATCACCTACCTCTATCTAGCATAGAGGTGATCTGCATGACCTACTATAAAGGTCCTAATATGGTGTCATCTTCATAGTTACCTGATAAATTTTGTTATAGGAAAACTCAACTAGTTCCTAGTTCTTCTCCCAAGACCCACCAAAGTCTAGAATGCATGCTCGTATAATATCCTCAATCACCTGTATAGTATGCTCCAACTGCCCATCTTTCTGTGGGTGAAAATCTATACTAAAAAAAACATGTGTACCCAACATCTTCTATAAGACCTGATAGAAGCACAAAGTAAAGTGTGAATCATGTTATTAAACTATAGTCTTTGGCACTATGTGTAGACAGACTATCTCTTGAACATAGAGTTCTCCCAAATGATCCACTGAGAAACTATTCTATATAGAAAAGAAACATGCTAATTTTTTCATACATTCTACAAACACTCAAATAGATTCATTATTATGAGGTGTATTTGGGATACCCACTACAAATTTCATGGTAATACCACCCCACCTCCACTTCTGAATGGGTAACAGATGTAGAAAACTTCCAGGTTGTTGATGCTCAGCCTTCACCTGCTGATAGGTGTAACGTCATGCCATCAATCCTGCTATCTAATTTTTCATGCCCAACCAAAAAAACTATCATCGTAGGTCATAATACATTTTGGTCACACCTAAATGTACCACCCACTTTGAGGTATAATACACAACCATAAACTCCTTCCTCATACTCATAGTCACAAAAATCCAATTCTTAACATAGATGATCTCATCCTCATCTATGCTACAATCATAAGGTGACCTCCCACCTTCAGGGATTTGCCTCAAGCCAAAAAACTTCATATCCTCATACTGTATGTCCCCGATCCATCTCAAAAGGGTAGAATCCAATGAAAATGATACCATAGTCATCTGATCCTGACTCCCCTGAACAAAAACATGCATTTCTGCTAGTAAAGACATAATCTTCCACTCAACACTAGAATCCTGAACCACTTGAGTTTGGGTTTTCCTTCTCAAATAATCAAAAAATTGTTAGCCTTTCTAGGCATATATTCCATCTCAAAATTGAAAGGCTGCATATACTCAAACCATCTCCACTGCTGAAGATTAAAATCCCATTGAAAAAATATATACCTCAAGATTTTGTGGTACATATACATATTAAACTCTTTTTCCAAAAGGTAATTCCTCCAACACTTCAAGGAATAAACCACACCTCCAACTTGAGGTCATGCGTAGGGTAATTATGTTCACAAGGCCTCAAATTATGAGACCCATTTGACTGACTGAAAATTCACTTTTTTATTCAACAAACACTTTTAAGGGATAAGTGAGAACCCATTAAAGTATAAAATACATACCATAAAAAACTATAAGAGTTGGGTGAACCATTAAAACCTAATTTGATCCTATTTTAAATGTTGTCCTTAAATAATTTACAGTGGATATTGTTTACCTCTCTAGATGGGTCATTTTTGATAAGGTATCCAAACCAAAATTCTACCTTTTCCCATGATTTAATGTACTCCTCCATAATTATTTTCCCTACATTGAAACCTCTTACCAGAATAAGGTCCGTCTTATTAATCCACTATATTTACTCATTGTTGGTATCTAAAAGTTGTTGAAGCTTAGACATTCTACCCACATCCTCATTTAAGACATTAATCTCAAGTGAATCTTCCATCATTTCTTTCTTAGTGTTGAAATTCAGCTCCCAGAGGTTGGATGGAACCTCTTTGCAAGCCTCCCTCTATCGGTCATTAGGCACACACAAAAAAGGATTAACTCGATAAGTGGTGTTGTAACATCCCGAACTCGGGTGCCACGCAACGGGTGCCCCGAATCCGGTCCGCCATGTGACCTCAAGCGCATTTACCCAAATTCCAGAGGTTTCCAACTAGCAGCGAGGGACCAGGTCTGATAGTGGGGAAACTATTCCCTCATTTGTCAAAGTATAGCGCAGCAAAATACAGAATAAAACATACATCAAACAGCAGAAGCAGTAAAACATACACAACTGAAATAATCAACAACAGTGGATATAACCAACAGTATAAAAATAATGATGCTACATGTCTCAAGTTCTAAGAAAACAGCCAGAACATGTTATACATCAATACAGTATAGAAAAGAAAGAAAACAGCAGGCAGCGACATCGCGAGCCTAGGCTCGGTCCCATACCCTCCTACTCCACAGCAACAGTCAAGTACCTATATAGGGACTCTTGCCTCTATCCACACCTGTAGAAACATAATCTGTTTGGGCTGAAAAGCATGACCCAAATAGGGTGTGAGAAATATATCTCAGTAGGCACCCACCAAAGGCCCGTTCCCAACTGCATGTAAGCATGCAACAATAGTGTGCAATAGTAAAATGAAATAAAGTAAGCAGTACTCAAAAGTAACTAATTACCATTTATATTGCCATTTTATTATCCATTTAATTCATTTAATTTAAAATACCACCACGGTGAATATTCTAAATAACCAGCTAATGTCCTCAGACACGTAAACCCCTACCCTCAGGTGAAGAGTATCCAACACAAGAATCTGCCCTCAGGAATACCAGAGTTTTCCCTCAGGCGTAGGTAGTGTCACCCACAGGCACAGACTCAGCTGCCCACAGGCACGGAAGAAGTTACCCTCAGTCCGAATTAACTACTGCCCACAGGCTAAATAGTGCAGTGCCCACAGGCTAATCACAACAATGCCCTCAGGCTAAACAGGTAATCGGGCCATGCCCAACATGTCAAAATGCAGTAAACAAGAAATTCCTCTAAAGGAAATTCTAGAATTACTACATTAAAGGCATACCCTCGGGTACCCTGGCCAAACGACTAAACAGTGGAACACACACCCGGGGTGGTTCCAGATCCAAGAAACGATCCCAACCATCATTTTATTATCACAATTTAATCACCTATGCAATTATAGTCATTAAATATAGTAACGACCTCAGCCACACGACACCCCAACATGGGTTCGTGGCATAAAAACACACAAAACACACGGAAGTTGGAAAAACAAACACCAAGCCACCTACCTTATACACCAACGAGCGGTATACCCAAACGTCGACTCTAGAAATTCCCAAGAACGACATAGATCTGATGATGAACAAAACTCGTTTAACCTCAAATAACTCCTGTTAGGAGAAGAATTGGTAAGAAGAAGCCAAGGAGATGGAAGCCCTTACCCGTGCGGTTCCAATGAGATCGTTCAAGGCAATAACTGATTCACTACTTGAAATAATAGATTTACCAACGGTTGAGAAATGTTGGGAAAGGCTGGACAACCGTTGGTATAACATATACCAACGGTTCTGCCAACCGTAGGTAAGTAAGCCGTTGGGAAAAACATTTCCCAACGGTTTACAGTAAACCGTTGGGATAGGGTGGATAAAGGTTACTCTATTCCAACGGTTCATTAAAACCGTTGGGAAAAAGATTTGCCAACGGTTTAAAACCGTTGGCACAAGGGCTTAAAATTATCATGTTTTTCCCAATGGTTTGTTAAACCGTTGGAAAAAACCCCACATCTACTCTTTCCCAACGGTTTTAAACCGTTGGGAAAAGTGTTTTACCAACGGTTTGTTGAACCGTTGGTAAAACTAATCCACAATTTCTATGCCAACGGTTTTGAACCGTTGGCATAGCCTCTGCTGGGCAAATCACCCAGCAGCTCCCCAATTTTCCCAGCAGCTCCCAACCAGGTCTCCAATTTGACCAGCACCACATCTGGTTTTGTGGGTTCCCTCTCATCTTTCAATCCAATTATTGTACCTGCAATAAACTAACACATACATATATAATTATTGTACCTGCAGTAACCAACTAACACTTACATATAGAGAACAAATTCATACACGTTTAACATATAATGGTAGAACTATACACATCCATAATTAAATTATAAACATACATAATTCATTTAGATTTCAATTTAAAATGTGGATGACAATTATATGTGGAATCTGGAAGTCAATTCATAATTTGATCTGTTTTTTGTATACCATATATTTTTACCTAAAGTAATGTCCGTTTTAAACATAATACATACACCTGGAGTGCTACCGTCCACAACGTGCCTCAGATTGAGGCGGGGTTGACTCATACACGTCACATATGACCCATGGATCGTTGTGCTAATGTATCGACACAATCCGAATGCGTTTGGTCGGTTTTCCGTATGCCAGTTGATGTTTTTCAATTAAAATGACGTACTTTTGAAACAAAATGCAGACACTTTGAGTGGTTCCGGCCACACCGCGCCTCAGATTGAGGCGGTGTTGACTCGTACACATCACATATGACCTATGGATCGTTCTCCTAAAGTTTCAATGGAAACCGAATGCGTTTGGTCGGTTTTCCGTATGTACTTAAATTGTTGTCCATTTTAAGCAAAAGAGACACAGTTAGAGCGGTGTCGGCCACACCGCTCCTCAGATTGAGGCGGGATTGACTCGTACACGTCACATACGACCCGTGGATCCTTTTCCTAAAGTATGGACACAATCCGAATGCATTTTCTCCGTTTTCCGTATGTCACTTGATGCTTTTCACTTAAAATGATGTCCCTTTGAAACAAAAGACAGACACTTTGAGTGGTGTCGGCCACACCGCGTCTCCAATTGAGGCGGGGTTGATTCGTACACGTCACATATGACCCATGGATCGTTCTCCTAAAGTTTCAACGGAAACCGAATCCGTTTCATCGGTTTTCCGTATGTACTTAAAATGATGTCCGTTTTAAACAAAAGAGAGACACTTAGACTGATCTCGGCCACACCATGACTTGGATTCATCCCGGGTCAGCTCGTACATGTCACATATGATCCATGGATCGTTGGGATAAATTATCAACAAATTTGGAATGCGTTTGGTCGGTTTTCCGTATGCCAGTTGTTCTTTTTCACTTATAATCCTGTCCATTTTAAACAAAAGAGACACAGTTAGAACGGTGTCGGCCACACCGCTCCTCGGATTGAGGCGAGATTGACTCGTACACGTCACATACGACCATGGATCCTTGTGATAAAGTATCGACACAGTCCGAATGCCTTTGGTCGGTTTTTCGTATGTCACTTGATGCTTTTCACTTAAAATGACGTCTTTTTGAAACAAAAGACCGACACTTTGAGTGGTGTCGGCCACACCATGTCTCCGATTGTGGCAGGGTTGATTCGTACACGTCACATATGACCCATGGATCGTTCTCCTAAAGTTTCAACGGAAACCGAATCCGTTTGGTTGTTTTTCCGTATGTACTTAAAATGGTGTCCATTTTAAACAAAAGAGAGCCACTTAGACTTATCTCGGCCACACCGCGACTCGGATTCATCCCGGGTTGGCTCGTACACGTCACATATGACCCATGGATTGTTGAGATAAATTATCAACAGATTCGGAATGTGTTTGGTCGGTTTTCCGTATGCCAGTTGATTCTTTTCACTTAAAATGACGTCCTTTTGACTTGAAACCACCGTGCAACATTCTAATTATTATTCGTGACGTGTACGCGCAGACGACACGTCAATCGGACGTGCGGTTTGCGCGGTACGGCTCAATATTCGTGTTTTAAGTGATGCGCGCGCTTCGTAAACGCGCATGAGGGGGGTCCAAACGGGCCGAACGATGTCGGAATGGCCTGAAATCAGACGAAAAATACGGGTGAGTGATTTCTGAAGTGGTCGACTAGACGACACGTCAATCGGACGTGTCCTGTGCCCGCGGTGACCGAGAACGCAGTTCGGGTGTCATAAACGGCCAGAACGGGCGTCCAATGGTCAAATTCATAGCGGAGTACCTCGGATTGAGCTGAAACCACCGTGGAACATTCTAATTATTATTTGTGACGTGTACGTGCAGACGGCACGTCAATCGGACGTGCGGTTTGCGTGGTACGGCTCAATATTCGTGTTTTAAGTGATGTGCGCGCTTCGTAAACGCACGTGAGGGGGGTCCAAACGGGCCGAACGATGTCGGAATGGCCTGAAATCAGAAGAAAAATACGGGTGAGTGATTTCTGAAGTGGTCGAGCAGACGGCACGTCAATCGTACGTGCCGTGTGCCCGCGGTGACTGACAACGCAGTTCTGGTGTCATAAACGGCCAGAACGGGCGTCCAACGGTCAAATTCATAGCGGACGACCTCGGATTGAGCTGAAACCACCGTGTAACATTCTAATTATTATTCGTGACATGTACGCACAGACGGCACATCAATCAGACGTGCGGTTTGCGCGGTACGGCTCAATATTCGTGTTTTAAGTGATGCGTGCGCTTCGTAAACGCGCGTGAGGGGGGTCCAAACGGGCCGAACGATGTCGGAATGGCCTGAAATCAGACGACAAATACGGGTGAGTGATTTCTGAAGTGGTCGAGCAGACGGCACGTCAATCGGACGTGCCGTGTGCCCGCGGTGACCGACAACGCAGTTCTGGTGTCATAAACGGCCAGAACGGGCGTCCAACGGTCAAATTCCTAGCGGACGGCCTCGGATTGAGCTGAAACCACCATGGAACATTCTAATTATTATTCGTGACGTGTACGCGCAGACGACATGTCAATCGGACGTGCGGTTTGCGCGGTACGACTCAATATTCGTGTTTTAAGTGATGCGCGCGCTTCGTAAACGCGCGTGAGGGGGGTCCAAATGGGCCGAACAATGTCGGAATGGCCTGAAATCAGACGAAAAATACGGGTGAGTGATTTCTGAAGTGTTCGAGCAGACGACACGTCAATCGGACGTGCCGTGTGCCCGCGGTGACCGACAACGCAGTTCTGGTGTCATAAACGGCCAGAACGGGCGTCCAACGGTCAAATTCATAGCGGACGACCTCAGATTGAGCTTAAACCATCGTGGAACATTCTAATTATTATTCGTGACGTGTACGCGCAGACGTCACGTCAATCGGATGTGCGGTTTGCGCGGTACTGCTCAATATTCGTGTTTTAAGTGATGCGCGTGCTTCGTAAACGCGCGTGAGGGGGGTCCAAATGGGCCGAACGATGTCAGAATGGCCTGAAATCAGACGACAAATACGGGTGACTGATTTCTGAAGTGGTCGAGCAGACGGCATGTCAATCGGACATGCCGTGTGCCCGCGGTGACCGACAACGCAGTTCTGGTGTCAAAAAAGGCCAGAACAGGCGTCCAACGGTCAAATTCATAGAGGACGGACTCGGATTGAGCTGAAACCACCGTGGAACATTCTAATTATTATTCGTGACGTGTACGCGCAGACGGAACCTCAATCGGACGTGCGGTTTGCACGGTACGGCTCAATATTCGTGTTTTAAGTGATGCGCGCGCTTTGTAAACGCGCGTGAGGGGGGTCCAAACGGGCCGAACGATGTCGGAATGGCCTGAAATCAGACGACAAATACGGGTGACTGATTTCTGAAGTGGTCGAGCAGACGACACGTCAATCGGACGTGCCGTGTGCCCGCGGTGACCGACAACGCAGTTCTGGTGTCATAAACGGCCAGAACGGGTGTCCAACGGTCAAATTCATAGAGGACGGCCTCGGATTGAGCTGAAACCACCGTGGAACATTCTAATTATTATTCGTGACGTGTACGCGTAGACGGCACCTCAATCGGACGTGCGGTTTGCGCGGTACGGCTCAATATTCGTGTTTTAAGTGATGCGCGCGCTTCGTAAACGCGCGTGAGGGGGGTCCAAACGGGACGAACGATGTCGGAATGGCCTGAAATCAGACGAAAAATACGGGTGACTGATTTATGAAGTGGTCGAGCAGACGGCACGTCAATCAGACGTGCCGTGTGCCCGTGGTGACCGACAACGCAGTTCTGGTGTCATAAACGGCCAGAACGGGCGTCCAACGGTCAAATTCATAGCGGACGGCCTCGGATTGAGCTGAAACCACCGTGGAACATTCTAATTATTATTCGTGACGTGTATGCGTAGACGGCACGTCAATCGGATGTGCGGTTTGCGCGGTACGGCTCAATATTCGTGTTTTAAGTGATGCGCGCGCTTCGTAAACGCGCGTGAGGGGGGTCCAAACGGGCCGAACGATGTCGGAATGGCCTGAAATCAGACGAAAAATACGGGTGAGTGATTTATGAAGTGTTCGAGCAGACGGCACGTCAATCGGACGTGCCGTGTGCCCGCGGTGACCGACAACGCAGTTCTGGTGTCATAAACGGCCAAAACGGGCGTCCAACGGTCAAATTCATAGCGGACGACCTCAGATTGAGCTGAAACCACCGTGGAACATTCTAATTATTATTCGTGACGTCTACGCACAGACAGAACGTCAATCGGACGTGCGGTTTGCGCGGTACGGCTCAATATTCGTCTTTTAAGTGATGCGCGCGCTTCGTAAACGCGCGTGAGGGGGGTCCAAACGGGCCGAATGATGCCAGTTGATGTTTTTCACTTAAAATGATGTCCTTTTGAAACAAAAGACATACAATTTGAGTTGTTCTGACCACACCGTGCCTCGGATTGAGGCGGGGATGACTCGTACACGTCACATATGACCCATGGATCGTTGTCCTAAAGCATCAACACATTTCGAATGCGTTTGGTCAGTTTTTCGTATGTCACTTTTTGTTTTCACTTAAAATCTTATGGAAATTCATATAGAATATTTTTATATCATATTTAGTATGGATTAGATTTTAGTTGATCGTGCTATGAAACATTTCAGAGCTAAGGAAATTAAGGAAGGTGGAGGGGATGTCCGGGGGGCTGTCCGGGGGGGCTGTCCGGTGGGTGTCCGGGGGGCTGTCCGGGGACCAAGGAGGAGGGTGGGGGGGCTGTGCGGGGTCTGTCCAGGGGGGTTTTTGGGGGTTGTCCGGGGTTGTTCAGGGGGCTGTCCGGGGGTTGTTCAGGGGGTTGTTCAGGGGGTTGTCTGGGGGTGTTCAGGGGGCTGTCCGGGGGGTGTTTGGGGGGTTGTCCGGGGTCCAAGGGGGGGGGGGGGGGGTTGTCCGGGGTCCAAGGGGGGGGGGGGGGGGTTGTCCGGGGGGCTATCCGGGGTCCAGGGTGGAGGGTTGGGGGCTGTACGGGGGGCTGTCCAGGGGGCTGTCCGGGGGGGGGGGGGGCTGTCCGGTGGGTGTCCGGGGGGCTGTCCGGGGACCAAGGATGAGGGTGGGGGGGCTGTGTGGGGTCTGTCCGGAGGGTGTTTGAGGGTTCTTCAGGGGGTTGTCCGGGGTTGTTTAGGGGGCTGTCCGGTGGTTGTTCAGGGGGTTGTCCGAGGTTGTTCAGGGGGTTGTCCGGGGGGTGTTTGGGGGGTTGTCCGGGGTCCAAGGGGGAGGGTGGGGGGGTTGTCCGGGGGGTTGTCCGGGGGGCTATCCGGGGTCCAGGGTGGAGGGTTGGGGGCTGTCCAGGGGGCTGTCCGCGGGGCTGTCCGGGGGGTGTTTGGTGGGTGTTCGGGGTCCAAGGGGGAGGGGGGGTTGTCCAGGGTCCAAGAATGAGGGGGGTTGTCCAGGGAGTTCTCAAACACACAACCACTAAAAGACAACAACATCCATAAAAACAGACAATATATAAAAATAACTCAACTCCAATACTATACTACGAGTCTAGATAAAACCAACAACTAGAATAGATTAAACATCAAATCTCAAGTCAAAAATGTAACGGATCAATATGTCCCACATCAACATCACCATCTCCATCATCATCATCATCATCGCCCTCGTCATCGTCCTCCTCATCGTCCTCACCCTCCACAGCGCCTTCCTCCTCGCCTTCGCCCTCCTCCTCGCCCTCCTCATCTCCCTCCTCTTCCGCATCAGACTGCTCGCCATCATCATCTTCAAGCTCGACATCGGCCTGACCACCACTGGAACTGCCACCTGGTGCACCATATATAGAATGTATCGACGACATGTATTCATCAATCGCTGAGCTGGCCTCTGCTGGAAGTGTTGGACGTAGAACTTCAATAAATTTCATAAATGCACTGTTTGCCCTTGCAGACTGTTATTCCATCTCTGTGGCCCTTTTCTCAGCCTGTTCTGCCTGTTCCCTAACTTGCTGCAGCTCGGTGGCACTACAACTCATACCTGAGGCAGGCCAATACCTCGTCGGGGCTATCCTAGGTCGGCAGCGTACTCTGCCAGAATGATCATCTCCCAACACCTGATGTAAGTGATCAGATGGCCCAAAATTGTCTGCTTCTTGGGCATCGAGGGCCTCTAAAGCATCCTGTTACAAATATAAATATATTGTTAAGTTACGAAATAGATATTAAAATATAAAATCAACAGATTAAAACTTACAATCTGCTGCTGAGTCGCTTCGTTGACAGCACGTCCATCCTTTTTTCGTCTACTCGAGCAAAACAGTTTTGCTCAAGGCACACGTCCTTCAATATTTTGTACTTGCCTCTACAATGACATTGAAAACAAAATTTATATAAAGACTTCAGCAAATAATTAAATAATTGAGGAAACAAAAGAAAATGTAAGTCGTAAAGAAAACTTATAAACAATTGTCATACCTGCTGCCTCTCATGATCCGACATCGTCGTGCGTCCTAGTGTATGGAGGTATTTTTTTGCATCAATGTTTTTTTTTATTTTTTCCAGATGATTCCTAAATAAAATTCGATAATTCAAAGGATAATATTAATGCAAAACTTGAAAGTTATTATTTAAATACCTCAAATGTAATTCATACCTTAAACTGGGTACTCGTCCAATGAGTAATCATCTGACGATACTGCTTTATAGGACAATCATCCACGACTGGTACCGCCTCTAACTCAGTGCCAACTCTAGCACGCCAGCCAATATACAGCTCATGCTTGTAGGCTCTCCAAAGCTCGCCTAAATCCTTTAGACGTTCCATTCGTGCACCCTCACCATCAGGAAAATTAAATCGAAGCTGAAATGAAAATATTAATTTATATAAATACAAAACAAATTCATGGCATTAAATACAACCGATTTTTTTACCCATATCTCTGCCCAATCTCTATCTTTGACCTCATGTGGCAAATTTCTCCACGACAGCGGGCTGACGGGAATGATGTCGGAGTATTTGGCAAGCGTCGCCATAAAACTCCGACATTGCTGCCCTGTTTTCTCAACCATCTGATTGTCTTCATTATATTCCACCATAACCTATGTGCGACGGTTCCACACCGAACGCATGCGTGTACGGCCCCGCCCCCGCCTCCTTTCAGTAGATGTATCTGTCATGAAAGAAAAACAAATATTTTATCAAAACATGTTATAATGAAAATAAATATTGCTATAAAAATTTGATAGGGTTTTATAAATATACCTGTGCTAGTCTGATCAATGAGTGGTGCCGGATCCACAGAACCTGATGGAACACCCTCTGGTGGAACAGGAGTCGAAGACGATGGAATATAAAAGCTCGGAGAGACAGAAGTAGAAGGAAAAGAAGATGGAACAACTGTATGACCTGATGCTGACTGGGGAGTGGGAATCATCATGGGATGTGAAAATGATGGGGCAGAAGATGCAGAAGGTAGCGAAAACATGGGAGGTCTAAATATCCCGTGTGTCCCTAACGACACACCGGGATCAGAATGTGGGAAGGCTGAAATGTCAGTGGGAGGGGCAGGGTCTAGTCGGGCACGCACAGCTCTATGTCCACCTCTGGTACGAACCCTCCTCGTACCACCGGCCTGAGTACTAGGACCAGTACTAGGCTCCTCGTCGAATAACTGTCGACGTAATGGTGGATCCTACAAAAAAGTTTACAAAAAAAATTAATCACATGACATTATATATTCTGTAAATATATATATATATTTGAAATAAAGTACTCACTATAGGCACTAATGGTGGAATGCCCATCTCCTCCATTCGACGATTGTTCTCCGCCATTTTTTTTCTTCGTCTCTCTTCAATTGGCTTCATTTCCTGCATTGGAAAACAAATATGTAATTAATTAGAAAAAGAAAATTAATGTGTAAACCAAAAAACTAAATATATGAGGGAATGAGGGGATTCATTGGTAATTTAGCTATCAATTGTTTTAGAAGAGCTTGAATGAATTTAATAAAACATACAAGTTGTAATGTTCACCAAGTTAGAAATATTGTTTGATTTGGTTTGAATACAGTTCAATTCCAAATTAGAAAATGCAATTCAAATAAAACAGCAACCAATAAACATTGAAAATTCACATAACGGTCAAGTCAGCTAAAACATATTTGTGATCAATACTAAATAAATATGAATATTACCAACCTTAACAACCCAACTCGAGGTAAACCAAAAGAATTGAGAACATGGATAAATGATTCTATATATTTCCAACCACAACTTCAGGTTCACAATCAACTCTGACAATTGAGCTATTGGAGTCATCAAAAGAAATAAATGGATTGGTTCCAATGGCAATAGGGACAGTGTCAATTCCATCATCAGCATCATCAAAAATATGTCTTGGAATTACTTCAACTACGACACCAAATTCAGGTTGAAGTTGATCTTTGACATAAAAAACTTGTTTAGCCATTGATGCCAACACATATGGTTCTTCGGTTGCAAGAGTGCGGGTCATATTAATTACTCGAAATCCACAATCATCAATAAATGTGCCATGTCTCGTCATCGAATCAAACCAATGGCATTTCATCATTGTGACTCGTCCATGAGAGTAATAATCCAATATTATTATTTTCTCAACGACTCCATAATAACCCACATTTTCAAGTCGCGGTCTACTATCTGATGCGCTGGCATAACAATCTGTTGTGGCAGTAACCATAATACCATCATGTTGTGTTCTCATGTTTTTGGCTCGTTCAGTGACAATAAATCTGTACCCATTGATAACAATTGATTTACAGTCACGAACCACGGTATTAGGACCAAAAGCCAAAGCTCTTATTTCCTCAGAGACAGAGTCAGCAGACAAACTCAATACCTGCAATATAAATGACAGTTAAACTTAAGTAAATATTGAAATAATTAATTTAAACAGTAATATTTTTACCTTCAATTTTAACCAAGCGGAAAACTCTTTGCTATGCAAAGTCTCTCTCCTTCTCAAAGATAAAGAATGATGCTTCTTATTTATCATTGTTTTATGTTCCCTGTAGATAAAAAAATATGAATAGTTTAACAGATATTTATGTAAGATATACATATTCAATTTTGTTACCTGATATAGTCATCGAACAAATCACAGTTGAACAAAACTGTGCGATGTGCCATCTCCCGCTCTTCATGGCTTAATGTCTTCAATGTATACGATCCAGGAATTCCTCCTGTTTGAGGAAGTGATGGAAAACTGGGTTCAATTTGCTCATATTGTTCTTCTTCATTTCTCATTGGTCTGTTCATTCTTGTAGTAAGATCAGACAAATACATTGAACAGAAATCCATACATTCTTGAGCTAAGTAACCGTTCACGATAGAACCTTCGGGATGATTCTTGTTTCGAACATAAGAATTTAATGTGAACATATTTCTTTCAGTTGGATACATCCAACGAAAAGAAACAGGTCCTCCGAGAAGTATTTCAGTTGGAATATGGACAGTCAGATGCAACATGCATGTGAAAAATGATGGGGGAAATATTTTCTCCAACTCACACAAAATTAATGGGGCATCTGTCAACATTTTTTTCAAGAAAGACTTGGACAACTTCTTAGCACAAAGATCTCTAAACAAATGGCACAACCGAATAACACCCACCCTTACATTATTGGACAAAAGATGACGGATTGCTATTGGAAGCAACTCATGCAGTAGAACGTGATAATCATGAGTCTTCAAAGATTTTAGCTTCAACTCTCTTCTGTTGACCCGTTTAGATATGTTGCTTGAATAGCCATCAGGAACTCTAATAGTCTCTAATACTTCCAAAAATTGTTTTTTTTCAGTAGGTGTCATCACATAAGAAGCACATGGAAGTTGCCATTTATTTTCACTGATATGCACAGGATGCAATTCTGGTCTGATGCCCCAATCCACCAAGTCACGTCGAGATCGTAAATCATCTTTTGTCTTCCCCTTGACATTTATAAGAACTGAAAGCAACATTTCACATATATTCTTTTCAATATGCATTACGTCTAATAAATGACGTAGCAAATTGGTTGACCAATAAGGCAAATCAAAAAAGATACTCCTCTTCCTCCAATTGTAACAGGTTTCTGTGGAAACATTGTTTCTCTTTCCAGATTTCATTTGACCCTTCCCGAACGAAAAACTGAAATCTTTCAATTCATTAAGCACATCAGTTCCAGACATACGCTGAGGTGGATCATCGGTCTCTATAGTATTATCAAATCTTCGACGATTCATTCTATATGGATGATCCTTTGGCAAAAATCGTCGATGTCCCATAAAACTGAAACTACAATGATGTTTCAGTCTTCTGGATCGTGTATTCTTCATACAAACTGGACATGACAGTTTCCCCTTCGTGCTCCATCCAGACATCATTGCATAAGCCGGAAAATCATTGATTGTCCACATAAGCGCAGCGCGCATCTGAAATATGTCTTTCGAACATGCATCGTATGTGCGCACACCCACATCCCAAAGAAGCTTCAACTCTTTTATTAAAGGTTGCATGTATGCATCAATATCAATGCCGGGATCAGAAGGACCAGATATGAGTATACTCATGAAAGTGAAAGATTTTTTCATACACAACCATGGGGGAAGATTATAAATGTGCATAAAAACGGGCCATGTGCTGTGCGAAGTAAGCATCTGCCCAAACGGATTAAAACCGTCGCATGAAAGACCCAGCCTCACATTACGCACGTCAGCTGCAAAATCAGGATGTCGAGAATCAAATCTATTCCATGCAAATCCATCTGCAGGATGAACCAACTCATCATCAGTCTTCTTTCTCTTGGTATCATGCCATCTCATTTTTATTGATATGTCATCAGACATAAAAAGATTCTGGAGTCTGGGGATCAATGGAAAGTGCCACATTACTTTCTGTGGAACGCGGGATGGTGTTCCATCAGATTTTGACTTCCAGCGGGATGTGCCACATTTTATACATTCATTTCGTTCAGCGGTTTCCTCCCAGAATAAACTGCAATCTTTCGGGCAAGCATGAATTTTGTTTCTTGAAAATCCAAGTTCCTCAACTAACTTCCATGCCATATAGTGGTTTGAGGGAATATCTGCATCATCTGGAAGTAAATCCTTCAAGAGGGTAAGAATGTAATCGATTGCTGTATTAGAAATCCCATACATAGTTTTCCCATGAAATAATCAGATTAAAAATTCCAGCTTTTTCATTTTATCGCATTGTCGATATACTGGAGTCGTGGTAGCATCATTCAATTTTTTCACCCTATCAATATCATCATTTTCACTAGATGCATCAGCTGTACTCATATCGAAGTCTTCTTGAGTCGAAACCCTTTCTTTTTCATGATGACGAATAAACGGAAACCGATCATCTAACAAATTCTCCATTCCAGTCTTTTCATTTCGATCATCACCAATTTGAGATTTCTTTTTCTCCCCATTGTGATACCACAGAAAGTAGTTTGCTTGAAACCCATTTTTGGTTATGTGGTAGCTGACTTCTTCACGGCTCAACCAAGGTCTACCAACACAATTGGAACATGGGCAGTGTATGCGACCACTATCTGAAGCATTGTGAAATGCAAAATCTATAAAGCTCTCCAAATTGTTTTGAAAATCGTCTGAGATCCGATCGGTTTCATACATCCAACTTCTGTCCATTCTGTAAAAAGAATTTATATAAGTCATTTTGTCATAAACAATTCAATAGGCATTAACTATAATAGAAAATACATTTAAGTAAACGATAAAGGAAGAAAATAATCAAGGTATCAACTACAAATGTCAAAAAAACATACAAATGTGTTATTGAAAAAATGTAAAACCAACAAGAACTTAATGTGTTATATCACATAACAGCATGACTCATCCCATAACCATATTAGTAGGGTATCATGAACATGAATACCATCAACCTTGTGCCATCCTCCTACCCTACATGACCCCAACCACATGCCACATCTTATTATAGCCTTATCACATCACACCTCAATGAAAAACACTAGGGAAATCATAGTACATCTCACCTGAAGACACATGGACAATCACATCGCATCTTGCCTAAAAACACATGTTCAATCACTTTTGAAGGAAGAGTAGGGAAGACATGGTAGCTATCCAAACATATAACCACCATCCTAGATATTAGAAAAAATACTCATAACTCAAAACCTCTGATCGTTGGTAAGTTTATCCAACTCTGGTTGGGAAATGTGTAGAAATAACATAAAAATACATGATATATAGATATCACAAAATACTCAACCTATGGGTTCACATTAACTACATAATCACACACTTCACTACTACCATAAAACACATAAACCACACCACCACCACACAAGACGCATAGCATTGGAATATAATTCTACATTCAATAAGTCTATCTATGGAATTATCATAAGAATCCATGTATCAATTGGAATATAATTCTACATTCAATAAGTCTATCTATGGAATTATCATAAGAATCCATGTATCAATTGGAATATAATTATACATTCAATAAGTCTATCTATGGAATCCCTCCCTTGGATCCATGTATCACCCATGGCTTAATCAATATTCAAAGAAATGAGTCTATCCGTGGAATTCCACTGTGAATCCATTTATCACATAAAGCGTATAAGTTAATAGAAACAAGATTATATACCTGGAATCCTAATAGAATCCATGTATCACTATTTACTATTAATCATTTAATGAATTCCATTTCATTTAAACAATTCATTAAACATACCAAGGTCAAAAACAAAGGTATTTAATACAACTCACCTCAAAATGGCGACTCAATCAAATAATAACCTGAAAAGAATGAAGCTTCATTTACTCATTTTGTAATGACAAGATAATGAGATTCCCTTGCTTAATCAATCAATTCCATATCATGGTCTCAACATAACTCATAATGGCTAGCAATTCAATGAAAATTCAAGCACTCACATGGGAATTTTTAATAGAACACTCCTAACAAGACTATAAAGATATCACATGCATTAGTTATAATATATCTAACATGGTAACATAAAATATAAGATAAATTCAATCCAATTTCATAGATTCATAGCATAGTCTCTACTTTACTCACATTGGCAAGGCAATACAATTAAAACATGTGTTAAAAAATAATTGGCATTCATGTGTTAAAAGGGGAATGCAAACCATAAAATACCCATAATTAATTTAATTTACAATTCAATTCAGAAATCGAACAATCAATTCGATTTATATAACCTTTCACAAATGACATACCATGTTCAAGGGGTAAAATCCAAAAAGGAATTTTCAAGAAAACTCACCCTTAGGCTGGTCCGGCAGGCAGTAGCTCCAAAATCACCTAAACTGATGGGAAAAATGAAAATAGGTTTAAATACTATCCAAACATTTGAATACGTTTTCAAATAAAGAAGAAGAATAACCTGAAGAAGACCTGGAAGATTCAAGGCTGGCAGTACCTCCAAAATCGCCTAAATCGGCTGCTGCTCCCGTTTTAGGGTTGTGTATCGCGAATGGGGGAGAGAACAGGCGGCTGGGAATTTGGGGAGAACCTTTGCCAACGGTTCTTAAAAACCGTTGGCATATGTATATCTATCCCAACGGTTCTAGAGAACCGTTGGGAAAAACCTGCAAAAACCTATATCTATACCAACGGTTCTCATGAACCGTTGGCAAAAACCTCCCCAAAGACATCTTTACCAACGGTTCTCATGAACCGTTGGGAAAAAACCTCCCAGCCACATCTATGCCAACGGTTCATTAGAACCGTTGGAAAAAACCTCCTTCACCAACGGTTCTATCAAACCGTTGGTATGTAACTGTTGGGAAAGACCAGCATTCCAGTAGTGATTCTAGACGAACACTCGGTGGATCATCAAAGGTTCGACCTCCTCATTTGGCTCCAAAATGGCTCAAATGCCTCCTCTGCCAAATGAGGAGGCTACTACCTATTTTATACCGAAAAAACAAAGTACACGGTGTGTACTTCTGAGTACATGGCATGTACTTCCTTCATTTAACTGTTCCTCTGGCAGCACTGCCACACTATTCATTTGTCGACATGAGTACATGACATGTACTCTTGAGTACACGACGTGTACTGTCGCCCAGCTGGCGGCTACTCCACCGCCTTACTGTTTAGGCATGCCGATTTACTACACGGCGTGTAAAGGACCACTACACAACGTGTAGTCAGTTACTACACCCCTCATCACCGACATGGCTACACGCCCCATGTACCCATCCCCCACATCCAAAAGTACACGACGTGTAGTTCCAAAATTTAGGATTTTCCCTTATTTTCCTTATTTTCTCAAAACCACTTAAGGAAAAGGAAAAATAAGTAGCCCGTACCTCAAAAATATGAACCGAGTTCTTACAAACTTCCCCCCTTATAACAATTCATCCCTGAATTTCCCTTCCAAGGGTGGTGAAGATATAGCTCAAAACAGCTCTGGCCACTGAGCATGTACGTCAGCCTCCCGCTCCCAGGTCTCGTCCTGTACTCGGCCATGCTGCCATAGCACCCGTACGAGAGGAACTGACAGGGCTCATAGAACCTTCGTTCTCCTATCAACGATACGAATCAGATGCTCCTCAAAGGAAGCATCTGCCTCTAGCTCAACCTCCTCTGGATGAAAGGTGTGAGACGAGTCTGCATGATAGCGGCGCAACTGAGACACATGGAAGACATTGTGCATGGATTGGTACCACTATGGTAACTGCAACCGATAGGCAACCAGCCCGACTCTCTCCAGAATCTCAAATGGCCCCACATACCTCGGTGAAATCTTACCCTGTCTCCTGATCTGCTTGTGTCCCAGCCTCGGCGAAACATGCAGAAAAACCCGATCCCCGACCACGAACTCTAAAGGTCGTATGCGGCGATCAACATAAGACTTCTGACGAGACTAAGCGGTAGCCATCCGCTTCTGAATCAACTGGACCTGCTCAGATGTCTCCTGAACGAGCTGTGGACCCAGTAAAGTTGTCTCACCTGTCTCTAACCATAACAAAGGTGATCAACATGACCTACCATATAAAGCCTCATATGGTTCCATCTCGATAGTTACCTGAAAACTATTGTTATAGGCAAACTCAACTAAGTATATATGCTTCTCCCAAGAGCCCCCAAAGTCTAGGATGCATGCGCGCAACATGTCCTCTAGCACCTGTATCGTCCGCTCTGACTGACCATCTGTCTGAGGGTGGTATGTTGTGCTCAGAAGCACCTGTGTACCCAGCTCCCTCTGAAAACTCTGCCAGAAACGAGACGTAAAGCAGGCGTCCCTATCTGAAATGATAGAATGAGGGACCCCATGAAGACAGACGATCTCTCGGATATACAGCCTTCCAATCTCGTCAACACCGAAGGTCTCCTTGATCGGAAAGAAGTGAGCTACCTTCATGAGTCTATCCACAACAACCCACATGATGTCATTGCCATGAGGTGACCTCGGAAATCTCGTCACGAAATCCATCGTGAAATCATCCCATTTCCACTCTGGAATGGGTAACTGCTGTAAAAGCCCAGCTGGCCTCTGGTGCTCCGCCTTTACCTGCTGATAGTTGGAACACCTCGTAACAAAACTGGCTATCTCTTTCTTCATACTCGGCCACCAGTACTAATGCCTCAAGTCACGGTACATCTTGGTAACCCCGGGATGAACTACCCAAGCTGAAGCATGAAACTCGTGCATCAACTCCTTGCGTATATTCCCTGGAACCCATACTTTTACATGGAAACCCAGGACCTCATCATCGCCTATAGTCCATCCAGAAGAAGGGTCCCCACTTGCCACCGACTCCCATAGACTAGGCCTTATGAATCAGATAGCTGTCTCATCCTCACTCTGTCCAGGAGGGTAGAAGTCACAACTAAGGAGGAAAGATAAGTCTGCCCCTGACTGTCGTGCACCTCTAGATGCATCTCAGAGAACAAGGCCATGAGATTCCACTCACCACTGGCCTCCTACACCGCCTGTATCTGAGTTTTCCTGCTCAGTGCATCAGTGACTGCATTACCTTTACCAGATGTATAGGCAAGCTCAAAATCAAAGGACTGTAGGTACTCGACCCACCTCCTCTGCCTCAGATTCAAGTCACGCTGAGTAAAGATATACTTGAGGATTTTGGGGTCGGTGAAAACCACACAATTCTCTCCTAATAGATAATGTCTCCAATAGCGCAATGAATGAACAACTGCAGCTAACTCGAGATCATGCGTTGGGTAATTCCTCTCATGTGGCCTCAACTTCCGAGACCCGTGTGAAACAACTCAGTCTCCCTGCATCAACACTGCTCCCAGCCCAATACCTAATGAATCACAGTAAACTGTATAGCTCTTCCCCTGCTCTGGGTGTATCAGGATCGGTGATGAAGTCAACCTTCCCTTCAGGTCCTGAAAAGATGTCTCGCAAGCTTCTGACCAAATGAACTTCACACCCTTCTTAGTCAAACCCATCAACGGTACTGTTAAGCGGGAGAAGTCCTATATAAAGCGTCTATAGTAACCAGCCAGCCCTAAGAAACTCTGTATCTCAAACACGTTCTTAGGATGCTCCCAGGAAACTACTGCTCTCACCTTCTCTGGGTCTACTGCAACTCCTGCCTCTAATATAATGTGACCCAAGAAGTGAATCTGGTCCATCCAAAAGTGTCACTTTGAGAGCTTAGCATATAGCCCATTCTCTCTCAGTGTACTCAGTACGATCTCAAGATGGGTGACATGGTCATGTTGAGTGCGAGAGTACACCAAGATGTCGTCCACGAATAATACCACAAAATAATCAAGGTACAGATGGAACACACGATTCATCAGAGCCAGGAAAACTACTAGCGCATTCGTCAGTCCAAACGGCATAACCGTATACTCATACAGACCATATCTGTTCTGAAAAGCTGTAAGCGGTAAATCCGATGGCCTCACGCGCAACTGATGATATCCGGATCTCAAGTCAATCTTCGATAACACTCGTGCTCTAAGAAGCTGATAAAAAAGATCATATATCCTTGGAAAGGGATATCAGTTCTTAACCGTCAACTGGTTCAGCTTCCGATAATCCACGCAAAGTATGAGGGTACCGTCTTCCTTCTTCATAAAAAGGACGGAGAACCCCAAGGAGAAGTACTGGGTCAGATAAATCCCTTTGCCTTCAACTCCTCTAACTACCTCTTGAGCTCTTGCAGCTCATGTGTAGCCATCCTATAAGGAGGAATGGACAACAGTGCTGCTCCTGGCACAAGCTCAATAGAGAAATCCACCTCACACACTGGAGGTAGACCCGAAAAGTTGTCCAGGAAGACATCCCTGAAATGATCAACGACTGGAGGGAAATCTGTCTGACAAGTCCCCTGATCATCCAGATATAAACTCGCAATCTGGGTTGTGACTCCACCTCACCCATGATGCTCTGGTCCTGCTCGACTTGCCTGAACATTCCACTCGCCCTTGTATAGAAACTCTCCGCCCTCTGGTGACGTGAAACACACCCTGTAACGATAGCAGTCTACAAAGGCTCAATAGGGAACCAACCAGTCCATCCCAAGAATGACGTCATATCTCGTCATCTCTAAGACATAGAGGTCCCAAAGAAATTGACACCCACCAACCTCAAGGGGGAACTCCTTGCACTGACGCACACCAGCCGTTCTAGTCCCCAACGGTGTGTCTAGCATCATGATATTAGAAGAAGAAGAAACATAGAGACCAAGGCTCTCCACAACTGGTACAAATATGAAACTATGTATAGAACTCGTATAAAAAAGTACTGAAGATAAGACAGAAGATATAAGAATAGTACCTATGACTGTCGAAGGTCTGGGATCCAGCTCCTGCTGGGTCTATTGCACTGCATATGCCTGCCCAGTGCCGCGACCCTGCGACACAACCTGGCTACCCTGAGCTATCCCACCCTACTACCTCTGAGATCCTGGTGTCTGGCTATGACTACCATGACCACCATCTCTGACTGTACACCCTGACGTATTCCAGTTCTCAGACTGGTAAGAATCCACTGGTCCTGCTCCCGCATGCGGAGTCTGCACAGAACCCCTCTCACTAGCCACTGATGGAAACGACCTGTAAAAGAGCTGCAGATGACCCAAATTGCCGCAATCTCGACACTCCACTAGATCTCATGGACACTGTGGCCTCTTGTGCTCCTCTATACCACACTGGTAGCACATAACCTAGCCACCTGAAGCATTCTTATGACTAGTACTGCCGCCCTGAGAGAAGTCCATCTGTCTCTTCCTCTTTCCAGCAGAAATAATACAAGTAACTAGTGCTGAACTGCCCTGGCCCACACCACTAGATTCCCACAAGTTACTCTATTTAATCAGCACCTGATTCACAATAGCGTGTACTGAAGACAACCTGAAAACATTCACCAGCGCTCAAATGTCATACTGAAGACCATCCTCAAAACGTCTGGCACTCAACGTCTCGTCACCCACCAGCACGGGTGCAAAATGATGAAGCTCAGTGAAATGGGCAGAATAGTCCATCACCGATATAGCGCCCTACTGCAGATTCATGAACTCTCGAGCTCTATCTACCCTCAGAATCTCTGG
Source organism: Viscum album (assembly GCA_963277665.1). NCBI lineage: Eukaryota > Viridiplantae > Streptophyta > Magnoliopsida > Santalales > Viscaceae > Viscum > Viscum album. The sequence continues at coordinate 140,107,991 of OY728136.1, forward strand.
GAAAAAGAATTCATTGAAGACTGCATGAAAATCTTCCCACACCATGTCTCTGTGATGCTATGACTGGGTGGTAACATCCCACCACCTATTGGCAGAATATCGCAACATGTAAGTCGCGAGCTTGACCCTCCGCCCTGGAGGCATTTCAAGACGCTCGAAAATAGTCTACATCGACCCCAGACAAGACTCCGTAGCCTGTGGTCTGCCATCCCCTGAAAACGTAGGCGAATGCTTCTTCTGAAAGATATGTGTCAGCTCGACCATAGATGTGGCAGCCTGCGGTGCTTTCTAAAAGGTCTTCATGAACTGCATAAATCCCTCACGGAACTACGCCTATATGCCTATTTCCGGTATAGCAGCTAGTGCTGCATCTGGATTTGCTGGTGGATCAACTGGTAGCCCATGTTCCACCATCTCTGGAGTATAGTCATCGCCGCTCTCCTGGAGAACAACACGCGGTCGTCTAGGCGGCATGACACTACAAGGTCAAAGGCACACCTTAGATTCAATATTATTAATATTTAAAGCAAAGGAACCACAAAGGGAACAAGAGGAAGAAGGCATTTAAAAATTTTCAAAACAAGACTACACGGTGTGTATACTGTCTACACGGCATGTACTTGACTTTCCTTCCCCTACCTGGGTCCTTAAACACGGCTAATCCACACGGCATCCGTTCAACAAAAACTACATAGTGTGTATAATATCTACACGGCGTGTATGGTGTTATTTTACAACTGCCCGTGTCGTCTGTGACACGGCCAACTACTCGGCTTGAAACTACACGGTGTGTTACACCTGCACACGGCATGTACACCACCCTATTTCCCCGCCACACGGCTAAGTCCACATGACCTGTCCTCAGACAAGACTACACAACACGTCCCAAAGGTACACGGCGCGTTCCAGGAGGGGTGACACCGACCCGTGTTGTTAGTTACATGGCTGAGTCCCCAGGTCACACTACACGACGTGTGCATCATTTACACGACATGTTCTGTACAGGAGTTCACCGACCCGTGTTGTTAGTGACATGACCGGACTCCGGGTCAACACTACATGGAGTGTTTTACCCAAGCCTTTCCCTACCCCGTGTCGCTGCCCACACGGCTTGTGACACGGAAAGAGACTACACGGCGTGTACTCAAAAAGTTTTTTTCCTTCCCGAACAGAAGGTCATACACGGCGTGTATAAAGATACTACACAGTGTGTATACTGGGTTTCCGGATAGTATACCTCATAAACTTCCCCAAAACCCAGAAAATACCAAAAAACAACACCTAAGTGTCAAATTCCGACCCGTGAGGGCCCATACTCCCCACGAATAAAAGTCTGACATCTTCTCTGTGTTATAACAAAATAATCAGTCAATGAGCCACCAAATTCCGATAAATGGGGGGCCATACTCCCCAAAAACCGAAGTTTGGTGTTCATTATATAAACAAGATCACATAAAATTACCCTATCACACAACATGTATTTTATCAGAGCAGCTATCACAATAGCATGCTTTTCTAGCACAATAACTATCACAACATCATGCAATTTCTAATGCACCTACATGGCATGGAAACTATGCATGACATGTGATATCTAGCATGTGCCTATATGATGCATGAGATGACATACCCTCATCCCATCGGGTTACAACTAAATAGAACCCACAGATAAAATATAACAACACGATCTCAAGTGAGTCACCCAATGGTGAACACAAATCAACTGTAAATTGAAAAATCAATAAAATTGCAATCATGAGGTAAATTTGATTTTCCATGTACGTGGGCTAGCTACGCCCGGGCACAACTTATTACCAACTACCGTTCATCCTATACCTGACTACATCTCCAAATAGTAAGTCAAAGTAAAGAAACCACCTCTGATACCACTTTATAACGTCCCCAACCCGGGTTCCACGCAACGGGTGCCCCGAATCCAGTCCGTCACGTGACCTCAAGCACATTTCCCCAAATGCCAGAGCCTGCCGACTAGAAGCGAGGGCCCATGTCTGATAGTGGGGAAACTATGCCCTCATTTTTCAAAGTGTAGCACAGTGTAATACAGAATACACCATACATCAAACAATGGAAGCAATAAACCATACACAACTGAAATAATCAACAGCAGTGGATATAACCAATAGTATAAAAATTATGATGCTACATGTCTCAAGTTCAAAGAAAACAGCTAGAACATGTTATACATCAATACAGTACAGCAAAGCAAGAAAACAGCTGGCAGCGGCATCGCCAGCCTAGGCTCGGTCCCATGCCCTCCTACTCCACAGCAACAGTCAAGTACCTGTATAAGGACTCTTGCCTCTATCCACACCTGTAGAAACATAATCTGTTTGGGCCGAAAAGCTTGACCCAAATAGGGCGTGAGAAATATATCTCAGTAGGCACCCACCAAAGGCCCGTGCCCAACTGCGTGTAAGCATGCAACAATAGTGTGAAGTAGTAAAATGCAATAAAGTAATAAGTAATCAAAAGTAACTAATTAACAGTTATATTTCCATTTTATTATCCATTTAATTCATTTAATTTAAAATACCACCATAGTGAATATTCTAAATAACCAGCTAATGTCCTCAGACATGTAAACCCCTACCCTCAGGTGAAGAGTATCCAACACAAGAATCTTCCCTCAGGCATAACAGAGTTTTCCCTCAGGCGTAGGTAGTGTCGCCCACAGGCACAGAGTCAGCTACCCACATGCACAGAAGAAGTTTCCCTCTGGCTGAATTAACTACTACCCAAAGGCTAAATAGTGCAGTGCCCACAGGCTAATCACAACAACGCCCTCAGGCTAAACAGGTAACTGGGCCATGCCCAACATGTCAAAATGCAGTAAACAAGAAATTACTCTCAAGGCAATTCTATAATTACTACATTAAAGGCATACCCTCGGGTACCCTGTCCAAACGGCTAAACAGTGGAACACATCCCTGGGGTGGTTCCAGATCTAAGTAATGATCCCAACCAGCATTTTATTATCACAGTTTAATCACCTATGAAATTCTAGGAATTAAATATAGCAACGACCTTAGCCAAATGACACCCCAACATGGGTTCATGGCACAAAAACGCACAAAACACACGAAAGTTGGAAAAACAAACACCAAGCCACCTACCTTATACGCCAAAAAACGGTATACCCGAACGTCGACTCCAGAAACGCCCAAGAACGACATAGATATGACGAAGAACAAAACTCTTTTAACCTCAAATAACTCCTGTTAGGAGAATAATTGGTAAGAAGAAGCCAAGGAGATGGAAGCCCTTACCCGTGCGGTTCCAACGGGATCATCCGAGGCGAAAACCGATTCCAGACGAACACTCAGCGGATCTTCAAAGGTTCGGCCTCCTCCTTTGGATCCAAAACAGCTCAAATGCCTCCTCTGCCAAATGAGGAGGCTACTGCCTGTTTTAAGCCAAAAAAACAAAGTACACGATGTGTACTTCTGAGTACATGGCATGCACTTCCTTCATTTAACTGTTCCTCTGGCAGCACCACCACACTGTTCATCTGTCGACATGAGTACACGACATGTATTCCCGAGTACACAGCGTGTACTGTCGCCCAGCTGGAGGCTACTCCACCGCCATACTATTTAGGCCTTCCGACTAACTATACGGCGTGTAAAGGACCACTACACAACATGTAGTCAGTTCCTACAACCCTCGTCTCCGACATGGCTACACGCCCCGTGTACCCATCCCACACGGCCAAAAGTACATGGCGTGTGGAAAAGTACACGGTGTGTAGTTCCAAAATTTAGGATTTTTCCCCATTTTCTTTATTTTCTCAAAAAAAATTAAGGAAAAGGAAAAAGAAGAAGCCCATACTTCAAAAATAAGAATCAGGTTCTTACAGGTGTTCCCAACAACCACCAACAAGGCTACCCGAATCGAACATGATTATACCATCACACATCCAATTTCTTGTGAATCATTATTCGAGACCCATATTCCATGAATCGATTTACCTACATCATCACTGCTCTAAGTCCATTCTGGGAAGCATCAAAATAAACCATATACTTCTCACCTGGCTCAGGTAGGATTAAGTTTGGTACTGAGGTCAAATGTGTATTCAATTCTAGGAAATAATTATCACAAGACTATGACCAGTCAAATGTTATCCCATTCTTGGTCAAGCCTGAAAGTGGAGCTTCAAAATGGGAAAAGTCATGAATGAATCTATGATAATATCCATCCAACCCTAGAAAGCTACATATATCGAATACATTCTTACACTACTCAAAAGAATCCATTTCTTGTAAATTATATGGGTCCTCTAACATGACTTCCTCTAAGATGATGTGACATAATAAGTGCACCGGATCAATCCAAAAATGACACTTAGACAGATTGGCATATAGATGATGCTCTCTCAGTGTAATCAGAATGATATCAAGTCACTAATTGAAAAAAACCCTATACTAACGGTTTGGAGGGATATTATCTATTATGGTGTTGGTATATAACTACACCAATTGTTTTAGGAAAACCATTGGTATAGGTAATATGAAAAACCTAAACTAAAGGTTTATTAAAACCATTGTTATAGGTAATGTAAAAAATAAAACCTAGATTGGTTTTGATCGCAACACCTCCCATTTATAATCGAAAGACCTAACCACTAACCTAAGATGAATTTTTTGAACATAATTTTAAAAATATATATTTATATTTATAAGTATTTTACCTTTAGATGTTATTATTCAAAATAATCCATAAAAAATATGGGTACCTATACCAACAATTTTGAGAACCATTGGTATTGGTTTTTTGATTTTTTGAGCTATAAAAACTGTTTTGGGAAAAAATTGGAATAAGGTGGACCAATACCAATTATTTTTCCAAATCCATGGGTATAAGTCTATATAAGTGACCTATACAAACAATTTTGGCCAAAAACATTGGTATATGGTATCCCCATGGTATCTAAACCAACAGTTTTTCCAAAACCATTAGTATGGGGTCTCTCTAAAATACCTATACCAATGGTGTTCCAAACTGTTGGTATAAGTCCAATGGTGTAACTCCTATTTATAGTAGTGAGATGTTGGGAATGATCATGATGAGTCTTATAGTCGACCAAGATGTCATCCAAAAACACTACCACAAATTGATCCAAGTATAGATGAAAGATTCTACTCATCAAGTCCATAAAAACAACTGGCTTGTTTTTTAACCCAAATGAAATTATGACTAACTCATATAGGCTATAATTTCTTCTTAAGGCAGTCATTGGTATATCAGAAGTCTGAAATCTCAATATATTATACCCCAATCTCAAGTCTATCTTGGAAAAGATGCAAAATCCTCTCAACTTGTCAAAAAAATTATCAATATGTGGAAGAGGATACTAGTTCTTCACTATCATCCTATTCAAGTTACAATAATCAAAACATAAGCACAAACTCCCATCATCCTTCTTGGAAAACATAATCGGTGAACAAAAAGGTGACATACTCATATGGATAAATCCCTTATCCTCCAACTCTTCCATCCAAGTCTTGTTCTCTTGAATATCTATTGGTTCCATTATGTATAGTGTAATAGAAACTAGCTCAGCCCCTGACATGAGTTGAATGGTAAATTCCATATCTCTCTCAGCTGGAAATCATGAGAATTATTCAGGAAATACTTCCTGAAACTGGTCCACTACAGGTGGAAGGAAATCCTTATCTATACCTCCATCATCCAACAATAGACTTGCAACCTGGGTTATGAGCTCTCCCAATTACTAAGTAATTGACCCTTCTCGGTCTTCTTGGATATCCCACTCTCCATGGTGATCATAACTATCTCCCTTAAAAGACATAAAATTCAATCACCTATGATAACAATCCATCTGGTCTTGGTATGATACTAACTAGTCCATACATAGAATTTGGTCAAAGCCTGGCATCTCAAGAATATAGAGATCGCACAGAAAATGATACTCTACAACATCGGGAGAACACCCCTTGCACAAACAAATGTCTCTCGATTATACTCCAAGAGGTGCATCTATCTTCAAAACCCCAATCAAGAACTCCACTTCCAAGATCAAACCATTCACAAGTTTTTTATATATAATGGAATGAGTGGAACTAGTATTGAATAAAGCACTAGATAAAGTAGAGTCTATAAGAATAGTTCCTACTACTGTCGATGGTACATCCTCGCTATCCACAAGTGTAGGTTTAACCACATGAAACTTTCCTACACCTCTTCCCTATGATTCAATATAACTCACCTGAGCTACACCACTTGATTAATACAAGAACTATTTCCTAGAAGTACTGCATCCACTACCTCTAACACCTCGTCCAATAGAACTCCAACTACGAGACTAATATGGTGAAGAAGATCCCTTACCGCACCCTATTTATGTCTATCTATTGTATCACTACTCATCAATCAATAGGTCCTATATGAATTCTATAGACGTATCATCTTCCCTCAAGATCATAAATCTACTAGTGGTTGGGGGAACTGTCTACGGAAGTGTCCCAACCTACCACACCGGTGAAAGATTAGTCAAGTAAGGTCCTGAGAAACTGATCCATCTATCTATGCACCCCAATTCCAACTTCCTTGACTAAAGATGTCATAGAGATGCTTTCTGATCTTGGGGGGTTACACCTCTTGATCATATAGTTTCAACTATATATATTGAAATGGAATCCTGATCGAGTTTCCCCTTAGCTATGAGATCCTAATCCAACTCCATATCAAACTTCTTTAACATAAGAAGTTTAACCTAGGACTTAATTTCATAATTAATACCATCCTCAAAATGCCTCTTTGTAACTATCTCATCTTTTTCCAATGTTGGAGAAAAGAATTTCAAATATGTAAAGCATCCAAAAAAGTCTATCATAGAAATACTTCCCTAATTCAACCTCATGAACTCATCAGATCTCTCCTGTCTCATCGTCTCTAGATACAAGTGCTCCAATAACCTCTATAAAAATGTCTTCCATAACATACAATCATCATGTACAGTCTATGCATGAATGTACCCCTAATGCTTCTCTGATCCTCAAAACATATAAGCAACCAAAATGACCCTCCTCTCAGCCGGAGTCTCTAAATGTTCAAGTATTATCTCTATGGACTCAACCCATAATTCTTCTCCCTCAGGTCCACCCTCTTTAGTAAAAGTCAGTGGGTGCTACAACTGAAGATACCTCATCATATCAGACATACTATTCAAAAACCACAATGGGTATCTTTCTAAAATCTACATGAAGTGATTGAAGTTTTTTCGGAACGTCTCCCTAACATCCTCACTCTGCAGAATCGGTGCGTCAGGTTCCACCATAAGAGGATCATCCCTCCAATCATCCCCTCAAAAAGCATCATTGTGGAGGCATACTATCTACAATGAAAAACACACTCCTTATGACACAGTTCAGAAAAAAAATTAACACATTTATGTAAGAGAAAAAAACGAGACACAAAAAGTCTTTTCCCCCCACCCTCTCTACATGGTCAAAACTGAGGCGCTATCACTACCCCCAACCATCCTATAGCTAGTTCATAGTTAGAAAGGGTAAAAACATTCCCTTTATTCAAGTTTCTCATTTAGACACCCATTTATTCTCATATTGAATCATTTTATAATTTTTATCAATTTCATGTTAGGCACCATTTTCATTTCAATTTCACAAGAAAGGAAATATTGTTCAAGTTTAACAACTTTCCCATAACCCGTTTCCCTTTGCTTGCCAAAAATGATACATGCCACAAAATGATCCTGAGTGCCTAAAGTGATGCCAGAAAACTTGACTCTCATTCCATACCGGGACACAAGTAAATTCTTTACAAATCTCAAAAAATCTCAATATCAATAATCACAACACACAACAAGTGTGTCACCCAAGGTGAAATGATATTCAACTGTAACAAAAAATAGAAATAACAACAATCCCACCACGGGACTTGGGTTATCCCTCATACATGGGTTAGAAAATACCATGCATGAGCTCATACCATGGCCTGAATCTTCATAGTATCCTATATAATATTCCAAAATAGTAATACAAAAGAAAATAAAATAAAAATGGGCTCTAATACCACTTTGTAACTTCCTAGCCTGGGTGCCACATGCTGGTTCCCCGAGTCAGTCGATCACATGACCTCAAGCACACCTTCCCATAAGCCGGAGGCTACCAATAAGTAGCGAGGGTCTAATATAGATCATGGGTAGACTATAAATTCTTTTATCAGAGTAATATACCTATGGGAAATAAGAAACAATAATATAATAACATATAACCATAAAAATAACAATACCAGTATTAGAAGATGACTAAAACTGTAAAAAAATCAAACTAAACAATAGATATTCCATGCTAAAGTATATGTAAAGTGTCAAAATGAAACTCAAAAGTAATGAAATTGAAAAATACCAAACGGGTCCTGAACCACGTCCAGTTCCCTCATCCATGATTCATATGAAAATTAGCGATATAACATAGGTATTTTGCCTTTATATTGTCCTACAACCATGAAATCTATTTGGGTATCGATCAGGCAGCCTAAATAGGGTGTGAGTACAACTTAGTAGACCACCAACAACAGTGTCTAAAACAATATCCATTCAAATAAAACTATTTGAAGTTGTATAAATAGTAAATAAAAATTCATAATTAAATAGTTATCACATTATCAACTATTCTTTATTTAACCACATAAACACTCATGTTCCCATAGACACCCGTATCTCAATACCTGCTTCATCCCATGCTGAATTCTAAACTATTACCAAGTGATATTATATATCAATTATACCATTATTACCATTCTTTAATTCATACTTGAATTCCCATGTCACCATTAATAATTCACATAATCGAATGACTATGTTCACATTATTTTATTCATAATTGAATTCCGATGTTACCATTCATACTCACACATTAGAATAACTATATTCCCATTCTTTATTTCACAACTAAATGACCATGTTACCATTCATAACTTCACAATCTAATGACCATGTTCCCATTCATCAACAAATGATTAATTTAATAATTAGTCATCCACATCAATTACATTACCAATTCAAAATTTCTTTTAACATCACTATTCCATTATTTAATTAAATAATTAACTAATAACAATAATAATAATAATTAATTAAATAATAAATTAATAACATAAAATACATTAATTAAATAAATAATTAATTAATCAATAAAATTCTATTAGTCAACTCAATAATGAACTAACCACACCAATTTAATTACTAATTCAACAAGTAGTTTATCACATAATTTCCCTTAATTAATTCCCCAATTAATTAAGTATTCAATCTAATTAATTAAATAATAAATTAATTAATCAGTATACACAAACTAAAAAAATACCACAATTAAATCCAAAATCAATTATCTTAATCTCAATCTCAATATTTCATAATAAATTCCATAATTAATTATCTCAATTATTAAATCTCAATTTCTTATAATTAATTTTACAATTAATTATCAAAATCTATAATCATAAAACTCCCAATTTCACATATAATCAATTAATTAATACAAAGAATTAATTAATCCAATCAAGAACTAAATTTATAAACATCTAATTACAATTATATAATTACACATATTTAATTTAATTAAATACTATGAGATTTAAATTATAGACCACCAAGCTCAAGTTTGATGAAGAACGCTCACTGATGAAAATCGTCAAAATTTGAGCATCACAACGATGTAGAATGAGATCCAAATATAAAACCCTAAATCAAGATTTAATAAATCATGATCTTTTAAATCTATATCAATATAAATAATCCTAGATCTAGATCTAATCAAAATGGGAAGAATAACCCTATCTTAAATAAGAGAAAAGGGGAAAATGAATAGGAAACCAAGCGGGATGAGATCCTCTTACTGGGAGGGGTGAAGATCTTTGATCCAAGATTTGAATTACTAATAAAAAAGGTTCGGATGTATCATAATTTGTCTGGGAGGATCTAAATGTTTTAAATAGGTGTTAGAGCCGAATGTGGGTTGATTTGGTATTAAAAAGGGGGTCCATAAATTTTTAAAACAAATTTTAACATTAATTTAATTCTTGTGCATAGTTTTCTGCTCAGGGAGCACATTTTCACCAAGCCTTTTACCTTAATATGAACCCATTATAGTGTGTGTGTGGGGGGGGGGTGTATGGTTTCTCCTAATAGGGTGCATGTTTTGACAAACCGTGTGCTAACTGTGAAAATACCCAATATCTAGGGTTGAACGGGTTGCTCGTCCAGCGTGCACGATTATGGAATACCATTAACAAACCACGAACTTAACTCATTATTCTATTTTATTCTCAAATTTATTCAAAAAAACACTCCAAGGTAAAACCCAAATGATAAATTCTTAATACTAGGAAAAATAGTACCTATAAACAAGCCTGAGACGTCTCTAGAAAAGGTCAGGATCTCATATGAAGGTACTCTAAACTTTTATACAATGAATTTAAATTTATTATAATTATATATAAGAATAATTTACATTATTATAATATCATATATATACATTATATACATATTTATATTCATTCAAAAAAATGAGAGATAGATAAATGAACTACACCGTTATTAGAGATGGTTGGTCGTATGTATGCATAAACATTGTTTTCATTTTTTGATGAATGATATGAAAGAAAGGTAAATAATAAATAAATTTAAAAAATAATTATTATATCATATATATTATATATATTTATTAAATCCATACTTATTACCATATATAAAATGGAAATTAAAACCAAATCACATCACTTCGTGGAGGTGGTAGTTCACATGGACACACGAATGCCATTATTATTTTCCAACGGTTTTAAGGTAAGAAGATAGATATGATATTATAATTATAGAAGAATAATTCTATCATAATTATTTTATATAAATATTAAAACCATAATAATAACCATCCATGATAAATAGTTATGGAAAATTAATTGTATCGCTACGTGGAGATGGTAATTCATACGTATGTACGATCAATACTTTCACATCCCATTTTACAAAAATAAGGTGAATAAAGGTGGTTTCATAATAATAATAATAAAATTTTAGTATATTTTGGATACTTAAGTTATTATTATTTTTGAATAATATAGTAAATTTATTTGAGTAAAAAGTATAATTAAATAAAAAGTGATCGGTTAAGGTGATTACCTCTTCTTCAAAACAACTCCTTCAGATCTCTTCTTAAGGGAACTAGGGATTATCATTTTGGAGGAATAGAACATATATAATGAGTATAGAGAAGTTTTTAAGAGAATTTGGTAGAGTTTTGTTGATATATATGGCACAATATGGCGTGAGGAAGGGAAAGGAGGGGTGCCTTTCATAATTAAGGGGTGGGGCACTCTTGGAATTTCATAAAATATTAAATTAATATAAATTATTTTTGATATAAAAATAGATAAAAATTATTATTATTTGAATATATAATAATAATGAGTCAAAATAATATCATATAATAAAATTTTTACATGTTTGGATCACATTCATACCATTATCTTTTTGTTTTCACCCTTTTTAAACCCTTTTGATAATTAGTGTAATATTAATTTTTTCTATCATTTAAGGGTTAATAATGTCACTGTAATGTAAAAAATGACCCATAAATGGAACATGATTCATTTGTGAAACCATATCCCATTAATTTTGAAAAATATATTATTTATATGATTCTTAATCATTTAATAAAATATAATTTATTATAAAATATCATTAATGTCATTTTTAACACTATTCATTTAATTTGACTTTTAAATGCATCAATAAAAAATGAGAATTAGAATAAAATTATTTAAAACCTCCCTAATATTTCATATAGATATATAAAATTCATGTTACATATTAATTCATTCATATTATATCACTTGTAATATTTATAAAATCATTTATTTTATTATTCTGTTAAATTAATAAATATTGTATTAGTGTTGCACATGAATTTATGGTAATTATATAATTTATAAAAATTATAAATAAATTTATATCATTAAAATAATTTAATTGATCTCAAAATTGCAATTTATATTTTTCCATAACTTTATTTTGTCCTTATTTGGACATATAGGAGATTTTTAAAACTAAAGAGTGACATTTTATAACTTTATTTGATTTAAGTATTATACAAGTAATTTTAATGTAAAAGTGTCTATTAAATAACTAAATTTATATTATAAAGTGAAAAGGTAAAATTAAATTCATAAAATAACAATTAAGTGAAAAATTACGACCTTATCACTTATTTTTAACCTAGATTAACCCGATTTATCTTTTACCGAGGTGATAAATTTTACCAAAGTCACTCTTAATATTGACCTAAAGTAAAAGGGCACTATATACCAAATTCAAAAATACTGATTGAAAATATGTAATTTATTTTATCAAATTAAATACATATAAGTGTTATAAATTAATTTTAAAATAACCACACAAAATGCGACAGAAACAGTTTTTTTAGAAAAATAGATTTTTATGTAAAGAACTTGGTTTATTCTTATCCCATGCTTAGAAAAATATTAAATTAATGTTAAAACATTTAATTAAATATATAATATATAAATTTAATTAAAATTATTCAACTTTAGGTATTAATTTAATTTATTAAGATAAAAACACATCGTGTGCATTAAAATTATTTTTTTTAAGAAAATTCATTTTTTACATATAAAAATGTTTTTTATATTAAATTAAAATTCATAATTTATTCCATTGAAGATAATAGTATTATTTAAAATATGATAGAAATAATTTTCCTATGAAACCATTTTAAAACAAAATAGAACATTTTACATTCTTGAAAAAATAGCATTTTCAACCAAAATCAGTATTTTTCAGTACTTATTTGAAACTCAATCATTTCAGAAACTTCTAAAAAATTCACCCTAAGATAATTTTAATATGATTATTTCAAAAATTTAGATAGTATTATTAAATAACTTTTTTAAAACTTTCAAAAATTAAATATAATATTTTCTCACAAAAAGAAAATAAATCATTTTAAAGGAAATATATTTTTAAGCATAATATAACTTTGTTAGATAATTAAATGATAATTTTATAATAATTAATCAATACATTTATATTTAGTAGGATCATTTTATATATCTAATAACTTAGTTAATCCTATTCACACCCACCAATTTAATAATAATTTTATAATGATTATATAATAACATTTTAATAATATATCAGAGTTTATTTAACCTCAATGTTGTGTGTAACACAAGCTATCAAAGAAATTAAATTTATTTTTAAAAGAAATATTTCATAAAATACCAGGGTGTTACATTCTACCCCATTAAAATTAAATTTTCTCTCAAAATTAGTCACTCTTACAGAAAAAATGAGGATATCTGTGTTTCATTACATCTTCATGTTCCCATGTAGGTTCTTTGAATTTGTTATTTCTCTAGATAACTTTCACTAGGAGAGTAGTCTTATTCCACAACACTTTATCTCTATGATCCAATATTTCTATTAGTTTTTTTCATAATAAATATCATGTTACAGTTGTATAAACTATGAGTTTAGTACATGTGGTGGATCGGGTATGTACTTTCTCGAGAGAGATACATGAAACACATCGTGAATTTGTGTCACGACCCGCCCTCGGGGTCCGTGCCGTGACTACCCCAAGCCCGCCTTCCATAGGCCAGGGGCTGGCAACTAGCACCAAGGCGTAAATCCCGGTAAAAAGGGAAGGAATTTCCTTTGTAAAGTAAACGAACACCACAGAGTAAGCAAGTGGAAAGTAAACACTAAGTAAAAACAGAGTACAACTGAAAGTGCGGAAAAGTAAATGGGCCAGTATACAAACCCAAACTGAAAGTATAGTACAACTCGAAAGGGAAAACGACAACTGTAAGTAAAAGCCGCTACACCGAGCTGTCCACTGGAGATACCACCTGAAGGGTGGGTATAGATAGCTCCACTGCTCCACGAATCCCACCGTCCGCTCCGAGTACGTCCCGCCCAGTGGTCCACCTCCAGGTACCGTCCTGCTCTGCAAGCCTCAGCCAAGATCAACTCTGTCCGTCGTCTGCAACCAACACAACGTAGTGCGGGCATAGCCCGTACAGGGGTGAGTATAAGCTACTCAGTAGGGACCCCGAGACCCCTGAAGGTCTCCAAAAATCCACAAAGGATAAACCACAAAGGAAGATACAATCACGAAGTAACAACCGACACTGCTTAGGTATATGCCCATACATATACCTAAGTCATCAATTCCAATACGCTCCAACCTCCGAGCCCGAGTACAACTCAGTCCACATAGGAAAGTATACGTATTCCACACAGGAAAGAAAAACAAAATCCACACAGGATAACACAACAAAATCCACACAGGAAAGTAACAGGATTCAGCTCACACAGGTATACTTTTTCGAAAGACGATAAAGATGATCTCTGATCCATCTAAGTCGTCGGACCCACGAAGGATCGATAGGTAACTAACCCCCGCAATGACCCACACAGGATCGGGCCCACACAGGACCTGTAGGCGCTAGTTCACACAGGACCGCTGAGCGCAAAGACCCACACAGGATCGGGCCCACACAGGACCTGTAGCACTGATCCATGTAGGATCGCTGAGTGTTGTAGTCGTCGTCGAATCCACACAGGATCTCTGTACAGTAGCAGTAGCAGTAGCAGTAGTAGTCACAGTCGCAACCAGCACTAGGGTTCCCGCACACAGCAAGCTCGTTCAGGAGGGTCCGCTCAACGAGCCGAGAGGCTGATACATCAACTGTCACAAAGTACAGAGTTGATGTATCCAAAAGTTTCATATCGTCAACAGGAACTCAACGCAACAGACGGCGCGTCGATCGAACGCCCGGTCTGAGAGTTATTGGCTTTTTCGTCCCAGGGGCCCGGTTGGTTTTTAAGGAAAAACCAAACCCGACCGTACTCCACCTGCGTCCAAACCTTTTGCGGAGTATTCCAAAAGATCCGTCTCACTAAGAGGAACACAACAAAGCTGACGGCACGTCAATCAGACGTCCGTAGCTCAAGATATGAGCGTTTCCGCTCCGAGGACCCGATTGGTTTCGTGTACGAACCAACCCGGCCGAACACAAAGTATTCCGAAACATTGAGTGTGATATACCGAATCTACTGTCTCGATCCAAGGATCGCATTTCCACTGACGGTTCATCGATCGGAGGTCCGTGGCTCAAGTTATGGCCAAAAGACCGAAGTTGTTTCGAAAACGGGGGGTCCGGGTCCGGGCCGACCCGGCCCGACCCCCCTGGGTCGGCCCGAACCGGGTCGACCCGACCCGGCGCGGCGGTGCGGTCCGGCCGGCGGCGGTGCGGCCTGGCGCCGCACGGTGCCACGTGCGGGGGGCAAAGCCCCCGCTTCTTCCTTCTGGCGGCGCGACATCATGCCGCGCCTTTGCCAATCAACGGCCCCCCTTCGTGGGGGCCTGCCGTTTGGAAAAATGGGGGGGCGCTGCCCGCCCTTTGTGAAACCGCCCCCCCTCACGTGGGGGGCCTTCTTTGAGGAAAACGGGGGGCCGCCTGCCCCCCTTAATGAAACCGGCCCCCCTCTTAAAGGGGGGGCATTCAAGATTGTCGGGGGAATTAAATTCCCCCGGTTTTTCCCCTTCCGGCCGGCCCACCTGGCCGGCCGGTTCTTCTTCAACTGGACCGGCAAAGCCGGTCCCCTTCCGGCTTCCGACACCGGCGGCCCGGTTAGCCGCCCTTCCTCTCGTCCCGCCGCGGCCCGGAACCGGCCGCGACCTTCGTCGTTCGGTGCGGTGCGACGACACCGCGCCCCTCCGCCGCGGCCCCGCTCCGGCCACGGCGCCTTCGGTTCCCTTCGACGCGGCGCGACGGCATCGCGTTCATGATGATACTTCCACGACGCGATGCGACGACGTCGCGCAATATAACCATGCGAATTTCCGCGTGGTGCGACGGCACCACACCATCTCGTTCATCCACAAGAAAATCATAATCAAGAACAAAGGAGGGGGAATTCGGCCGTGTTTGTGCGGTCCGACCCCCCCTCTCGTTAGACGATAACACATAAATAATTATCCTCACGTTTTTCATTCTAGAAACAAGAACGAGAATAATTAAATAACCAACAACAACCCCTACCTTGGTTTCAAGATCAAAGATCGTCAACGACCCGCGGAAGACAACGTCGCGGAGGTCGGGCGTCGCGGTAATCGTTCGTCAAATCCGTTGACGAAGAGGTACGTCCGAAGAGGTACGTCGTTGGCGAATCATCGTAAGCCGACGAAGGAAGTCCGAGGAGGAAGTGGCGTTCCCTTTCGTTGACACGTAAGACGTCGTCGATCTTTGGAAACAACCGGCTACGAAGAAGAGAGGAGCGGCGTTCTTCGTCGGAGCTCGAAGGTTCTTCACGTTCTTCGTCAAAGTTGAAGAAGAAGAAGGAGCTCCCAAAATCCTCTCAAGAAGGATAGAGAAATCTAACCAAATAAAATAAGCTAGAGTCTTATTTTATTCACACACTTAACAAATTGAATTTCAATGGTTTGAAATTCAAATAAAAAATAACTCCAAATTAAATAACAAAGTTGTCATGTCATTTAAAGAGAGGTTAAAGGGAGTTTTTAAAAGAGAAGATGAAAAGTTGGGGTTCGTGTGGCCCCCACCACACTTAATCCTCCCAAGGGAGGTTAAGTGGATGTGGGTCCCACCTTTAACTCCCTTTGGGAGAAGTTAACCAACAAAATAAAAAAAAGTGTTTCCACATTTTTTTATTTAACTTCTTATAATTTCTCCCAAAACTAACTTTCGTCACGCATAAAACGAAACCTCGGAAAAGGTCCCCTTAAGCGAAAATTGGCACTGCGAGTTCATCGGTGCCCTCAGAATTTGATTCCGGGCGTCGGTTCAAAAGTTAGAAATTCCCGCTCTTTCGTTCACTGAACATACCCGAGCCAAACTTCGGAAATTGATTCCGGGCACTCCGGGCCTCGGAATCAGGTGCCGTTAGAAACCACGCTCTTGTCAAATTTCAAAGAAAATTAATAAAAAATTTCCCTTGAATTTTACGGGTCTTTACATTACTCCCACCTCAGGGCTTTACGTCCCCGTAAAGATACATCAAAAACTAGGGAAACAAATGAGGGTACTGAGCACGCATCTGAGCCTCCCGCTCCCATGTGCTCTCTTGGAGGTTCCCGTGCTTCCATCTGATGCGCACAAGAGGAATCGATCGCCCACGTAGGACCCGCTCCTGTTGATCCTCTATCTCCACCGGGACCTCCGTAAAAGTCTCCCCATCGTCAACGTCAAGCTCCCCATGGTCAATGATGTGCGTCGGGTCGTGCACGTACCTCCTCAGCTGAGATACGTGGAAGACGTCGTGCACCCGGTGCAACTGAGGTGGTAGAGCCAGGCGATAAGCCACCTCGCCAATCCTGATGAGGATCTGGAAGGGTCCGATGAAGCGCGGAGATAACTTGCCGCCTCAGACAAATCTCCAAATACCACGTCGAGGTGAGACCCGCAAGAAGACGTGGTCGCCATCCTCGAACTCCAGTGGCCTCTGCCTCCTGTCAGCGTATGACTTCTGTCGGCTCTGAGCTGTCCTCATCCGCTCCTGGATGACTTGGACCTTCTCTGTCGTGGCCTGGACCATCTCTGGTCCCACAAGTGCTGACTCCCTAGGGTCTGTCCAGCACAAAAAAGATCTACAAGGTCGGCCGTACAACGCCTCGTACGGTGCCATTCCGATGGTGGAGTGGTAGCTGTTGTTGTACGCAAACTCCACCAAGGGTAAGTGGTCCTCCCAGCTACGACCAAAGTCGAGGACACATGCACGGAGCATGTCCTCGAGAGTCTGGATGGTCCTCTCCGTCTGACCATTCATCTGAGGGTGAAAAACTGTGCTCAGACGTAGCTGCGTCCCGAATGCCTCCTGTAACCCCTTCCAAAGCCGGGAAGTAAAGCGAGCATCTCGATCGGAGATGATAGATGATGGCACGCCGTGGAGCCGCACAATCTCCTGAACGTAGAGACGTCCCAAGCTCTCCACTGAGCCCTGCTCTCTGATGGGTAAGAAGTGTGCCGACTTGGTGAGTCGGTCAACAATCACCCAGATGGAGTCGTGACCTCTGGAAGTGCGTGGAAGTCCAGTCACGAAGTCCATAGATATGCCATCCCACTTCCACTCCGGGACCTCCAAGGGCTGTACCAAGCCCGCTGGTACCTGATGCTCTGCCTTCACCTGCTGGCAGGTGAGGCATCGAGAAACGAACTCTACTACTGCCTTCTTCATGCCCGGCCACCAGTGCTGTCGTCTGAGATCCTGGTACATCTTCGCCATTCCTGGATGTACCGCCAAAGGAGAAGTGTGAAACTCTCTCATCACCTCCTCCCGCAAAGCGACTGGTACCATGGTACGTCCTCTGAAAAGGATGTCGTGCTCTGCTCCAAGAGAGAAACCATCAGGTGCCTGTCCCGAGGATATCTGTGCACGCCGTGTCTCACAGTCAGCGTCCTCACGCTGTGCCTCTCTGACCCGCTGCAGTAGTGGCGGGGTGACTGTGAGAGACTGGAGGAAGGCTGCTCCATATCTATCCACGAAGTATATTTGTAAAGAGGCTAGCTGCTCTGACGCCTCCTCAAGTAGCTGAATGCCCGTCCTCCTGCTGAGGGCATCGGCTACCATGTTCCCCTTCCCAGGAGTATAGACTATCTCAAAGTCATAGTCCTGGAGGAACTCGAGCCATCGCCGCTGTCTCAGGTTCATGTCCTTCTGCGAGAAGATATACCTGAGACTCTGATGATCGGAAAAGACTGTAAAGTGCTCGCCCATCAGATAGTGTCGCCATGTCTTCAGAGCGAAGACCACTGCTGCTAACTCCAGGTCATGGGTAGCGTAGTTCTGCTCATGTGGTCTCAACTGACATGATCCATAAGTTATCACTGCCCGCTCCTGCATCAGAACACATCCGAGTCCGGTCCCTGATGCATCGCAATAAACTACGTACCCTACTACCTCCTCAGGAAACCTCAAGATAGGTGCGCTGGTCAATCTCTGTCTCAGCTCCTGGAAGCTCTGCTGACATCTGTCTGACCACACGAAGGGTTTCCCCTTCCTCATTAACGTATGACAAAGCTGCAAAGATTTCTTGTTTGCCGAAAAGTGAAATCCGGTCTCATCCCCTGGATGAACCACGTTCCTTGCCTAATACAGTCAATCCCGTCATGATTAGTTAATTCATGGCATGGATGACATCGTAAGGCCTCAACGCTGCTACCAAGAGATCCAACCGTTACTCTCTCCTCCAAGGGTTGAGTCACACTGTCGGCATCAGTGTGTGGTCACTGGGTTTCCTCCAGTAAGAATCTCACAAGTGAGGGTCAAGTCAACAGTTTTTTTTAACCGGAACCTCTTAGTAAAAACAAACAAAAGACAAGAAAACAAAAGTCACCAAGGAAAGTATCTTTTATTAATTCAACTTAAAGTACAAGGACACAAGGCAGCACAATCTACGAAGCTAGAGGCATTATGGGCAAAGGCCTCTATGCTTGGAGCTAGTCCCGCACTAGTCCACCCGCTTCCGGAGCTCCATGATCGTAATCTTCAGCTGCCTGAAGCTTTGCTCTCCCCTGAGGTCAGGGTGGACCTCCTGGTGGTTGTGGTGGTAGAGCCTCAAAGCGTCGCCCACCACCTGCTGCTCGGCCAGCTCCTCTGCCTCGTCCTCTTGCTCCCTGCGGACTGCCACGGTCGAACCTCTACCTCTGCCTAGGTGGTTCCTCAACCGTCTGCTGCTCCTCTGCATGGAGGGTTGGGCATTCACGAGCCATGTGGCCTTGCCCGCCGCATGCATAGCACTGTCTTCCACTCGAAAGACTGGCTCCGCGCTGTGTGCCCCGCACTGCTGATCCAGTGTCCTGAGGTCGTCTGCCCGAAGGTCTGGTCTGCCTGGACCCTAGAGTCATCCGTCGACTGCCTGCTGTAGATGAATCTGCCATGTGCCGCCCTGCGGTGGGTCGCGACGCTGGTGTAGACTCATCAAGGAAGCTCTCGATCAAAAGGGACCGCTCCAGTACTCCTGTCTGAGTCGGTATGCTGAGGGAGATCAGCGATGCCCTGATCTCGTGTCTCAAACCCTGCTCGAAGGTCCAGGCCCGGAAGAATGGGTCCCGTACCATGTCGGTCGAGTAGCGTGAGAGATCAGTAAATCTCGCCGAGTACTGAGCGACCGTCATGCTACCCTGCCGCAGCTGAAGAAGCTCCGGGATACGCACCGCACGAAGGGTGGCTGGGACGAACTCCGAGCGGAAGATGCTCTCAAAGTCCGTCCAAAGTAGAGATGCCTCATCGTGCACCTGGAGCATCAAGCTCCACCATCGTCCTACTGCTGCGTGTAGTAGGCTCGCAGCGAGAATCACCATGAGGTCTGCTGGTGTCCTCACTAGCCTAAACACACGTACCCCTGCCTCCAGCCAGTCCTCGGCTGCCTGGGGGTCCATCTCCCCACGAAACCTGGGCGGTCGCTGGCGCGGAAACTCATGCAGTGCGCTGAGGCGACGTGCATCGTCAGCGGCTGGTGCTGGAAGTATCGGTGGCTCGACGGGTAGAGCTACCACCGGTGCCACTGCTGACAAAGGGCCCTACACCGAGGCCTCGTCGCTTGGTGGACTGTCGTCACACTCGACTCTCAGAACCCTAGCTGGCTGCCGTCGTGGGGCCATCCTGAAACGGAAACAGGTGCGCCACGATCAGAACAATATACCTGGTGAGCTGATATAAAGTAATCACAAAGAAAACTTTGAACCACACACGCAATCAATGTTTTCGTGCATTAAGTCGGAAATCAGAAGTCAGGGTCCTGGTGTACGGATACGTCGGCCGCCGCACCAACACTGGACTCCCTGGACTGATAACCACACTCAATACGCTAAACATTATTTCTTCACATAGAAAAGATCATAGTTCGCGGTAGAACCGAACTCCTCTGATACCAATTTGTCATGACCTGCCCTCGGGGTCCGTGCCGTGACTACCCCAAGCCCGCCTTCCATAGGCCAGGGGCTGGCGACTAGCACTAAGGCGTAAATCCCGGTAAAAAGGGAAGGCATTGCCTTTGTAAAGTAAACGAACACCACAGAGTAAGCAAGAGGAAAGTAAACACTAAGTAAAAACATAGTACAACTAAAAGTGCGGAAAAGTAAATGGGCCAGTATACAAACCCAAACTGAAAGTATAGTACAACTCGAAAGGGAAAACAACAACTGTAAGTAAAAGCCGCTACACCGAGCTGTCCATTGGAGATCCCACCTGAAGGGTGGGTACAGATAGCTCCACTGCTCCATGAATCCCACCGTCCGCTCCGAGTACGTCCCGCCCAGTGGTCCACCTCCAGGTACCATCATGCTCTGCAAGCCTCAGCCAAGATCAACGCTGTCTGTCGTCTGCAACCAATACAACGTAGTGTGGGCATAGCCCGTGCAGGGGTGAGTATAAGCTACTCAGTAGGGACCCCGAGACCCCCGAAGGTCTCCAAAAATCCACAAAGGATAAACCACAAAGGAAGATACAATCACGAAGTAACAACCGACACTGCTTAGGTATATTCCCATACATATACCTAAGTCATCAATTCCAATACGCTCCAACCTCCGAGCCCGAGTACAACTCAGTCCACACAGGAAAGTATACGTATTCCACACAGGAAAGCAAAACGAAATCCACACAGGATAGCACAACACAATCCACACAGGAAAGTAACAGGATTCAGCTCACACAGGTATACTTCTTCGAAAGACGATAAAGATGATCTCTGATCCATCTGAGTCGTCGGACCCACGAAGGATCGATAGGTAACTAACCCCCGCAAAGACCCACACAGGATCGGGCCCACACAGGACCTGTAGGCGCTGGTTCACACAGGACCGCTGAGCACAAAGACCCACACAGGATCGGGCCCACACAGGACCTGTAGCACCGATCCACGTAGGATCGCTGAGAGCTGTAGTCGTCGTCGAATCCACACAGGATCTCTGTACAGTAGCAGTAGCAGTAGCAGTAGTAGTCACAGTCGCAGCCAGTACTAGGGTTCCCGCACACATCAAGCTCATTCAGGAGGGTCCGCTCCACGAGCCGAGAGGCTAATACATCAACTGTCACAATGTCCAGATTTGATATATCCAAAAGTTCCGTATCATCAACAGGAACTCAACGCAACAGACGACGCGTCGATCGGACGCCCGGTCTGAGAGTTATTGGCTTTTTCGTCCCAGGGGCCCGATTGGTTTTTAAGGCAAAACCAACCCGACCGTACTCCACCTGCATCCAAACCTCGGGCGGAGTGTGCCAAAAGATCTGTCTCACTAAGAGGAACACAACAAAGCTGATGGCACGTCAATCGGACGTCTGTAGCTTAAGATATGAGCGTTTCCGCTCCGAGGACCCGGTTGGTTTCGTGTACGAACCAACCCGGCCGAACTCAAAGTATTCCGCAACTTTGAGTGTGATATACCGAATCGACCGTCTCGATCCAAGGATCGCATTTCCACTGACGGTTCGTTGATCGGAGGTCCGTGGCTCAAGTTATGTCCAAAAGACCGAAGTTGTTTCGAAAACAGGGGGTCCGGGTCTGGGCCCGGGCCGACCCGGCCCGACACCCCCCGGGTCGGCCCGAACCGGGTCGACCCGACCCGGCCCGGCCGGCGGCGGTGCGGCATGGCGCCACACGGTGCCACGCGCGGGGGGCAAAGCCCCCGCTTCTTCCTTCTGGCGGTGCGGCATCATGCCACGCCTTTGCCAATCAACGGCCCCCCTTCGTGGGGGCCTGCCGTTTGGAAAAACGGGGGGGGGGGGGGGGGGGGCGCTGCCCCCCCTTTGTGAAACCGGCCCCCCCTCACGTGGGGGGCTTTCTTTGAGGAAAACGGGGGGCCGCCTGCCCCCCTTAATGAAACCAGCCCCCCTCTTAAAGAGGGGGCATTCAAGCTGGCCGGGGGAATTAAATTCCCCCGGGTTTTCCCCTTCCGGCCGGCCCACCTGGCCGGCCGGTTCTTCTTCAACGGGACCGGCAAAGCCCGTCCACTTCCGGATTCCGACACCGGCGGCCCGGTTAGCCGCCAATCCTCTCGACCCGCCGCGGCCCGGAACCGGCCGCGGCCTTCGTCGTTCGGCGCGGTGTGACGACACCGCGCCCCTCCGCCGCGGCCCCACTCCGGCCGCGGCGCCTTCGGTTCCCTTCGACGTGGCGCGATGGCGTCGCGTTCATGATGATCCATCCACAGCGCGACGCGACGGCATCACGCAATATAACCGTGTGAATTTCCGCGTGGTGCGACGACACCACGCCATCTCGTTCATCCACAAGAAAATCATAATCAAGAACAAAGGAGGGGGAATTCGGCCGTGTTTGTGCGGTCCGACCCCCCACTCTCGTTAGACGATAACACATAAATAATTATCCTCACGTTTGTCATGCTAGAACCAAGAACGAGAATAATTAAATAACCAACAACAACCCATACCTTGGTTTCAAGATCGAAGATCGTCAATGACCCGCAGAAGACAACGTCGCGGAGGTCGGGCGTCGCGGTAATTGTTCGTCAAATCCGTTGACGAAGAGGTACGTCGTTGGCGAATCTTCGTAAGCTGACGAAGGAAGTCCGAGGAGGAAGCGGTGTTCCCTTTCGTTGACACATAAGACGTCGTCGATCTTCGGAAACAACCGGCTACGAAGAAGAGATGAGCGGCGTTCTTCGTCGGAGCTCGAAGGTTCTTCGCGTTCTTCGTCAAAGTTGAAGAAGAAGAAGGAGCTCCCAAAATCCTCTCAAGAAGGCTATAGAAATCTAACCAAATAAAATAAGCTAAAGTCTTATTTTATTCACACACTTAACAAATTGAATTTCAAAGGTTTGAAATTCAAATAAAAAATAACTCCAAATTAAATAACAAAGATGTCATGTCATTTAAAGAGAGGTTAAAGGGAGTTTTTAAAAGAGAAGATGAAAAGTTGGGGTTCGTGTGGGCCCCACCACACTTAATCCTCCCAAGGGAGGTTAAGTGGATGTGGGTCCCACCTTTAACTCCCTTTGGGAGAAGTTAACCAACAAAATAAAAAAAAAGTGTTTCCACATTTTTTTATTTAACTTCTTATAATTTCTCCCAAAACTAACTTTCGTCTCGCATAAAACGCAACCTCGGAAAAGGTCCCCTTAAGCGAAAATCGGCGCTGCGAGTTCATCGGTGCCCTCAGAATTTGATTCCGGGCACCGGTTCAAAAGTTAGAAATTCCCGCTCGTTCGTTCACTGAACGTACCCGAGCCAAACTTCAGAAATTGATTCCGGGCACTCCGGGCCTCAGAATCAGGTGCCGTTAGAAACCGCGCTCTTGTAAAATTCCAAAGAAAATTAAGAAAAAATGTCCCTTGAATTTTACGGGTCTTTACAATTTGAAAGAGGTTCTATGGAAGCACTAAGTGATAAACTACTATCCCTACTTGATCAATAATATATAAAGGGAAAATATACCTAGGTATTAGATTTACATTATTTTTAATCTCATATTGTTCTTCCGTAGATAAATTCACATAACAACCTTCTCACAAAATTTAAATTCAATGTCACCTAAATGATTTTCAGAATAACATTTTTTTCGACTCTGAGATACCATTATGCGCTATTGAATAACCCCAAATTTCTCTGTTATTTACTCTATTAGATCATATCCCAATATATTTATTTCTATAATCTCATCCTATTGTTGTGATTTTTTCATTTTACACTTCATCTCTTACTTCAATAAATGAATATCCAATATTTTTTTATGTATTAATCTCTAAAATAAATTTTAATGAATCATAAGATCTATAATTCATTCCTTATACCTCTAAATATTTACCAAAACCAAAATTTATAGCACAAGTTATCCAATAACATCCATAATTCATCTTAATCCATTCCATAAATAGTTATCCTTATGTCCCATTCAAAATATGAATAGAAAAAGCCAAACCTAAAATATCTGAATGATTTGTTCTCATATACTTCTTTGATATACTTAAAGATAATGTTGAAATAATTTTAACCAGTAATAAAGTCTCATAAGAATGTATATAACCTAATAATTTCCTAAAATTATGTCACAATAAAATCATATATGATTCCAAAACAAAATTAACCTTTTATACCTTAAATAATCCCATTTTTTAACAAAAAACATTTCCATTAGAAGTCTGGGTTCATCCTTCCACCAATAGAAATTCATAAGTTAATTTAGAATATAAAATGTGATTTCTTTATTCTAGAATCTATATAGAGAGATATAATTAATGCCCAAAATCAAATTAAATTTCACAAAAGTTTGAATCATAATATTTCCATAGGGAACATAAAAAACCCCATTATTTATTACATAACTATTACAACATTTTAAAGATAAAAACATAATAGTTATATATTCAAGGATTAAAAGGTTTAATATCTTGGGAAAATTAAGATCATACATCACTTATACATAATAAAACATAATCATTATTAAAACAATTCTTATTTGTACCATTAAAATCTATCACATTCTCATTAGAACATGTAGTCACCCGAGGATATACATCAAATAAAGGGGTGAGCTAAAATCCCAGTAAGGGGAAGGATAAAATGGAAGAAATAAGATACATGAACCAATAGTACATGGGTGATCATAATCATCCTAATTATTTCATAAGAATGGTATTATAATCATAATCATGAGGAATAAATTTTTAAAAGGCATGAAATTTGGTGATTAATAAAAATTAAACATCATGTCATAGTGGTCAAATACCACACATAGTTTTGAACAAAGCTAGAATCATGTTCACACCTAACATATATTCATAAATAATAAAATCATTATCACGAAAAAAGATATCATCATTTATATGCATAATATATATAATATCATGTGATACATCACATTACCCAATGCATTTGAGGGATATATAATTCTAGTCTCACCCATCACATCATAGTATTCACATAATCATGCATACTATATAGAATGTATAACAATTGTAGTCATGAAATAACCCATGAAAAATAATGGGTTTCATAAGGGTTAAATAAATAATTATTTCATGAATAAACTCTGGGGGTTTCAAAATTAATGATGGAAAACATATTTGGTGTAAAAATCACAATTCTTAAGTGAATAAGATACAACTCAAGAGGTTTCAAAGATGTGTTTTGGAGAGAAATTTTTTTTTCGAAAATATTTGTATTTGGATTAAAAATCAAGGTGGAAAGATGTATATCATTTAGAATAAAATTTATGAATATTTTAAGGATATTTAAGGCACATTAGTTGAATATATATACCAAAAATTATGTGAAAGAGGGATAACCTAAAGAAAGGGAGTTGGGTTTGAGAATCCCCTTACCTAAATTCCATCTTTATTTCATTGCTTTTCCACCTCCTAAATAATAAACATGGGTCTATTAAGACATTGAAACAAAATTTAATTTTGTTAATTTATGTGAAAATTTATTAATTATATAAATTTTATTACATTTTCTAATTTCCTTTAGTGATGTTGAAGTGTTTTTCAATCATGGTTTCCTTAAAAATTTCCCATTTTCATCAATTTTTATATTTAGTTCACAATCATTTATTCATAAGTATAATTAATTATAGAAGATTAATATAAATATATTTATAATTTTACATAATATAAATAATTTATTATATTTAGACATAGGTTTAGTGATAAGAAATGAATCGATAATTCCCTTGTTAGTTGTTAACTAACTGTTAACAAGACATTATCAAAAGAGAGGGAATGAAAAGTATGAAAATTTAATGTCATAAATATAATAATTACAATAGGTTAACATAATTAATTTAATATTAACATAATAATTAATTATCCTTAAATTATTTGTGTTTGTAAGGGGTGGAGAAAAAATATAAAAAGGAGAGGAGAATGAGAGGAATAATTGGTGAGAACTTACCATATTCTTGACGTTCCTTCTTATATATGGCTCTAAACTCCTTTTATTATTGAATTTAGATGGATACAGAATTGATAAGAGGCTTAAAATTGATTATTTGGTTAGATATTTGGATTTAGAAAGTGTGGGAGGAGTGTTTTTCAAAGGGGAGGGAGAGGGGTTTTTTATACTTGAGGAGAGGGGTATTTTTATAATAAAATATTGATTAAAATATTATATCTAATATAGACCTTGTAATAGTGATATTTTTGACATTATAAAACACATTTAAATTAAATAAAATTATTTTAGGACTTATAATAACTTTATAATTATAATTAATTAGTTTAATAAAATGTAAAGGCGGAAGAATGAGAAAATATTATTTTAATGTAATATGTTAGATTTTAGACTTTGGAAACTACTTTTTATGTTCAAAAATCATGTTTATTCTATTTTAATGACTCATTTATCAAATTAAATATTTTTTCTTCAATAATTATTTTTGTGAAATTATTGTTTTATTATTACATCATGAATTATGTAATTCAAGATACACTGATTATGGAAAAAACTGTATTTTTACTATTCACCTAAAAATTGAATTATTTTAGAAAATTACCAAAAAAAACAACCCTTGGAAAATTTTTATTGGATGATTTCAAAAATTATATTCATTTTATAGAAATAATTTTCTAACATAGGTAATTTTAATTTTCAATATAAAAAATCACTATTTTCACAAGATATATTAAAATATATTTTATTAAAATTATGATTATATTTTTTTCAAGTGTTTTTTTAATCATGATATTTAATTTATGTTATTATGATATTTATATTTACTAAAATTACTCATGATGAAAATTATTTGCATCACAATTAATTATTTTGAGGTTAAATTACTTTTCTAACGATCATGTTACTATTACCAACAGTTAGGTTACAATTCCAATTGTCACATTGCCTGTTATAAATACCTCTTGATTATTTTATTAATTATTTACCTCAAATACTCTCAAGGTTTTATATTTCTATTTTATATAATGTCTACTAGTTAACTAATATTTTTCTTATTTTTAATAGTGTTGTTCATGGGAGTGTTAATTCTAGATAATTTAGGTGATCCAAATTTTCCCATTGTAGTATTTCTATTTTCTATTTTTACCCTTATAATATTTTGAATTTTAATGGGTTTAGTCATTGTATGATGTAACAATTATCATTAATTAAATAATATGTTTTTGGTTTCCCTATGTGTTTTATGTTTATAGTAATTTATAATATAATATAATAAACATTTATTTCAAGAAACAAATATCATTTATAAAATATATATTACTATATTCTCCCCCCAGTTAGAAATTTAATCCCTAAAATTTCAACTCATATTCTTGGTTGGTAATAGATGAGGTTACATTTGTTTCATTTTTTTCCTCTGGTTGTCACATCATCTCTTCGTATTTACGGTTCCTCCAAAAAAATTTGACAAGTTAAGTTATCTTGTTGATATAAATTTGTCTCTATGGTACATGATCTTCAACCAATTCTCTTTATACGAGAGATCATTCTCTATTTTTACCAACTCTATATTCAAAACATGTGAGGGATTATGTATGTACTTTCTCATGTGAGATATGTGGAATGCATCTTGTACTTCATCGATATTTAGTGGAAGTGAAAATTGATTGGCCACTGATCCTATGTGATCAACAATCTAAAAGGGGACAATGTACCTAGGGATAATATTTCCTTTATTTCATAATTGGATGACTCTCTTCCATGGTAAAATTTGAAGGAAAAATTTATCTCCAACTTAAAAATAAAAATCTCTTTGAGAGTTTTATGCATATCTTTTTTACTGACTTTGAGAAACTTTTATATATTATTGGATGGCTTGAAACTTATGTATAATTTCATTCACAAGATATAATCTAGGTAGTTTTCATCCTCCAACTTCATCCTAATAAATAGGAGTTCTACATCGCTTCCCATATAGATCTTAAAATGGATCTATTTGAATACTTGAGTGGAAGCAGTTGTTGTATGAGAACTCAAATAATGGGATATATTGAACCCATACTCCTTTAAATTATATTGACCATTCTCTCTTCATTTCCTCAATTTTATAAAGTGTCATTTTAGATTGGCCATCAGTTTGGGGGTGATAGGCCATGAAAAAATTCAGTTTAGTATTCAAATCATGTTGAATAATTCTCTATAATTTTGAATTAAGGATAATGATCATATATGATTAAAAGTGATGCCCTATGTATCCTCACCACTTTTCTTACATATATATTGGAAAGTTGTTCAAGAAAAAAATATCCCTGAATAGAGATTAAGTGGGTAGATTCGGAGAGTCAATCCACCATAACCCAAATAACA
Source organism: Viscum album (assembly GCA_963277665.1). Taxonomy (NCBI): domain Eukaryota; kingdom Viridiplantae; phylum Streptophyta; class Magnoliopsida; order Santalales; family Viscaceae; genus Viscum; species Viscum album. The sequence goes on from OY728136.1 coordinate 140,137,323, forward strand.
TTGTTTTATTTGGATGTATTTAGAAGATAAGTGAAAAATTCCATGGTGATGTTCTACCATTTACACATGGGTATATGCAATGGATGCATCATCCCATTGGACTTCTATCGTTCTTCTTTAAGTTGCTGATATACTAAGAATCTAGAGATATATTCATCAATCTCTTTATTCATGTTTCCACACAATAAGTGTTCTTGAATATCATGATAACTCTTGGTACATCCAAGATTGATGGAGAAATATGATCTATGTGCATGATCCAATATCACTTTATTTATCTCAGGTGATACAGGAACACATATTCTAGTTCCAAATCAAATGAAACCATCCTCATCGATGTGGGAATCATGTAACTTCACTTCATTTTTTGATTTCACCTTCTCTTAAAACTCTATATCATCCCTTAATACCTCATTGATCTTCTCTTGGAAAGATGTTTGGGTAATCATTTGAGAAATTTAGTATGTATTCCCTATTGTTATGATTTTCAGATCTATCCTTTGCATATCCAGGAAGATAGGGTCTTTCTAAATCCGCATCATGGATAGAGTAGTGGGTTATTTTATTCTGGGATCTACAAATACCTTTTCCCCCTTTCCTATATGGTAGTGAATAAATAAATCATAGTCCTTTATTAGCTCTAGCTATCTTCTTTGATGCATGTTCAGACCCTTATGTGTGAATATATAATTTATATTCCTGTGATCGGTATATAATTCTCACTTCTCACCATATGTAGTGCCACCAAATTTTTAAGGAAAATAAAATAGATTCTAACTTCATACCATGCATTGGGAAGTTTTTCTCATTGATATTTAGTTTTTATGAGGTGTAGGCTATCACTTTTTCATTCTACATGAGCATAAAACCCAAAAATTTCTTTGTAGATTCACTGTATATCACAAAACCTTCTCCACTTATCGGTAGTGTGAGTACAAGTGTAGTGATTAACATCTTCTTGATCTTCTTAAATCATTCCTCACATTATTCTATCCATACACACGTTACCCATTTTCATTTTTTACTTAGCTATAAGGATTTAAAATCATGATAAATTTGTCACAAAAACATCAGTAGTACCTTATTAATCTAAGAAAACTATATATTTCCTTAACACTAGTGGGTTGAGGCCATTCCTTAATTTCTTTTTTCCTTTGAAGGGTCCACATAAATTCCATCACTTGTGATCACATGCCCTAAGCACTATGCCAAAATTAGAGTTTATCAGCAGTTTAAACAGAAGCGAAATTGTTCTGTAACATTTTTGAAAAACCGTCATTAAATCATGTGTCAACAATCAATTAGCGATGGTTTTTCAAAATTGTCATAGCCACCACTAAATGATTTAGTGGCATTTTTTTAATTATTCTTCTTCAATTTTTCAATTTTGTTTATTTATTTTATTATTATTTATTAATTATTTTTTATTTATTATTTATTTGTTATGTATTTTTTATTATTTATTATTTATTTGTTATTATTTTTGTTTAATTATTTTTTAATTATTTTTTAATTTTTATTATATTTTTTACTATTTATTACTATGCACATGCATGTGCATGTGACATATATAGATATTCTGTATTGAGTGGGATTGGAACCCCTTATCTATTGTATATTCTCTAAATACTTTACCACTCCAGCAAGCTCTTCATATGGTGAATAAACAGAATTTAATATACTTATATATTTTAATCGAAAAAACAAATAACACATAACAAATAGACATAAACTCAATAATGATTAATTAATAATGATTAATCAATAATGATTAATCAATAATGATTAATCAATAATCGATAATTAATTATCAATAATCAATGATTAATAACTAATAATTAATAATTAATAATTAATAAATAATAATGAATAATGAATAATGAATAATGAATAATGAATAATGAATAATGAATAATGAATAATGAATAATGAATAATGAATAATGAATAATGAATAATGAATAATTAATAATTAATTATCAATAATTAATATTTAATAATTACATATTACTAATCACTAATTAAAAAGTACTAATTACTAATTAATAAATAAAATATAAATTAATAAAAAATAAATAAATAAATACATGATATGTAAATAGATGGTAAAGAACAAATAGTAAATAAATAATAATAATAAAAAATAAAAAATGGTAAATAAAAAATAAAAAATAAAAAATAAAAAATAATAAATAATAAATAATAAATAATAAATAATAATAAATAATAATAAATCATAAACAATAAATGGTAAATAAATAAAAACTCAATAAATAGCTAATAAATAAATAATACATAAATAAATAATAAATAATAAATAATAAATAATAAATAATAAATAATAAATAATAAATAATAAATAATAAATAATAAATAATAAATAATAAATAATAAATAATAAATAATAAATAATAAATAATAAATAATAAATAAAAAATAAAAAATAATTCATAAAAAATTAAAAAATAATAATAAATAAATTATAACAATTAAATTATAATAAATAAATAATAATAAATAAATAATAGCAAAAAATAACATTTTTAAATAATAATAAGTACATAATAATAATAATAATAAAATAAATAAATAATAAATCAATCATAAATAAATAAATAATAAATAATAAATATATAATAATAAATAAATAAATAATAAAATTATGAAAATAAAATAATAAAATAATGAAATTATGAAAATAAAATAATAAAATAATAAAATAATAAAATAACAAAAATAAAATAATAAAATAAGAAAACAATATAATAATATAATAATTAAATAACAAATAATAAATAGAAAATAAGAAATAAGAAATAAGAAATAAGAAATAAGAAATAATAAAACCCATAACAACCATAAAACGACCATAACTTCTGATCCAAGAGTCCGTTTCAGCTCCACAACTAGTCAAATCGAAGATATTGAAATTATTGACAAAATTATATGTGGTACAGGTGAAACGAACACCCATATGAGAAGTTTTAACCATTTTAATTTTAATAAACTGGGGTCGGAGATAAAAAAACTCAGTTTTGGAGGCCTTTTGGTCCTTTATAGGTATGAAAAACAAGACAAAGATCTTTGACCTTAGTCTGAGACCACTTATGGAATAGAGATTATCGCAAGATTTGATTTGATATGTGGTAGAGCCCAAACGGGCACCCGGATCAATGGTTATGTCCATTTGAAGTTCAAGTTTGATTTCTGACTTTTTTAAAACAATAATATATCTTAATCCATTGATTATCATAAAAACTAAATCTCATTTGGTTTTATATCGTTTCATAATCTTCGATTTGATTGGTTGTGGAGTTAAAACTGACTCTCAGATCAAAAGTTATGGTCATTTGATGGTGAATTCTAGTTTTCACCTAATTGAAGATTTGTTTTCACTTTAAATTTTTTTACTAGTAATTATAAATATTTATTAATTGACACATTATAATTAATTAAAACATAAATAATAAACTATATATGATAGCAAATATTAATTAATAATTAATAATTAATAATTAAATATATATATTTTATTTTTTTTCTTTTATTTCACGGCGATTTTTTAAAAAAACCACCACAAAAAATAAATTATATTTTTTTTGAAGAAAAAACAAAAAAAATTAAAAAAATGTTTTAATAACATTTAATATTTGTTTTTAAAAACGCTGCTAAAAAACTACTATGAAAAAACCACCAGTAAATAAATGTTTTCCTATAGTGAAGAATGTGACTTGCTACATCCAAAAGTAACACTTGTTAAACTTATCATACATTTACCCTTTCATAATGTCTCTAGTATTATCCTTATATTCTCTTTATATTCCTCCTTTTTCTTAGTGAAATGATAATATCATTGATAAATTATTCAATAAATTTGTCAATGTAGTCTCTAAAGTATCCATTCATCAAATCCATAATGATTTTAGGGGAATTAGTAAGTTTGAATGGAATCACTATGAACTCATAGTGTCTACACCTTTTATGGAAGGTATTCCTCAGAATAGTTTCCATATTCACCTTTAGATGATGATATCCACAATGAGGATCCATCATTAAGAAGTATTGATCTCATCATAGTAGATTTAACAAGCAATCAATCATTGGTAGGGAATACTTTTTTCTTTGTGGTGGTCATGTTAAACTCTTAGTATTCAATATACAACCTCATTTATCTATCCCTTTTCTTTACAAAGAGTATTGGCACACCCCAAGGTGATGTACTAGGGTGTATGAACCCTTTATCCAAATTCTCTTGAAGCAGATTCATTAACTCCTCTAGTTTTATCTGGGCTATATTATAGGGGCATTTGGGGATATGAGTGACTGGAGGAATAAACTACTTTGAGGTCTCTACCTCGAAATTTTGTGGAAGTCTAGAAAACTATTCAGAAAATACATCAATTTATTCCATAATGATGGGAATTTTCTCAATGTTAATGATTTCCTTTGAATCAACCATTTGGGAATGGTATGCTTCTCTAAAGGATATGAACACCCAAAATCTTGAGGGATTTTATGAGGGATATTCATAGTATTACTTTTACATTTGTACATGATCACTGTATATTTTGGAATATAGAAAGAGATTTTATTTTCCAAATATTTTATGTGTGCTCTATATAAAGAGAGCCAATCCATTCTTACTATAGTGTAGAATTCTACCAGGAGAAGGATTACAAGATTTTCTGGAAGAATATTCCCACATATGCTAATAGGAGAAGATTCCATCATTTGGGTTGTAATGATTTCACCACTAGGTGTTTTTACAAATATCTCTAATTCAAGGTTTTAGGGATTTAATTCAATAGATCTAGAAACATTATAGGGTATAAAATAATATATAGAACCAAAATAAAATGAAACATTTTCCTTTCTTGAGTAAATAGGATGTGTAACTCGTACGACTTCATTTTCATGCTCCACTTCACCTGTAGTGATGGCATAATATTTCCCTTGATCCTTTGGATTTGATGGTTTTTGATGCCAATTAATTTCAAGGAACTATGGTTTAGTGCACTGAATTTCATAGTTCCCTTGATCTCTAAAGTTTAATAATTTAACCTTGAGTGATTCATTAGGAATTTCCTTCAATTCCTCCATCATGTTGTCCAGTTTCTTCATGCATCTTTGAAATTCATGAGCTTGGTGTTCTTCTCTCCCAGTACTTGAATAATTTAACCACCTTATTGAGGCAATACCCATCATGCTTCTTCCCAAATTTTTTCCATATGGGTAGTCATATCATTTTTCTTCTCTTTTCATTTGACCTACCTACATGAAACTCCACTATTCTCTTCTTATCTCTATAACCACGGGACCATTCACCAAACTCCATCTAAACTTTGAGGGAACATCAAATGACTTTTTCAAAACACTAAAAGTCTTGGATAGCTAGATCCTTCTGAAGGTGTATTTTTAAGCCACTAAATAATATATCTATTTTTCTATCATTGTAGATAAAAATCCCAAGGTTTATCTTGAAGTTATTTTAATGTTTTCCACATAATCCATGACTGATTCACCCTCCTTTTTCTTTAGCTCTAAGAATTATATATCCATATTTGTTTAAAGATTTTGAGGGAAAAAATTGTTGAGAATTATTTTCTTAATGTCTTACCAATCCATGTTTCTCACTTTATCCTTCGTCTCAGTGTTCTTTATCAATGCTCACCATTGATCTAATTATCTATATAAATGATTTACAACCAAAGTCACATTCTCCTTCTTAAAATTATGGAGTAGAAAAAATATCTTCTCCATTAAGTTAACCCATTATTTAGTGACAAGTGGATGTTTTTTGGAAAATCATTGCATTATACCTCACATGGGTTGATGGCTTGGTTTCTCCTGGTTTCCACTATTTTCTAAAATAGAAAATGTTTGAATAAAACATAATTCAATAAATCATGACTAAATAATTTATTATTATATGCAAATTAACCATAAAGGCATATCTTATGGGAGCCCTTTGTTTATATTTTTTATAAAATTATTCTTATAGGATGTTTACATATACACAGACTTATACTTATGGTTTTCACTAAAATTTTATAATACTAATTCCAAAATTAACCAAACCATGTCCTCTGATACCAACTATAGTGACCCAAATTTTTCTTACAGTACTATTACATCATTTTAATGATAAAAACTATAAATTTTACACATTCAAGGATTGAAAGGTTTAGTATTTAGATAAAATTAGGATCATACATCACTTACACATAATAAAAAAAAAATTATCAAAAAAATTATTTTTTATCCCCTTAAAATCTCTCAATTTCTCTTTAGTACATGTATTCACTTAAGGATATACATCAAAGAAAGGGGTGAGAAAAAAGGTCTGTAAGGGGAAGGATAACATAAAAAAATAAGACATGAATGAATAATACATGGGTGAGAATAATCATTATAATAAATTCATAAGAATGAGATCATTATCATAAGAATGAGGAAGAAATTTTTAAAATTCATGGAATGTGATTATGTATAAAAATAAAACATCTTGTCTTAGTGGTCAAATACCACACATAGTTGTGAACAAAGCTAGCATAATGTTTATACCTAATATATGTTCATAAATAATAACATCATCATTATTAAAAAATATAGAATAATTTTCACTAATAATACATATAATCTCATGATATAAATCATATTTCCTAATGAATTAAAGGGATATATAATTTTAGGCCCACCTTTCATATCATAATATTCACATAATCTTGCATCCTATATAGGTTGTATAACAACCATAATTAATAAATAACCCATTGGAAGGAATGGATTTCACAAAGATTTAATAAATTATAATTTCATTAATAAACTTTCGTTTTCCTAAATGAATGGGGGAAAACATATTTAGTATAAAAATTATAAATATTGAGCATGGAATAAACAACTGAAGAAGAGTCAAAGATGCGTTTTGGAAAGAAAAGTCATTTTGGAAAATATTTGTATTTTTCTTATAAATAAAGGTGGAAACAAGTATATACCCTAAAATAAAATTCATTAATAGTGAAAGGATACTAAATGAACCTTAGGGGAATATCCATACTGAAAATTATATGAAAAAGGGATAATCTAAATAAAGGGTGTTGGGTTTGAGAACCTTCTTACCTTAAATCCCTCTTCATTTCATCACTTCTCCACCTCCTGAATAATAAAATTGTATTTATTAAAACATTTAAAAAGAATTAAATTATGTTAATTTATGAGAATATTTATTATTTACAACAATTTTATTATATTTTTTAATTTATGTGATTAATTTAGAATCATTTTGATTTCATGGTTTCCTTAAAAAGTTCCTATTTTTCATTGATTTTGCAATTTTGTTCGAGGTCACTCATACATAAGTAGAATTAATTATTGAAGCTTAAAATAAATATATTTATACATTTATATATCATAAATAATTTATTATAACCACATATTATGTTAGTGATAAGAAAATAATTGACAAGGTCCTCATTGAAGGTTAACCGACCATTAACATGACATTATTAAAAGAGCGGGAATGGGATGTATGATAATCTAATATGTCATAAATATAATAATTCTAGTAGGTTAAAATCATTAAATTAACTTTTAAATAGTAATTTATTATCCTTATAAAATTTAGTTTTGAAAGGGGTTGTGAAAGAAGAGAAAGAGGATATGAGAATGAGAGGAATACTTGGTGAGAGCTTACCCTCTTCTCGATGTTTCTTCTTCTCTATGGATCTAAAATCATTTGATGCTTGGAGTTGGATGGATCCATAATTTACAAAGGAATTATAAGAGATTTAATATAAAAGATTTATGAATATCTTTGGATTTTTTAAGTTTGGGAGGAGTGATTTTCCAAGGCAAGGGAGATGGGTTATTTATATTTGAGGAGATAGGTAATTTTAGAATAAAATATTGAATAAAATACTATATCAAAGGTAAACCCTATAATAGTGATATTTTTGACATTATAATCCATATTTTAATAAAATAAAATTATTTTAATAATTTTAATCACTTTATAATTATAAATCCCTAGTTTAATCAAAAGGAATGGTGAAAAAATGAGAAAATATTATTTTAATGTAATAATTTAGATTTTAGACTTTGGAAATTACTTTTTAGTTTTTGAAATTTTTTTTATTTTATTTTAATGAACAATTTATAAATTAAAATATTTTTTTTCTAGAATAAATTTCTAGGAATTATTAGTTCTTTATTACACTCTGAATGATGTAATTAAAGATACACCGATTATGAAAAAAACATACTTTTTAATATTTAGCTAAAAATTTAAGTATTTTGGAAAATTACTAAGAAACCACCCTTGGAAAATTTTTATGTGAATATTTCAAATATTATATTAATTTTTTCAAAATAATTATCTAACATAGGTAATTTTTTTAATATAAAAAATTATGATTTTATGAAATACATTAAAATACAGTTTATTAAAAATGTGCTTATATTTTCTTTGAGTTGTTTTTAATATTGATATTTATTTTATGGTATTATAATATTTATATCTACTTAAATTAATCATGATAAATATTATTTATATCTTAATTTATTATTTTTAGGTTAAATTATTATTCCAACGATCATGTTACTATTCCCAATAGCCATGTTACTATTACCAATGATCAGGTTACTATTATAATGGTAACATGAATTATATAAGTACATCTTCATTATTTTATTCATTATTTACCTCAATTCATATTATGGTTATACATTTATATTTTCTATAAAGTTGATTGCTTTACTAATATTTACTTTATTTTCTATAGTGTGGTTCGTGGGGGGGATGATTCTAGCTGATCATGGGGATCCAAATTTTCCCTATATAGTATTTATATTTCCTATTTTTATCCCCTTGTAATATTGTTATTTTTAATGTTTTTAGTCATTGATTAATGTAAAAATTTGAATTAATTAAATAATGTGTTGTTGCTTTCTCTATTTTTTGTATGTGTATAATATTGTATAATGAAATATAATACACATTTATTTCAAGAAAAAACATCATTTATAAACTCTAGGTTGTTATAGGGTGAATTCATACAAAAATCAACATGAAATATCTAACCCTAGAGTGTAGGACAACTATTCCTTAATTTTCAGGATTCACTTAAAATGTTGTGATTATATAGGGTTTCCCTTTATCATTTTACTTTGAGGGTTATTGTGTCTTATTATCCTCATTTTCCCTTAGAATAGGCAATTGAGTCACATAATTCCCAAAATCATTGTATTTATTACACTGGAGTGTGAGTGGTGCATTCTGTGGTGCTTTCTATTTATTCGCATCATTAATAACTTCATCCCATCACTTTGGAATTCGATTTCCCGATGAAATTACTTTTCACACTTAAGATATTTAATATTTCTCTTAAGAAAATTTCCTCTATGTTTCTTTCCACACTTAGAGCATATATTAATCCTCATCTTATTTTCTCCACGATTTTTAGAATCTCCTTTGAATCCCATCTTTCTTTTCATATCAAAATATTGAGATTAATGGGTAAATCCAATCTCTATAAACACCTTGATGGAACATTAAACTATTTCTTCATAGCTACTGATGTACCTTATGGATAATGCCCTTTAGAGACTTGGTTTTAAGACACCGAAGAATCAATCAACCTTACATTCAGGTTGAATAATAATGCTAAAAGCGTACCTCAAAAGTCTTGTAAAATTTTCCTCATAGGTACCAAATAATTGATTATCCATCGGTTTAATCTCAAGGAATTTCTTTATCCATTTCATATAGAGAATATGAGGAAATTACTTATTAAAAAATAGGCTCTTAAACTCATCACACTCCATAGAGTTAATTTCTATCTGTTTCCTTGTATTCTTGATGAGATTACTCCATTTATCCACTTGACCATAAAAATTATAGACAAGAAATACGAACTTTTATGTTATGAACATTGGATAATAGAAAATATATTTTCAAGGGTATTGATCTATTTCTCAGTAACTAGTGGATCAGCTGAACCACTAAAAGAAGGTGGATGTTTCCTCATAAATGACTTAACATAACATTATTCCATAATTTTCTCATTTTTAAGTTTATAATGATTCATTAATTGACAAAGTTTTATGATTATAGTAATGAGATTAAGTATATCATATCCCAAACCATATGGGTTATCGGGAGTAAAATCATTTCATTATCCATCATATTCAACATTAAAACGATTCCTTTGGTTCCTAACCATCAACTAAAACTAAAATCATTGAGTGAGTAATAATAATCATAGTGTAAAACCACGTAATCATGAAAAATCACTTATAAGATGTCTAAATCGTGAAACCTTCTTCTATGAAACCATAGGTTTAACCTATGCCATTCTTGATCATTACCAAAACATTATGATTTTATCTTATACTTAGACTTATCCATAGAGTTCTCAGAAAAGTCTTTCTATACTAGTTTCCAATGGATAACTATATATTTCTCTAATACCAACTACAGATACCCATACATTTCATACATAAGATATCACATCTTAATATATGAATATTCATTACATTACATAATGGTCCATTCTAGAATCATTTAGGTTTAGTTTTTTTGGAATCATGGACACATAAACAACTGGTTCATAAAATATCTACATCGTCACCCACTAAGTTTTGTATAACTAACACCCTTATTATACATATCATACTTAGTACCTTTCTTTATAACACGGGGAAAGGAAACATAAGAAAGGGTGATATCAGATGTTTAGTATGGGTAAAAAATGGAGATATCAATGATCACTTGAGAGAAACAAGAATATTAGGGTATTAGAATATGATCATAAAATTTGAAAATCACACCCTATATATCATAAAAAATAACATTGAGTCATAAAATAAATATTGTAATTTCATAATACGTGAATCATAAATGAATAAAAGAACATGATCAATGAGAGAAGAACATTGGCATAAGGCATAAGTTTGTGAAATACATGTAAGTATAGAAAATAATTTCTTTTATAGTGAAGGATTATTTCAAAGGCTATCATAGTGAAATGGGTTCACTCCCCAAACCATAGTATTTGTCAAGATTATCTCCCAATACTATAAAAGGGGACAAAACCCCTTACTAAATTGGGTTCACTCCTCATTTCAGTCTTGTTTATCTCATGATATATCAGTCTTAATTAATGCACTAGATGGAGATATAGGTCCCACCCATATTTGGTTAAAACATAACCAACTTAGTTGGTTATAATGTAACTACTATCCTTGGTTATAACATAGCCACTATCCTTAGTAATAATTTATCCACCGTTATTTATTATAACGTAACCACCATCCTTGGTTATAACATAACCACTGTCCTTAGTTATATTGTAACCACTGACTTAGATTATAACATAATCACCATACTTGGTTATAAATTAACCATCATAACATATTTAAAATCACACATATGTGTTCCAAAATATCATAAAACATTCATCATAACATCATATCATATCTTGTGCAATGAAAATAGGTTTTATAAACTTTTCATCAATTCACTATAACATAACCCATGGAAAATAAATGGGTTTCATAAAAATATCATCAAAAGAAACATAAAACATACATATAAAGAGTAATAATGTAATAAATTGATTATATCCCTTGTAAATCATAATTAATATTAAATGATTCTATCATATATAAAAATTCATTTAAAATACCACAAAAATATTTTTTTGAGGAAAATAACCATTCCAATTTGAAAATAAAATTTCAAATAAAAACATAAAAAAAATATTATGGGAAATTTTTTAATTGAAAATAACCTTGGAAAAATTTAAATTCAGCTTAATTTTTTTTCATTAATGATGAAAGAAAATTCCATTCATATCGTATAAGTTAAAATAAAACATTCTTTCCACATTTTTGGTAAAAAGTCAAAAAGCACCTCATTCAAAAAATGAAAAGAAGAATAATTTTAAACTATTTTTTAAAAATTAAAACATGGGTAAAAATGAATTTGATATATTATAGTATAATAGTAAAATACTTATTTAAAATATTTCTTTAGATAATATGGATATGGAATAAAAAAGGTTTTTTTTCAACCGAATAGAGAAATAATATTGATTTTACTTAAAAACACATTGTGAGTATATTGAGTACTTAAGATGAGGAAAGTGAAATTAAAACATGTTTTATTAATAAATAACCAGGTATAATAATATTTATTATTTTATTGAGTTTTTATCAAAATATTTTATCATTTTTAACATAATTATAAACAATCATGATAAATAATGAGATTGGAATGAAAAACCCTGACCACTTTGGTAACTTTTGAATAATAAGCCCCATGAAAAAGATAATTGTATATGGATATGTATATCACATAATTTTTTTGAGAATAATCATAAAATAAATTCATGGTTAGTATATAGAACACAAAAAAGAAGCAGGTGGTGTATAAGGTATGCGTCCCACAAATATAAAAGTGAGACAAAAATCCCTTACCTTGAGTTCCATTTAATTTAAAGGCACTCCAAACTCCTATATAATAAATTTAAATTTATAATAATTATATATAATAATAATATATATAATTATAATAAAATATATATTCATTATATAAATTATATTAATCATTCAAAAAAAGTAAATATATAAAAATGAATTACACCGTTCATAGATACAGTAGGTCGTACAAATGCATGAACATTGTTTTCATTTTTTGACAGATTGTATGAAGGAAATTAAAATAGTAAATAAAATTTATAGAATAATTATTATATAATATATATCATATATATTCATTAAATCCATTATTATTACCATCCAAGTAAAATATAATTTAAAAAAAATCACATCGCTTTGTGGAGGTGGTAGTCCACACATATGCACAAATGTCATTATTGTTTTACAATCGTTTGGAGGGTAAGAATGTAGATAATATATTATAAATAAATAAGTATAATTATTTCATAAATATTATATATAAACATTAAATTCATAATAATATCCATCCGTGTCACATGGTTATGGAAAATTAATTTTATCGCTACGTAAAGACGGTAAGCCATACATATGCACGAGAGATATTTTCACTTCCAATTTGATTTAAAGAGGGTGAATAAAGGTGTTTTAATAACCATAATAAAATTTATTTATATTTAGGATACTTAATTTATTATTATTTTTAATAATTTATTATATTTAGTGGAGGAAAAATAATAATTAAAAAGAAAGTGACCGATTAAGGTGATTACATCTTCTTTGAAACAACTCCTTTAGATCACTTATTAAAGGCTCTATGATTAGTCTATTGGGAATAAAATAACCTTTATAATGTGATTAGGAGAGTTTAAAAGAGAAAAAAGTAGATTTTTTTTGATCTAGAGGGCTTAATGTGTCATAAATAAGAGAGAGGAAGGGTTCCCATTTATAATTGAGGGTAGGGGCACACATATAATTTCATTAAAAATTAAATTAATATAAATTAATTTTGATGTCCAAATGGATTCAAATTGATAATATTTGAAGATAATATGAGTATAAGTTTAAATAATATCATAAAATGAAATTTAGAAAAGTTTGGATTAAATATTTACCCTTGTCATTTTGTTTTAACCCTTTTATCAATTACCGTAATATTAAAGTTTTCTACCATTTAAGGATTAAAAATGTTACTATAAAATGAAATAAAACCCATAAATGGACCATGGTTGATGTTAAAAAACAAATCCAATTAATTTTTTAGTATATATTATTTATATTAAATTTATAATATTTAATTAAATATTATTTGTTACAAAATATTATTAATGTCATTTTCAACACTATTCATTTAATTTGAATTTAAAACGCATCAAGAAAATTGAGTAAATTAGAATATAATTCTTTAAAACCTCCATAATATTTCACACACATATATATATATTTAAAATTCATGGGAGATATTAAATAATTCAAATTATATCACTTTTAATATTTTAAAAATCATTTCTTCTATTTTTCTATTAATTGATAAAATACAACATTAGCGTTGGATAAGAATTTAAGGTAATTTTATAATTTCTAAAAATGATAAATAATTTTTTTCAGGAAAAAAATTTCATTAAGAAAAAAATATAAATTTATATTCATTCATAAATTACTTTTTTTCCTATGTGGTTATATAAGAGATATTTAAAACTAAGAGAGTGAAATTTTGTAACTTTCTTTGATTTAAATATTATATAATATGTTTTGGGGGAAAAGTGTCTCTTCATCAACTAAATTTAAAGACCAAGGTGATAAATTTATAATTAATTTCATCCAATAATAATTAAGATGAAACATTATATCCTTATCACTTATTTTTAACCTAGATTAACCTGATTTTACCTTACTGAGGTGATAAATTTTACAATAGTTATTGTTCATAGTGAAAAAAATAAAAGTGACCCATTAAATAAATTTAACCCACTTAATTAAAAATATTGAATCTACTTTATCAAAATAAATATATATAAGTGGCATAAAATAATTTTAAAACAAGCGTGAAAAATGCGTTGAAAATTGTTTTTTTAGAGAAATACATTTTAGGCATAAAACATGGGTTACTCTTATACCATGCTTAGAATAATATTAAACAACTGTTAAAAAATATGATTGAAGATATAATATATAAATTTAATTAAAATAATTCATAAATATTTATTAATTAATTTTTTAATATGAAAACACATTGTGCACATAAAAACAGTTTCTTAGGAAAATTAATTTTTATGTATAAAAATGTTTTTTATGCTAAATTAAAACATAAAATTGACTCCAATAAACTTTGTTAGATTATTTAAAATAATATATAACTATTTTTACTCTGAAACCATACTAAAAAATGGATCATTGTACATTATTGGAAAAATATAGTTTTCAATAAAAATCAACATTTTTCACTATTCATTGAAAAATCAATCTTTTCATATAATTATCAGAATTCACCCAAACAAAATTTTTATGTTATGATTTAAAAAGTTTAGTTAGTTTTATGAATTAAAATTTTTAAACGTGCCAACAATTTAATATCATATTTTCTCACAAAAACCAATAAAAATTATTTTGATAGGAATCTATTTTTTAAGAATAATATTAATTTTCTCAAAACTTTATCACTCATTTACAAATAATTAATTAACAAATTTATATTTATTTGGAAGTTTTTATATATATAATAAATTAGTTAATCCTATTCACACCACTAATTTAGTATCTAGATTATAACAACCACATAATAATATATTAATAATATATCATAGTTCATTTAAACTCAGTGTAGTGCGTAATACAAGCCATCAATGAAAGTAAATTTATTGGATTTTTTTTCATAAAATCTTGGGGTGTTATAGAAAAACGATTTTTGATCTCATTTTCCATCCTATGGTAAATGAAAACACTACTTCTGCGTACGTGTGAACTAACATCTCCACAAAGTGATGTGTTTCATTTTTATTCACCAGATCACATAAAGGATTAAAATGATATAGAAAATGAATATATAAGATATTTATGCCATAATTATTATTCTATAAAGATAATATATCACATAACTATATAAAACACAATTCTTTTGAAAATTACAACGTTGCTCAAGCATATGTGAGGATTACCACCTCCATGAAGTGATGACAATCATTTTTCATTTATGAATTTTGAAGATGAACATAAAGATGAAAATAATGAATAAATATGAAATTGATAAAATATTTAGGATTCTATGAAATAAAAATATTTTTCTATTTTATTTATTTTCTATCCAGTAGAAAAATGAAAATGTCATTCATGGGTAAGCATAAACTACCATCTCCATGAAATGACGTGGTTCATTTTTCAGGTATGCCATTCATGGATGGTTATAAAATTATATTTAATGCCTAAAATTTATAATTATATCATGATTAATATTCTAGTTATTATGGAATAATGACCACTTTGACCATAGTTGACCTACAAAAGTTGTTTTGGGATTATGAACTGAACGTCCTCAAAATGTTCGATGAAAATTTAATTGACTAAGTAACTAAATAAAACATTCTTATAAACAACATAAATGGGATAATGATAATGGAATTAATATGAAAATTTTTCTTAATCAATTAAATAACAAATATAATTATATTATTTAGTATTAATATGACATATGATAATTTGATTATATTTAATGTAAAGAATTTATCAACTCAATTTCCTTTCTTTGAGACTCATGCCATTTTCACGAGTTGTTTTATTTTTTATGGTGTATATACTATAATATTTATGAATTTTAACATTAAATTACTAAAATTATAGGTTTTTATAAATCCTTTTCAATTTCCCTCTGGCAATGTTCATTCAATTAAAAATTTAAAAATGCGGTTAATGATTTTCATTTAAAACATCATTTTAAATGTTTTAAACTCTTTATCCTCCATATCCATATTATTTTAAATATTTCATGAATGTTATTATTTATTCTTGAGATGTGGTAAAGTTAATTTTTTAATATATTTTAATTTCTTTACAAATATTTAAAATGGAATTTTTTTAACATTTTTTGTATAGGTTACTTTCAGATTTTTTACAAAAGTGAAAAAATATTTTTTGACGTATATAAATTAATGGGTTTTTTCAAATATTGTAGATATTATTCATTATAAATATTCATTTAAAATTTTCTATGGTCATCTTGAAATAAAATATTTTTCTCAATATTTTTTTAATTTTTATTTTTAAATTGTTTTTCTAAGGAAACAGAAAATTTTTCTAATCTTTATGAGATAAATGAAAGTGTTTTGATTATTCGTTAAAATGAATTTTTAAAAGGGTTTATGATGAAAATGTGTAAGACTAAATTTTCTTCATCATTATATAGAACTTTAGAATTATATATGATAACAAGTGAGCCTGATATAGATTTCGAATGCATTGGGTAAAGATATAGTCTTTGAAGGAAAAAATGATGGAGATAACCGTCTAAGTTACTCTTATAGAATTAATTGGGATTTAGTTATTCTGAAATTGGTTAAACATGAGTGAAAATAAGTTATGAATATTATTCTCCAAGATAAAAATCTTAAAATTTATAATTATTTTTATGGAATTGTTTTTGTTTCACTAGGAAAAGAATTTTTGTGAACTTTTAATGGTGGAAATTTTGTTTTTCAAAGAAATGTTTTCAGGATGATTTCAGGGGTTTATTTTGATTTTTAATGGGTTAAAAAGATTTTATTTGAGAAATGATTCACTTTATAATGTGGATATGTTTTATTTATGTGATAAAAGTTTTATCATAAAAGAGGTAAAGGTTTTCAAGGGTTCTTATATTTTTTCACTAGACTAATGGGATTCCTTTATTTTTATATCCCTTATTGAGCTATTTGTGCTCATCACAAGTTTTTTCACTAGAATAAAGTGGGTAATATAATTTATTTTAATATGAATATGATTAAAGGTAATTCAAGTAGTTAACTATAGAAAAGGTAAAATGGTTGATTTTGGAGTGGAGCGTCAATGGTTCTTCTTGATAGATGGAATTGACTTACAGTGAGGCGTGGTTAAAAGTTTAGGTTCATGGGCTGAGATTTATATAAAATATGACTAATGGGGGCATGAGTTATTTCATATGATTTGATTTTATGAGAGTGTACACCCATTATATTTTAAATAAAATTTACATAGATCAGTGATTAGTTTTGTGTGGGATAAGGACTGATGGTCTTTATGAAAAAAATTTGGGTTTGGATGTCGAGGATTTTGATGTGAAGTTGTGGTTTTTCCAATTTGATAATGATGGAACTTTATATGGAATAGTGTCAACATTAAAAAAGATGGGTAGGCATGACTTTATAAGAGAGACATGTGTGCAATGATGAGACTTTCTTATGTTATTATCTAGGATAGTTATAAAGAAATACATATAGTGGGGAGTGCACCATTGGCCGATTGAGGGTGTGACCCTCAATGTGAATGGAATTTTATAGGATGTTGAGGAGGATGTTTCTGGCGAGTCAAGAATGGGGAGAGATCAATGTTTCATGTTGGAACTCAGGTATGAGTGGGTTAGTAATGACCAATCATTATGTGTAGTGACAGATGGAGGATGGACCATAGAGGCATGAAAATCATTTTATAAGGTATGTAAATGATTGATAAGGTTGGTCATTGGATGGTTGATGTGGATTTTAGATTTTGGTGAGTGGGTGAATCTAAATTATTTTTTCCCCTATCAAATACAATATTTGGGATTTATATGGGGTATTTCATGTAGTTTTTGAATTGAAAATGGATTAGTATGGTTTTGATGATATCCAAGAAAGAGTTAGATCATTGGTGTATCGGTTCTTGGGGATAGAGAACAATAAATAGTTTTGATCGAGAAACTACCCGTGGATGTATCTTAAAAGATGGGTTTAGACTTTGGTATTTGTGTTTGAAAATATTGGTATTCCTAGGAGAAGTAAATTCATCAAGATCAAGTGATGGGATGGCACGTTGGTTGCTGAGGTTGAGCGTTTTTGGAAAAAGTCAATAATATATGGTCCAACCATTGTTTTATATAATGATTGGGTGTTGTGAGATGGAAATTGCATCATATGAGTTGATATAAAACTATAATTATGTTATCGGTTGGTGATTTTGATTATCGGGAGAATCATAGATTTGAATATAACCTTATGAGTTGATTCATATGGTTGGGAGAACCATAATCTTGAGGATACATTAGTCGATGAAATTGTTGTGTATTTGGATAAATGGCAATGTTTGAGACACATATTGATGTTTTGAGAATGGTTAGGAGTGGTGACATGGATATTTATGAACGATGTGTCTCATGTTGGGAGTTGCATATTAGAAGCTTGGTTTCTATTCAGGATTAAAATGTGAAAATAAGGTTATGAATTGATGTTTGAGATACGTCAAGATTTATGGTTAAAAGACTAATGAGACTTATTGGGGGTGATAAGTGCTATGGTGGGGAGGTTATATAACCCCACTGATTTATATGTTATGAATTTTAGTGGGAATTTGAAATTTTGGGAATTCTGGTTTAGGGGTTATTCTTTCAAGAATCAGTTTTGAATTCCAAGAATTGGAGTATCCCAAGTTGATGTTTTTAGAGTTGGTTTCATGACCAAGAGGTGCCATAGGTTCTCGGGTGAGTCTCGAGTGCTTCAGGTTGAATTTTTTATCTTTTTGAGGGTTTTTTACTAGGTTGATGGTTTTGGTAACATGGTTTAGGGAAAACTATGTGATTACTCTTATGTAGGGGAGTTTTTAGTTCATTTTCTAAAGAAAATGGTTAGCACAATGTTAAGGGTGAACCATGAAGAATTCAAAGGAAATTGTGTGTCCTGTTTTGGGTTAGGGTTGTGGCACACAATCACTAAATGATTGAAAAAAAACTATGTGGGAGATGAGTTTTTGTTATAGTGGGTTTCACTTGGTCTACACACAGTTCTGAAAACTTTACTGCCAAACTATATGATCGGATTTTTCTTGGAATATTCCTTATAAATGTTTGAAACATGGTTTAAAAATTATGTATAAAAACCATGTGGAATTTCATTTTTTGTTAAAAAGTTGTAAATTAACCTCCTTCCCCCATTGGATTTTATGTTACCCTCCCTCTCCTTTCTCTCTCTCTCTCACACGACCGGGGGATATCCCTTCCCCCTTATTCTCTATCACCCCCTTCTATTTTGAGATTTTTTTCAATTTCTTGGGGTTTATATTGATTCTATCCCTTATTTTACTTACATTATTGTTTTCCCTTTCTTTCTTCTTGATTTAAATATCCGGTTTAGGGGTTCAGTTGTGATTCTACTTGGTCACGGTGGAATCAACCATTTTTATGGGGATTTCATATATAATAACAATAGGACCTAATAATATGGTATCTACATGTCATGTCATGTCATTTTGATGGTGGTATGTCTCCTTATATATTTTTAGGGGTTTTAGAATAAATTAAATGAAATTGAAAATTGTGTCATTTCCATTTTTAGGTATTTTGAGTAGGGTTGTTCTAGGAGAATGAAATAGGGTATTAGAATGTTGTTGGTCATAGTTTCAATATGAAAAGGAAGTGATATTTTAGTAGTTATGACTAGTAGAATTAATTTATAAATTAATTATGTAATTAATTGTAATTGTTTATCTATTTAAAATTTGATTATTAATAATCAATTTGGATTATTTTTCATGGGTTAGGACCTTGTGAGGATGGTTTGTAGATGGTTGAACTTGAATGGGCTTGGGAAGTGATAGTCTAGCTATGAAATAAATGGAATACCTCTATAATTTATGTAATTGGTACCTCGTACATACCCCTGTATTATTATGCATTTTATTTATATTCATGAAATATTTGTGGTCTTGCCACTTAGGGTGATCAACTTATTAATTTATATAAATTGTTTAATTAAAAATTAAATCCTCATATAAGAGTTGAACAAAGTTTCAAGGGCCAAGATCAAACCTTTTACACTAGATTTATTACCTTATATATCAATGTTCAAGGCCTTAATTATAAATGTAAAAATTTTGATACATGAACCCTAAGGGGTATACATTAAAATCAAATAAGTGAACAAGATGTAGTATACCTAGTGATAGGTTCCCTTGATGACATAGAAGAAAAGGGAAGTATTAAATTAGGATTTATAGACTATGTAGGCCATGTGAGACCCAATAGATACCTTGAGGACTTAGGCATAATGAGATGGTCATGGGGTGAGTGTTCCTCCCCCACTGAAATGTGATTACCTGGGTGGGTAGAACATATGGGGGTTAGTGGATAGGTTGGGTTTAAGGACTAACCAAGTTATGACTTGGGTTGTGAGATATGATTTGTGCTATATCTCTAGATAGATACCATTATGGTTTATCTTATGAGGCTAATGATACCGTGCTATCATTTTTAAAAGGATAAGGGATGATATTATCTCTTAGTGATGGGTGTCAATTTGAGATATGTGTTTGAGATAGGGGAACCCATGAAGGTTTTCCATGCTTAATGATACCCATAGGACAATAGTGGGTGACCAGTGATATGTTTTCCCTTGTGAGGGTACATGGAGAATGGGTAGTGATGATAATGAGTGTCACCTTAGAAACCCAATCGATGATGTGATCTTGTTGAGGCTGTGGTGGATGTGATAAGAGATGGTTCAGGTGGGAGGCACTGTCACCATGATGTATTGAGATACATGGGACGCACTGGATGTTCTCCTTATATATGGCCTTTATAATTTCTACTATGTAATTCCCAATATTACATCATGGGGTTCAAAATTTTCACTTGATGACTACTAGATTACATAGGATTACCTCATAGGTATCAAATTTATTCCTAGTAACTATTGATTGCCAAGGTTCATCCCCTAGGAATCAGTTATGATTCCTGCTGATTATGGGGTCACCCAGGGTCACATTCTAGGGTTTAGTGATGATTATTAATGACCATGGAATGCTCATGATTACCTAATGGGGTTTGAATATGAGGCATTATTATTTTTTGGGTTCCTAGGATTAACTCATAGGTATTAGATATCACACTTGATGACTATGGAATACCCAGATTACCTCCTGAGGTTGAACGATGCCTCATAGTGATTATTGATCTCCTAGGATTACCTTCCAGGGAACGTCTTGAAGCCTAATTAATATAAAATACTCAATATTTCCTTGAATTGTTTAGTTATGATGCCTAATAATTAAGAGATCATTACAATTACATTATAGGGATCCATGATGTTCCTTAATGACTAATGGACCACCTAGGGGTCGATGATGATACCATATATTATTGATCACATGGGATCACCTCCTATGTATCATATTTGATCCTTCTACTATTTAATTCCTTTGGAATACTCCATGGACTAACTAGTTTTGACTGATACTATATATATTACTAGGATACTTCTTAGGATACTGTGTTTATGATTGATACTATATAGTTGTCGGGATAGGTACTGGTTCATCTGATTATATGATGTTCTTAGAGACACTCTGGTACTGATTGAAGTAAGTTTGGGTTGATCCCTAGTGTCAGGTTAGATCCCAAGGGTCAATGGTAGATATTTATTTATGATTTATCTTTTTTTTATTTAATTTATGAGTATATCAAAAGTGTACACCCTGCATTTAATAGTTATGTATGATATCACATTGGTGGTGGCATACTGAGTTGTACTCACGTCCTGCTCAGGGAACTGTGGAACTTTGGAACCTATGCATGCTTCAATGATCATATGTTTGGGTTGGGTAGAGGATTAGGGTATCTTTCTAAAGTGGGACAACTCAATCAAGATTGATGATTTAGGTAATATGAGGCCATGGGATAGTAGCAGAGCCTCATGTATTTTATTATTTTATTTGTCTCATATATGTGATTATCCTGATCGGTGATCACTAATATTTTATGGTGACATGATCATGATTCTATATGATTTCTTTCTTATGCATTCATTTATTATTGATGAATATGTTTACTGGTTTCTTGTACTCTTTTATTTGTGTTGGATGATGTTTGCTTTATTTTTTTTCATTATTATATACTCTCATATAATGGAATTGTCTATCCATGGTACTAAACTATACCCCTCATCTTTTTAGAATGATCCAATATATGAGGAGGTTAACCTAGGTCCCAATAGCGACGCATTCAACCTTGGCACCGTTTAGTGTCCGCAAACCACGGGAGGGCATTACAAGGAGTGAACATACCCAAATATTGTATCAAAAAAAAATTGAGTTATAGTGGATTATAGTACAACTAAATTTTTTTTTGGGTACACTCCTTGTATTATACATTTATAGGTAAACCAAGTAAAATCTTAGTGTTATTTCAAACTTCACTTTTAGTACTTGTGTATGATTATTTATATGGATACACTGGAGAAAAGATAAGTTGGATTGTCTTATTTCTAACAAGGGAACAATATCTTAAAGAAAAATAACTTATGATAAAAGTTTAAATATTTCTACACCTTTATTATCCCCTCATAGGGTGTCCATGGACCCTATACAACCCATATCCAGTGAGAACCCCATATAGATTTTGAGTCCATGCCAAAAATAAATCTCTAAGTGGTGGTCCACTACAGCACTATCAATGAAATAATAAGAAATCACAAGGAATCAAATTATATCCCATTCTAGAAGTCATAATTATAATTGAAAAACTTATAAAATAATATCATATCATATGTAACCCAATAGAAAAGTCATCACATCACGACATCGCTAACTTTCAGAAGAAAATCATAAATATCAAAATATAGGTCTTCTAGCTAGTGAATAGTTCAAACCATCATCACAAGAGACATTTCAAGAGATCAAAATCATTACTCCATCCACTATCATTAGTCAGGGTGGTCATTCAAATGTCATTCAGAATTTTTCATTTGAAAATCAATTATTATGACACTCACCGAGTCATGGGTATGTTTTTAAATGGTTAATTTTATTTGAATCTTTAAATTTATAGTTTCTTTGAGATTATGAACGTGCCGAAAAATATTAGGGGAAGAATCAGCTTTTCCTATTTTCACTACACCATATCCCTACAGGATATATTGTAGTGTGGGTTTGTGGGAGGTTCTGTGGTGTAGCATTAGGTGTTGTTCCATAGAAGCTCCATGAGTTGATAACCCTCACTCTACCTATTCGGGGGTGCCCCACGGTGCCCCACAGTGCAGCACACAAGCTACACTATGGAGTCCCGAGGTCCCAGAACCCTAGGCCCTACCCCAAAGAGTTTCTCTATGGTTAAACACCCATGATACATCATGAATGGACTTGGTGAGGTTGTTCGATTCTGTAAGACAAGGGTTGCACTATGAGTTTCTGTCCACCTAGAAAAAACAAATTAAAATCTCTCCCTATGATGGTTTAACCCCTATGACTTCTATTTTCTCCCCATTTTCACATCATAGGAGATTTGGTAATGGTTACCCTCTTTCTCCATTCTCCATTGGTGACTTTTATATGATTTAAGTGAATGTATAAAGTAATATCATGGTTTCCCTTGGATTTCTTCTATCCCCTCACTCTAAAATAATGTTCTTCCTTTTCTTACACATAACTATAACTCTAATTTCCTTAGAGGTTTGAAACTAGAGTTTAGGTTGGAATTTTTTTGGATTATATTGATTTATATGCTAGTTAGGATCCCTTTCCTTCCATTATATTGATATCTTATGAAGGCAATGTCTATTCATCTCTTTTGATGTAGGTGTCTATATGAACACTAACTTTTCCTTTATCATAACTTGGTTTTTGAGTTTTCCTTTGGGTTTTGTTGAATTATCATTCTTGGATTCATTATTAAGGGATGATTTAAATGTAATGTTGATGTTCTTGATTATTTTTGGTAAAATAGTGACTTATTGGGATTTTCCTGCTAGAACCATGTTTATTCCTTCAAATTGTTTGATGAAATTATTTCATTAAAAAATATTATCTTTAAATGAGATTTCAATGACTCTTTGAAATAAATTTTGAGGAAAAACCTATTCGTTGTTTATGGGATTCATTGTATGTGATGAATGTAGTTATGGGTTCATATAGGAGACCTTTAGTGTGTGTGTTTTAGGATGAGTGTTTCCCTAGTATTTAGAATGAGAAATATAGGGTCTATTTTTGGTTTACTTGAGTGGCCCATGTTATGTTATTTTTTTTTAAGTTCACATAGGCTAACCAAGTGTTCCATGAGAGAGTCATAAAAGTCTAGATCCCATTGTCCAGAGCCCCCATGTTATATATCTTATTTGGATTTATTATTCCTATAATTTATATGATGCCCATGTAATGTTTGGATTTAATCATATTAGTTATTTTTTACCATTATTGAATTTTATAGACATTCCTCCCAAGTTATTCAAAATTATGGATTGTTTTTCAAAACCAAAGGAGTTATGAAATCATTATCAAACAAATTGTTTTCAAAGAGTTATTTTCAAACTAGAACTATTTGTTTAAATTATGAAATATGGCATATAGATTCATGGTGGTACCCTAATAGGATATTAATCACACCATGTGACACCCAAATCTTGCATGATACACTTCTCTTCGAATAATACAGTAGCATGTGTTGTATGTAACTTCGAGGTTCTAACACACACCACAACCAATCAAAGTAGTCGTTATGAATAGTAATACCCACTTTTTGAAATTTTATAAATTTTATTATTCAAATTGGACTTCATTTTTGGATTTAGAATATCAAAATTAGATTATGGTGAGTTTTTGGTATTTTTCTGAGAACTCCCAATTTTTGATGAAAAGTGAAAGATACTAAACTTTAATTAAAAACAACTTTTTAATCCAAATAATTTATAGTGATAAATTATACTATTTTGTGGTTTTAAAGTATAGTTAGAATATATTTTTACCATTTAATCCAATGTTGGTCATTGTATGTAATTTCACATTTAAACTAGACATAAACAAGTGCCAATCTTTTGATAGTTACTATTTCTTAAAAAACACACTTTTTTTGACAATGAGAATTAATTTTAAATTAATTTCTGCCACTTCTGTGTTTTGAATTTAGAAAAATGGATTCCATATATAGAATCAGGAGGTTGAAATTGTGTAAATATTTAACTTTTATTTTTAGACATTTTGAATAATTACTTCGGTAAATATTTTATTTACCATGGTTAAAGGGTAAATCTAGTAAATAAGGGTACAAAATAATATTATAATAATATTAAATTACCATAACACATGTCCTAACCCTATTAGATGATACATGTACGACCATGGGAATCTTTGGGTCCATTTTGGGACCCCATGGAGCCACTTGTAAGCGATAATGACACTTTATATTAATTAAGTTAAAGTAAATACAAAAATGACATAATCATATATCTTTTAAAAAAACAATATTTACATAGGGTTATATAAGTTATATTTTCGAGTATATATATTAATTGTAAATATAAAAAGATTTCCTACATCATGATAAATTTATTATAATTTTTAGACATCAAATAAATTAAATTATTTATGACATAATAATGATGCAGTGTTTACTTCATTAATAAATGATTTAAATAAATAAGATTATAATGATTAAAATATTATCCAAAACATGTTCAATTCCTATTGGATGATTTTATTTCTACTATGAGTCATCTTATATTTAAATTTAATGTGTTTTGGACGTTTAGAAACTGAATATGAATTTATTATGAAATAATATTTCAAGCTTTTCCTATGTTTCCCCTCACCCCTATTATAAAAGGGCACGTACCCTTCTCTCTAATTAACACATTCAAAGCCATTTGGATCAGCCAAACCCTGCCCAAATATCCTCTCAACTTCCCTAAATTCATCCTAGAGGCCCTAATTTAGTCAGAAAGCCAACTTAAGGAGCCCTTTTTATCAAATCAAAAGGAATAACCTAAAGAAGAGGTAATAATTTCACCACCCTCTTTAATGTTCCTTTCTTCTTCCACTTACTTTATCTTTGTTGTTTCCATTCTAAAATAATAACTCTAGTATATTCTATATACTGTGATGTTATTATAAATATGGTATAACCAAATTCATTATTCTATCCATCCTTTGAATGACATGTCACCATACGTGCGTACGTACGGCTTACCGTCTCCACGTCGTGGTACAATTATTATTCAATACATTATTATTTGGATGTGTATAATAATGATGCGTAATTTATGTAAATAATAAATGTAACATGATAATTATTATGTATATATTATATACCATCCAATTATATATTATTTTAATATTAAAGAATGATATTGTTGCTCATGCGTACGTATGAATTACCGTCTCCACGAACGCGATGAGATTCATTCCCCATCCTATCCATTCAAGACTAATTTTCATTAGATGATTAAAAATAATATTTAAAGACTTGATATCATTCTAGAAATGAATAAGTTCCATCCCATCCATAACAAATATGACTCAAATAACAAATAATATAAATGAAAACGAATCCGTTAACACCAGAAACGATGATAATACTAAGATATTATTAACAAAACAATGTTAAATGATCATATATGAAATCATATTAATGTATATGATTCCTATATAATTTAATAACAATTATTTCACCATTATATAGGAGGTTAACCTACCCTAGACCAAGGAAAATTACAAGGCAAGGGTTAATTTCACAATCTCTTCATTATCCGTGGTTGTTTATATGTAATTATATACTGGGACCTCTTTATCATCCACATCCATGTTTCTTAAAAATGTATTTCAAAACATTCTTACTATTTTATAGACTATGAGTTAAATTCATTTATACCCTTTTTTTGAATTTTTATAAGATGTTTATAAAGGAATCTTTCTGTCGTTTTCCAAATAAGGTTCTTTTTAACCTTTTCAAAAAAATTAAGGTAAGAATGTCTTTTTTAACTTATATGGAAGGTGCAACTATTTTCAACCATAATAAAATCTTCGAAGAATCCCTTAAAAGCTTATAAGAATATTTTCAAAGTAAATATTTTCTTTTATAATTATATGAATTTTAAATGATTTGAAAAAAAGAGATATTTCTCTCAAATAGTTTTGATTTCATCTATGTAAACATCCTTTGATGGATTTTAAGATTATTTGAAGTTGATTTATTATGATACAAAACTTCCATATTGTATTGAAGGTTTTGTGATATTTTTGAATGTGGATGTGTTATTTTTATACCATTTATGGTTTATAGAGAAAGTATTGACATTTGATATGCTAGTTTTAATACTAATGTTTATGTTATGTTTAAAACTGTTCATATGAGGAATGAATTGGACTTAGTAAGTGACGGGTGGATCCCACTATAGCTCCTTGATGCATCGGCAGGTCTCATGAGACAAATTAGTGTCTTGGCACAAGGCCTTGACAAAAT
The DNA here is from genome assembly GCA_963277665.1 of Viscum album. Classification (NCBI taxonomy): domain Eukaryota; kingdom Viridiplantae; phylum Streptophyta; class Magnoliopsida; order Santalales; family Viscaceae; genus Viscum; species Viscum album. Next base: position 140,165,196 of record OY728136.1, read on the forward strand.
ATTATTTGTAGTCTTGGCACAAGGCCTTAACTATGTGGTTATGATAGTCTGGCATTATGAATTCTATCATTATGAAAGTGGTTATTGATATTGCATGTGATTATTCGACTAGTAGAATATCCATGTGAATAAGTACATGGGATTATTTCATTTTATTTTTTCCATATTATGCTGAAGTTCAAGTTCAAAAGGCTTTTGTTTTAGTTATACATTGTCTTAAATGTTTATGTTTATTTATAAAAGTTTCCACTATATTGTTATCCTTACTGAGCATCTGAGCTCACCCATTTCTATGTTTTATTTTTCCCAGGATGTGAAGAAGTATTTTTTGACTGACCTGCAGGGATAGTCTGAGGGGATATGAGTGTGGACCATGAAGACTATGTTGTTTTAGTTTTTCACTTAATGATGAAATGTAAGACTTATGAATTTATCTAGTGTTTCCAAGGCTACTAAACTAATCGGTATTTCGAGATGATCTTTCGTGATCATGCCAATGTTATGTAATAATGCACCGACTCTAGGTAACTAGGGTCAAGGCGTTACAATTGGTATCATAGGAATTTTAGTACAATCCTTGGAAACTAGATTTAGATAAACTCTGATTAGAGAACATAGACCTAAGATAGACTTTGAAGATTATTATAAAATAAATTTTTAGAATTTTGGTAATGTAGAGATTTTGTGAGTTTTCCTAGAAATACATCCCTATTTGGATATGAGCAGGTAGAGGTGGCTCTGGTATAGATGTACCTAGGGGTAAAACCCAAAAACACTACTTTGAGCTAGACTCGAACGGGAACTGGTGCACGAAAATGGGCCTTGCTGCACTTTTGGTTACGACACTCCCGAGGGATATTCTTAGGATAATACTCATTTTCTTTACAAACCATTATGAGGGGTTTATGAGTATATATTTCTTCAAAGAATTATTTTTATGATTATGGATTATATCCATAAACTATTCAATTTATATTAAGTGTTTTACAAGTTTGGATTTATTTATTGTGATTCATAAACTAATCTAGTGTATTCCATTGTTTAGAAATGGTGCCTAGTGGAAGGAATGGAAACCATATCAATGCACGCACTCCATGTAGGGATTTACCTCCTACTCAATATAATTATAGTGGAGCTGGTGATACAACTGCTTGTGATCAGCTTATCACTATACTGGGAAAACTCAATCAGGTTATGAATAATAACCTTAACCATATGGAGCAAACTAATCTGCATTGTGGAGGTTCAATGTTAGATCAATTCATGAGGAAATAAACACCAACATTAAATGGGAGTAGAAATCCATTGGTAGCTGAGAAATGGATAAGTTCTTTAGAGAAAATATTCCACGCCTTGGGGAGTAGCGAAAGGGAAAAAGTTATCAAGGCAGTTTACCACCTCATTGGAGATGCAGATCAATGGTGGTCATTGATTCAAATCACAAAGGAAGATGATGAATTATCAAATATGGAATGGATGGAGTTTAATGATATTTTTGTAGAAAAATACTTTCCTCATGTCCATCGAGCAGATATGGAAAGACAATTTCTAAGTCTGAGGCAAAAGGAGGATGAGAATGTTGCAAAGTGTGAGTCTAACATTACAAGGTTATCAAGGCATGCTACAGATTATATACGTAACCCAAGAAGTAATATTGATCATTTAATTGATGGGTTAAAAATATTTCTCCGTCGAGCATTAGTCTCACAATCCTTCTCATTATACGAAGATATTGTCTCATGTGCTATCAAGACAGAAAACGAATTCTATAAGTTTTACAACTTTAATGAAAAGCAAGAGAAGAATAGATCTACTGATCACTCTGGAAATCGAAATAAGGGGAAGAAGGGAAAAGTTGAATATCCATCCTGCAATAAATGTGGGAAGAAACATCCCGGTACTTTCCTGAAGGGAATGGCAGTCTATTAAAAGTGTGGTGAAAAAGGCCACCAGGCTTGTGATTGTAAGGGGAAGAAAGATGCTACCGATGTTCAATGCTACAATTGCAGGGAGATGGGACATTATGAAAATTAATGTCCTAAGCATCAGGGGAACTTACCTCAGAAAAGGCCAAGGGATCAAATCCGTGATTATTTTATCACTACTGCTAAGGTAGAAGCTCCAAGAGACGTGGTGGTAGATAATTTAATGGTTTCCTCAAGTTTAGAAAATGCTTTATTTGATTCTGGATCATCAAATTGTTTCATATCTTCCCAGTTTGCTAATAAAATTAGATATTTCCAATTTTATTTAACAAGGTAGTTGTCAGTCAAAACTCTTAAGGAAAGTATCATCGCCACAAAGTTTTGTGAATACGTTCCCATTAGGGCATATAAATTTTCTTTATCTTCTGATCTCATCATCATACCCATGTTTGAATTTGATATAATCCTAGGTATGAATTGTATTTCAGACCATGATGTGAATATTTATTGTAAGAAGAAGGATGTTACGATTTTTGATGATGATGATAAAGAACACCTTATCTTTAAAGAAGAATCGTCACCACCTAATTCTTATCTAGATCCACCCCCAGTAGCTCAACTAAATTCAATTATTGGGGAGGAAGAGAAAGAAATAACTGTGGGTGAGGAAAGAAATGTTCAAATAGAGGATGTACCTATTGTGAAAGAATATATTGATGTGTTTCCAGAAGATTTACTTGGACATCCTCCAGAATGAGAAATTGAGTTTTCCATTGCTTTAATTCCTGGTTCAAGGCCCATATCGAAGACCCCTTATATAATGGCCACATTGGAATTAGTGGACTAAAGAAAAAACTAGAGGAATTGAGTAATAAGGGATTTATTCGCCCTAGTGTTTCTCTATGGGGAGCCCCTGTCCTTTTTGTTAAAAAGAAAGATGGACCTATGAGGTTGTGCATTGTCTACAGGGAGATCAATGCTATAACAAATGATAACAAGTATCCCCTACCTCGCATTGATGACTTATTCAACCAAATTCATGGAGCACAATACTTCTAAAAGATTGATCTTCGTTCTGGATATCATTAGTTGTGTGTGAAGAAGGAAGATATTCCGAAAACAGCATTTCGAACCAGGTACGGGCATTACGAGTTTATAGTAATGACTTTTGGGCTGGCTAATGGACCCTCTGTTTTCATGGATCTAATGAACATATTTTTCAAGGAATATATTGATGAATTTGTATTTGTATTTATTGATGATGTCTTGGTATACTCCAAAAGCTACGAAGATCAAGAAAATCACTTGCGCATTATCCTAAAGATTCTGAGAAGACATGAATTATATGGGAAGTTTAGAAAGTGTGAATTCCAGATTTAGAAGACTTATTTTCTTGGCCATATTGTCTCTAAGGATGGAATCTCTATTGATCCTTCTAATATAAGAGCAATACAATAATTTCCAACACCAACGAGTATAAATGAGGTACACAGTTTTATTGGTTTAGCAGGTCATTATCGACGTTTTGTCCAGAATTTTTCCCGATTGGCTAACCCATTAACGAAGCTCACACGTAAAGGGGTTAAAAGTTTTTGGACAAAAGAGTGTGAAGAATGTTTTGAAGAACTGAAGAGAATATTATTCAATGCTCATATATTAACTCTACCATCGGGGAATGACAAGTTTGTTATTTATAGTGATGCTTCAAATAAAGGACTTGGTTGTATCCTTATACAGAATGATAGGGTTATTTCCTATACATCACGACAACTAAAAATTCATGAGAAAAACTATCCTACTCATGATCTTGAGTTAGAAGCTGTAATATTTTCTTTGAATATATGGAGACACTATCTATATAGTAAAAAATGTGAGATTTATACTGATCACAAGAGTTTGAAGTATATTTTTTCAGAGAAAGAACTCAACATGAGGAAAAAAATATGGCTTGAACTACTCAAGGATTATGATTTCACAATACACTACCACCTGGGGAAGGAAAATAATGTGGAAGATTCTTTTAGTAGAAAGGATCATGGAGTTTTGAACAAGATGAGAGTTGAAAGGGATCTTATTTTCATGGATCTAGTGAACATGTATATGGGAATTACCATGGAAGGTGAAACATCGATACTTTTTCAAATGGTTTCCAAACCATCTTTAATAAAAAGGAAAAAGAGTTCTCAAACTGATGATGAAGAATTTAAAAAGAAGATTAAAGCTGTGAATGATGGGAGATTGAGTGACTTTGTATATGAAGATGGAATTTTGAAATTTTGGAAGATACTTTGTGTTCCCGATATACCTGATCTAAAAAGGGAATTGTTGGATGATGCTCATAGTTCTAATTTCTCTATACACCCTGGTAGCACCAAAATGTATAGAGATTTGAAGGAACATTTTTGGTGGGACAACATGAAGAGGGAGATTGCAGATTTTGTGTCAAGATGTATGGTTTGTCAACAAGTGAAAGATGGAAGGCAACAGCCTGGAGGTGTCATGCAATCTCTTCTCATACCTGAGTGGAAATGGGATAATATTTCAATGTACTTTGTCACGGGACTACCGAAGACTCCTATAAGGAACAATGCAATATGGGTCATTGTTGATAGTCTTACCAAGTCAGCACATTTTCTTGCTATAAGAGAAGATTTACCACTTGAATGTCTAGCAAGAATTTATATTAATGAAGTTGTAAGACTTTATGGAGTACCCCTATCAATTGTTTCTAATCGTGATACACGTTTTACATCAAGATTCTAGAAAAGTCTTCAGAAAGCCGTAGATACTGAACTTCGTTTGAGCACTGCCTACCACCCTCAAACTGATGGACAATCAGAACAGACCATTCAAACCTTAGAATACATTTTGAGATCATTCTCACTTGACTTTTAGGGCATGTGGGATCAATATTTACCTTTGGAAGAATTTTCCTATAACAATAGCATCCAATAAAGTATTCAGATGGCACCATATGAAGCATTATACAAAAAGAGATGTCGCACACCAACCTGTTGTGATGATGTTGGTGAAAGAAAACTCATAGGCCCAAAACTTGTGGAGGAAACGATGGAAAATGTGAAGGTTACCCAAACCCACATCAAAGCAGCTCAAAGTAGGCAGAAGAGCTATGCCGATAACCGAAGAAAGGATTTGGAATTTCAGGTAGGAGATCATGTTTTCTTGAAGGTATCTCCCTAGAAGGGTGTTATACATTTCGGTAAGAAGGGAAAATTTAGTCCTAGGTACATCAGACCTTTCAAAATTCTAGAACGAATTGGGGATGTAGCTTACCGATTGGCAATGCCTCCAAGTCTCTCTAAAGTTCACGATGTGTTCCACGTATCACTGTTAAGAAAATACATGCCTGACCCAACGCATGTACTCACTTATGAGGAAGTATAACTAGAACCCGAACTGTTTTATTGTGAAGAGCCAGTCAGGATTCTTGATACCAGAGAACAAGTGCTGAGAAACCAGACGACTTGTCTAGTAAAAGATCTTTGGAGAAACCATAAGATAGAAGAGGTAACGTGGGAACCCGAGGAACATATGACGAAGAACCACCTGAGTCTTTTTACGAAGTAATATTATAGAAATTTTGAGGTAGAAATTATTTCAAGGAGGGGAGAATGTAACACCCCAAGCTTCCATGGTAGGCTTCTCTTTGAATAATACAGTAGCATGTGTTGTACTCAACATCGAGGTTCTAACACACACCACAACAAATCAAAGTAGCTGTTATGAATAATAATACCCACTTTTTGAAATTTTATAAATTTCATTATTCAAATTGGACTTCATTTTTGGATTCTGAATATCAAAATTAGCTTAGGGTGAGTTTTTGGTATATTTTTGAGAACTTCCAATTTTTGATGAATAGTAAAAGATACTAAATTTTAATTAAAAACAACTTTTTAATCCAAATAATTTATAATGATAAATTATAATATTGTGTGGTTTTAAAGTATATTTAGAATATATTTTTACCATTTAATCCAATTTTGGTTATTGGACATAATTTCACATTTAAACTAGACATAAACAAGTGTCAATCATTTGATAGTTATTATTTCTTAAAAAACACGCTTTTCATTTTGACAATGGGAATTAATTTTAAATTAATTTATGCCAATTATATGTTTTGAATTTAGAAAAATATATTCCATATTTAGAGTCAAGAGGTCGAAATTGTGTAAATAGGTTACTTTTATTTTTAGACATTTTGAATAATTACTTCGGTAAATATTTTATTTACCATGGTTAAAGGGTAAATCCGGTAAAAAAGGGTAAAAAATAATATTATAATAATATTAAATTACCCTAAAACGTGTCCTAAACCTATTATATGATACATTTACGACCATGGGAATCTTTGGGTCGATTTTGGGACCCCATGGAGCCACTTGTAATTGATAATGACACTTTATATAAATTAAGTTAAAGTAAATACAAAAATGACATAAGAAAATATCTTTTAGAAAACAAATATTTACATAGGGTTATATAAGTTATATTTTTGACTATAAATATTAATTATAAAGATAAAAAGATTTCCTACATCATGATAAATTTTTTATAATTTTTAGACATCAAATAAATTAAATTATTTATGACACAATAATGATGCAGTGTTTACCTCATTAATAAATGATTTAAATAAATAAGATTATAAGGATTAAAATATTATCCAAAACATGTCCAATTCATATTGGATAATTTTATTTCTAATTTTAGTCATCTTATATTCTACTTTAATGTGTTTTGGATGTTTAGAAACTGAATATTAATTTATTATAAAATAATATTTCAAGCTTTTCCTAAGTTTCCCCTCATCCCTATTATAAAAGGGCACGACCCCTTCTCTCTAATTCACACATTCAAAGCCATTTGGATCAGCCAACCCCTGCCCAAATATCATCTAAACTTCTCTAAATTCATCCTAGAGGCCCTAATTTAGTCAGAAATCCAACTTAAGGAGCCCTTTTGATCAAATCAAAAGGAAGAACCCGAAGAAGAGGTAATAATTTCACCACCCTCTTTAACGTTCCTTTCTTCTTCCACTTACTTTATCTTTGTTGTTTCCATTATAAAATAATAACTCTAGTATATTCTATAAACTTCAATTTTATTATAAATATGGTACAACCAAATTCATTATTCTATCCATCCTTTGAATGACATGTCACCATACGTGCGTACGTACGACTTACCGTCTCCACGTCGTGGTACAATTATTATTCAATACATTATTATTTGGATGTGTATAATAATGATGTATAATTTATGTAAATAATAAATATAACATGATAATGATTATGTATATATTATATACCATCCAATTATATATTATTTTAATATTAAAGAATGATATTGTCGCTTGTGCGTACGTACGGATTACCGTCTCCACGAACGCGATGAGATTCATTCCCCATCGTGTCCATTCAAGACTAATTTTCATTAGATGATTAAAAATAATATTTAAAAACTTGATTTCATTCTGGATATGAATAAGGTACATCTCATCCATAACAAATATGACTCACATAACAAAGAATATGAAGGAAAACGAATCCGTTAACACCTGAAATGATGATAATACTAAGATATTATTAACAAAACAATGTTAAAAGATCATATATGATATCATATTAATGTATAAGATTCTTCTATAATTTAATAAAAATTATTTTACCATTATAAACGAGGTTAACCTACCCTCGAACAAGGAAAAGTACAAGGTAAGGGTTAATTTTACAATCTCTTCATTATCCTAGGTTGTTTATATGTAATTATCTACTGGGACCTCTTTATCATCCACAAACATGTTTCTTAAAAATGTATTTCAAAACATTCTTAATATTTTATAGACTATAGTTTAAATTAATTTATACCCTTGTTTTAGTTTTTATAATATGTTTATAAAGGAATCTTTCGGTCATTTTCCAAACAAGGTCCTTTTTAACCTTTTCGACATAATTATGGTAAGAATGTATTTTTTAACTTATACGGCTAGTGAGGATATTTTCCGCCGTAATAAAATCATCGAAGCTTCACTTACTAGCTTATAAGAATATTTCCAAATTAAATGTTTTCTTTTATAATTATGTTACTTTTAAATGATTTCAAAAAAGAGATATTTCTCTCAAATAGTTTTGATTTCATCTCTGTCAACATCCTTCGATGGATTTTAAGCTTATTTGAAGTTGATTTATTATGATACAAAACTTCCATATTATATTGAAGGTTTTGTGATATGTTTGACTATGGATGTGTTATTTTTATACCATTCATGTTTTATGGATAAAGTATTGACATTTCATATGCTAGTTTTAATACGAATGTTTATGTTATATTTAAACCTGTTCATATGAGGAATGCATTGGACTTAGTAAGTGACGGGTGGAGCCTGCTATAGCTCCTCGATGCATCAGTAGGTCTCGTGAGACAAACTAGTGTCTTGGCACAAGGCCTTGAAAAAATCTTATTTATAGTCTTGGAACAAGGCCTTGACTATGTGGTTATGATAGTCTGGCATTATGCATTCCATCATTATGAAAGTGGTTATTGATATTGCATGCGATTATTCGAGTAGTAGAATATTCATGTGAAAAAGTAAATGGAATTATTTCATTTTATTTTTTCCATATTATGCTGAAGTTAAAGTTTAAAAGGCTTTTGTTTTAGTTATACATTGCCTTAAATTTTTAGGTTTATTTATGAAAGTTTCCGCTATATTGTTATCCTTACTGAGCATCTGAGCTAACCCCTTTCTAGGTTTTATTTTTCCCAGGATACGAAGAAGTATTTTATGACTGAACTGTAGGGATAGACTGAATGGTTATGAGTATGGACTATGGAGACTATGTTGTTGTAGTTTTTCACTTTATGATGTAATGTAAAACTTATGAATGTATCTAGTGTTTCCAAGGCTACTAAACTAATCGGTCTTTCGAGACTTGATCTTTTGTGATAATGCCAATGTTATGTAATAATAAACCAACTCTGGGTAACTGCGGTCAAGGTGTTACACACCATTTATATGCAAATAGAAATATATTGATTTAGTTCTATATCATATATGAAAAGGTAAAGGAGTTACATCTCATAACAGTGCATCTTGATGCTCACATTAGCTTACATAACATGGGTTAGTAGTTTCCAAAGGCCACATGGAGTTGGTTTGGTTCGATGTATTAGGATCATCTATATTTTGGTATTTGGGATTTTGGTTATTTATTGGCCATTGTGTCCTAAGATGTATTATGAATCTAATTCTTACCTATAAGATATGGGTTTCCCTTGATCTATTTTCATGTTGTCTTATAGATAAGGTTATTATGATGTTTTCACTTCTAACACTTAGTTATTACTGATTTATACAATTTTCATTATTTATTTATTAGTGTATTCATATAACCATTGGATGGGTAATACTATTTTTTGAGGTTGAAACAATTTCCACCTAGTTAACATTGATACTAAGGAACTGATCACTAGCCCAAAGTGATCGAGAATGCGCCTCAGGATTTGGGGTGAGATGACCTAAGTGATATGGTGGGTTGACCTATATTGGTTCATTATAAAATAGTATTAGAGTTCTTATTTATATTTGGTAAATTTATTAGTATCAAGTAGGATTATTGTGGTTTGAGTGAAGGTTCTTGGAATCTCTTGGCCATATCTTCTTCATGCCAACCACTGAGTTTCTAGGGTAGTCCAGATTTTATGTTGGTTGATTTTTATAAGCTATTTAATGAGTTTTGAAATGTTTTATTTTTTACATGTCTTGAGATGAATTAAAAATTTATTTAATTTGTTTCATTTTTGAATGAGTTACATCTTCATTGTATTTTTTTGTTTTATTTTAAAGAGAATTCCTTATAAAAGGACCTCTAGAAATCATAAGGAATAATCCATGGGGAATTATCCCCCAAACAATACTCGCACATACTCACAACTTATTTAATCAGTGATAAAGACTATTGAATATATTAGGAAAAGTAGTGTGGAAAATAATAATAGGCCAAAAGATCATGAATAAGAGTTCACAAAGTAGAATATTCCTATATTTCAAGGTGATTAGAGGCCATAGGAATGGAAAGAATAGTTGGAAAATATTGAACACTTCTTATTATTCCTTTTAAAAATTTTGAAATATATTTTGATTTATTTTACTTATATTATAGAGGGTCCATGATGAAGGTGATGGAAATTAGTTGTTATTTCAAGGATTCATGAAGATTCAAAAAAATATTTGACTAGAAATTTTACTTAGAGACCTTGTATGTGGTGAAGGATAGGGAGTTCATAATGTTGGAGCAAGGTGACCAATCCATGATTGATTATTACACTTGGTTTTATATGTTGATTCAGTTTTCACCCAATCTTCTAAAAAATGACTATTTTATGGCGTTTCATTTTGATATGGGATAAAATATGTAAATGAGGTCCATAATTATTCTTTTTTTTGATTGAAAATATTTATAGAATTGGTCAATAAGGAGACCATGGAAGTGTCAGATAAATAAGGATTGAATGGTATGATTTGTGCTCTTATGAACATGGTTAGAAGCTAGAGTTCCTCTTATAAGAAAAAAGGTGAAGTGTGAGGAGTTTTAGAAGGTACCTCTCCAATCCCTTTTCAACAGATCCCATAGGGTGAAATCAATTTACCTTTTTTTAGTATGGATAGATAGGGAATATGAGTATTTATAAGAAGATATGAAAACCGACCATTCGTGTGGATTCCTAGGCCACCTCAAAATATTTTATAGGAACTTTTCACAAGGAATTAATGTGGGTTCCACTTATACTAGGGGTCTCATGTGTAATTAGATGAATCAAAGGGGTGGGATATCACTTTTAGGTGATAGGGGACTCTCATTACACTAAGAAACCTTTGAGTGGGCCAAAATATGGATAATTATATATTATGTATCATGATCCATAGGAGTTAGAGGTGAGTCCAATGACTTTCATATGTATGGTGTTCATTTCTTCATCCATGGATTTAGCTCTGTTTGACACAAGTGAATCTCATTCATTTATCTAATTCAAGTTGATTTATGTTATGGGACTGTGGTCTAAGTTGATGTTATGTGTTACGGAACTATATACTCTATTAGAAAAAGGAGAGAATGGATATTTAAGTGCTTTGAGTGATGTGTAATCATCACTGAAGTTGAGTTGGTTTAGGACTTTCTAGTTTTGGATATGGACATCATTGGTCTTATCTTCAACATTGATTGAATAGTGAGTTTCAAGGCTCAAATTTACTATTATCAATGATTTTTTATTTCTCTCTAAAACTGGAAAAACTCATGTGTATTAGGGAGAGTGGGACTCTAGATAAGAAAGAGAATGTATTATTGTCTCAGTGATGGGGTCTCTTTCATGTTAATTCTCTATACTGATCCTTGATGTCATTGAATGGGAATTAGGTGACCAGATTTTTGTTTGGAGGAGGATAGGTACCCTGAGGTCTTCCTTAGTTATTTTTATGTGTTTATTCCCTAGTGGGAAGTAGATTTCATTATTGAATTACTCCCCAAGATTGGAACTATCTATTATCCTTCTTAAAAATGGCCCTCGTATAATTAAGGTTGTGAAAGGTTTATATAGAGGGCTTTGACTATAAAGGGTTCAAACACCCGAGCATGTCATTGTAGGCATCACCCATTCTCTTTCTAAATAATGTAGACATAATACCTCATAGTTTCATTGAATACTATAAATTAAACACTTTTATGGTAAGAATATGTATATCTTTCATTAGGGTGATGAATTTTTTGATAATATCAGGGGTTCCTATTGGTTTTCAATGATTTAATTAAGGTTGGGGTACCACCAGTTTGGGATGAGGGAGGAAAAAAAACCTAAGTCTACCTTCTATGATTTGAAATGATCATTTTGAGTACCAATAAATTCCATTTAGTCTCACTAACACCTATGAAATCTTTATAGACCCGATGAACTGAATATTTCGTTAGTACCTAGAATCATTCATAGTGGCATTTATTGATGATATTTTTATTCACTACAAGATTAAGTAGGAACTTGATTGATATGAAGGGGTTGTTTGGGGAACCTATATTCATCACGTGGGTATGAAAAATTATCCAAATTCCAGTTTTGGATCTAAGGGGTGAAATTCCTATGTCATGTTGTATCTGATAATGGAAATTTAGTGGTCCCTAAGGCAATATATGTCATAATATTTTGGGAGAGGCCAAATAAAATCTTCAAGATCAAAAGATTCTCTTGCCTGGAAATATTTTAAGGTAACCTAAAATGGTATTTCTCTAGAGTATCATCTATTTTGATAGATCTGAAAAAGGGTGTGAAATTAAAATAGAGTGAGAAATTTATAAACTCGTTTGAGGAGTTAAATGTTGAATTGACTTTATCTACCATGTTGATCCTCTCAGACCCATGAATGGGTTATGTTGTGCACTGTGATTCTTTGGGAATAGGGTTGGGGTGCATATTGTTATATGAAAACCATGTGGTATACTATTAATTGAGTCATTTGTACCACCATGAAAAGAACAACCCCACTTATGATCTTGAATTACATAACGTAATTCATGATATGAAAATTAGGTTCCAGTACGTCTTCTGGTAGATTTTTTGGTGTATTCAAATTATAAAGATTTAAATACATCTTTATCTAGTGGGATCTAAATCTCAGTTAGAGATTATGGGAAGATTAGGGAGTTAATTATCTAATTTACCACATATAAAATTATTTACCGAAGAAATTAAAGTGTCTGAGGAAGAATAGGGTTGAATGAGATTGCTTGTTGATCTTCAAGTGACAATGAAGGAGGAGTGTGAATGTGTAGTCTTGACCAGTACACAAATCATTTCCACTATTGATGAGAGAAATTGGCTTGAGTAGGTTGAGGATCCTAATTTTTAGTGGATCAATAGGTATTTAAATTATTGGTAGATATTTGGTTATTTTTCTTTGTCACATGATTATTCTCTCTCTTTTTGAAAGTGTTTGGTAGTCACTTTGACTTTGGGGTAGGATGTAATGAGGGGTGGTTACCATTCTAACTAGTCAATTCACATAGAAGGTACCAAGATGTTATATGATCTTAATTATATATATTTTTGGATTGGGATGAAATGAGAAGTAGTGAACTTTGTGTCTTGGTGTTTCACTTATTATATGAATCAAAGGTAAGCACTAAAAGTTGATCGAGTAGTTCCAAACTCTCTTGATCCTGATATCGAAATGAGATGAAATATCCATAGATTTCATTACCATATTTTCAAAATATACTAGTAGGAAGGATTCTATATGGACGGTTATTAAATAATTAATGAAATCAACGCATTTTATTCCAATCAAATAGTTTCTGTAGGTGGTGTAACTTGGATGTCTTTATGTACAATAGGTTGTTCGACTTTATATGGTGATTTTAGTGATCATCTCAGACCGATACCCTTGATTTAAATCCCGTTTCTAAAAGGGACATCATGAGGCATTGAGAATAAATTTGAAATTGATAATTTCCAACCATATGAAGATCCATAGATGGAAAAATATGGTTATCTAGATTTTGGATGATATGATCTGATCCTACATCCACAATTTTGATAGATCATGAGAAAAGAACTTATTATTGGTTGAGTTATCTTATAATAATATTTATCAAGCCTCAATAAAGATGGATCTCTTCAAGGCCCTATATGTATGGTCATGTCCACCCTCTTTTTATTGGGTTGAGTTGGGTGAGTTCTCATTGGTGGGACCGAGTATTGGTCAAGAAATGATGAGAAAGGTTTAGCTTATCTAGAAAAGGTTTGTGATGGATTAGAGTCACTAGAAATATTATTCCAACCAATATTTATTTTCATTGGACTTTCACATATGTGAAGAAGTGTTTCTTAAGGTCTCTCTTTGGCTAGGGAACTGTTGTTTGGGGAATCAGTGTAAGCTAACATAACATTATTTTGAGCCTTTTGATATTGTGGAGCAACTCGATAAGGTTGATTACTAGTTAGTATTACCGAAAAATATGAACATGATTCATAATCATAATATATTCCACGATCCCCAACCGAAGAAATTATATCCAAACCCAACATATGTGATGGAATGGGGGGGGGGGTTAGATTTAGAACTTGACCCTCTACTATTGGGAGACCTGTACATATCATAGATCATCAGGACAAGATGCTATGGGGTAAATAGATCCCTTTAATCCATGTGATATTGTCGCATCGGAAATATTTCTATGAGACTTGGGAGCATGAGGCCTTGATAGAAGAGCGATGGCCTCTTTTTTTGTGATCCAGACATTATAGAATTTATAGGGGAATAATGTTGAATAGTGGAGAGAATTGTGACACCCTTCAGGTCGCATGTATGTTTTTGGATGAACTATTTTATTTGGACATTTCATTTTATAGTTTCTTTGAGCTTATTGAGGTGTTTGGGAATTTTTTGGGAAGAATTTTCCTTCACCTAGCTCACCGCACCACAAACCTATAGGTTGTGTTGTGGTGTGGGTTTGGGAGAGGTGTTGTGTAACACCCCAAGATTTCATAGTACATTATTTTTTTCAAAGTAATTCAATAACTTGCACTATATGCAACACCGAGTTCTAGCGCACAATGACTTACCAAACAAGCCGTTCAGAAGCAGTTATGAATAGTATTAACTGAATTTTTAACTTTATATAATCCTTATAATTTTAGAATCCATATTATGAGTTTCTTAGACATAATGTAAGAACTAATACATTTTTTTTCAGATAAAAGAAGTATTTTTCAAAAAATGCAATTTTACCACCTTTTAATGGCGAAGCCTTTTTAAATCCAATATTTGAAACTTTAATATATTCAATTTGAAAAAATAAACTTCTTCTTTAGAATCGGGACATAATAATTTAGTGTCAATAAAGTTTTGGTGTTTTTCTGATAACTTTCATATTTGGGTGAATAGTGAAAAATACTATATTTTAACTGAAAAAAACTTTTTAAATCAAAATAATTTATATTGTTAAATTATACTTTTTAATGGTTTGTAAGTATAAATAGATTATATTTTTACTATTTAATCCAATGATGGTCATTGTAAGTAATTACACTTTGAAATTGGACATAAACAAGTGTCAAACTTTTGGTTGTTTTTATTTCTTAAAAATACGCCTTTTGGTTCTGATAGTGGGAATTAATTTTAAATTAATAATTGCAACTTATATGTTTTGAATTTGGTAAAATAGACTTCATTATTGAATTTGGAATATCAAAATTAGCTTAGGGTAATTTTTTGGTATTTTTCTGAAAACTTTTAATTTTTGATGAATCGTAAAAAACACTGAGTTATAGTTTAAAACCGAATTTTTATTTAAATAATTATTTATTTTATATAAATTTATTTTATGTAAAAATAGATACATACTACCTATATAAGTTCAATGTAATTAATTGGAGTCAGTTTATAATAATTTTAGATATATAAAAATTTTATTGAACTTTTCACTGTCTGTTACCCACCTCCTAGGAGAATTTGCAAATTCACATAAAACTTAATTTTACCGCTTCTGTGAGTGGAATTTCAAAAATATGAGAGACATGATTAATATCAAGGAGTAAAATATAGTTCAATAAGATAAAAATAATTTTTGGTGAATAGTAACTTTTGACTTTTATTTACCGCGGTTAAAGGTAAATAGGGTAATTCAAGATAAAAAGTATATTATAATAATACAAAATTAAATTAACACTTGTCCTAACCTTATTGGATGAGTCATGACCGACCATGGTCATCATTGGGTATATTTGGGGACCCCATGGATCCACTTGAGAGTGATAATGACTCTTTAGATTAATTAATTTAAAGTAAAGATAAAAATGACACAAACAAATATCTTTTAGTAAATTAATTTTTACATGGGGTTAAATAAGTTATATTTTCTACTATAAATATTAATTGTAAAGATAAAAATATTTCAAAAATCATGGTACTTTTTTTATAATTTTTAGACATCAACTAAATTATGTTATTTATGACATAATGATGATGAAGTAATTACCTTATTAATGAAATATTAAAATAATTGATATTATAAATACCCAAATAAATATAATTTTAGACTTTTAATTAAATCCAAGAATTTTATTGGTTAATATTAAATGCTAGTATTGATTAAATAATTGTTTTTCGAATTAATAAAGTTATTAAGACTTTAACCAAAATCAATTATTAAATAGTG
The DNA here is from genome assembly GCA_963277665.1 of Viscum album. Taxonomy (NCBI): domain Eukaryota; kingdom Viridiplantae; phylum Streptophyta; class Magnoliopsida; order Santalales; family Viscaceae; genus Viscum; species Viscum album. The sequence continues at coordinate 140,181,355 of OY728136.1, forward strand.
TCAAAATTGACATAAAAGAGTTTTTAAAGAAAATATTATATTATTAATTGATATAATATTCCTAAAAATCTACAGTTCAAAAAGAGGACTTATATGATGATAGGTATGTCATTAAGGAACCACTTGGTGTTCTCTTGGCAGTTTATAGTAAGTTTATTAACCATATAATATAAAAATACAAAGAGACATGGTAAATGTCAAACTATTTAACTAAGAGTTAAATCTAAAAGATAAGGGTAAAATAGTGACCCAAAATTGTCTAAAACCAATTGGTTGAGTGGTTTTATAACCATACCCACCTTATACTTCAAATAATCCAGTTTGGAGCCATTATAAACCGAATATTAATTTATCATAAAATAATACTTTAAGTTTTTCCTAAAGAGCCCTTCCTCCCCCTTATAAAATGACACCACTTATAACCAATTAATCACACCTCTCAATCCGTTTGGATCATCCAAAATCAGCCCAATTAATCTCCCTACATACCTCTACTCCTCCTAGAAGACTTAACTTAGGCAGAAGGCACTTCAAGAGTCCTTTTTGGTTCAAACCAAAGGGAGTTACCCAAAATAAAGGTAACGATTTCTCTTAGCTTCTTTTCTTTTATTTTACTTCTCCAACCACTAAACTATTCTTATTATTTTATTTTGTAACAAAAACAGTATCCTAAATATACTAGGATATTTTTATGAGAAGTATTCGAACTACTCTTACACACACCTCCATCTAGTGGGTGAAGAACATAATGTTTCCTTGGATGGCAACCAAACGCCTCACGAAACGACGATTGTTCAATTATCTCCTACCGCCTCTCATGGTGGCCATTATGATGGAAATATAATTAAATATGGTATTTATGATATTTATTTTATATATAATCTTCTTTAATTCCATTTTATAGCATACCATTATTCCTTTCATGTTGTATATATATACGATAATTTCATTTGAGGAAGTGCGGACTACCGCCCCCCGCAAAGTGATATGACTCGTTTATACCATAAATGGAATGTATAAAAGATGGTTTTAATGAACTTAAGTAACACATATAAGATATTATATTATACTGGAATAATAATATACCTATTTATCATTTGGTTTTTATTTCTTTTAATATAAAAAATGAAATGGAAGTAGTGTTCGTGCGTACGTACGGACTACCGTCTCCACGAACGCGATGAGATTCATTCCCCATCGTATCCATTCAAGTATAATTATAATTTTATGATTAAAAATAATGTTTAAGGACTTGATATAATTTTGTATATGAATAAGATACAACCTATCCATAACAAACATATCTTATGTAACAAAACATATAAAATAAAACGAGTAAGTTAAACACCCGAAATGACGATAATACTAAGATATTATTAACAAATCAATGTTAAAAGATCATATATGATATCATATTAACATATATGTTTCTTGTATAATTTAATAACAATTATTTCACGATTATACAAGAGGTTAAACTACCCTCAACTAAGGAAAATTACAAGGTAATGGGTTTTCATCTCACTCCTTATTCCCGTGAGATTCATGCCATATTGCCACTATTACATTTTGTGTAGTGTGTGTACTGCCCATAATTGTATTATTTGTGTAATAAACTTTAATTTATGTGTATTTACATATTCATTGTATGATACCTCTTTCATGAGGTGTATGTTTCGTAAGATACCAAATTGGAAAGGGTTAATTTCACAATCTCTTTATTATCCGAGGTTGTTTTTACGTAAGTATCTACTGGGAAATATTTATTATCCATGTCCATGTTTCATGAAAGAGTTTTAAAAGGGATTATTATAAGTGACTTTTTTACTAAAACATCATTTCAAATGTTTTAAATATTTATTCTTCTAAATCTTTTTCATTAATGTCCATATCTTTAAAATGGGTTTTAAGGATTTATTTACATGGACATGAATGTTTTTAAAATGTTAATTCCTTTCAAAAGTTTCAAAGTGGTATGTGACACTTTGATTCAAAAATGTATTTAAATTTCTTCCTTTCTAAATTGTGTGACTTTTAAATGTTTTCATAAAAAGGGATATTTCTGTCAAAGAGTTTTACAAATCATTTTTCATCTATGTCAACATCCTTTGATGGATTTTAATCTTATTTCAAGTTGATTTATTATGATACAAAACATCCATATAGTATTGAAGGTTTTGTGATGTTTTTTACTGTGGATGTGTTATTTTTATAACATTCATGCTTTATGAATAATGTATTAACATTTAGTAAGCTAGTTTTAATAAGAATGTTTATGTTATGTTTAAACCTATTCATATGAGGAATGCATTGGACTTAGTAAGTGATGGGTGGAGCCCTCTATAGCTCCTCGATGCATCGGTAGGTCTCCTAAGACAAACTAGTGTCTTGGAACAAGGCCTTGAAAAAATCTTATTTGTAGTCTTGGCATGAGGCCTTAACTATGTGGTTATGATAGTATGATATTATGGATTCAATCATTATGAAAGTGGTTAGTGATATTGCATGCGATTATTCAACTAGAAGAATATCCATGTGAATAAGTAAATGGAATTATTTTATTTTATCTTTTCCATATTATATTGAAGTTCAAGTTTAAAAGGCTTTTGTTTTAGTTATACATTGCCTTTAATGTTTATGATTATTTATTAATGTTTCTGCTATATTGTTATCCTTACTTAGCATCTGAGCTCACCCCTTTCTATGTTTTATTTTTCCCAAGATTCCAAGAAGTGTATTGTAATTGAAATGAAGGGTTATTCCAAGGGAATAATGTCATTAATAAAATATTATTTATGTTGTTTTGTATGTTATAAAGTGTAATGTAACATTCATGTATGTAATCTATTTTCCAAGACTGCTAAACCGATCGGTCCTTCAGGACTTGATTCCTTGTAATCATGCCAATGTATTAAAATAATGCACTAACTTTGGGTAACTGGGGTTGGGGCATTATAGTTGGTATCAGAGTAAGTTTACTAATAACCTTGGAAACTACATTTAGATAAACTCTGAATGGAGCACATATCCCTAAGATAGACTTTGAGTATTAATATATAAGAACTTCCTAGAATTTTGGTATTGTTGAGATTTTTTGAGTTTTACAAGAAATACATCCCTGTCTGGATACGAGCAGGTAGAGGCAGCTCTGGCACAGATATACATAGGGTTAAAACCTGAAAACACCACTTTGAGCTAGACTCGAATGGGAACTGGTGCACAATAATGGGCCTTGCTGCACTCTTGGTTACGACACTCCCGGGGGATATGCTTAGGATAATTCTCATTTTCTTTACAAATCATTATGAAGGGTTTATGAGTATATAATTACGCAATGAAAACATCTTTATGATTATGGATTATATCCATAAACCATTAAATTTACGTTAGATATTTTACAAATTTGGAATTATTCATTTCAATTCATAAACTGACCTAGTTTATGCTATTTTATAGAAATGATGCCCAGTAGAAGGAATGCGAACTCCAGCAATACGTATGATCCAAAGAGTAAGAAGGATCATATTTTCACAGTATTAATCCAAAATTTAGAAGGGAAATAGTCTCCCATGTATTCCTAACATATGAAGAAATATTATCATGTGTTAATAAGTTTAGAAAAGAATTCTCTGAGTCCTATGGCTTTAAAGGGAAGCAAGAGAAGAAAAGGATGGAAGAGAGAAAGATGGATAAAGGGAAGAGGGAAAAGAATAATTTTCCCATATGTGATAACTGTGGAAAGAAACACCCTTGAACTTTCCTGAAGGTAATGGAAGTTTGTTATAAGTGTGGAGAAAAAGGACACCCAGTACGTGACTGCAAGGGTAAGAAAAAGGTTTCAAATGAACAATTCTTCTTCTGCATGGAGTTGGGACACTACACAAACTGATGTCCAAATCATCAGAGTACTCCCCAAATGATGCTATTGGATAATAATAAAGTTATGATACTTCCACAGATGAGGAGGAATGAATAGAGTTCTTATGTTTTTATTAGAGAATTATGTCATTTGAGTGTTGTATCAACAATAAACTCGTTATAATAATTATGGAGTATATAAGGATTGTACTGCAGTACGATTTCATTAAGGACTTGGGATTGTGTGGAACCAAGAAAAGTTACTCAATACCAGGTTAAATTTTTGGAAAATATATGGTTGAGAGAAAGATAAACCATAACATGGTTCTGATATTGAGGTAGTAATTTTGGAATAATACATGATTGATTTTGATAAATTATATTGAATATTCTTGATTACCTTAAAAATGATTAATGATTTGTATATTCCATCATTGTTGGAGTTTACAACATTTTTTTATAGAAGGAGTATATCTAGTATTCTATAAGGAATAAGGGATCATGAATGTAATCAACAAGGTTTTATGGTAATTCGGGATGTTGAAGTGTTTTAAAAGAATATATGATAAAAGTGTTCACATGTTATTATGCGGAAAAAATGATCTTCATTGTGTTTACCTTCCTTATAAATTTTGGACTGTGAGTTTGGAAAGAATTATTTTGGATAATTCTAGTGTGATATTATTTTTGGATTTCCATAAAAGGACAACTCAGAGGTCGTGCGGCAACCCGTCGCGTCTGGAAAGGCTGCGAGACTTGAAACCCCCAATCGAAAGGCGACAAGGGTGTATCACCTACCACTGGCCCATGTGAAGTCCTGGATTGAATAATGTAGTCTTTTTAAAATAAAAATTCTAGTAGATGAATTATAATTTTTTTAAACCCAATGCGAATAGGATAAATAGAATATTATTTTTAATTTCTATTATCTTTTAGAGTGAAAGATGAGTTTATGGTAGAAATTAGTTAAAGTATGGGACTCTACTTGTCAAGTATATATTTTTATTCTTCTCTTATTCTATGAATAAATTAATTATTATAGTTTAGTGAAGGGATCTTAAAACCAAAAATTTGTTATCCTAATTCCATATGTTTTGTTAAACCGATGGTATTTTAAATCATCATAGATTGATGAATTTAAGGCCCTCAATTTTACACTTATTTTTGATTGATGACCTCAATCACTACCAATAAATATTTACATTTTCCCTCCAATTATATGTCTCTAATTTCCACCAATGTTCTCTTAATCGAGATCATAATTTGGTGGTGACCCTTTCATTTCACTTTTCCTCTTATTAAGACTAAATTTTATTAACCTAATTTACGATGTGGGTTTTCCCAAAGGTATTTTCAATTTTCAAACTTTTATTTTCAAAAAATAATTTCAAATTGAGAGGACGCAATTTATTGAAGTATGGAAGAATGTAACACCCCAAGATTTCATAGTATGTTATTTCTTCAAAGTAATTCAATAACTTGCACTACACGCAACACCGAGTTCTAGCGCACCATGACTTACCAAGATAACCGTTCAGAAGCGGTTATGAATAGTATTAACTGAATTTTTAACTTTATATAATCCTAATAATTTTAGAATCCATATTATGATTTTCTTGGACATAATGTAAGAACAAATACAATTTTTTTCAGATAAAAGAAGTATTTTTCAAAAAATGCAATTTTACCGCCTTTTAATGGTGAAGCCTTTTTTAATCCAATATTTGAAACTTTTATATATTCAATTTGACAAAATAAACTTTTTATTTAGAATCAGGACATAAGAATTTAGTTTTGATAATGTTTTGGTGTTTTTCTGATAACTTTTATATTTTGGTGAATAGTGAAAAATACTATATTTTAACTGAAAACAACTTTTTAAATCAAAATAATTTATATTGTTAAATTATAAATTTTAATGGTTTGGAAGTATAAATAGATTATATTTTTACCATTTAATCCAATGATGGTCATTTTAAGTAATTTCACTTTGAAATTGGACATAAACAAGTGTCAAACTTTTGGTTGTTATTATTTCTTAAAAATACGCCTTTTGTTTTTGACAGCGGGAATTAATTTTAAATTAATAAATGAAACTTCTATGTTTTTAATTTTTTAAAATAGACTTCATTATTGAATTTGGAATATCAAAATTATCTTAGGGTAAATTTTTGGTATTTTTCTGAAAACTTTTATTTTTTGATGAATAGTGAAAAACCTTGAGTTATAGTTTAAAACCGAATGTGTATATAAATAATTATTTATTTTATTTAAATTTATTTTATGTAAAAATAGATAAATACTAACTATATAAGTTCAATGTAATTCATTAGAGTCAGTTTATAATAATTTTATATATATAAAAATTTTGTTGAACTTTTCACCGTCTTTTACCCACCTCCTAAGAGAATTTGCAAATTCACATAAAACTTAATTTTACCATTTCTGTGAGTGGAATTTGGAAAATCTGAGAGAAACAATTAATATCAAGTAGTAAAATGTGGTTCAATAAGATAAAAATAATTTTTGGTGAATAATAACTTTTGACTTTTATTTACCACGGTTAAAGGTAAATAGGGTAATTCAAGATAAAAAGTATATTATAATAATACAAAATTACCTTAAAACTTGTCCTAACCTTATTGGATGAGTCATGAAAAACCATGGAAATCATTGGGTCGATTCTGGGACCCCATGGAGCTACTTGAGAGTGATAATGACTCTTTAGATTAATTAATTTAAAGTAAAGACAAAAATGACACAAACAAATATCTTTTAGTAAATTAATTTTTAAATGGAGTTATATAAGTTATCTTTTAGACTATAAATATTATTTGGAAATATAAAAATATTTCCTACATCATGGTATTTTTTTTATAATTTTTAGACATCAACTAGACTATGTTATTTATGACATAATGATGATGAAGTAATTACCTTATTAATGAAATATTAAAATAATTGATATTATAAATACTCAAATAAATATAATTTGAGACTTTTAATGAATTAAAAGAATTTTATTGGTTAATATGCAATGTTAGGATTTATTAAATAAATATTTTCCGAATTAATAAAGTTATTAAGACTTAAAAAAAACAATTATTAAATAGTGTCAAAATTGACATAAAGGTGTTTTTAAAACAAATATTATATTATTAGTTGATATAATATTCCTAAAAATCTAAGGTTCTGAAAAAGGTCTTATATGATGATAGGTATGTCATTAATGAACCACTTTTGGTTCTTTTTGTAGTTTATAGTAAGTTTATTAACCATATAATATAAAAATACAAAGAGACATGGTAAATGTCAAACTATTTAACTAAGAGTTAAATCTAAAATATAAGGGTAAAATAGTGACCCAAACATGTCTAAAACCTATTTTCTGAGCGGTTTTAGACCCATACCCACCTTATACTTTAATTAATTCAGTTTGGAGCCATTATAAACAGAATATGAATTTATCATAAAATAATACTTTAAGTTTTTCTTAAAGAGCCCCTCCTCCCCCTAATAAAATGACACCACTTATAACCAATTCCTCACACCTCTCAAGCCTTTTGGATCGTCCAATCTCTGCCAAATTAAGCTCCCTACATTCCTCTCCTACTCCTAGAAGTATTACCTTAGGCATAAGGCACTTTAAGAGTCCTTTTTGGTTCAAACCAAAGGGAGTTATCCAAATTAAAGGTAACGATTTCTCTTAGCTTCTTTTCTTTTATTTTACTTCTCCAACCCCTAAAATCTCATTATTATTTTATTTTGTATCAAAAATAGTATCCTAAATATACTAGGATATTTTTATTAGAATTATTATAACTACACTTACACACACCTCCATCTAATGGGTGAAGAACATAATGTTTCAATGGATGGCAACCAAACATCTCACGAAACAATGATTGTTTAATTATCTCCTACCACCTTTCATGGTGGCCATTATGATGACAGTATAATTAAATATGATATTAATGATATTTATTTTATATATAATCTTCTGTAATTCCATTTTATAGCATACCATTATTCATATCATGTTGTATATATATACGATAATTTCATTTGAGGAAGTGCGGACTACCACCCCCTCAAAGTGATATGACTCGTTCATACCATACATGGAACGTATAAAGGATGGTGTTAATGAACATAAGTAACACATATAAGATATTATATTATATTGTAATAATAATATACCTATGTATCATTTAGTTTTGATTCCTTTTAAAATGAAAAATGAAATGGAAGTAGCGTTCGTGCGTACGTACGGACTACCGTCTCCACAAACGCGATGAGATTTATTCCCCATCGTATCTATTCAAGTATAATTCTCATTTTATGATTAAAAATAATGTTTAAGGACTTGATATCATTCTGGATATGAATAAGATACAACCTATCCATAATAATCACGGCTTATGTAACAAAACATATAAAATAAAACGAGTAAGTTAAACACCCAAAACGACGATAATAATAAGATATTATTAATAAAGAAATGTAAAAACATCATATATGCTATAATATTAACATATATGTTTATTTTATAATTTAATAACAATTATTTCACCATTATACAGGAGGTTAAACTACCCTCAACCAAGGAAAAGTACAAGGTATGTGGTTTTCATCTCACTCCTTATTCTCGTGAGATTCGTGCCATATTGCCACTATTACCTTTTGTGTGGTGTGTGTACTGCCCATAATTGTATTATTTTTGTAATACACTTTAATTTATGTGTATTTACATATTAATTGTATGATACCTCTTTCATGGGGTGTATGTTTCGTAAGATACCAAATTGGAAAGGGTTAATTTCACAATCTCTTTATTATCCGAGGTTGTTTTTAGGTAAGTATCTACTGGGACATATTTATTATTCGTGTCCATGTTTCATGAAATAGTTTTCAAATGGATTATTATAAGGTATTTTTTTACTAAAACATCATTTCAAATGTTTTAATTATTTATTCTTCTAAATCTTTCTCATTAATGTCTATATCTTCAAAATGGTTTTTAAGGATTTATTTATATGGACATGAATCTTTTTAAAATGTTAATTCCTTTTAAAAGTTTCAAAGTGGTATGAGATAATTTTATTAAAAAATGTATTTAAATTTATTCCTTTCTAAATTGTGTGACTTTTATATATTTTCATAAAAACTGATATTTCTCTCAAAGAGTTTTACAAATCATTTTTCATCTATGTCAACATCCTTTGATGGATTTTAAGCTTATTTGAAGTTGATTTACTATGATACAAAACTTCCATATAGTATTGAAGGTTTTGTGATATTTTTTTATGTGGATGTGTTATTTTTATACCATTCATGGTTTATGGATCAAGTATTGACATTTCGTATGCTAGTTTTAATATGAATGTTTATGTTATGTTTAAACATATTCATATGAGGAATGCATTGGACTTAGTAAGTGACGGGTGGAGTTCGCTATAGCTCATCGATGCATCGGTAGGTCTCATGAGACAAACTAGTGTCTTGACATAAGGCCTTGACAAAATCTTATTTGTAGTCTTGACACGAGTCCTTGACTATGTGGTTATGATAGTCTGGCATTATGAATTCCATCATTATAAAAGTGGTTAGTGATATTGCATGCGATTATTTGACCATTATAATATCCATGTGAATAAGTAAATGGAATTATTTTATTTTATTTTTTCTATATTATGTTGAAGTTAAAGTATAAAAGAATTTTTTAGTTATACATTTCCTTAAATGTTTATGATTATTTATTAAAGTTTCCACTATATTGTTATCCTTACTGAGCATCTGAGCTCACCCCTTTCAATGTTTTATTTTTCCCAGGATTCCAAGAAGTGTATTGTGATTGATATGTAGGGTTAAGCCAAGGGAATAATGGAATTCATAAAGGATTATTTATGTTTTTTTGAATGTTATAAAGTTTAATGTAACATTCATGTATGTAATCTATTTTCCAAGACTGCTAAACCGATCGGTCCTTCGGGACTTTATTCCTTGTAATCATTTCAATGTATTAAAATAATGCACTGACTTTGGGTAATTGGGGTCGGGGCATTACATGTTGTGGTGTAGCCCAGAGTATTACACCATAGAGGGTCTAGGGGTCGAGACCCTTGAATTTTAATCTTGGAGGTTTGTTATATCACAACAAAGAGTCCACACCATGGTGGGTTACCCTAGGCCCTACTAAGTGGTTGTTATCCCACTACAATAATTATACAATTTACCATGTTTTTTTGACATTAGTTATGTTTTAAAATAGAGTTGATTTTATTATAGTTTTTTTATAAAAATGCAGGGAAACATAATGTCACTAATTTGCAACATTTATAAATGCAGCTAATTGATGAAATTTATAAACATGTCCAATTATCCAGGTCTATAAATATTTCTAATTATCCATGTTTATAAAATTTTCTAATTTAGTTATAGATATATTTTCCATTAATTTATCCACATATCATTAATTGACGTTTTTGAAAAACATCGGTAAATGAGTCATTTATTATCCACATTTATAGAAAAAAAGGATGGATATGTTGTTTTTTTATTTTTTTTATTTTAATAAATGTATAAATGTCATCAATTAGTCATGTCTATAAACCTATCTAATTTAACTATGGTTATATATGTTATTAATTTTTACATACATTGTTTACCGATGTTTTTAAAAAATTGGAAAATGGGTCATTTTATTAGCCATGTTTATATAAAATTTGGATAGCTACGTATTTTTTTGTAATTTTCTATTTCCTTATATGCCCACCTCAACCAATTTTTTGTTTTTATTTTTTATTTTTTTATTTTAGGCCCCTAACTATGCCCTCACATTCTCATACTCTCACCATCTGCACAACCACCACGATGCCCGATCTTGTCTCACCCAAAAGAACACCCCACCACCTTTAATATATGCTCTTCTCATGATTCAAACATAATATTTCTTTTCCTACAATAGGATACTAGAACAACCGAGTTATGAAGTTTATCTATTACAAAACTTCAAATTACTTACAATGTATTTATAAATATGTTAATACATTTCAATATAAATTAAAATGAATATATAAATATACAATTTTCTATATGAAAACACACACATATATATATGTTCGTGTAGTTATAAGTATATATATATATTATTTATATATGTGTTTTTATATTTGTGTGTATAACTATACATTTATATATTTATTAATATATATAATTTAAATAAAAATATATGTTATATATTTATATAAGAATTAACATATATGTTATATATTAATATATAAATTAATATATTTTCTATTATATACATTCAAATTAAAATATTTTTTATTATTTATATATATTAGTATAAATTAATATATATGTTATTATATGATACATATATATATATATGTGTGTGTGTTATCATGTGTTAATATTTATGTTATATATTAATCTATAAATTAATATATTTGTTATTATATGTATATATATTAATATATAAATAAACATAAATATACAACACTAAATAAATATAATTATATATATATATAAATAATCATTTATTCAATTATTAATAATTTATTATAATTATGTTTTAACTTTTTTATTTGTATGTTTATATATATGTATGTATGTGTATACCAATTTTATATGAATAAAATTTATTTTTAATGTGATATAAAATAATAAAATGTGTAACATTATTAATATGTATATATATATATTGATATAAATATAATTATAAATTTATATATTCATATATAGATAAATATATAACTTATTTTATATATATATATCTAAGAATGTATGTATATATGTGTGTGTGTGTATTATAAAACAATCATTTATATAATAATTATTTATTTATTTATATATTAAATATTATTGTATATATATATATATATAATTTATGAAGAGGCGCTCACGGACATTGGTTTTTGGATGTGGAATGGCCGCAAGCCATGTTAATAAATTTACATATATAAATTAATATATTTAAATAAATAAATAAGTTAATATATATATATATATGTGTGTGTGTTAAAAAACACACACACACATGCTTATATATATGTTTATACACACACACACACACTTATATATAAATTAATATATAAATATTATGATTTTTAAATATATGATAATGTATTTGTGTGTGTGCATATATATAACTATAAAATTTTATTTATATATATATACGCAAATTAATATAATTATACTCAAAGGCGACTTTTTAAATATATGTTATATATTTGTATATAAATATAAACTTGTATATATACATATACATATACATATATATATTTATAATATTTAATTTTTATTTTGATATATATGTAAACTAATTGAATTATACTTATATATATATAATTATCCATATTTTAAAAATAAGGTAAAAAAATCACTGAAATAGCCCTATTTAATTAAAATCTTGGCTAAAATTTCCATGTTTTCTTAAAAATTTGGGAAAATAAAAAATTTATCATATTTAAAAATGTCACTAATTTTTTTTCATTAAAATAGCTACATTTTTTAAAAACTTTTCTAAAAAAATGTTGATAAATTACAATTTGTTTTTAGTGTTCATAACGCATAACCTAGGCTACTTCATGGAGGGTCCTCATGAGGCACCTCCATACCGCAAGGTAAGATGAATGTCATGAGATGCTATCCACCTAGGGAAAAAATTAATAATTACAATCTTTCCCTTGTCAAAATTTAAACCATATAACCCTTTATCTTACCCATATTTCCTCATTGATCCATTGGGGATTCTTATATGATTCATGTGAATATATAAGGTAATCACATGGTTTCCCTTACAAATATTCCATTCCCTCCCATTAATGTCATGTTCTTCCATTTACTTCTCATCCTTCTGATGGGGTTTTTATGATCATCATATGATCATGTTCAGTGGAATATAACCCAAAAATAGGAAGACATTTCTTGAATAATTAATGTTTAAATAAATCTGTAAAATAGAGTGCCTAGAAAATGCTAAAAGCAGCAGTCTTCTTATTCTTCGATGATGGAGAATTCTTGATGAAGATAAAAAATAAATGAAAAAAGAACCCTAACTCTGAGGGGGGAACATTGACTGATTGATCCGTGATCGTATCGTGAGGATACCCAAATGATGAAGGGGTGCTAGTTCCTTCGCCTTACATAATGATCAATATCAAGGGAGAAAGAGAGAATTGAGAGGACTTATCACGATCAGTTGTAACTCAACATGAGGGATCACATCCTTTTATATATCCATCCATGATGAATTTCATTAAATGAAATGAATTAGACATATTTATGTATCTATATTCATTTATTCATATCGACATTAATTGATTGAATACTATTCAATGAATTTTTAATCCATTTAATCCATTCATAATAGATTGATAATAAAAACCGTTTGGGAGAAATAAATAAATTAATATCATATAAATATATTTATTATCACATGCATTTAATATATGAACTTGTACAGAAAACAATGTATCATATACATCATATATATCTTATATAATCCCCTTTTCCAAGAAATCAAGTAGCCACTAGACATGGAACATGTCAATCTATTATAGGCCTCTTATCATTTTTTTTTGATTTTATGAAAAAGGAAGACCAAGTTGATGAATATATCACATTCCATTCATTTATCTGATTAGAATATCACATTCTAGACATCCAAGTAGTTGAAAAAATCATATGTGAAACAACAAACAATGACCAAAAATTTCTCTAGTCTAATTAAATCAAGGGCCAAATGTATTTTATTTTTATAAAATTGGATAAATCTCTTCTTGGTTGTAATGTTAATTACAACATGATCAACAATATACCTAACCACACCCATATTAGCTAAGTTCATATGTTTACATGTATAATTAGGGTATCCAAGTATGAAGGTTCTCATGTTAGGTATCTTTCCAACCTCATGTAAGAATGATTTTTAATAAGAATAAATACATAAATATATATAAGACAATATGACATTCCAAGAGATATACTTTAGTGGATTAGTCCAAGTAACAAGTCTCTATTTATTATCTTAAAAATCTATTATTTAGTATCACATATAATTTTTTTAATGGATATAAGAATCTATACAACTAAACTTTACTTACCATCATAACCAGTTATATTCCATGATGATTATTGGTCATGGACAACTCAAAGTTTTTACTTTGTGAGAGATATTTATCATTTTTACGTTCATGTAAAATAAATTACATCACATCTGAATAAATGATAATTTTTTTTTACATTATTATAAATAAATGATATGTTTTCAACCATTACATCTAATATCTTATAAATATATTACATTAACCTCATTTGGTTTCTATTTTAATGGAATCATTTTCCAAACATTATATTCACATATAATTTCCATCACATACCTATGTGACCATCTGATAAAATACTCACACTAACATCTTAGTGAGTAACATTAATGAAGAAAGAATTTATGAATAATGGTAAGGCTTAGGAATCATATTCCTTAAGTTCAACTCTTTGAACTTATATTCAAACTTCTTAACTTCATAACATCAAATGTTGTTATCTTCTTCTATCTAATGAGAACTCTTTCTATGTATGTTATCACCATCCTTATAAAATTTACATCAAACTTTTTTCCTTGAAGTATTTTGTAAATAATATAAATATTTACATTAACACTTTACCAGATATAAGAACCTCGATCTTCTTTTCAGGTATGTTTTTTCTTTTCTGGTCGTTTTTGAGAAAAAGAGTAAAATATGAAAATTTTCTAAGTACACACAGTGTACTTTATGAGTACAAACTGTGTACTGTGATGCCACTGGAAGCCGTGTGCTGGTCATGTCATGGCCACACACATGACCATGTAGGGGTGACATGGAGTCTGCTTAAAGCGGAGTATGAAAAAGGTGAGTACACGCTATGTACTCCAAAAGTACCCACTGTGTACTTTTTTTTTCATTAAACGCACCGGGGTCGCGTCTGATGGAAAGAAACCACTCCTTCTTGGTTTTGTTCATCCAAGATCATCGAGAATACGCGGATCTTCTCCGATCCCCTGAGCCTCCATCTGTTTTCCGAATCTATTACCTTCGATTGCGTTGGAACCTAAACGTTAAGCTCTTCCTTATTCTTGAGTTTCATTTAATGATTCTTCCTCTTTCTCAAGTTATCTTGGGTTGAAAGTTTTAGACGTTTTTGTATATCTTTGACGTTTTAAGGCGATTCAAGCCTCGTGGTTCAAGTATATTGATCTCCTAGCACCAAGGTAGGTGGTTTGTGCCTTTCCTTTGAAAGTCCTTGAATATTATGTGCAAATTTCACCAATAGCCTTGAACGGGGTATTGCATGTTTACCGTTTTACCCCTATGATATACCTACCTTGATTGTATTCTTGTGTAGAGGAAGTTTGATTATGAATATGGTTGAATTGATATTATTTGGATGTTTTTTCCATGCATGTTCTGTTTACGACCATTTGGTCACGTTAGCCAGTTTGGTACTTTACCTGTTTTCCATACCAGTTACTGTAGGATGGAGGGTTTGAATCCCGACTTGCCTGTTATGATTTAAATTGGTTATCCAAGTAGTTCTGTAGGTCTAATTTGGCTATATTTCATTACTATTCCATTATCCTACACAGGGCCATGAGAACCTGGTGTAGTATACTATAATGGGATAGACCAAGTGAGCTTCCTCAGAGAGTCTTTGAGCATTAGTCTATAGGGGGGTAGACTGTGTGAGCTTCCTCAGAGAGCCTAGGATTACTTTGGTATATAAGGGGATAGACTGTGTGAGCTTCCTCAGAGAGTCCGTGACTGCTTTAGACTATACGAGGATAGACCGTGTGAGCATCCTCAGAGAGTCTTTGTTTTACTTTTGAATCGCCTTTATATCATAGACTATACGAGGGATTGACTGTGTGAGCTTCCTCAAAGATTCTTTGTACGACCTGGGCTATAAGGGGAATTTACCAAGTGTGCTTCCTTAGAGAGTCTGTGACCTTGGGGATATAAGTGGAATTGACTGTGTGATCTTCCCCAGAGAGTCCCTAACCACCATAGACTATATAGGGAATTGACTAAGTGAGCTTCCTCAGAGAGTCTTATAATTTTCCGTATGACCAAACTAGAGGGGTCAGGCTGAGTGTACTGCCCAGAGGGTTGTTGGTACTTGTTTGTTAGGACCATATAGGATGGTTGTGAGTAATTACCAGAGGGTTACATGTTTTTGCTTAGCTTCTTGGTAGCTGTTGCTTGATATTGGAACTATGGATTGTTTACTGTTTAGTATGTTCATGTTACTACTTTCTATACTTTTTACATGCCATATATTCACTGTCTGTTAGGCAAAAATCTTTGGGTGGTTTCCTACTGGTATTTAGTCTCACACCCTGTTTGGGTCATGCTTTTGGGCCCAAAGAGATTATACTGTTGCAAGTGTAGATAAGGGAAAGCTCCCTTTGACTTCAGGTACTCGACTTTCTGTGGAGCTGGAGAGCATGGGACCAAGCTTAGGCTTGCAATGCTGAGGAGCTGTTTATCTTTTATTTTGTACTTGTTTTAGTACTATTGTATTTCCATCATTGTGACTTGTTTGGCTGATTTCCTAGACATATGTATCATGCATCATATATCTATGTGCTCTTGTTGTTGATCTCCTTTAGTCTTTCATCGTTCACTTGTGTATGGATTAGTACTGCTTCCTCTATTGTTATTTATTTACTATTCTACTGTGTTACTCTGCCAATGGGGGAATAGTTTCCCCACTATCATACCCAAGGCCCTCACTGCTAGTCGGCAGCCTCAGGAATTTGGGGAAATGCGCTTGAGGACATGTGACCAACTGGGTACGGGGCACCTATGGGTTTATCCTGGAACCGGGACGTTAAAAAGTGGTATCAAAGGAGTTCTTTTCTCTTGATTTACAGTTTGGAGCCTTAGTCAGGGATAGGATGTAATTAGTACTCGGTAATAAGCTGTTCCTGGGAGTATCTAACCCATGTACATGGAAAAGCCAATCTACCTCGTTTATTGCAGTTTTATGATTTTGCAATTTTATAGTCGATATGATTTCACCTTGAGTGACTCAAATGTTTCATGCTGTTACTATTGACATTTTTGAGGTTCTATTTCTGTTGAAACCCGATGTGATGAGGGTTTTCCATCTCATGCATCAGATATGAACTTGCTATAAATCACATTACATGCATTCTTTCCATGCCATTTAGGGTGCATTAACAAATGCATGTTGTTGTGATAGGTGTTGTGTAGAATATTTATGTTATTGTGATAGATACTTTGATAGAATACCTGCTTTCAATAGGTATTGCTTGTGTAAAGTCTTGTTTGAATGAATGCCAAATTTTGGTTCTTGAGGTGTTATGGGCCCTCATGAATCGGAACTTGGTGGATCATTGACTTATTTTCCTTGTATATGACATGTATAAGATGCCAAGCTTTCATTTGCAGGGAGTATGGGCCATCACGGGTCAGAATTTGGCACCTTAATGCTTGTTTTTCTGTGTTTTCTGGGCTTTAGTGTAGTTCTGAGGCTACTGTCTGGAAAAACCCAGAATACATGGAGTGTACCTTATGAATACACGCCGTGTTGTATATATATGTGTCACTGACTTTGTGGGTAGGGACACATGGTTGTGGAAAAATCTTACAAGAACATGCTGTGTATAGTACGTACATGTCGTGCTGTAGTGAATGTGTGTCTACTCATGTGACTAATGACACAGATGAGTGAGACATAGGCTTTACACACCGTGTTCTATTTCTTTGACACGTCATGCAATGTTACCTAAGTACCCGGCCGTGTCACGAACAACACGGTTTGGGGAAATCCTTCAAGTGCACGCCGTGTCCCTGTGGAACATGCCGTGTATAGTGAACCATGTAGCCGGACGTGTAACTAACAACACGGGTCGGTGTTACCCTTTCTTGTACACGCCATGTCCATCCGGAACACACCATGTAGTGTCAGACGAGTTTTAGGACGTGTCACTAACAACACGGGCCAGGTAAGGCATGTCTAGTACACGCCGTGTCTATCTTTAACATGCCGTGTAGTTTTTACTTGGAGGAGCCGTGTGGCTTAACCGTGTAGGGGGAAATGGATAGGGAAAGAAGATTCTAGTACACGCCATGTGTTAGGACCACACACCGTGTATTGGGGGTGTTACACGACCAGTAGAGGCAGGAGTACACGCCATGCAAATGACTTAAGGGAATACTCCGTGTAGGGAAAGAACATGCCATGTAGTTATGTTTTTCATAACTTGAATGATTTATTTTACCTGTTCCTTCTTGTGAATTCAGTTTTTCAGTCCTTGTTAATCCCTAATCTAAGGCGTGCAATTGACTTTGTAGAATCATGCCACCTAGACATCCTCCGGTTGACCGCCAGTCGCAGGGGGGTGATCAGACGCCAGATATGGCTGATCAGGGACTTCCACTAGATCCTCCTATTCTTCTAGTATTGGAACCAGTAGTCATACCTGTTACCGGCACTGATGCACAGTTCAAGGAAGGTTTTAGGTTGATGCATACTTTCTAGATAGCGTTGTCTCATGCCCCATCGATGGCTGAATTGACGCAGGTTTTCCCGCAACAACATCCTCCCACCTTCTCAGGGGAAGGAGGACCACATGCTACAGAGTCGTGGCTTGAAGCCACACTGACTATCTTCGACCATCTTGAAGTACCACCAGAGAGGTGGGTGAATCTTGTGACCTATATGCTTCGAGACTCCACCAAGAGGTGGTGGGATGTCATCTCCCAGGTGGGACACCATTAGAATATGGCTTGGGAGGAGTTCCGGCGTATCTTTTACGACTACTTCTACCCAGAGACCTTGAGGGCCGACCGAGCCCATGAGTTTATAATCTTGGAGCAGGGTACTCTTTCTGTTATGGAGTATTCCTCTCATTTCATGGAGCTTCATCATTTCATGCCTATTCCAGGAAGAGAAATTTTATTTCCTTGCACAGAAGTTTGAGGACAGTCTCAGGAAGGAGATCCGTTCCCAGGTTAATATCTTCATGTTGACTTCGATCTCCTTTATCATCAACCAGACACTGATCACTGCACACAATCTAAGGGATTCTGGAGTAGTGAGCCAGGGCGGTTCGACATCCAAAGTCAGTGTTCCTTCTTCTGATAGTAGGAAGCGATGCAGAGAGATTGCACAAGGAGATCAGAGTAGATGGGACGCACCTTCTAGTAGCCAGGTAGTGTGCTACCTGTATACGTCCCCAACCTTAAAACATTACATAATCATGAATTAAATGAATAATTCACATAGAGAATCTTTTCAAGTTTAGAGTTTTAGATAATTAGGACATAAATATTACATCTCAAAATATTACAAAGTATACACTTCTGCTAAGTTTCCATAAAATAAAAAATCTTAAAAAGAAACATGTCTAGTTCCATGTTTTAGATAGCATGTCTTTCCCTTATCCCATCCTTGACCCTATTTATCTTTAAGTCCTGTGGAAAGAATCTCAAAAACTTGGGATGAGCATAAAAACCCCTGTAAAGGATACACAAGGAAGGAAAAATGTTTGTTTTTCAAAACAACAAGTAAACCATGAATACTTTATCAAAGTAATACTTTTCACCTTTATGAAGTAGTAAAAAACTCTTCACTGAATAAAATATCATTACTTACCCTTTTGTAACCAAAATATTACCATAAAACCCATATAAAGAACACATAACATATAAAGGTAACTTGGGACATAAACATACTTAAATGGAATAACTATACGGTCGACTTCCACACATATCACTTAATGGAATAGCCATATGGCCGACTTCCATACCCAATGAATTGGAGTTTATAACGTAACCACCCATCCTGGTATTCATGGCACCACCCGTCATATGGTTTATCATGTAACCACCCGTCAAATTTCCAAGTACCATTATAAAATCATAAGACATAAAACAAATATAATGGAAAGAAACAATTTCCACATTTCAAGCACAATATATCACTTAAATATATTGACATAACAAATACATTATCAAAACAATTTTCAATATCAAAATACATAAAAGAGTATATGGTATTTATTTACTTTTAAAAAATATAATAGCTTGTTGAGGAAGCCAAAGATCAAATAATACTCACGGCGGCGGAAAGGTCGTTGTCACTGCGCACGTTAAAAAGAAACATACTTTTTGTCATTTAGTAAAACGCTTCGTATAGAAAAGATTCCTTCCGAATAAAATTAGAAGTCAAAGGGGTTTATACAACGTATAAAATAGAGTTATGTATAAAACAAAATATTCCTCAATGAAAGGAGATTGAGACAAAGTCCCTTACAAAGTCGGTATCCTTAGATTAAGGATAAATCAATTACATGATTATGTGTGAAAAATGTGAATTCACCAAATATAAGTGAATATTAAGTGTAAAACAATCAGAGGTCATTCACACATAATCTTGGAAAAACAAAACCAATGACATAGATATTTAACTCAATGAAATGATATTGAGTTATGATTTCCCATACAAGTTCGTCTAAATGACGTAAGAATTTATCAATGAGATAATTATGTGTAGAAATAGTATATCCACACAAAGGTTTTTGGAAATTAAAACATAGAGACTCCATAAATAATCTTGGCATAATAAAATCAAGAAGTATAGGTTTAACCCAAATAATTGAAAGTGGGTTAAGAAGTTCCCTTACAGAAATCCGACAGCCTAACAGCGTCACTTTAAAATTCAGAAAATGAGTTGATGAGAGAGAAAATGGTATCTCATCACTTGGACATAAAATTTACATCAGTAAGGATATAGAAGAACATATCCCAACATAATAGTATGTGAATTAAAAGACATAACAAAATAAGTCTTTTAAAAAGAGGAGGGTGAAAGGTTCCCTTACCAACATGGGTAACTTTCGAAATGTACACCGCATGGAAGAAGGGTCATACAATGAAGATGTAAATACCCATAATTGAAATTATACTACAAAAATAGTATAATAATGGGCAGTACATACACCACTCAAAGGAAATGGTGTCAAACGGAGCATAAATGTCATGGGAATAAAAGCGAGATGAAAAAATCCCTTACGAAAACTCGGCATCCTAACGACGCCACTGAAAACTTTCAAAAATTGATTTATGAGATAAAATAGGGTATCTCATAATATGAAAATAAAAAGTACAGTATGATGAATATAAAATAACATCCCCAAACATAATAAAGATGATCTTAAAAGAAATTAAATAAAAGAGAGTACATAAAAAGAAAGAGAGAGGTATGATCTCTTACGAAAATTCGGCAGCCTAACGGCGCCACTCAAAACATCCAAAATGGATTGATGAGAGAAAATAGGGTCTATCATAATATGAACATAAAAAGTAAAGTAATATTAATATAAAATAACACCCCAATCATAAGAAATATGATCTTAAAAGGAATTACATAAAAGAGTGTACTTAAAAAGAAAGAGAGGGGTAGGATCCCTTACCTCAAGTCCGACTTGTCTTGTTCGTTTCTTTATATTCCTGAATAATAAAATTTGGTAAATTTATAATTTCCCAAGTACCTCCTTTAAAGATTATTATTCAGTTCATATCACATATTATAATGTTATAATAATTTTTTAATAATGTTAGTTCATATCAGACGTTTTTGCCGATGTTTGGTACATGAGTCAAAAATGAACTTGTTTGAAAATGATTGCCCATGTAGTTATATGTAAATCATTTAAAGAATAGTATTAATTATTAAAATATCATATATATCCATTACATATTCATTTTATACTATTACATAACATTTGGAGATAAAAAATGAAAATCATTGTTCATGGAGACGGTAGGCTGTACGTACAAATGAATGCTACTTTCATTTTTTTGTCATATTAATGGAATTAAAAATAAATGAGATATATATATATTATAATTCCAGTATAATATATATGTTATATAGGTCACATATGTTCATTAATTTCATTCTTTATACATTCCATGATTTCATGAACGAGTCACATCACTTGAGGGGGCAGTAGTCCACACTTCCTCATATGAAATTATCGCATTTGAACAACATGGAAAGAATAAAGGTATGTTTTAAATATAAAATACAGAAGCATATATAAAAAAAAAATACCATATATATCATATATAAAATACAGTGACATCATAATGGCCACCTTTAAAGGTTTTAAAAGAATATGGAACAATCATCATTTCGTGAGGCAGTAATTCGCCATCCACAGAAACAGCATGTTCTTTAACCATTAGATTGATGTGTGTGTAAGTGTAGCTCGAATCCTTCTTATAAAAACATCCAAGTATATTTAAGATACTGGTTTTGTTACAAAATAAAGGATTAAAAAAAAGTTTAGGGGGTTGGAGAAGCAAAATAAAACAAAAGAACACTAGGGAAGACTTTACCTTTAAATCGGGTAACTCTTTTTGATTTGAGCTCAAAGGCTTCCTTGGAAAGACTTCTGCCCAAAGTGAGGCTTCTAAGAGTAATAGAGGAATGTGGAGAGACAAAATGGGAAGGGGTTGACCAATGCAAAGGCTTGAGAGGTATGGGTAAGGTGGTATAGGTGGGGTCCTTTTATAAGAGGAGAGGAGGGGTACTCTTGGAAAGTCTTGAAAAGTAACATTATTATAAAATGATTTTCGGATTTTAAAGGTCCCAAAATTATATATTTCGAGGATAAGGTGATAATAGTTTGAAATCCACACATCCAATAGGTTTTTGACAAGTGTATGTCTTACATTTTACATTATCTTTTCATTTTATTTAAATCGTTAAATAATGAGGTAATCGCTGCATCATCATGGTGTCATAAACAATTAAATTTATTTAATGTCTAAAAATTATAAAAAAAAATATCATGATGTAGGAAATATTTTTATATTTCTAATTAATATTTATAGTAAAAAATATGACTTGTATAACCCCATGTAAAAATATTTTTAGTAAAAAAACACATGTTTGTGACATTTTAATTTTAACTTTAAATAAAAAGTTATTAATGTCATTTTCCTACCAAAGTGGCTCCATGGGGTCCCCAAGTTGATCCATGGATTGTCTTGGTCAGACATGACTCATAATATAAGGGTATGACATGTGTCAAGGTCATTTCATATTATCATAACATTATCTTTACCTTAAATTACACTAATTACCTTTAATTGCGATTAATAAAACTTAAAAGTTACTATTCACCAAAAAAATTATTTTAATCCCATTGAACCACATTTTACTTCATAATGAAAACCATGTATGTTAGATTTTTTAAAATAAAATCACAGAAGTGGTAAAGTTTCATTTAAATGAAAAATCAGTTTTTTAACTACCACTTAGTGGTTTCACTATTCATCAAAAATTAAAGTTTTTCAGAAAAATACCATAAATTCACCCTAAGCTATATTTGATATTCCGAATTCAAAAATGATGTATATTTTAAAAAATTCATAACATATAAGTTCCATTAATTAATTTAATAATTAATTCCCGTTATCAGAACAAATAGCGTGTTTTTATGAAACAATATATATCAAAAGATTGACACTAGTTTAAGTCCAATTTCAAAGTGAAATTAATTCCAATGACCACTATTAGATTAAATGGTAAAAATATATTATAATTGGACTTTAAAACCAATTCAAAATATAATCTAATAATATAAATAAATTATATTAAAAAGAGGTTTTGAATTAAAATACAACATTTTTCACTATTCATTAAAAAAATGAACTTTATCGGAAAAATACCAAAAATTTACACAATGTAAATTTTGATGTACCGATTATAAAGAAGAATTTTATTTGGTCCAATATAACATATGAAATTGTCAAAAAGTGGATTTAAAAAGCGTTCGCCATCAAAAGGTGGTTAATCGACCTTTTAAAGAATATTAGAATATTTACGCTTAAAATTGGATTCCTTCACACTTTAAGCCTCTAACATTTATTGGATAAAAGAAAAGATATTTGAAAAACATATATGATCATTTTGTAGTTATTTCCATTCATTCCCGCTATTACAATGGTTAGTCATTTACTACCATTTAAAATAATATTATTTTATTATTAGAGTGCAACGTAAGATTTAAAAGAAACTCATCGTTACGTATTGGGTACGCCATCGAGCATAGCGTCCCATTTAAAGTAATATTAATATTTTATTCACAAATATGGATAAATATGAAAATTTCATCTTCTTTATTTACCTAGGGTGTTACAACCAGTGTGGGAGGAGCGGGCATACGAGGCCACGTTGCCTGAGAGACCCGATGGAGTGCCAATATTGTGGAAAGATGGGCCATCTGCAATGTTTCTGTCAGTTTTTTTCACCCACTACTGGTGAAATGGTCTCTTCTATGACCCTGCGTTCAGGAGCATCACCACCAGTTTCTCAGCAGTCTGGGAACTGGAGTTCTTCTGGCCGTTCAGGCCGAGGTGGAGGTCGTGGCCATGGAGGTCAGTGTCCAGGCTATCAGCGACAACAGAGTGGATCAACTCAGAGTGGTCCAGTAGGGTCACAGGGCTATGGTGCAGGCTAGACTTTTGCAGGGGAGAAGACCCTTTAGAATTAGGATCTAGGACCTTCCACCATTCAAGGTACTATCTTAGTAGCCTCAGTTTTATCTTCTGATCTTTTCAATACAAGGGATTCCCATAGCTTTATCTCTGTTTCTATTTTGGAGAGCCTTGGACTCTATATCTTTTCTTCTGCCGACATATTGACACTAGAAACACCGTTGGGAACGAGGGCATCTAGTGTACATCTGTGAAATGAGTGCCCTCTTGAGGTTGGTGGGTGTCACTTTTTATGGGACCTCTATGTCCTAGAGATGACAGGCATTGATTTCATTCTCGGGATGGACTGTTTAATTCACTTTCAGGAAGTCATCGACTGTTATCGCTGTAGGGTGAGTTTCATATCACCAAAGGGAGGATATTTTCTTCATAGAGGTGAGTGGGATGTCCAAGTGAGCAGAGTAGGACCAGAGCATGATGGTCTAGGGAGAGTTACAGACCAGATTTCCAGTCAATATCTAGATGATCAGGGGACTTCACAGTTAGACTTTCCTCTAGTGGTGGATCATTTCAGGGATGTCTTTCCAGAGGAATTTTTTGGTTTGCCTCCGAAGTGTGAGGTGGAATTTTCTATTGATCTTGTGGAAGGAGCGGCATCAGTGTCCATTACTCCTTATAGGATGGCTACACCTGAGTTGTAGGAGCTCAAGAAGTAGTTGGAGGAGTTGCAGGCGAAGGGTTTCATCCGAGCCAGTACTTCTCCTTAGGGTTTGCCTTTCCTGTTTGCGAAGAAGGCGGATGATACCCCTAGGATTTGTGTAGATTATCAGAAGCTGAACCAGTTGACAATCAAGAACCGATATCCTTTTCCTAGGATTAAAGATCTCTTTGATCATCTTCAAGGAGCCCAAGTGTTTTTTAAGATCGAATTAATCTCCAGTTATCATTAGTTGTGCGTTAGACCATCATATATACCTCTAACGGCCTTCCGGAGAATGTATGGTCTACACGAGAATACGGTTATGGCGTTCGGTCTCACAAACGCACCTGCAGTTTATATTGTGCTAATAAACTGAGTGTTCCATCCTTACTTGGATTCCTTCGTGGTTGTTTTCTTGGATGATATCTTGGTGTACTCTCACACTCGACACGACCATGCTACCCATGTTGAGATCGTTCTGAGTACACTGAGAGAGCATCCGTTATATTCTAAGCTCTCAAAATGCCACTTTTGGATGGATCAGATTCACTTCTTGGGTCATGTCATCTTAGAGACAGGAGTGTCAGTAGACAAATAGAAAGTCAGAGCAGTAGTTTCCTCAGAGCAGCCGAAGAACGTCTTTGAGGCGCGAAGTTTTCTAGGGCTGGATGGATACTATAGACGCTTTATACATAACTTTTCACGCTTAACAACACCACTGACGACCTTGACTAAGAAGGGTGAAAAGTTAATGTGGTCAGATTCATGTGAGTCAGCTTTTCAGGAGTTTAACGGAAGGTTGAATTCAGCACCGATACTAGTCTTTCCAGAGCCCGGAAAGATCTATAATATTTCCTATGATGCTTCAGGTTTCAGGATGAGAGCTGTGCTTATGTAGGGAGATGTAGTCATTGCGTATGGGTCTTGATAATTGAGGCCACATGAGGGAAATTACTCAACACACGATCTGGAGTAGGCAGCTGTTGTTCTTGACTTACGCTTTAGGAGACATTATCTTCTGGGAGAGAACTTTGTGGTCTTCACCGACCAAAAGAGTCTCAAGTACATTTTCACTCAGCGTGATCTGAATTTGAGACAATGAAGGTTGGTTGAGTACCTTCAGTCCTTTGATTTTGAGCTTGCCTATACGCCGGGGAAAGGAAATGCAGTGCCTAGTGCGTTGAGCAGGAGGACTCAGATGTAGGCAGTTCAGGAGTCCAACAGTGAGTGGAAGCTTATGGATCTATTCTCTGAGATGCATTTGGAGGTTCATGATAGACATGGGAAGAATTTTATATCTTCTATATCTATTAACTCTACCCTTCTTGATCAATTACGAATGAGGCAGATATCAGATTCTGAAGTCCTAGTATTTCGGGAAAGTGTGTCAGGAGAGGACCCTCTTCCTAGATAGACAGTAGGCGAGGATGAGATCTTGCATTTCCAGGTTCGGGTATGGGTGCCAGAAGATATATGCGAGGAGCTAATGCAGGATTTTCATTCCTCTGTTTGGGCAGTTCATCCTGGTGTCACCATGATTTATCGTGATCTACACCGTTAGTATTGGTGTTCAGGTATGAAGAGAGATGTT
The DNA here is from genome assembly GCA_963277665.1 of Viscum album. Classification (NCBI taxonomy): domain Eukaryota; kingdom Viridiplantae; phylum Streptophyta; class Magnoliopsida; order Santalales; family Viscaceae; genus Viscum; species Viscum album. Next base: position 140,208,026 of record OY728136.1, read on the forward strand.
GCTGGGTTCGTCATGATGTGTTCTACTTGTCATAAGGTGAAGGCAGAGAACTAACGACCGAAAAGGATTATACAATAGTTACCCATTCCTGAGTGAAAGTGGAACGATGTTGCGATGGACATCATGACCGGGTTGATGAGGTCACCGCGAGGGAATGATGCGGTATGGGTTGTCATTGAAGGACTCACTAAGGTTTCTCACTTCTTGCTGCTCAGGGGGACCTTCAATGTTGACCAGCTAGGACAGTTGTACATCAAAGAGATTGTACGTCTGCATGGAGTTCAACAATCCATTGTTTCAAAAAGGGATGCATGTTTTACTTCTCAGGTCTGGAAGGGGGTTCATAAGTCTTTGTGTACACAGGTACTTTGGAGTACAACATACCACCCTCAGACAGATGGCCAATCGAGGTGCACAATTCCGGTGCTTGAGGACATGATCTGAGTATGCATTCTGGATTTTGGAGGTTCTTGGGAGAAGCATATACCTCTCGTGGAGTTTTCCTATAATAATAGTTTTCAAGAAACTATTCAGATGGAACCCTATGAGGCCTTGTAAGGTAGTCCATGCCGATCATCCTTGTGTTGGATAGAGGCAGGAGAGGTAGCTTTACTGGGACCTCGTCTTGTCCAGGAGACCACAGAGCAGATAGAGTTGATTCTAATGAGGATTTCTACTGCACAGTCTCGACATCAGTCTTATGCTGATCAGCAGAGACGACCTCTGGAGTTCGAGGCCAGGGATCAGGTTTTCCTACATGTCACACCGAGGTTGGTGCATAAGAGGATTAGAAGATAGGGTAAGCTTTAACCGAGGTACGTTGGGCCATTTGAGGTGTTGGAGAGAGTTGGGCCGGTTGCCTATCGGTTGCAATTATCTCAGAGGTACTGAGACATGCACGGCATTTTTCACATTTCTCAGATCCAATGTTACTTTTCAGACCCTTCTCATGTCTTTCAACATGAGGAGGTTGAGCTCGAGGTGGATGTATCATTTGAGGAGCATCCCATCCGGTTTATTGATCGTAGTACAAAGGTTCTCTGTGGCTGGTCTGTTCCTCTAGTTCAAGTTCTATGGCATCACGGACGGGTATAGAACGAGACATGGGAGAGGGAGGCCGATGTACGAGCTCAGTGGATAAAGTTGTTTGGGGTTTCTTCTACTACACCGCTCTAGATAAATTCGGGGATGAATTTATTTAAGGGGGGAAGTTTTTAAGAACATAAATCTTCTTTTCAGGTATGTTTTTCCTTTTCTGGTCGTTTTTCGGAAAAAGAAGAAAATCAGGAAATTTTTGAAGTACTTGCCGTGTACTTTATGAGTACACGCCCTGTACTGCGATGCCGTTTGAAGCTGTGTGCTAGCTGTGTCATGACCACACATACGGCCATGTAAGGGTGACATGGAGGCTGCTTAAAAAAAAAGTACGGAAAATGCGAGTACATTCCGTGAACTCCAAAAGTACACGCTGTGTACTTTTTTTTCATTAAATGCGCCGGAATCGCATCTGATGGACAGAAACAACTCCTAGGTTTCGTTCATCCGAGAGTGTCAAGCATCCACGAATCTTATCCGAGACCTTGATCCCCCATCCGTTCCCCGAATCAACATTCGTTGATTATATTGGTACCATAGCGGTAAGCACTTCCTTCCTCTTGAGTTTCATTCCATGATTCCTTCTCTTTCTCAAGTTATCTTGGGTTGAAATTTTTAGACGTTTTTGTATATCTACGATGTTCTAAGGAGATTCAAGCCTCGTGGTTCAATTATATCGATCTACTAGCACCAAGGTAAGTGTTTTGTGCCTTTCTGTTGAAATTCCTTAAATATTATGTGCAAATTCCACCAATAACCTTGAACGGGGTATTGTGTGTTTACTGTTTTACCCTTGTGATATACCTGACTTGCTTGTATGCTTGTGTAGAGGATGTATGAATATTAATATGGTTAAATTGATATGATTTGGATGTTTTTACCATGTATGTTATGTTTAAGACCATTTGGTCACGTTATCCAGTTTGGATACTTTGCCTGTTTTCCATACCAGTTGTTGTAGGATGCAAGGTTTTAATCCTGCCATGCTTGTTATGCTTTAGATTGGTTAGCCAAGTAGTTCTATAGGTCTAATTTGGATATATTGAATTACTATGACGTTATCCTACATAGGGTTTTGATAACCTGGTGTAGTAGACTATAAGGGGATAGACCGAGTGAGCTTCCTCAGAGAGTCTTTTAGCATTAGGCTATAGGAGGTAGACTGTGTGAGATTTCTCAGAGAGCCTCGGATTACTTTAGGATATAAGGGGATAGACTGTGTGAGATTCCTTAGAGAGTCCGTGACTTCTTTAGACTATACCGGGATAGACCATGTGAGCTTCCTTGGAGAGTCTTTGTTTTACATTGAATCACCTTGATTTTCTAGACTATACGAGGGATTGGCTGTGTAAGCTTGTTCAGAGAGTCTTTGTATGACCTGGGCTATAAGGGGAATTGATCGAGTGTGCTTCCTCAAAAAAGTCCGTGACCTTGGGGCTATAAGGGGAATTGACTATGTGATCTTCCTTACAATGTCCCTAACCACCTTAGATTATAAGGGGAATTGATCGTGTGAGCTTCCTCAGAGAGTCTTATAATTTTCCATATGACCAAGCCAGAGGGGTCAGACAGAGTGTACTACCCAGAGGGTTATTGTTACTTTTTAGGTAGGACCATAGGGGATGGATGTGAGTACTTCTCAGAGGATTACCTATTTTTGATTAGCTACTTGATAATTGTTGCTTGATATTGGAACTGTGGATTGTTTACTGTTTAGTATGTTCCTATTACTGCTTTCTGTACTTTTTACCTGCCATATATTCACTAACTGTTAGGCACAAATCTTTGGGTGGTTGCCTACTAGGATTAGTCTCACACCCTATTTGGGTCAAGCTTTTGGGCCCAAACGGATTATACTATTGCAGCTATAGATAAGGGAAATCGTCCTTCGACTTCAAGTACTTGACTTGCTGTGGAGCTGGAGAGCATGGGACCAAGCTTAGGCTTGCGATGCTGAGGAGCTGTTTATCTTTTCTTTTGTACTTGTTTTAGTACTGTTGTATTTCTAGCATTATGACTTGTTTGGATGATTTCTTAGACATATGTATCATGCATCATATATCTATGTGCTCCTATTGTTGATATCCTTTAGTCTTTTATCAATAACTTGTTTATAGATTATTAATGCTTCCGCTATTGTAATTTATTTACTCTTCCGCTGTGTTACTCTGCCAATGAGGCTATAGTTTCCCCACTATCACAACCAAGTCCCTCACTGCTAGTCGGTAACCTATGACATTTGGGAAAATATGCTTGAGGCCATGTGAACAACCGGGTACAGGGCACCTCTAGGTGGCTCCCAGAACCGGGACGTTACACCAGCACATCCTAAACTCTTTTAAGACAAATGTTTTTCAAAATTATTATGGTAACTAATGTAACTGTTTACATTTTTTTACCGCTATACACTAAAATATTTTAGGATAAATTGATAAAAAATTTATTACGGTAACCAATGTAACTCTTTAATTTTTTTTACAGTTATACCCTAAACTATTTTAGGATATCAATTTTAATAATTTTGAGTATTAATTGTTATAATCATTTATATAACAATGATGTTTACTTGTTATGATAATTAATTGAAAATATTAATATTTTTCTTTACAATTATATCATAAACTCTTTTAGGATATCAAATGAATTCCATTTTCTCAAAGAAAAAATGTAACCATTTACATTTTTCATCAATATCATATTCGAAAAAATATTTTAGGATATCAAGTAAAATTCAATTTCCTTAAATGTCTAAATATAACCCTTTATATTTATTTATCATCATATATCTTAATAATTTTAGGATATTTAGTGAAGAATTTTACTCAACAGTAATATTCACTTTCTCACAGTACCTAAATGTAACTATTTATATTTTTCATTACTATCACATACACTAAATATATAGGATATTAATAAAAAAATATCTCTAACTCAGATTTAAACAATATATTATTTGTTAACTATAAACTTTATCTAAGTCCATACATTCTCCCACTAACATCTTAGACATCATATTATCTTCAGAATATCTTTCTATGATTCATCAAAAACTAATCTGTGTTTTAGGAAATATCATTTATTTCCTTTTAGTAGGAATATTAAACAAATAAATTATTGTTTCTATATCATATATTGTATTATATATGTTTGGGAAATTCTTTATCAAAAATAATACTTTATTAAAATATCCCTCTAATAGGTGGAAGGAACACATTCCTATATATTTAAAAAAATATTTGGATAAATAGTTTATCCTTGATTAAACATTTTTTTTTCATTTATTCATCTCCAAAAATGTTTTATAATATAATGAATCATAATCCATGTGTATACATTTAATTATCTCATAAAAACTCTTTTTTATCTAATATCCTCTTATCATAGAAGATAAGTGAGATGAATTTAATATTTCTTTACTTAGATTCTTTTGAGTTTGATAAAATACTTTACATTAGAATTCTCAATGCAGTAACTATTTACTTCACCCCTTGAATCCATACTATAAGCTCAATCAATTCTTTCTTTAATTTTTAAACTTTTTATCTTTAAAAAACTTGTAAAACATATGATCAGTATCACATACCATTCAAAATCAAAGAATTAATTTCTATAACATTCATACCTATAATAGATATTCCATGGAGTTCCCAAACTTCATTAGGTATATTTGGACAATCCAATCATATTGAATTATTAATATTCCTTCTTAAAATCCCTAGGTTTCAATGGCCATGAATTTTTCTTATAGAAATAATGTTGAACTTTTAAAATAACTTTTTTTCTTATAATTTGAACTTTTACCCACTTGTAATATCTATGAAATACCAAAATATAGACATCAAATGCCCATTTCATCCATTATCATCATTTTGAGAATATCATGACTTTTTTTTATTGAATTCAATCATATTTCTAGAACATTTCCATAAATTTCAACAGGATAAATAACCTAACCAAAACAATCCATTTTAGTTTCCTCTTAAAAATAAGTTATAAAATTAATGTAATCCTAAACCATGTGTAGAAACACCCATCTCATTTCATTTAAACAACCATTATTTATAATATTCTCCCAAGAGATAAATAAGATAAAATACACATTTGATGATGAGTTTATCGAAGCATGAAGCATCCAATTTATCAATGTATCAACTATTTTTCTCCATTACATGAAAGAAAACTCCAATATTTAATTATTTCTAAAATTTCGACCTTCTATATATTTACGAAACTTTGTAAAACATACAAATGATATCATATATCTATTAGAATAATATAATTAATTTATATAACCAATAAATATTTAATTAAACTTTTAATCACACCAAATTATTAAAATATTAAATAATATTGAATATGATTTGACATACCCAATCATATTGAGTATATGAGACTAAAATCATTGATGAACCCAATCATATTGAGTACAGGTGTGGAGACTAATATTCCTTTGGTAATTTAGAATCTAATGCCTTTGAAACCTTAAATGAATCACTTTATGCTTACACAAGCACCTAGATTCACTTATTTAATAACTTCAATACTTGGTTACTAAGGAAGGAACTATTAAAACACATAGAATATTTCCATTTATCACGAACCTTTCTTAAGCTACAAGTCTTACGAGTTTCTTAATTTAAGATACTCATTTTTAAAGACTAATATAAAGTTTAGTTTAATAATGATGATTCATTTATCTAAAATATAACTTTTAATCAGATTAATATAAAATCTTATATCCTTTCATTAAGGAATTTTAATGAAATTTATCCCAAAAAAAATTGATGAATTCATACATCATATCCATTTAGTGATCCAAGATCAATATTCCACCATAACTTAATCTGGTTATCACATAATCATGTCATGATTATTTTGGTAAGGAATCATCCCAATCCAAATAGTTACGATTCTTGGATAGTTGAGCGGATAAATCTTTATGTAAATCCATCATATGGATTCAACAAACCCTTTTACTTGGGTATCCTAAATGTTATGGATTTCTATCTAGTGCAATCCAAATTAAACCCTAAGAATAACATAAATAAGGAAAATTAAGGTATAATTGTGCTAAGCTCAAAAATACCCAACATAAATATCTTGATTTACTCATAGATTATATTCCTTACACAATGTAATCCAGTGGTACTCATGTTGAGCTCAAAAATACTCAATTGAATGATCGAAGTCTTGAGAAGTGTTTATTTGGAAGGAATACCACACTTATTATTTGAGGGGTTTTTCATTTTAAAGTATCACTAATTTATTATACATCAGATACATATTAAATACATAACTATTACATTATATGTAATTATTATTATCTCATGTTTTATTCCCTTTCTATGTATGCATGCTTCAAATAATGTAGTTTTGGAATCCTTATTTAAACCACCAAAATAATGTGTTCACACCACATTAATTTGTAAATATTTACACAAACCAAAACTATGTGTTAATCAGAAAAAAAATATAAGTCAAGTATACACATACATATCCAAACACATCATATAGATAAGGTAAATGAATGCTTCATGTAAAGAAAAAGAGTTATATGAGACAGAAAAACTCTACACGAGTAAGCCTAGAGAAATAGATAGCCAACTCCACTCACTTTCCTAGACAAGGCAAGCTTTTAGGAAAGTAGGTGGTCTCACCCAAAGTATATCTACCCATGGAGACATTATATAATGAGATAATTCAATTCATGAAAACTCAACCACCTAAAATTAACAAACTATTCCCAATAACTATTCTCAATATTGTAACTCCAATTAAAAAACAAGGTCAAGGTAGATGAAAGCTTAATTTTATGATATAAAACCTAGAGATAAGTGCATTTATTGTTAACAATTTTTATAATAAAATACATTTATTCTGATGATTTTTATTTTTAGTGAATGCTTGTACTGCTAATGTTTTCTTCATTACTGTTAGGATTATATAAGTTATGGGAGATGAGAAAAATATGTGGAAACGATCATCATATCCACTTGGAAGAAGGATTTACACAAAGATGTATAATCATGGAGAACATCCAAGGAAAAAAACCAAACCTCCATGAACAAATGAGTCTTTTAGAGTAGAGAAATGAATTTACACATTATGTAATCATTAAAAATCATGAACCAGTGCAAGTAATGAAATTAATAAAAGTTATTAAGTAGAGGAAACAGAATTTGAGTCAAGATGATATGTGTCTCAACATGTAACATTTGAAGATGACCCATAAACCTGCATTTTATGAATTCAGTATTCGTGGTGCAACATTTACACATTGTGTAATCACTACCTGAAATGTAAAGGTTTGGATGAGCCAAAAATGGCTAGATTCAACATATTTTTTAGTTTTTATTTTTTTAAGAAATGGGACACACCTATGAACACCTTTTAAACCATACTTAATTTGATTTATTATTATACATTCCCATCTAAAGTCTATTAATAGAGAGATATGATACTACTACCAAGGAGATCCCAATGTCCAAAGATTAGTGTGAGAAGTTGTGCTATGTAGGGTCCTCATAATTTTCATCACCAATTTCATTAATATTAAATTTTCTTTATTCCTTTACTATTAATCTCTCATCATTAGGATAAGGGGGTATACCCACATTATTCCAAGGTTATTTAGTAAAAGGGGGAATGTTCTGTTGGATTTATTTCTTTTTCCATATTAATGTATTTGGATTGTTGTAGTTTTTTCAGTTGATTTCCATTCCATTTATTTTACTTTTATCATGAATTTTGGTAATTGAATCATAAAAGAACATTAAAATTCCACAATTGATTACCCTAAAGTAGGAATCACCATTTTCAAATTTATGGGAATTGGGTTTAAATATGGTATTGAGACAAACTTGATTTGGTGAAACCATAAATTACCGAACCAAGGGAAATATGGTAATTTTGAAAAAATTAGGGGATACCATGAACATTGTATCTCCCTCGTCTCAAATCCAAAAGAAAAAAATGGATTAACCAATCTGTTTTATAAAAATCCAATTGCACATGAGCATTGAAACTATAAAACCCTGAAATTGTTTTAAATCTGATTTCCAAAAAAGAAAATCATCATACTTCACCTTCATTATTATTTATTAAAATTAATAAAACCAATATAATTATTTACCTCTTTCATCAGTTTAAATAAATAAAATATTTTTAAAAAATAAATAAACTAATTATATATCTCTATGGGTTCAACCCCGAACATTACTAAATATAAATTTTAATTAATTGACCAGTGTACGTTGAGGTTTTATAATTTTTATTTTACTTTTATTAGACCCTTAGGAAAATAACGACACCCTTTGGGCCTATAAAAACTGGAACCATTTTAAAGGATAAATTTTTATTTAGTTTTTGTATTTTTCATTTGAATTTTAACTTTGATTCTTTATTTCAATTAAAATTTTTATATTGGGTATTTTGTGATGAAATTCTCAAATTTAAATCATTAATTCACAACTATAACACTCAGGTAAATAGAAAATGCATCATTGAGTCCACCCCCACTTTGAACCAATCCTAGATATTAAAGTCGCTACAACCATGGAGGCTACTGAGAAAAATCAAGATACAAGAGGATTTTTGAAATGATATTTGGGGATACATATGCATGTGGACTATGAGTATCCATCAAATACAAGATTAGAATCAATCATCCTGACACTATCCTTTGCTCCAAACCACTTTGAGATCATGACTATAATAATTTTGATGAAATCAAATAGTGTTCAATTTACTGGACTAATAAATGAATATATAAACATGCATTTGGGAAACTTTCTCAATCTTTGTGAAACATTAAAATTCTAGAATGTTTCAAGTGATGTGGTAAGAATCTATCTTTTTCGATTTTCATTATGTGAGTGATATAGATATTGGATCTAAAGTCTGCCCGCACATTCCATCACTACATGGGATGATCTAGCCACGAACATCCTCACCCACTTATTTCCACCTTGTAAGTCAATAGACATATGGGTAAAAATTCTAAACTTCTTTCAATTTGAGGACAATCACTATAATCTACATGGTAACATTTTAAATATTTGAATAGTAAATTCCCCCATCATAGTATAGAACAATGAATACTAATAAAAACTTTTTATAATGGGTTTTCATAGGGAAAGAAGTCTATTAAAGATTCTACAGCTATAGGATCACTGATGAAGAAGTCACTTGAAGAGAGCTACATATTATTGGATAAAATAGAGAGAAATAGTTTCTAGTGGAGAGGATAAGGGATGAAATGAAAAGGAATTCACGCAATAAAAAAATATGAATGGGTATCGACAATTCTAGAATATTTAACCAAGAAGATAAAAATCATGATTGGATAGTAGAAAAACCCCCAAAGTCTGTATATAAAAGAAGAAAATTATGCTGATTACAATCATAGTAATCAATTTTAGGGTTGGAAGCCTCAACAAAAAAAGTATAAGGATATAAACAAAGGCCATAAGGGTACCAAAAATATGTACCCTAAGGGACCATAATGAAAAGATAGGTCTATGTGTTGGAAGAGACAGTGGCTATATTCATGAACACTATCATGGATGTACTCAAGGAAATAAAAGAAGAATCAATGAACCAAAAAGCCACATTATGGAATCTAGAGAATCAAGTTGGCCAAATTACTAACTAGATCTGATAGAAAACTAAATGAGTACTTCTAGGATAACCTGAAGTTTCCACACATAAAGATTTTAAATATGTATTTATTAGAAGTGGGAAGAATACATAAGAAAGTGTTATATAATTATAGAAAAAACCAGTGGGAGGAAGTGAAAAATTTGTTGAAAATATACAAGAACTAGTAGATGAAGAATCTAAAGAAGAATCAACAAATTACAAAAAAAAAGACATCCTTTTCTAGAAATAATTTCTCAAGTACATAATAACTCATAGAAAGGTAAATTATTATAACACCTTAGAAATTTACATATTAATATCCATTTTGAAAATGATAACATGAATATGCTAAAATATGAAAAATTCATGAATGACGTGGTAAAAAACAAGATGAAGTTGGAAGAGATTAGGATCATTCCAATCATAAGGGAGCATTCAGAAGTGGTATATAAGGACCCACCTAAGTGGAAATGTGATCTAGGTTGATTTTTTATTCCCATATTTATAATATCTAACAAATTTAGAAAATATTTGTTTGACTTAGGTGTAAGTGTCAATATAATGTCATACACAACTTTCAAGAGTTTGGGACTAGAAGGACTGAAGCCAAATAAATTGCCTCTTCAATTAGCTGATTCAATAGTGAAATCCCCAAGAGGACTGATTGAATAAATTTTGATCAATGTTGACAATTTTATCTTTCACTTCAACTTCTTAGTGCTGGATATAGAAGATGAGAAAAATACACTCATTCTAGGGAGACCATTTTTCGCCACTAGGCATGCACCGATCGATGTTAAAAGTGAAGAACTCTATATAAGAGTTGGTTATAATCAAGTAAGTTTCAACATCCACTAGGAAATGAATAACTATGATGTGTGAGAGGAAAATGATTTTGGAGAAGAAAATACACCAGAAGTTAAGGATTCCGTTGAAAGTAAAGGGGAACATGAGATAGTTGTTATTGTAAAAAAGCATGCTAAAATGAAGAAGAAATAGAATATGAGGACAAAGAAAGCTGAAACTATACGAGTAACCAAATCCACACAATTTGATAAATGGAAATAGGTATGTATGGTACATGAACTTCTATTTAGTACAACATGATTGAGGAAGAAATGGTGGATCGATCTAATGGAGATCGAGAAAGTACTACCATCAAGAGGAATTAAGATATTTAGATAGGAAGTATAGGGGATGACCTATGTGGATTGGAAAAAATTGGGACCATCTATAGACCCTATCCATGTACAAAAATTTCAATCATCCTTCAAGTGGGATAAAGATGAAATTGTTTAGGTCAAGACAAAAATGGTAAATAAAATCACATCCTGGAGGTATCCCGAGTTTTTGTTATATTTTTATTCATTTTTTAGGTACAATTATATGTCTCAAAATAATTAAAAATTCATTGAATATGGATCATACTTTCACTTGTATATTTTTATTCTTTCCGGACCATCAAGACCAACGCTAGAAATAAGAAGTGGGAATCACAAAGAGAGGCTGTAAGACCAATACACGTCATGGATCAAGACTAGGCCAAACCTGTGTAACCAAAATTGAAGCATTAATAAAAGGGGATTACAAATTTAAATTTAGAATTTTCTATTATATTTACCACATTTAACTTATTTATATATTTTAACTACCAATTCCATTTCCCTTATTTGATTCTTTCTTTAATCAACTAAACCAGGAGACTTAAACTACCTAGATACTTTCCATTACATAATTTTAAATTTATTTTTCAATAAAATTGAAAGATAATAATGGGTAAATGAATTAGTAGGGATAAGAAAGTGGATTAAAATTTTGTAAAATCAAGATTTAGGGGAGTATGTTGAACATTTTTAATGAAATTCTTCTGATATTTGGTCATTCTTTGAATTTCTGATATTTTCATTCATTAATTTAATTATTCATATACATTATCATGAGTGATTTTCCCAACCTTAATTATCATTACCAATACATCCTCAGAGCCAATATTTTTCAATTCTTTTTATAGTATATTTCTTTTAAAACTCAGGAATGTTCTCTTTTGGAACATGATTTTTATATTTCAAAAGTTATCATTGAACAAATTCACTTTTAAAATGATTGAGGAATCTTTTTTATCCCTTATCCTGAGAACCAACCCACAATAATCCATTTTAAAGACTATATAATCAATTAAAAAACCTTTCTGTAGAAGATCTATGTTACAATCCCATCTTATACATTCCTTCCTTAATCTAAATATGTTTTATCATAATCATCATATTTATTTATTAAAAATTTTACAAGAGTTTAAAGAACAATATATGAGTAAAAACAAATAAAGTACAGTGGAAGGGATGCTTATTTTTTAATGAATAAGTGTGGGGTAAATTTCATGAGATTTGGGGAAGGCACATTCATTATATTTATTAGAAAACCTATTGTAAAAAATAGGTTGTGTCTAGGAAAATTAAAGTCACTATTTCTTGATTAGTGATCAAGTTATCACTATTAAAAATTGTTTCATGAGGAGATCATTTGGGGTTGGGTGGTTCCTGTGAGATTTTACCCAATACTACTTTTTAAAAAGAAAAAATAATAAAAAAAATAATAATAAATAATAATAATTGTGAGTGATTCATTTATTTCATTTCATGTCTTTATGATCCTTCTTTGAGATACTCGGGGAAGATGAGACATTCATTGAGATATTTTTGTAGATCATGGAAAGTAATTTAGAGAAAAACTGCCTTTTTAGCCTTACTTGATTTACATCATTTACCTACCTGTCCTAAGCCTTAAAGTTGTTTGATACTAAATGGGGAAACTGTCATGATTATTTGTGATTTTATCTTTATGCTGTAGATATTCTAAGTTCCTTGAAATCCTATAGTAAGTGACATTTTCATGAGGTATGTGCATCACTCTATTCATTCATACCTTGATGATTAGTGGGAAAATTCATGTGAGGTAAATTAAAAATGGTATGCATATTAACAATGAATTGAAAAATTAAATTGGTTGAATGAAAAATCTTGGATATTTCAAAAGTGTAAAATTAAAATACGTGTTTCATTTGAATTATTTTCAAAAATGAGGAATTGATAAATTTTATTCAATCATTCTTGAAAATTTAACTTTCCATTTGATCAATTGTTTTTTTTGACATTGAATTCAAAGCATGGTAAGATGATTTTTTTAGTATGTTCAGATTCTATTCGTGAGCACAAGTATGAATTCATGTGTGGGGGGTTTTGATAAGTTCATTTAGTTTTTTACATTTCTGATAATAAAATTCATTCATTCTAATGATTTATATTATTAATTCATGATTGTACACCTAATGTTTTATTAATTATTTTCATGATGCTATAAGTTATGGGATATGAGAAAAAGACAAGGAAACAATCATCATATCCACTTAAAAGGATGATTTCCAAAATGAGAGATGATCATAGGGAACTTCCAAGGCACAAAACTAAAGAACCACAGAGAAACGAGGATTCCAAAGCTAAAAAATGACTTTATACATCATGTAATCATTACACGTCATAAACTAGTGTGATTCATGAAATTAATATGAGTCATTAAGTGGAAGAAACCAACTTGGAGTGAATATGAAATGTGTCATGACGTGAAACATTTAAATATGACCCATAAACCTGAATGCCATGAATTCGGTACATACAGTGTAACATTTATAGTCATGTATTCTCAACACATTGTATGAAGTTTTGTGGAATGCCAAAAAATTTCTAGATTTGATGTATTTTGTAGTTTTGAATAGTTTCAAGACTCAACGCCCACCTATGACCACCTTTTGAATCATCTTTAATGCCATTGATTTCTAAAAAATCCCATCTAGAGTCTATAAATAGAGAGATATGGTACCCCTATCAAATAAATCCTTGGGAACAAATCTTGGAGTGAGAAGCCGCATTTTGTAGGATCCTAACTAGTTTCATCTCCATTTACAATATGCTTTATTTCTATTTATTCCATACCTATTATTCTCTCATCACTAGGATTAGGGAAAAAATGCCTTGTTATAGGGTTATGTAGTAGAAGGTGGATGGTGTTGTAAGATTTATTCCTTTATCTTTATTCGTGTATTTGAATTTTCACACTTTTTTCAATAAATTCACAATCCCTTTATTTTAGTTTTATCATGACCATTATTAGTGGAATATGAAAGGAAAATTAAAATTTTGCAATTGATTATCCTTACAAAGGGATGAACATTATCAAATTTATGGGATTCAGGTTTAAATATGGTATCAAGACCAACATGATTTAGTGAAACCCTAAATTATTAGACCAATGCAAATACGGAATTGTCACATCAATAAGGGGATACATGGACTACTGGATCTCCATCATCTTGAATCTGACAGTAAACATGGATTAGTCATTTTTTTTATAAAATTCGAATTTCACCTGCACCTTGAAACTGTAAAACCCAGCAACACATTCAAATCTATTTTCAAACCAAATAATCGATCGGATTCTTCTTAATTCCATTTTATTCAAATTAATCTTACCAATATGATTATTCAACTCTTTCTTCAATTTAAATAAATAAAATCTTTTGAAAGCCTAAATAAACTAATTCACCGTCTTTGGGGGTTCGACCATGAACTTTCCTAATACAAAATTTTAATTAATTGAGTAGAATAGTTTAGTTTTTATAATTTTTTTATTTTAATTAGACCCATAGAGAAATACCAACACCCTTTTGGCCTATCACCTAGCCTGATATGAGAGGATCTATCCTAGAAGAAAGTTACCATATAAATATTGTCATATGGTCATTCATAATATAAAAAATTTATAATTATGAATAAAATAAGGAATATTCTTTAAATAAATGAAAAATTAAAATATTTAAACATGAGAAAAATATTTATGAAACATTTCATAAATAAAAGATAATTACAAACCCTTTTATAATTTGAGCATAAATATTATGGGAATCGAACAATTTTGAATATAAACTCTTTATAATCATTCCAATATGAGATATTTAAAATTTATCATTATATGGCCTAATATTAGATGAATTTTAAATAATTTAGGGTTCAATATCTATTATGTAAACATTTTAAATAATCTAAATATCATTAACTAAAATATTTTTTAAATTATGATCATATCAATTTTCAAAATATTTTTTTGACGTGGCTTTAATAATGCTCAAAATATGGCCCCTTTAATTTGAATAATTTCTAATTAAATAATTATAAACTAAATATAAATTTCAATGAAATTTTAAAAATAGATAAAAAAATATATTTATTTTTCAAAACATGATATATTTATGAACTATTCATAAATAAATTCTAATTATAAACATTTTATAAATTATCAAAAATATAAATATTTTATATTAATTTCAATATGAACCCCTTCATATTTTATATTAAATAGAAATTATATGATATTTCATGAGTTGAATTTTTTTAATTAAATATCTATTATATAAACATTTTTATATAATCTAAATATCATATATGTTGTAATTCATAAAAACTTTATAAATCACCTTTTATGATTTATAAATAAACCATTTATTTTTATATTAAAAAACATGGCATTGAATTTTTCAAAAGGCATTTTAAAAAATATTTATCAATTATCCATAAACATTTTATAGCTAACTAATTTATAATTTTTTTTAATTTTTTTATAAATATTTCAAAATATCTTTTTCATTATTTAAAAAAGATTTATAAATAAAAAAATTAAATTTAGAATTGAATTCTATTGATTAAAATAAAAACTTTATTCATTTTCATAAACAAGTGTAATAAATATGAACTTTTCATATTTGATAATGCCTAATAAAACAAATTTTATTAAGCCTTATTAATGTTATTACCATTTTTTAAATAATTTTATAAATAAAAATAAAATAAATAATAAAATAAGATTTTTATTTAATTAATAAATATGAATTTTCATATTTATTTTCTGAGATTGAAAATATTGTTTTATAATTAAAACATGTTTTTTTTCATATTCTAATAAACATGTTGACTCATCCAAGAATCCTTCCTTCTGATACCACTGTTGGTGGAAGAATCTCTATTTTTTTGTATGAAAATATCAAATGTTACATCAATATGATCCTATCATAGGAATCTGTTGCCCGAACTCTTTGGGAACCCAACTCTTTACATTGCAATGGAACTCCTGGGTGGATAACCATACTTTATCATTGATCATGTGTGAGAGCTCCAAATATTCAGCTAACCCTTTTGCCTCTCATCTGACACCACTGGTGGGGTTTTTATGATCATCATATGAACATATGAAGTGAAAGATAAATCAAACATAAGAAGATCTATATTTAATAATCTATATGGAAATAAATCTATAAAAAAGTACATAGAAAATGTTAAAAATAATAGTCTTTTTCTTCCTTAGTGAATGATAATTCTTGATAAAGACCATGAAGCAGTGAAAAAAATCACCCTACCTTCGAGGGGGGAACACTAAATAATGGATTCACAATCATATCATGAGGACACCCGAATACTAAAGTGGTGCTAGCACCATCATCTTATACAATAACCAATATTATGGTAGAAATAGAGAATTGAGAGGCTTTCTCAAAATTTTTTGTACTCAAAAGGAGATATTCCATCCCTTTTATATCCATCCATGAAACGTTTCAATAAATTAAACGTGTCCCCCATAATTATGTATAGATATAAATTTAATCCTATTAATATAAATTCATTTAATCTTTTTCAATGAGTATTCAATGCATTTAATCCATTTATAATGGATTGATAATTAAAAAATTTGGTAGAAATAAATAAATATATCATATACATATATTTATTATTGTATTTATTTAATACAAGGATAAAAAGACCTACATCAAATTCACATTATTAAATATAAACTTATATATATATATAATATTATAATATATATATATATATATATTAGTGTATATTCAACACCCTCTAACCCTAATGTCTTGGAGGCCCGAACCTATCATTTATGTTTGGATTTTGATAGATTCCATTTATGTTTAGATCAATAAGTATCCATTTACTTCACTTATAATGATCTCTTATGAAGGTGAAAACCTTCCATCACTATTTTGTTATGTGTTTATACACACCCAAACTTTTTCTTTGCCTTACCTTGGTTATTGAGTTTTCATTTGGGTTTTGTTGAGTTTTCCAATTAGGAATGATTATAAAGGGATGATTTACATTTATTGTTTAAGTGCTTGGAATTTTTTGATAAAATTGTGATTTTTTGGGCTTCCACTTTTAAAATCAAGTTTATTCTTGCAAAGTGTTTGATGAAATAAATTCATGAAAAATATTACCTTTAATTGAGATTTGAAACAGGCTTTGAAATTGGATTTTGATGAAAACCATATTGATTGATCAAGGTATTCATTCTATGTGATTGATGTGGTTATGGGTGCATAGGGAGACGCTTAGTTTGTGTGTTTTTGGATAGGTTCTACCCTATCCTTAGGCATTATATTGCTAGGTTCCATTACTAGTGTCTTTGAGAAGTCCAAGATATGTTATTTTTTTAGGTTCACAAAGATCTAACAAGTGTTATAGGTGCGAGTCCTAAACTCATATATCCCATTGTTCAGATATCCACCACGATGCGCATCATCGTCTGATTGATTATGGATTTCATTTATGTGATTCCAATGTACTATTTGGATTTTATAAGATTAGTTATTTTTCTCCCATTTATTGCATTTTATGTATTTCCTCTAATACTAGTAATAATTATGGATTCTTTTACAAAAAAGGATTCCTGAAATCATTTTTAAAGAAATGGTTTTCAATGAATTGTTTTCAAACCAGAACTCTTGGTTTTTCACTATGAAAGGTGGTGGGTAGATTCACGGTGATACTTTATTAGGGTTTTCATCACACCCTATATATTCAAATGAGACTATAAATATTTTTATTATTCCAATACATTAAATGTAAAAGGAGTTTGATTCCACATTAGAGAATATTAATTCTCACATCATCTTCAAGGTCATGGGTTGTTGGTGGCTAAGGGACACATGGTTCTAGTTTGGTCCAATATCCTGAGACCCTATTTTTTTTGGATTTTGGTTATGTATCGATAAATGTGGTATGATATGTATTATTAATATATTTACTACCAATGAGATATGTCATTCTACTAATTTATTTTCATTTTTATTTTAGTTAAGGTTATTATTATATTTTTGATGGTTACACTCTGATTTTCACGATTTATACAGTTTTCATTTTTTATTTATTTGAATGTATGTACAACCCATGGATGGTTCATTTTATATTTTCAAGGGAGAAACTATTTCCACTTCATTATAATTTTTACCCTAGCATTGGTCACCAGCCCAAGGTGATCAGGAATACACCTCATGCCTTATGGAGAGGTGACTCCTATGACATATCATGTTAACCAGGGTTAGTTCGTTATAGTTATCCCATCAGAGTATAGAAAATATTATTGTATTACTCCAACGTAGTTGAAATCAAATTTCATATCACAATAAACACCTATATTAATGAATGTGGAGGGATAAAAGTATTATTACATCTTGCCTCACTTCAAACATCATAATGAAACACCAATCATCATGTTGAATAAATCATCTATCTATAAAGTAAACAAAAATAATTTCATAGCTCATAACCTTATTGAAGGTTTAAAACTTGAAAAAACTATGGAAGGTTCTTCACCATCTATCATCAAAAATATTACCATCAAAACATTACATCAAGTTGAATCTTTGATCCAATTAGAGTTTCACAGTTATACGAATATTCATGGGGTGCATTAAGAGCTCCACATGTCTTGTACTTATTGAAATAATTGTTAGATACCCCACACACACATCCATACACAAAATTATAATTTCATATTTTCATCAACTTCAAAAATAAAAATTGATAAACATAGGGTTCCATCGTATTACACTCCCAAACATGGTCTAAGAAATATCCTTTAAAATATATCTTGAGATAGGTCCCCATTAATCTCAATATCTAACATATTTAAATACCCAAAATTCCACTCAAATAAACTCAAATTTCCTTGAAAATATCAATATTTCAATATATATGTAAAATTATGTGATTTTTACTATCCATTTGTCTCAAAAAATCACCAAATTAATGACACATATCATAATTTCATATCTCATATTAGCCTTGAATTATTCATCTCAATGAAATGATCATAGTTTTTTTGATTGATTATTAATATGAAATCAAATATAAAAAATATTGATGATATAATTTTTAATCATAATAATAATAAAAGAATATTACAATGGGGTTAGTCTCAAAACAAATAACTGAATCCCTTGGGAATAAGAAATTATGATTTGTAATTGTCCAATATCGTGATAGTAGGGGGAAATAAGACAAATTATTTTTTATAATTAATTCACTTATTATATATATATATCAATTGGGTTATATAAATAAATGAAAATAAAATAATAATAATAATATAATTGTTGTGAAAACAAAAATTGAAACGAGTAAAACTATGTTAGTGGAGAAAGGCGAGAAGAAAATAAATACATGAATTTTATTGAGGATTCTAGATTTTCCCTTCTGCCAGGAGTCACCAATCTAGGGGGGTTTCACTTCCCTTTTATAGGTAGTGTACCAGTGTAGGTGAAGGGGGATCGGTGGGGGTAGGGAGCCCACCTATGTTGAAGATAGAAGCTATTGTCAATGGCTGCATAATACCCTCCCTTGGGAAGTACACCCCTACCAATGTCATGCTTGTTTTGATAATATCTCATTAAAAACATTTTTTAGAAAAACCCAATGGGATAAAAACCAGAATAAGGAAAAATCACAGTCACATAGACTACCCCTGAATGTTATATTACATTACAAAATTTTAAATCTACACATCCCTATATCATGTACAAGATTTTTAAAGATTATAGTTTGTAATTACTTTGTAAATAAATCTGCAAAATTGTTACTAGATCTAACATATTGGATGTTTATATATATATTCTTCATTAACTATTGTGTGATGGAGAATAATTTTAGTGGTATGTGTTTTTCATGGTCATTATTGATAAATCCTTCCTTTAATTTTATGATACACACATTTTTATCTTCAAATAAAATTGTTAGGCTACAATCCATAGGCAATCCACTTTCCACTAACTATTTTTAGTCATAAAACATATTCAAAAACATTCTCAACATGATTCATATAAAGCTATTACATATTCATGATTTGAATATGTTGTGACAAGTGTCTACTTTTTTTGAACTCCATGATATGGCAGTACCTCCAACTGTGAACACATCAATAGTTTGCGATCACACATTATGGAGATCAGATAAATAACCTGAATCTCGAAGACTGACTATCTTACTTTCTATTTTTTTAGAATATAATAAAACCAAATCAATAGTGCCATAAAGATAATAAATAATATGTTTAATTCCATTATAGTGTCTTTGTGTAGGTGTAGAACTAAATCTATAACAACCCTTCTCTTTATTTCACATTTATACATGATTTATTAAATAAGATTAAACTTAATAAAAACTAGAAGATAAAAAGGTATAGTCTCTTTCGGAATTAGGTACATATAATAACATCTTGAACATGAGATAATACAATATTATTGGAAACATCCTTAAAATGATTATAAAATTCTATGGCCTTTAGAACTACACAAGATAACCTGGGGACATAAATAAGATATGGGTGAGATATAAATCTCAGTATGAAAATAATGATGGAATAAGGTGATACATGTTATAAAATTGGAATATAAATGAGGAATAAATGGTGTCAGAATCAAAAACATGAAAAATAAAACATGATATAGCATGATAATCATAACATGAGAAATGTGGGAACATCTTAAAACATTACATCATAAACCTAGGTCAAGGATAAATTCCAAGACATCATGATGTAAAAAGTCAAATAAATGAATTAGGTTCACTCCCTATCCCAAAATGATGTCTTATGAGACTAAACATTATCCAATGTATTGGAGCACTATATAATTCTAGGTGCACCCGTCACTTTTATTTCTTTCTCTTTCTTAAGTGTTCCACATAGATCATACAACATGGATTCATTAATCATCACATTTTATTCCATGATTATGGATTTTAGAATAAATACATGTAATTAAAAATTAAAATAATTACAAATGTATAAAAGTGAATACCCTTGATCGGAAATGGGTATGGTGTTCACTACAGAGTTGTTTTGGTATTGAAAATCACAGTGAAATTTTGGAAGCATAACAGTGTCACATTAAAATTCATAAAATGGGTTGATGAGAGAGAAAGGGGTCTCTCATAACTTTGACATAAAATATAAAGTAATAGGGACATGTAAATACATATCCCACTATAAGTAATTGGAAATAGAAAACATAAGATAAAAAAGGAAACTTGAATAAAGAAGAGAATGCGAGAATCCCTTACTTGAGTTTGTGGATCCAAATGCTTGGGAAGAGCATCATGATAACATGGGGGAAACTTGTATGGACTCTAGATATGGGAGGAAAGAGTAAGGTCATGATCCAAGGATTTTTAGTGAAGATTAATGGGATCTTTGGTGGGTTTATATAGGTAATGAGTGGGGATTTCTTTATTATTTCTCAAACTTAGGTTTTGGACTCTATATAATAAAATAACCCAAACCAAAAAAATTCCCACGGTTTCTAACAAATAGAAGTGGTTTTAATTATTTTATAAGGCCAAGGGTCTAATATAATAAAAGAATACCCTTTTTATGTTGAGGTGATTTATACACTTAAAGAAATGATTTTAAAACCTTTAAATATATTTCATGTTTTGGAGGATTAATAATTGATTTATAAAATTAATAAAATAAACAAAAAATAACATTTTTTAAAGTTAAAACATTTATTTTTTTGTGGATAACCTTTATATTGTTTGTTACAACACATTTGGATTTATGATGTCCTAATACACAATGTATATTTATACAGTATTTAATTTTTACCCAAAAATTCGAATCTCTCAAAAAATTATGAAAAATTCACCATTGGATAATTTTGAAATTATGATTCCAAACATAATATGCGTTTTATCTAAATAATTTTTTTAAATATGTTCATTTTCAATTTTAAAATAATAATTGATATTTATTGTGAATGATGGGTTTTTTTTGACAATAATAGTTTTTAAACCCTTATAAAAATTAAATTTGAAATCATAAAAATTATATAATAATATATATTTAATAAAAAATATTTAATAATATTTTTTAAAAAATATTATTTATTTAAAAAATAAATTAATTCATCAAAATAAAATCCTTAATTTAATTTGAATATTACCCCAAAATACTATTTGTGTTTTATTGTATCAAAATAAAAATCATTTATAAAGTAGCAATCATAGGATGAAAATATATACATTATTATATAAAACATTATGTACATACTAATATTAATAGGGTCTTGATACACACCCCGTTAATACACTAGGAAACACCCCAAGAGTAAGGTGTGAAATATTGAGACATTCATGGAGTGGCTCAGTGTACATGGTTTGGGCCGTGATCTCAATGAGCTTGAACTTATACTATAAACAGTTTTGCTCATGCTTAAGTTGTTGTATCTCATCTTGGGATTTGTCAAGGGAAAATCCTAGTGATAATATCTCCCTAACAAGCTTTGATAAATTGGATTCATACGATAGAATCCTACTGGTTGAGGCCATCAATTTCTTTTTCTATGTCAATTGGATTTATTAACACCCCATATTTATAATAACAATGTGATCTATATTCAATGACTATTTTATCAATGGTAAATATGCCTAGAATTCATTTAGATCTAGTTGGATAAAATAAAACCAAATATGTTCATATGTTATCTATAACCATATTATATAATAATACATTTAATTAAATCACAAGGGAAACTTTATTTATAACAGTTTGGGTCATTACAATCTTTCCCCCTTAAGAAATTTCACCCTCAAAATTTTAATTTCCCACACTAAAAAAGATGGGGGTAACTCTGTTTCATCTCTCCATCTAGTTCCTAGATTTCTTCTTCAAACTTGTGGTTTCTCCAAAACACTTTTACTATGTGAATTTTCTTATATTGTTGAACATTGTCTCTAGGATCTTACATCTTCACTGGATGATCCTCGTAGGAAAGGTCATTCTACAATGGTACCACCTTTGGATTGAATAAATGTGAGAGGTATGGTATGTACTTTATCAAGAATGATATATTAAATACATAATACACTTTATATAGGTTATGTGGGATTCTAGGATGGTAGTCCACTGCTCCGATGTGATCAAGGATTTCAAATAGGACGATGTATCTTGGACTAAGATTTATATTATTTAAAAATCTCATTTATTCCTTGATGATATGTAGAGTAATACCATGTCTCCAAAATAAAAATCTAGGTCTCATCAATGATTGTTTCCATAGCTCTTTTTTTGACTCTGAGCAGTCTTAATGTGATAATTAAGAGTCTTAACCTTTTCCAAAATTTCCTCAACCATTATAGGACGTATTAGTTTTTATTCCCCAACTTCATCCCATCATTCTGGTGTTATTAACCCCTTCTATATAGGGATTAATAGGGATCCATTTAGATGCTTTATTGGAAACTGTTATTGTAAGAGAACTCGACCCAAGGAAGATTTCAATACCATCCTCTTTTTAAGTAAATTTATCTTTCTTTAAAAATATCCTCATGTTTCTAGATAGTCCACTCAGACTGGACATCAGTTTGAGGTTAATAAGCTGTGATGAAGTTCAACTCAGTATTCAGAGCATGTTGGAGACTCTTCTAGAACATAGTGGTGAATCATTAATCTCAATTGTATATAATCAATAGTGGTGTTCCATATAGCCTTACCACTTCTCTGATGTATATCCTTGAAAGTTGATCGTGTGAGAAATCCTCTAAAATCATAATGAATTGCACAATATCTGTAAGAGAATCCACTACAACCCATATAGAATTAATCCCTCTTGATATATTTGGAAGACCAGTGACAAAGTCCTTGGTGATGTTTTCCCATTTCCATGTACGGTTAATGGTTACATCATCCCCGTGGATTTTTTCCTTCCACTTTCACTTGATACATACAAGAAATATTTATGTATATTCTGTGATCTGCTTATTCATATTATACCACCAACAGCGTTCTTGGATATCTTGATACATCATTGTGCTTCTGAGGTGGATAGAGAAGGTTGAGCTATGTGCATCATCCAATATCTCTTTATTTAACTTAGTATTTTATGGTACACATAGTATTGACCTATCATGCCCCCCTCCCTAAAAGGGTACCCCTCATGGCTCTTCAATGAGAAGAGAGAGATGGTGAAACCCAAGTCCCACCTCTAGTAGGCCCCAGGTTGGCGACTAGAACTGAGGGTATAGTAAACACACAAATGGGAGGCATTTACCTCTAAGAGAACACATGAAAAAGACAGAGATAAGACAAAAACCAAAAAACTCCTACTCATAATATAATATAAAATAAATCCCAAGTACACATATGTAATTTCATGCAACACATACTAAAACTGAAAGGGAAAATTGCAAGTACCAAAAGAAAGTAAAACGATAATGACCATGAAGCCCGAACAGATCCTGAAAACCCCAAAATAGTAGTAACAATCCTGATCTACAACCTGATCCAAGTTACCGAAAAAATAGTTTATATATACATAGGGTGATTAGAACAGTATACTTAGTAGTATCCTCCTTGGACCCTCTCCTGCAAAAGTAATGAAAGCATGATAATGAACAGTGAACAACAAGTGAAACTATCATGTCACATAAATAGGTATACTATTTTCCAAACCTCAATAGGGATACTCTAACCAATTATCGCATATAATAATATATAATATAATAAATAATATTTAGGGTACCCTGCTACCACTTACCCACTATTTTGACTCTTTGCCTCAATGTCACACGTCCTGAGCATCTCTCTCCAAAGAGGCATTCCCTCAAAAACTTGAGAGAAGCACCACAACATGCACCTCATGCAACACAACCACCATGTCCACATAACTAAAGTAACTAGGTAGTTTCCGAAATCCACTATATCGCGCATAATGTGTATCCTACATCGGGTATTATACCTCAAGCCATTAAAGCCCATACACGAAGTAATGATCCTCAAGCCATCACAACCTATACATGTTACACCTATACTAGTACATAGAAAACTATATACATTTTATGTGTGTGTGAATAACCATAATCCATTACAACCCTCTACACACATATATGGGGAAAACTAACCACCATGCCTACCAGCACAAGTAACTACCAAGAAAAGAGAGGTGGGCCAAAGGGGGTAGTCATCCATCCAACCTCCCATCAGGATGTTGGGGATAACACCCCTAGGGATCAAAATCCCCGGGGTGTGATTCACCCAAAATGATAGGGTGGAGTAGAAAATAGAAATAAAAAAGTACAGAATATACTGTAGCTCACAACCACACTATAGGCATAACCTAGTCTTAGACTCAATTGCATATTACGTCTCTCAGACTCCTGGTTTCCACAACTATGACTAGGTATCCTATAAGTACACAATCATTTAAAGAGCTACATTAGATTAATTTATCCCTTTTTATCAGTTTCAATTTACATTAATTAATTATGTAATTATTAATTAGCCATTATCATTTCCAAATTACATTTCATTAGCATCACACCAAAGTTCCATGCCCTCAAGGCATAACAAAACCAAGTCCATAGTTCCTTTAAAATATAAACTCATCATTGCATCCCAGAAAGCTCCAACCCCATGGGATAACATCATTTATACAATCATTTATTAATAGAATTATAAATTTTCCTTAATTCTGAGTATTCTTGAAAAAAAAATATCAGATTCCAAATGTAAGGGATCAACACAGTGAGTAGATGAACTACCCATTGAGTCTTTTCCACTTATAGTTGGAGTACAGTCCCATCCAACCTTGAGAATCTAAACACGGAAATCATATGGAATACCCCACACATCTTCACCTCTTTTTGAAATAGTGTAAGCAAGAACATCTTCCTCATGAATTGGGGAAAGTAAAGTAGAAAAATAAACAACAAGATTCAACAAGCGTCCAACATTCACATCCAACTAGTTTCATCATCTCCAGTGTGCTCCCCGACACCCACATGCATAAACTGATGCATCTCACAACTCTAGGAGTCAACCACTACCACCAAAACCACTATGCCTCTCGGACCCCACATACGACAACAACCCACCAGGATTAGCCATCCCAAGATCACACCACAACACAAGACGCATGAAACGAACAATATAACAATCAGGATCTTGATCCTAAACAAGGAATTTATCCTTCACACACAATGATCACTCATAGTTCCAAAGAATAAGGCACTTGGATGTTAAACAAAATAGGGTAACTCAGAACCCTTCAAGGAATTATCTTTATCAAAAAACCGGTCCTTTATTCCATATTGAATTAACCAATTCAATTAAACATGCATAACTGCACCCATTTGATTTTTCACCAAGAACAATAATAAAAACCATATTCATTAACATGACTCTTTATATTTGTCCAAATAAACTTACAATTAATCTCAATTTTACGTTATTTACCAATTTTTGTCAATAAGGACATACTAAACAAGTGGGGAATAGATTTCACGCTATCTAGAAAATCAATTGGAAAACTGTTATCATGGTATAAAGTAACAACATACGATCGATAAAAATTCTTTACTGTGGTTCAATATTTATTATGTCAATTTCATTGTGGTCTAGTGGAAAAATCATTCTAACTATATAACTACACATAAAATGAATATATAATCCATTAATCCCCTACCTCAAAAGCTTTTTTACGTTCTTTGCACGAGAATGGGCCAACAAAACAGATCACAATCACCTCTCCCACAACGACGACATCCACCCGAGGACACCGCATCACAACCGCATTAACCAAAACCCAATAAAGGTCTATTATGTACATGGGGATATAATTATATAACATGGAAATGAGAAACCAGAGGAAACAGATTGATGAAACCACAAGAATAGATATAGAACATACCTTCTATCGAAGATGGATCGACACTTGCTATTTTCACCAAAACAGGGGTGCCCAGGAAGAGAAAACATGGTCTAAGGCTACAACATAATCACATGTATCCTCAGTAAAGAAAGGTTCTTGGAAACTTGTACAAAGAGTAATGATAATAAACAAAAAAAGGGATGGCCCCTGGCTTAAAATTATCAGATACGAGACTCATGGAACGTGAAATGGTTGAATTGCCATTAAATCTGGATCTCAATAACCCACATAGTTTTACCAAGTAAAAACCACCAGAACCTTCATGATTAAATGATAGGAGTTATAGGATTTTAATCGGCCTTAAATCATTTAAAATGAGGATTTGAATGAATTTAATGTCAAATGGGGGAATTTGTAGGAAGTTGGAAACACTGTTCACCAGTTGATCTGGAAACACTATAGCACTCACCAATAGATGACTCACCGATAGCTGAAGATGACTCACCGACAGATGAATCACTGAAATATGAAAATGAATCACCAACATATGACTCATTGACAGATGAATCACCGATAGATGACTCCCCAAAAGATGACTCACTGATAGATGAATCATCAACAAATGACTCACTGACATATGAATCACCAATAGATGGCTCATGGACAGATGAATCACCGACATCATTGTTCATAGAACTGGAAACACTATTCACAGAACAAGAAATTTGGAGAAGTGTTGGGAATAAGTCACCTTGACCTCCCAGAATACCTCAAATATCATATTTCAACAAAGGAATGGACTGTAGAGGTTTGGGCCATTACATCAAATACCTCTCAAAAAATTATCTTCCTTGACAATCCAAAACCAACCGAAAGAGGAAACAAAAAAGGGTCCAAATGGCCACCCTTCGAGATACTTCTAAAGGATCTCACCATTACAGTAGATCAACCACTCCCTCAAAGGAACAACGTAAAACAAAAAAAAACTACAACCATCTCCTAACTACTCTCCCGAGGAAGATACATCTCAAAAGAGAGATAGCCACAACAAACAATAAGAGAAGCCATATCATAAACAGGAAATTTCTAAAACCACAAGACAAACATCATTACAAGAAAAGATATAAAAATCAAACAACATAGGGTACTGAACATGTATCTATGACTAATGTTCCCAATTACTCTCCTCCATGCCACTGTGCCACCGTAAGACATGAACCAAGGGGATAACACGCCCACACAACACCTTCTCCTCATGGTCCTAGATCTCAATAGGACGCTCCTCAAAGGTCAAATCATCATGAACATCGATCTCGACCCAATAAATGATGTGAGAGTCTTCATGAAGATAACGACGAAGTTGCGTCATGTGAAAAAAATCATGTATCCCGTTAATCTTCAGGGTAAGTTCTACCCGATACACTATAGCTCTAACATGATCCAACACCTCAAAAGTCTCAACAAACTGGGGAGAAATCTTACTACCATGACAGAACCTTCAGTACCTACAATAGAGAGTCACTTTAAAAAACATGTGACCCCCAAATTTAAACTCCAAAGGTCTCCTCCTATGACTGAGATAGGATTTCTGATGACCCTGCACTGCCTCTAACCTATCACGAATGACTTGAACCATATCTGTCATATTATGTACTAGTTCCAGCCTAAGAAGTTACGACTATCCTACCCTAGTACAACACAACTGAGAACAGAAAGGTCATACATACAAGTGTTCAAACGACACCATATCGATGGTGGAGTGGAAAATATTATTTTATGTGAACACTATTAATGGTAAGCGCCTCATCCAAGAACCTCTAAAATCTAGGACACAAGTGCGCAACATGTCTTCAATAGTCTGGATGGTCTTCTCCATATGACCATCCATATGTGGATGATAATCAGTGCAAAGGCACAACTTAGAACCAAAATCATGTTGGAGACCTCTACACACCCTATAGGTAAAACATGGATCTCAATTAGAAATGATCTTCCTTGGGACCCCATGGAGTCTCACCACATACTCCACATATTGCCTAAAAAAACCTAAAATAAGCTCGAATCCTTGATTGATATAAAGTGGGATGATTTCATCAAATGATCCAGAACTACCCATATAACATCATATTATCTTTGATCTCAAGGTAAACTAGTAACAAAGTCCATAGATATGTCCTCCCACTTCCACTGAGGAACATAAAATGGTTGTAGAAACCCACCAGGAACACGGTGCTCGACCTTCACCTTTTGGAAGACCAAATGTCAAGATACAAACTCCATAACTGCACACTTCAATCCAGGACACCAAAACTAACTCCTTAAATATATATACATCTTTTTTATGACACTATGTACCGCTAAGGGAGAAATATGGAACTCTTTGATAACCATCTCACACATCACTAAAGGAATCCAAATCCTTCCCTGAAACAACACCTAGTGTTTTTTATCCTTAGACTAGCCATCAGGGGCCTTGCCACAAACAACTCAATCTCTCGAAACCTCCACCTCAAGATCCACCAATTGGGAATATTCTACCTAATTCACCAAAAATAACCACACCTTCATCTAAAAAAGTAAACCTCCACCCCCAAATTCTCCCATATCAACATGTATTGCTGAATGTTCTTCCATCACTCTCCATGAATCACCTAATTCATGTACTACATCACTACATTACTTCCTGCTCAGCAAATTGGATACTACTTTCCCCTTTCTAGGTGTATATGATATTTTGAAGTCTTAATCCTATAATAACTCCATTCATTGACATTGTTGCAAGTTCAAGTCCTGCTAAGAGAAAATATACATTAGGCTTTTATGATTGGTGAAGACTATAAAGTTCTCTCCAATGAGGTAATATCTCCAAAAATTAAGGGAAAACACTATTTCTTCCAACTCTAGATCGTGGGTGGAATAGTTACACTCATAGGGACATAACATCCGAGAACCATAAGAAACAATTGATCTCTTCTGCATCAGATAACATCCTAACTCCAGACGTGAAGCATCAAATAAAATGTCAAACTAAACTCTCTCTACTGGTAGAAAAAGAACTGTATCACTGAACAACTTCTCCTTTAGATACTAGAATGCTTCCTAACAGTTATCAGTCCATATGAATGCTTGATCCTTTCTAGTCAACACTGTAAGAAATGTCACAACCGAAGAGAAATCATCTACAGACCTCATGTAATATCCTAAAAGAATAGGGAAATGTGACACCTCTGCCACTATATTGGGAGCTGCCCAAGACCCTACTACTTCTATCTTTAACAGATCCAAAAATAATCCATAATGGGATAAAAAATTCCCCAAGAAACATACTTCTTGAGCTAAAAACTAACACTACAACAACTTCCCAAACAACTTCTATCAACAAAGAACTCTTGAAAGGGAATGTAGATGATCTACATGATTCTTCTTAGACACGAAGTACACAAGTATGTTGTAGATGTATACCACCACAAGAATATTCAAGAACTCATGGAACATAACATTCCTCAACCCCATGAACATAGCTGGAGCATTCATCACACTGAACGACATCACAAGGAACTCATAATGCCCATGGAAATAATGAAAACCAGAATTCGGGATATCCTCATCCCTCAAATGCATATGATGATATCCTGACTTCTAGTCAATATTCGAGAACCAAATTTCACCCTTTATTTTATTTAATAAATAATAAATATGTAGAAGAGGATAGAAATTATTCTCTATCAAATTGTTCAAGAGTTGATAATCGATACACAACTGAAAACTGCCATCAGCCTTCTTCAAAATCAAAACTGGGGCACCCCACATTGATACACTCTGCTAAATAAAACCACACTGTAATAGAACATAGAGCTATATATGTAGCTCATGAAACTCAAAAGTCACCATCCTATATGGATACATCGACATACAAGACACTCATACCTGTAGCTCAATCCTGAACTCGATCTTTCATTAGGGGGTCATGCTACAACCTATTCTAGAAAGACATCAGGGTAATATTCTGTGAATCTGGGAAATGCCAACTGCTGAACCTCCGATGAACTGAGCATTAGTTCAGACATCAAGGATGTCAAGGATTAAGCATGACTCTAACCCATCCTAGGGTCTCGCTCGCCAAAATAAACCACTATATATCCATCAGCATCGAAGAACAC
Organism: Viscum album; assembly: GCA_963277665.1. Lineage (NCBI taxonomy): Eukaryota > Viridiplantae > Streptophyta > Magnoliopsida > Santalales > Viscaceae > Viscum > Viscum album. The sequence continues at coordinate 140,238,959 of OY728136.1, forward strand.
CACCTTACTAATGAATTAATCCATGATATCTTGAACCAAATACGACCAATCCATGCCGAGGATGAAATAATATGGTTGTATCCATAAACATAAGAAATCTCCCCAAAATCAGTGCTACCCCAACATTATATCACAATATCTACATACTTAAAACAAGTCAAGTCAACCTCCAACTGGCGTAGTCAATGAAAAGGGCACTAGAAGCCTCTCTTCCTCAAGTCCTAAGGCATGGACAAGGGTAAGTGATATGAAGGAGTGTGTCGCTCCTGAATCAAACATGGTATACACCCAAGTAGAAAACATGTAAAGGGTACCTCGAACAACATCAACCTCACCTGGAGATGAAAATTCTAAAGAATAAAGGTGACCACGACCTCTTTGGCCCTGATAATGACCACCACCATGGCCATGATATGGTCTCTGAGGATGGAGAGCGTCCCAGGGTTTCCCTTTTCCTGCACCATTTTCTCTCTGCTGATCCAAAGATGGTGTGACCTTATGCTGCTACCTCGGCTGAAACTACCTCAATAGAGGAAGTTGAAGCGGAACACCTAGTGCTCAATGACCACCCTGAAAGGCCGGGCAGTATCATTGCTAATGATCTCATCCTACACAAGAAAAAAAACTCAAGATCCCTTCTCATAGGTTTGAGATCCGCTACCCCTATAGAAATGATATACTGAGGGTTGGGACCTACCCTCTGCTGAATTGAAAATCTTCTACCCTGAAAACAAGGAAACCCGTACCACATATATGATTCATGAAGAATCCTTATGACTCCCCTCTCATAATGATCTGGTTTTGGCTAATATCCTCTTGATGACCTATACCCTCGCCAACACCTCATGATACGTCTTCAACATAATGGGTCGACTTGGAACTGGATATCATGACACAAAACCTCCTCTAAAAGCCTTTACCTGGCCTCCTTAGATAGAAACAGGTCCGAAGCATATCATAAAAGGTTCCTAAAATTGATTTCAAACTCTTTCACACTAGAGATCCCCTATCGAAGGGTACAAAACTCACAGTTACTAGCTACCTTCACAGTATAAGAAAGAAACTCGACTCTAAACATGTCTCCGAACTCCTCCCATGAGAATATCGACTCCATATGATCCCCAAGGAAAAAGAACCACCACTAACTCTATTCCCCATGAGACATCATCACAACCAATGACACCAAGTGCCCCTTCCGAGCACAGATTGAGCTGAAAGATATCTATACCTCCTCCAACCAGTCTTCCATGACCACATCTCAAATATGTTCCTTGTACTTCTACATAATCTAGAAGTGAAACTCTTAGAGTTTCCTCCTCTATGTTTTTTTTGTCGTCAACCTCTACTCTGTGATGATCAGTTGGCACAACCTGCTAAACATATTTTGTGTTAACTTGATGAGGACATCAATCTGGATCCATACCTACAAAATATCAAATATTTAGAGATATTAAACCTGTAATATGGAATACTCAATATTAAATCATTAATTGTTTTCTTTTATTCATTTTAGGTTAACCTATCCTAAGGTCTACCCATTCAAAAAAAGACACAAAGAAGAATGATGCATGACATGTTCCTAGGTCTCTACCATACAATAAGTATCACCTAATTTAGTAACCACTGTAAACTTAAAGTTTCATGCATCAGATCGCAGGGGCCATAATTACCCATGTCTCAAATGATCTCCCGTGATTATAGTGCTTGCTAAACGTAGATGACACTATTTTCATACCAACCCATACAAAATCACCTATGACTAACTCCAAACCCTATCATATCCCTTAAACTGGATCTGATAGCACTCTATCATGACCCCTCCCCACAAAGGATACCCCTCATGGGCTGGCAATGATAGGGGATAGATAGTGACACCCAAGTCCTACATTCAGTAGGCCCTGGGTTGGCAACTAGAACCAAGGGTAAAGTAAACACACAAATGGGAGGTATTACCCTCAAAGGGAACACATGAGAAAGAGAGAGATAAGACAAACTCCAACCAAATAATTCTCAAACTACAATATAAAATAAACCCCATGTACACATATGTAATTTCATACAATAAGTACTACAACTGAAAGGAAAAACTATAATTACCAAAAAAATGTAATATAGTAGCGACCATGAAGCCTGTACAACTCCTATAAATCCCAAGAGAATAGTAATAATCCTAATCTCCAACCTTCTCAAATCGACCTAAAAGAAATTTATATATACATAGGGTGAGTATAACAGTATACTCAGTAGGATCCTCCTCAGAGCCTCTCATATAAAAGTAAAGAAATCATGCTAAATCATAGTGAACAACAAGTGAAACTAAATCAACTCCTAAATAGGTATACTATGTTCCCAACATCACCATATATACTCTCACCAAGTATCACATGATAGAGTATATAATATAATAAGGAATACTAAGGGTACCCCACTGATAATTCCCCACTAGTTTGCCACTTTTCCCCAATGTCGCACATCCTGATCAAATCTCTCTAAAAGGAATGCCCGCAGACACATGGGAAAAGCACCACAACATGCACCTCATGAAACACAACCACCATGTCCATGTAACCAAAGTAACCAGGTAGTTTCTGGGATCTACCATAGCTCCCATAACATGTATCATATGTCAGGTATTATACCTCATACCATTACATCTCATACACTGAGTAAGGATCATCAAGCCATTACATCCTATGCACGTTACATGTATAGTAGACCATAGAAAACTATATCCAGAATATATGTGTGTGAATAACCCCAATACATTACAGACATCTACACACATATATTGGGAAAACTAACCACTATTCCTACCTGCACAAGTAACTCCAAAGAGAAGAGGGCATGGAAAAGGGGGTAGTCATCCATCTTTCCTATCATCAGGATGTTGGGGAAAATCCCCACAGGGATCAGAATCCCCAGGGTGTCAGTATCCCTAACTGATAGGGTGTAGTATCATATAAAAACACATAAAGTATATAATATACTATAGATCACAACCACACTTTGAGAATAACTTTGTCTTATACTCAAATGTAGCTAACGTATCTCAGACTCCCGACTGCCACTGCTAAGACTAGGTATCCTATAAGCATACAACCATTTAAAGAGATACATTACCTTAATTTATCCATTTTATTAGTTTGAATATACATTAATTAGTTATTTATCCATTATCATTTCCACATTAAATTTCATTAGCATCAAAAAAAGAAAGATCAATACCCTTCATGAATAACCAAACCAAGTCCACAGTTCCTTTAAAATGTAACCTCAACATTGAATCCCAGTAAGGTACCACCCCATGGGTTAACATCATTTATTCAATAATTTATTAATAGCATTATCAAATTTCTATAATTATAGGTATTCTAGAAAAAAAATTCTAAGCTTCCAAACACAAAGAGCTCAACATGGTGAGTAGATGAAAAACCCATCAAGTCTTTTTCCACATATAGCTAGAGTGTAGTCCCATCCACCCTTGAGAATCTAAACATGGAAAGCATGTGGAATAACCCGAAAATCTTCTCTCTTTTGGAAAAAGGGTAAACAAGACCATCTACCACAAGAACTAGGGAAAGTAATGTAGATAAATAGACAACAAGATTCAACAAGCTTCCAACATTCACATCCAACCCGTTTCATCATCTTCAATGTACTCCCAGAGACCCCAATGCATAAACCGATGCATCTCGACACTCTATCTATCAACTTCTGCCACCAAACCATTGGCCCTCCCAACCACTAGATACCACAAAATCCCTCCAGGCATTGCAATCCCAGGCTCAAACCACAACACAAGTAATAAGAAACAAACCACATATCAACTGGGCTCATGCCCCTAAACACGACATTCAACCTTCACACACAATGAGCACTAAAAACTCAAAAGAATATGGTTCATGGACTTGACAATCAATAGGGTAAATCAGAACCCTATAAGTAGTTATATTTATCACAAAACCAGTCCTTTATTCCATATTTAATTAACTGATTCAATTAAACTTATATAACTACATCCATTTGATTTATCACCATGCACAATAATAATAACAACTAGATTCACTAACATGCCTCTTTATATTTGGATAAATAAATTTAAAATTACTCTCTAATTTATGATATTTACCAATTTGTGTCAAGAATTACTTTCTAAAAAAATAGGGCATGGATATAACACTATCTATAAAAGAAAGAGTCAAACCGTTATCACAATATAAAGAAACAAAATACGATCGATACCAACTATTTACTCCAGTTAAATATTTATTATGTCAATTTCATTGTGGTCTTGTGGGTAAATCATACTAATTGTATGACTTCCCACAAAAAGAATATAGAATCCATGAACCCCCTACCTTAAAAGCTTTCTGACATTCTTTGCATGAGAATGGACTAAAACAACATATCATAATCACTTCTCCCTTAATGACTACATCCACCAGTGGATACCCAGGAACAACCACATCAGCCAACACCCAAGAAAGGTACATTAGAAAAATAGAGAACACATGACGTAACATGGAAAGGAGAAATGGGAAGAAACTGATTGAAGAACCCAAAAGAACAGATAAATAACATACCTTCTATCAAATATGGATCGACACTTGCTGCTTGCACCAAAACCGGGGTGCCAAAGATGGGAAAACACAATCCATAGATATGAAAAAATCGCACATATCCTAGGGAAGGAAAGGTTTTGGGAACCTCATATCCAGATGAAGGAGAATAAATGAACGAAGGGAAGACCCCATGACTTAGAAGGATCATATCCAAGACTTATAGAATTTTAAATAGTTGAATTTTCATTAATGCTAGATCTTAATAACCCACATGGTTTGACCAAGTAAAAACATCTAGACCCTTAGGGATTTAATGATAGAAGTTATGGGATATTAGTGGGCCTTAAATCATTTAAAATGAAGATTTTAATGCATTTTACATCAAAGAAAATGTCAAATGGGGGGAACTTTAGGAATCTAAAACACTGTTCATCGATTGACCTGGAAACACTAAAGAACCTACTGATAGATGACTCACTGACAGATGATTCACCGATAGATGAATCACCGATAGATGACTCATCGATAGAAAAATCACTAATAAATGACTCATCAAAATACGACTCACCGATAGATGAATATGACTCACTGACATATGAAGATGACTCACCAACCGATGACTCACCAGCATATGAAGATGACTCACCAACCGATGACTCACCAACAAGTGACTTACTGACAGATGAATCACTAATAGATGAATCACTGACAGATGAACCACCAATAGATGGCCACCGATAGATGAATATGACTCACTGATAGATGAATCACTGATAGATGGATCACTAACGGATAACTCACCGATAGATGACACATCGATAGATGAAGATGACTCACCGATATCACTGTTCATAGAATAGGAAAAACTATTCATAGAACTAGAAGTTTGAAAGCATTTTGGGAATAAGTCACCTTGACCCCCCAAAACACCTTAAACACCAAATTTCATGAAAGTAATGGACCAGAGAGGTCATGGACATTACATGACAAAAATCTTAAAACTCATTCATTATTAACATTAAACTCCAAGTATTTCCCTTTTCTTATAGTATCCACTTTCTTCTAAATTCTTGAATTATTTCTCTGAGAATTCTTTATCCTTTTCATAAGGGATGATTGAGAAATAATTTGTGAAAGGATTGATGATTTTTCTTCTTTTATGATTCCCATTTCCATTCTTTCCAAATCTAAGAAGATCATATACCTCTCAATTCTCATCAATGATAGAATTAATGGATCTTTTCTTCTTAGATAATCTGTCACTTTATTAACTTTACTAGGATGGTATTGGATTGAGCAGTCGTAGTCCTTGATCATCTCTAACTATATTCGTTGGTGCATATTCAAATCTTTGTATGTGAATATATATTTGAGAATTTTTTGATCCATATATATTTCCAACTTCTCCCCAAATAGATAATGCCTCCATCTTTTCAACACGAAGATTAATACATCCAACTCCAGAGCATGAGTTTGGTAGTTCTATTTGGGAACATTCAACTACCTTGAAGCATAGGATATTAATTTTTCATTAGAAATTAACACATAGCTCAATCCCTTCTTCAAAGCATCACTAAATACTATGGAAATTTCTCCACTTGTGGGTAATGCGATAACATGGGAAATGATGAACCAGCTTTTCATCACATTGAAGCTCTCTTATCATTTATCATTCTAAGAAAACATGAATCCCTTCTGAGTTATCATTGTTAGAGAGTTTGAAAATTGTGAGAAATTTATCACAAATCAACTATAGTACCCAGCTAATCCAAGGAAACTATTGATATCTATCACATATTTTGGCCAAAAAAAATTCTTTAATTGCTTATGTGTTTGAAGGTTCCAAAGATATCCCATTGGTGGTGATGATATGTCCCAATAATGAGACTTCCTTTAACCAAAACTCACATTTGTTTTACTTGGCATAAATCTTATATTTTCATAGGGTCTTTAACACAATTCTCAAATACTCCTCATGCTCCTCATTGTTTTTAAAATATATTATAACACCATCTATAAATACTACTAATTTTTTTGAAGTAATCTATAAAGACTCTATTAAAAAAGTCTGTGAATATTTCCGGAGAATTAGTGAGCCTAAATGGAATTACTATGAACTCATAGTTCCCATACCTTGTTTGAAAAATAGTCTTGGGGATATCCTCCTTATACATCGTAACTTGGTAATATCCTGGCTGAAGATCCACCTTAGATAAGTACTATGTTCCACATATTTGATCAAAAAATTCAATTAATAGAAGAGGATACTATTTATGTATTGTGATCTTATTGAGATAATTATTATCGATGCAAAGATGCGTTGAAACATCCTTATTATTGATGAATAGTACTAGTTCTGCCCATGGAGAAACACCTAGGAATATAAATCCTTTATCCAGATTTTCCTATGGTTATTTTTTAAACACCTCAAGTTCTTGCAAAACCATTCTATATAGTGTCTCGGATAATGGTAAATCCCTAGATATAATCTTGATTGAAAATTTAACCTCTTGACAAAGAGAAAGACTAAGAAATTCTTTAGAAAACAGATCACCGTATTTCCTAGAAAAAGAATGTCTTAGAGAATGATTATTTCCTTATAATCAATCATTTTACCTAGATAAACTATCTCACAGGGAAATAATATCCATTTGTGTAATTTTTTTTGATAAATAATATTCCCCCTCCTTTCACTTTTAGAAAATTGGGGGTCGATTCACAATACAAAGAGTGATTCTTTTTCTCACAAAAATTTAGGTAGTTTCTATATAGGTAAATTTAATCCATGCCTAGAGTTGCATAAAATTACACTAAGGGTATTATGAAAAGTTTTTTTGGGATGTTAAGCACACAAATTGTTTCATGGGAGGAGTTATATACTTAGGATACAATAATTACCCCATTCTCCATTTTCACCAAGAACTCTACTTTCATGATTTGTGGTGGTGTTTGAATATTTATACTAAAATTTCAGAATATGAAAGAATGTGTAGAACCAGAATAAACAATCATGTTTTCTATTATTGAATGAATAAATATTGTACCTATCACCACATCATTTTCTAGATCCACCTCAGCGGTTGTGATGGTAAAAGCAATCCCTTGACACCTTGGAGGGTGTTGGTTGTCTCCGAAAACCATTGGCATAGTTCATTGGTTTGAAAAGTTCCCTAGCTCCTTGCAGTTGAAGCAATGAAAAATGTGCTGACGATTGACAAGATAATTTCTTTCCTCAATCGCATTAGCGGGTTTCTCCTACTGGGAGTCGCTAGCTAGGTTCCCTTCCTTCCTACACCTAAATCATTTCCTTGTCCCCTTATGCAATTTACGAGGTGATTCTTTCCACACCTTTGAAAAGTGGTATGTTGAAATTTCTTAACACTATTTGATTTCTCCATAGAAAGAGAAGAATTGAACTCCATATTATAATTATTATCCTCATGATACCGTTGAGATTCACTGATCTCCATTTATACTTTTAGGGCATATCATATAATTCACTCATAATTATCAAAGTCTCGGATCACCAGGACTTTTCATAGACTAGGTTTTCCCATAAAATATGCTATAAACCTTGAATTTAGGGGTAACCACAAAGCCAGAGGTGTATCATGAAGGTATTGTGATTTTTTCATCATATACACCGATATATTCATCATCTTTTTTATTGAGGGAAAATAAACCCGTTTCCATATTAAGACATATAGTGTGAGGAAAATATTTCTTGAAAAATATTTTCTGGAATTTAATTCACCCCATTGATTTGATATCCTATGTAAGCTTTGTATTCTTGATCAATATTCACCAATGATCAGCTTCTCTCTCTATATGATAAATAACTAGTAGAACCTTCTCTTGTTCTAACACTGAAGGATGACGAAGATCTTCTTAGTGGTGTTGATCAATTGTTTTGAGATTAAGGTATCAGATGATCCATTGAAAGTTAGAGGCCTTTATTGAATAAATCCCTTAATTGTAGATTTTTATTTCTTAAGGGGATTTGGAAACTACTCATAATTCATGTTTATATCCATAACCTGATCCATTTGAGAGAGTATCATCACAAAGTTCACCATTACTGCTCCCATCGGCTTGGGCATCTCGTTGGGGGAAGTCATCACATTTATCATCACATTGATTGTTTACCTGATTCCACATATTTTTATCCATTGTATAGAATAAAAGGAAAATTAGATAGGATTATATTTAAACTATAAAACACAAAAAGGGAATCCAAGGACATTAAATGGATAACTTATAAATTAAATTTATTTCTTAACTTATGAATTTATAGGATTCAATCTATGTTATCCATGATCTATATCCTAAAATGTATTCTTATGGGTATTTTTCCCTTAATAATGTTTTTTAATGATATTATGAATTTACCAAAGAATATCCCCCTGGGAGTGTCAAACTAGGTGCACAGTAATGCCTATTTTCAAGTACCAGGTTACGCCGAGTCAGGACCGACACACCTTATCGGAGTTGTTTACCCCTATGTACATCTATGCCAGTACCACGTCCACATACGGAATACAAGAATGGATATGTTTTATTAATAAACCACTTACTATATAATTACCAAAACTTGGGGATATTTTCTTATACTTAGTCTTATCCCTAAGTCTTTCACTAGAGTATTCTAATCTTAATCCCAAAAATAACTAAACGTTTCCTCTAACACCAACTATAACAACGTTTCTCTTTATTTCACATTTATACATGATTTATTACATAATATTACACTTAATAAAACTCAAAATATAAATAAATCTAGTGTCTTTAAGAATTAGGTACATAGTATAACATCTTGAACTTGGGATACAATAAAATTATTGAAAACATCCTTAACATGCTTATAAAATTTCATGGATTTTAAATCTACATAGAATAACTAAGGGACATACAAAAGAAATGGGGGATATATAAATCCCAGTAAGGGAATAAACCTGGAATAAAGAAATACATTTAAGAAAATAGTCATATCAATGTGGAATAAAAGGTTTGAGAATCATAAACATGAATTATAAGGCATGATACAACATGATATTCATAACATGGAAATGTAGCTACATCTTAAATCATTGCATCATAAACATATTTCATGGATAACTACTAAGAAATCATGATGGAAATGTACGATAATAGATCAGGTTCACTCCCTTTCGAAACATGACATCCCATAAAACTAAACATTACCCAATTCATTGGATCACTATATAATTTCGAGCAGAACCGTCACTTTTATTTCATTCTCATGCCTATGTGTGCCACATAGATCATACAACATGGATTCATTCATCATAATATTTTATTCAATTATTATGGAGTGTTGAAAAAATTCATGCAAGTACCAATTCAAATAATTACAAGTGTATACAAGATAACACCCTTGATAGGAAATGGATCTTGTATTCATTACACAATTGTTTTGGCATAGAAAATCTTAGTGAAATTTTGGTACCATAGCGACATCATATTAAAATTCATAAAATGTGTTGATGAGAGTGAAATGGGTATATAGTCATATGGAAATAAAATAGGAAGTAATAGGTACATTTAATGACATATACCCACATAAGGAATTGGAAATAGAAGGCATAAGATAATAAGGGAACTTGAATAAAGAAGAGAAGGTGATGATCCCTTACTTGAGTGTGTGACTCCAAATGCTTGGGAGGAGATTATTTAGAGCTTTAGGGCACCTTAGTAAGACTCGAGAGAGGTAATGGAAGAGTAAGTATGTTATATTAGGATTTTTATTGAAGTAAAATGGTATCTTGGATGGGTTTATATAGGAAATGAGTGGGAATTTCTTTATTATTTCTCAGACATAGGTTTTGGACTCGAAATAATAAAATCACCCAAACCATAAACCTTACCATGGTATTTGACAATATTTTCTAAATAAATGGGGGTGGTTTTAGTTATTTTATAATGAAAAGGGGTTGAGATAAAAAAATAACACCCTTTATTATGTGGTGGTGAGACATACTCTTAAATAATTGATTTTAAAACCTTAAAAAATATTATAAGTTTTGGAGGATTCATATTGGATTTATAATTTTTTTTAAAAACATAAAATGAAATTATTTTAAATAAAAAACATATATTTGGTCGTGGATACACTTTATAGTATTTATTACATCACGTTCGGGTCATTATTATTTCATAATACACAAAGTATATTTATACGATATTTAATTTTTACAAAAAAGTTGTATTACTCAGAAAATTATGAAAAAATCAACGTTCAATAATTTCAAAATTCTGATTCAGAAATTAATATTCATTTTATTTAAATAATTTTCTTAATATTTTTATTTTCATATTTAAAATAATAATATACATTTATTGATAAATGTTATATTTTTTTTGATAATAACAGTTTTTGAACCCTTAGAAAAATTACATTAGACATTATTACAATTATATGATAATTTATATTTAATAAAAATATTTATTTATAATATTTTATTAAAATATTATTTATTTTAAAAATCCATCAACTCAAAAAAATGAATTCTCAATTAAACTAGAATATTACCAAAAAATACAATTTGTGTTTTATTCTATCAAAATAAAAATAATTTATAAAGTAGCAATAATAGGATAAAAATAAATCCATTATTATATAAAAAATATTGTATATACTCATATTTGTAGGGTATTAATACATATCCCTATAATACAAAATAAAATTCCGAAGAGTAAGGTGAACGACAGTGAGTCTTTCATGGTGTGGTTTGGTGTATATGATTTGGGACATGATATCAATGAGCTTGAACTTCTCCCAGAAATGGTTTCCCTCATGCTGAAGTTATTGGATCATAGATTGGAATCTGTTAAGGGAAAAGTACAGTGATTATATATCCATTGTAATCTCTGATAAATGGGCTTCATAGGGTAAAATTTTATTGGTTGAGGCCATTCATTCTTTTTTCGTATGTCAAATGGATTTGTTAACACCCTATATTTATATTTATCATGTGATCACTATTCAAAGTCTATTTTTTTCAATGGTAAATATTATTAATAGTCATTAAAATATGATAGGATATAATAAAATAAAATAATTTCACATGTTTTTATAACCATATTATATAATAATACATTTAATTAAATCACATGAAATTTTTTATTTATAACAATGTGGGTTGTTAAAAAATATTTCCAATGAATTAGTATAAAAATATATATCGGGATGAGTAAAATTAGAAAGATTCAATAGTTCTCCAAAAACGCTGAGGTATGGTACTTCTAGGCTAACAAACTTCACATTTTCTTCACAAGGACTAAATTGATCTTTCTCAGTATTTAAAGACCAAACAACCATTGGATTCCTTAAAGGATACACTTTATTCATATTAAAGTGTTTTATGCTCTTTTCAGTGTAATTTTACTGATGTAAAAATATAACACTTGAAATTTTCTCAATTTTTAATCCAAGATAATACATTGTTTCTCTCAGGTCTTTTATTTCAAATTCATCCTTTAAGTTTCTCATTGTTTTATTGATCTCTTATGAAGTTCTGGTGATATTTAAATCATCGTCATAAATATAAATGATTTCATATCTAGATGTTGTTTGATTAATAAAAACACCTTTTCATATGGGGTTATTTACACACCCTTTATTTAGTAATTTTTTTTGAAATGATTATAACACATACACCTAGTTTATTGTAATCAATACTGGTATTTCTGTAATTTAATTAAATATAGGACTTTGGGTTTTGATTTCAATAATTTAGGTAACTTTAATCCTTCATGGATTCTCATATATACACTAATATCAAGTGAAAAATATAAATAAGTTTTAAGAACATCCATAATATTCATATTATTCTTCTCAGCTATCACAAAGATTATTATATATCAAAAAGTAATAAAATTATTAATAGGAGAACTAGTCTCCTCATAATCCATTTTGGGTCTCTGAGAATAAGCTGTTGTGACAAGGCATGATTTGTAGCATAAAAACTCATTTTTATCATTATGCTTATGAATAAAACCCCATTTTTATAAAAAAGGATTCATATATTCTAGTGTGATCATGATATTTAAAAAACCCTTCACGTATTAAGTGTATCAAATTCAACTTCCATTTCATCTTTCTATTTATTCTAATCGAGTCATTTTTGACATTCCATAATAGACCTTAGTTTAGGGTCTTAATTTTCTATATCATGTAACATAGAATATAAAAATATTTCATTAATATTTTCCACACTACATATATTCCATATTTAACCTTTAGTGGGATAATTAAGAGTGATTTCATTATTTTCAAAACATTCAAGATTTTCTATATCCTTTGAATTCTCTTTATGATTGTTATCATGTGTTTGTTTAAGAACATTTAAATTATGTGTTTCTTCTGGAATACATGCCAATATAATGGGGTTTTCAATTATAGAAATTCATTTTCTTTTTTTAGGATTTCTATCCTTAGAGCTGATTAATCTTCCATGCATCAAGTGTGCTTTTGATATTTTTGTAACATCATTATATAATTGTGTTTTCGAGACATCAATTCTATCTAGTACATTTATAGATGGTATATATGATTTAGTTATTCCCTTTAAATCAATAAATTCATTAGGAAATTGATTTTATAGTTCTCAAAAATGTAATATATTTTTCACTTACATCTCACACTTCTGGGTGGGAGTATCAATAAAAGATAATGTTTTCACATTCTAGGAAATATCTTCCCTTTGTTTATTTTGTCCCTCTAATTCTAGGAACACTTCTTTATTGAAGTGAAAATCGAAAAAATGTACTATATATACATCAATAATTTTTGGTTAAAGATATCTAATGATAGATTAGGATTCATATCCTACATATATTCCCAACCACCTTTTAGGTCCTATCTTTGTATGTTGTGGGGGAGAAATTGGTACATATATTAAAAAAAAAGATTATTAAGTAAGAGATGTCAGGGTCTTGGAAGAAATAAAATTGGAGTAAATATTGGTTATGATATGCACACGGTCTTATGAAAATTAATTCCAAGTCATGTAATATTTCATGACTCCATATGAAGCTTGGAAGCTTCATTCTCATTATTAATGATCACGAAATAAGTTGGAAGCATTTTATTAGTGATTCAGCTAAACCATTTTGTGTAGGCATATGGGTGACATGATGCTCCACTGTAATCCCCATTGACATACAATAATAATTGAAATAATTAGAGGAAAATTCTCTAACATTAACGAGCCTTACTTTCTTGATGACATAATCATTGAATTATGATTTCAATTTAATTATTTTTGCAAGAAATTGTGAAAAAGCTATATTATGTGTTGAGAAATAACAAACTTATAACCATATTCTAGATGAATCAATTAATAAAATAAATATTCAAATGTCCCAATGATGGATGAATTGGTGCACATATATCCCCATGAGTTCAATCAATAAAGGTTAGAATTTCATTCTTAATTTTAGTTAGAGATGATCTCATAATAAATTTTCCAAGAGAAAAAGCCTCACATAAACTTTTTCTTAGTGGGGAAATATTTTGGACCTTTATTTAATGTCCATAAGAACTTTCAATTATTTTTCACATCATTACTGAACTATAATGACCTAATTGTTCATGCCAAAAATTAACAATATCTGGTCCATTTTTTACTACCATATTTTTTTCGGTTGAAATTATATATGTATAATTTAATACAGATGATAATTTTGGTAGTTCTTCTAGTACATGACTCTTAAAAAATATATTAATGGTAATTCAAATGTAATTTTATTTTTTCTCAGATATTATTCAAGTATCACACCCATGCTAGTATATATCATTGAAACTCAACAAGTTTCTTTTGTAATTTGGGTGAAACAACACATCTCTTATAAAAATTAATGTCCCATTAGGTAAATAAAAACTCACTTTAAAACTACCTTCTATCAAATTTTTAGGATCTCACATAGTATTCACAATTGGTCTTGTGGGTTTAAGATCTCAAAAATATTTTTTTTCATCAGAAATGTGTGTGTTGTTCTACTATCTGGTATGAAAATATCTATCCCATTTAATCAATCTATTTCAATGCTTCAATGTACATACAATAATATTATAAGAAACACTTTTTGATATTCAAATAATACAACATCCAAAATATAAAGAATACAAAACAAACCAACATATCATATATCATTACTACTGTAATTTTTCAGAATTATTTCCAATTATCGTATCATAAAATTCACAAGTAAAATCACCCGATTCGAGATAAGTGAAATCAACATTTGATGGTTTGTTATTCCCAGTTAAATTCAAATTTTTTTTATTCCCTTTATAATATGTATCAGAAAAGTGTGGTTCATTCTTCTTTGCTTCAGGATATGATTTATAGTTCTTAAAAATATGATTTATGGTTTGTAAAACTCAAGACCAATTTCACTTAGAACCACACCCGTTACTGAAATTTTCAGGATTCCTCAGAGTAAATGAGTTAATAATTCTTTCATTTTGATATTAATTTAGAGTAAGCCCATGGTTAAGACCTTGTACTTGACCACGCCTACTTCCAAAACTACTCCCACTATGAGAATCACATCCCAGAATTGTTCTGTTATTATTTTCATGAAATATAAAATTTACATTAGGAAATGATACTGATAAACTAGTAGGAAGAGACTGGTGATTTTTAATCAAAAGATCACTGTTCTTCTCTACTACATGTAATGATGTTATGAGATTAGAATATTTTATATACCCTCATAATAAATTTTACTGCTGTTGGGTGATGTGATATTCTTGAAATTTTTTATATGTATTTTAAATCATATTGACATCCATAATCACAATACCATAATACATTATCTATGATACAATTCTATACATATCATAATTATAATCACAAACCCTTTTAACATCTTGGAAGAGTAAATCATTCCATTAATGATGGGTCTCTAGAAGAATGAACTATTTTTGATGACCATACCACTATTTCAAACTCTTCTAGAGATTAAATGGATCTCTTTCTATGAATTATTCACATTTCAAACCCTTGTCGAGATGTCTTCAGAAGAAGATGATCGCCTTTTCTTTATTTTGGTGGGTTTTTGAATTATTTTATTTAATTGTTTTCATGATATCCATAGATTCAAGATTAATTTCAACATATATTACACAAAACATGTAATTATATATAGTAATATCAAGAGTGGTGATGTTGAGTTTTTCAAGATTTCATATGATGATAAATTTCTCCCTCTTTGAGCATTCATGTTGATAATGTGTCGTGAAAACAAAAAATCGGAACCTGTGAAATTAGGATAGCGGAGAAAGGTGAGAATAAAAGAAAGATGAGTATTTTATTAATGATTCTTGAGTATCCCATCTATTGGGATTCAATAATCGAAGGGGTTTGACATACATTTTATATGGAGTGAAGTAAGGTATGTGAAGGGGGATTGGTGGGGGTGGGAAGCCCTCCCCCATTGGAGAAATCAATTTCCATCAACAACCGCCTAAAAATAATAATATTCTTTATTAGTGATATAATTTCTTAAACCTTGCTGAAAAGATCCACATTCAGATGATTAGTTCATAGAAATACCATCTATTTATTAAAATTATGTATCCTTAGGGTTTTTACACTCTCTTTGATCAGATAATCATGACATAGGTGGCTGTGTATTCATGACAGTCCGATGAGACTAGGTAAGAGGTGGTCTTCTTATCGAAACACCCCTTTGGTGGACAGATCACCACCTTGTATTGATCCTAGAGGGTTTCTGAATACAATTTGACTATTATTGTATAAAAAAAATTCTTTCTCTATGATAATAAAATATTATTTTATTATAATTAAATATTTATAATAAAATTAAACAATCAATATTTAGAATACTATACACATATGATTAAATAAGAGGTAAGAACCCTACCTCAGGGATAGTTGCATCCTTTTACAAAATACTCTACTCCTCCCTCAATAATCATGCTCCATGAATATGTAAAGGAGATCTTATTCACCTATTTATAGATATATATTAAAAGAGACCTGAGTTGGGTAAAAAGTGTTGGCTCTAAAACTAAAGTGATCATAAGCAACCCATTTGAACTTCAACCACATAATAACTTATGAAACTTCCAAAAAGATATGAGCCTCTAAACTCCATGCACCATAATTGAGAAGATGTTTGTGCACTATAAAAAATTTAGCCTTTTTAGTGGTTTATTAGAGTTTTTTTTCTCCTCGATATGTATTTTGGATTTTACATGGTGAATCAAATGTTATAGAAATTAAAAGTATTTACTATCTTGAAAATGAAACACGAAGTGTCCTAACAGAGGAGAATTCAATTTTCAATTTGATAAATGATGAATTTGATTTTTCAAGATACAATGTCCAAGATGTTAATAGATAAACATAACATTCAGTTGATCCTGAGCAGTCTATTCATACTCAGAACTTTAGCGATAAAAATGAGTTTTATGAATTAGTTGAGACCATAAAACAAAAACTATAGAAAGGGTGTTCTATATATTCAAAGATGTATTTTATACTTAAGTTGTTTTATACCAAGTGTCTATGTTTAATTACTAACAATGTAGTGTCCATGATTTAGAGTTTCTTCATGATGTATTTTGTGAATATAAAATCCTTTCACAATTCTATGAGATGAAGAAAAGCATCAAAAAAACTTAGACATGATTATAAAAAGATACATGCATGACCTAATGATTATGTGCTCTATTAGGGAAAAGATTCTAATAAATAATAATGCATAATATGTCATACGAGTATATGGAAGTAAACGAGCAAAAATGAGAGTACAAATAAATGAAACAACATGAAAAATTAGAAGAGAGAACCCCCACAAAGTTATTGCGGTACTTTCCTATGAAACCCCACTTTCATATATTATTCATTTCATTTAAGTTTGTATACGACATGAAGTAGAATGATCAAGATATTAATAATGATGGATTGATCATACATCCAAAATGACTCAACATCATGGAATTTGTTTGATTCATTATATCTAGATTTTTATTCGAATCATCGGAATATACATATGGGAATTTATTTTTATAGTTTAACCCTTTTTGTACTTTAAGTACGTATTATTGAATATGGACCATTATTTTGTAAAGACCCAAACTTATTATATATATATATATATATATTTATTACATATTAATAGATGAATATTCATTTCATCATATAAAAACACACATGAGGACTGTAAAGGTTTAGTGTATTTGGAAACTTGGATACATAAACAATTGGTTCATAAGTTAAGTACATTATCTTATTATAAATTATTCATAAATAGAACCCTTCTTAGATATATCAGAAATAAAACCTATCTTCCTAACTTGGGGAAAGGAAAAGATTGAAAGTGTGAGCTCAAATACCTAGTAAGGGTAGAAAATGGAGATATCAATGATTACATTAGAATAACATGAGCATAAGGGTATGAGAACATGTGTTTAACAATTGGAAATCACACCCTAGATATGAAATATCACAATCTTGTTTCATAGAAGAAAACAAGGATGTTCATAAGACATGAATGATACAAGCATCAAAGAACATGAGTAATTAGAACACAATATTTTTCCAAGACATATATTTGTGATATACACATAATCATAGATAATCACTTCCTTATTAGTAAATAATTATTAAAAAGACTATCATAGTGGAATGGGTTCACTCCCCATACCATTGTAGTAGTCATGGTTTACTCCCAATACTATCATAGTGGACTGGGTTTACACCCCAAATCACATTAGTAGTCATTGTTCACTCCCATGACTATTATAGTGGAAAAACTACCTTAATAAACTAGGTTCACTCCTCATCCCAATCTTGTTTATCTTATGATATATCAATCTTTACCCAATTAATTGGAGATAGATAAAGGTCCTACTAACCATAGTTTATAACGAAACCACCCATCCTTGGTTATAACATAATCACCATACTTGTTTTATAATATAACCAACAATAACATAAATAAAACTATACATATATGTGCCAAAATGTCATAAAAAATTCATCACAATAACTCATCATAACCCCTACAAAGGTACTAGGTTTCACAAACACCTCATCATATCATAACCTATGGAAAAGAAATGGGTTTCATAAATATCTCTACACCATAATCATAAAACATCCAAATAAATAATAAGGATGGGTTCATTGGATCATATCCCTATAAAATCTTAAGTATCATAAAAGGTTTTCATATTAGATGAAAAATAATTTAAAAGATAACTAGGAATATTTATTGAGGAATATATACATTTTATATTGAAATATATTATTTAATATATAAGAATTTCCAAAATATTAAACAAAAAATTTTATTTTAAAATATCCTTGGAAAATCATAAAGAAATCTTTAAATAATTGAGCGATCATGATGACATAAAATATCATTCAGGCCATACATGTTAAAACAAATATTCTTTTTACATTTCAATAAAATTTAAAATGCCTCGTTTGAAATACAATAAGAAAAATCATTTTAATTTTTTTAAAAAGTTAAAATTGGGCTAAAATTTATTTAAATAATCATTAAATAATATTAAAAACTTTCTTTAAGGCATTTTTAGAAAACATAGACAAAGAAAAAAAGGAAACATAAATTATATAGAAATAACCATTGTATAAGAAAATTGATGCATTTATTTAGTGTTAAATCATAATATTTCATCTATGGAAGCATAATTATAAACAATCCTGATAAATAATGACATTGTAACATAAAACCCTTACTACTTTGGAAAATTTTTAATAATATTATCCCTAAAAGTAATAAAAATATAAAGATATGTATATCCCATAAATTTTATGATAATAATCATAAAATAAATTCACAGGAAATATATAATCACACAAAAGAAACAAGTGGTGTATAAGGCATGTGTCCCATATAAATTAAAGTGAGAGAAAAATATCTTAACACAAGTCTATAATTTCTTCATACACATTAAAAACCCATTTATAATAAATATAGGTTTATTTTAAATCTATTAAATGACCATAATAATATATATCATACCATATATGATTTAATTATAACATTTTATCACCCGTTCATCAACAATTCTTTATTGAAATCACTATTCGAGGTGATAATTGCTTCATTTTTCATGTATGTTCTTGTTCTGTAGTTTTGGATCATGTACATTGAACATAGTTCCATAATACATAGTATTTTAACCATGATATAAATATAATATATATTAATCATATATATATATTTATAATAATCCATAAATGTTATAGATAGAAAATTAATTACACCGTTCATGGAGAATATAGGTCGTATGTATGCATGAATGATATTTCCATTTTCTAAATGGATAGAATGAAATAAAGGTAAATAATAAGTAAACCTTAAATAATAATTATTATATCATTAATAGAAAATATATATTCTATAAATCTATCCTTATTACCATAAAATTAAAATAGAAATTAATAACACCTCACATGGGTTTGCGAGGTGGTAATCCTCCATACACACGAGTGACGTTATTGTTTTCCAATCGGTTGGAAAGTAAGATGTTATATGTAATATCATAATTGAATAACTATATTGAGGTAAAAAAATATACCATATATACTTTAAATCCATTATTATATCCATCCATTAAATGTGTTGAAGGAAAATTAATTACATCAGTTCATGAGGGACCAATCCGCTGTAAAGATGATCGACAATTTAATTTCTCATTTGATGGAAGATTGGATATATTTATGTTATGAAATTAAAAAAATTAACTCTCAGAATATTATATATATATATATTTTATTATATTCAAATTGGTTAATAATATTTGACGGAGGTTGAAGAAGAAATAAAAAAATGCTCGGTGAATAATGATACCTCTTCTTCAGACAACCTCTTAAGGTTAGGACCAAAATCCTTCTTAGCTGGTTTTAATAAAAAAATAAGACCTATAGGAAGTGGTGATGGAATTTATGATTGAATTTGGGTATTTATTTTCTGAACTAAAATGTTTTGGAAGTGAAAATAGGAGAGGATAGGGGGTGACCTTTTATAATCGAGGCAGAGTGAATTTTTTGTAAATATCCAAAACTATTCAATAACGGTAAGTCACTATCAACCCAGGTGCCACAAAATTGATAATTAATGTATTTGAGGGATTATATTGTCTATAAAAACCTCCACCATATAGAAAAACATATTTTTAAAAATTTTATTCACTTAGCTTATAAGATTCCTCACTTTTACCATTTTAGTTTTCACCAACGTAACTGGTCTTTTCTTATTTACTAAGGCAATTTATCCTTCATAACTAGAAATAAAACTAGAATTAGTAGATAATTTTGAAAAAAAATTTATAAATATTAAAACTAATTTATTAAATAAAAATATTTTATGTGTGTAAAATTTATTTTAACACCAACTCATGAAACACACAATACCTCATTTTAGCCTTAACTATGGTAATTATTATTTATTGTCCTTAACATTCATTATGAAAAGGCATTAATTTGACCTTAATAAAAAATATTAATTATTTAAATTTTAAATTTGGAAATCATTTTACCTAATTCAATTCACAGAATTATCAGAATTTAATTTAAAATTAAACATGCAATCGCAATGAAAAAGTAGTTTTCCAAGGAAAAAGTTTTGATAAGTATAAAATGTTTTCACACAAAAATTGAACATATAATTGATTGAAATGGAAAAAATTAGATTAAATATCATATAATTTAACTTTTTATTTTATTTTTAAACCATTTTAAAATATAATTTCACTTTTTAAATACATTAAAAAAAGGAAGTTTTCAATAAAAAGCAGTATTTTTTTACTATTCATTGAAAAGTTACTCTTTTCAAAAAATTCTCAAATATTTTACCCTAAGATAATTTTAAAATTTTGATTAAAAAAATTATGGTTAATTTTTAAAATACATTTTCTAAAATTGTAAAAAAATAATTTTATTATTTTTTACCAAAAAGAAATGAAAATAAATTTTTAAGAAAAATTTATTTTCTAAGCATATAAATACTTTACAAAAAATTAAGTACTTATTTAACAATATGTTTTATTTTTATAAACATCATAATTAAACTTTAAAATTATTTTATTCTTATTTATACCACAATGTTTAGTGGATAGGTTATAATATTTATGGTTAAATAAAAAAATTAACAGTATATTTCGGTTCATTAAAACTTGATGTTACATGTAACGCAAGCTATCAAAAAAATTAAAATTATTTTTCAAAAATATTTCATAAAATCTAAAGGCATCACATTATACCCCCATTAAAATTAATTTAACCCCCAAAATACCATCACTATAATACAATCAACTGATGATAGTTCTACATCATCGTATTCTGAGGTTCCTATATAGCTTCCTCAAGTTGGTGGTTTCACAATAAAACCTTGACCATGTGAGTGGTATTGTTTCATAGAACTTTCCGTATACGATGATAAATCACCTAAGGTTGTTCCTAATAGGAATGACCATGACATAGTGGTATGAATTATATGTTTAGTACATGTGAAAGATAAGGTTTTTTACTTCCTTAGGAGAGATATATGGAATACATTGTGGACTTGAGGGAGGTTTTGTGGAAGCACTAGACAATAAGAAACTGTCCATACTCAATCAAGAATATCAAAAGGTAAAATATAAAAAGGGATTATTTTTCCTTTATTTATGAATCTGATAACCTTATTACATAGATAAATTCATAGAAACACCTTCTCACCAACTTCAAGTTCTAGATTACATCAACGATTATCAGCACAACTTTTCTATTGACTTTGTTCTACCCTTATACACTGCTAAATAAATCTAACATTATATTACACTTATTAAAATATCTCAGGTCCTAATAGATTTATTTCTCCAAATTCATTCCAATATTTTGGAGTTCTACACTTATTCCGAAAGAATACATTATGAGGAGATATCTTAATGCTTGATTGAAAGCTATTGTTATATGAAAACTCAACCAGAGGAAGGTGTTCATCCAAACCACCCTTTAAATATATAGAATAAGATCTCAAAATATACCATAGTGTTTTAATTATTATATTAGTCTATCCTTCTATCTGAGGATGATTCATAGTGCTGAAACTTAATTATATATCAAGATCCTGCTAAAGGAATTTCCATAACTTCGAGGTAATCCATGGATCCCAATAAGATGTAATAGAATATGGTACTCCATGAAAACTTACCAATTTTTTAATGTATATCCTGAAAATATAATCGTGTTATAAATATTATTTTATAGTAATTAAGTGTGCTGAATTCATAATGTGATTGACTAAAACCCATATAAATTTTTCCCTTTAGATGTTTTGAGGAGTCTGATGATAAAATCCATGGTGATGTTTTCCCATTTCCATTTTTGTATAGTTAATCGGTGTAACATACCTCTGAATTTTTTTCTCTCTATCTTAACATGGTAATATACCAAGAAATGAGATACAAACTCTATAATATCTATCTTTATTCCATCTGTCTAGAAATACTCTTTCATATTTCTATTCATATTTGTACTTCCATGTTTAATAGAGAATAAAGAGCTATGATATTCCTCTAATAGAACCTTATTCAAATCAGGTATGGATATAACACATACATAGTTCATGAATATTATCATTCTATAAAAATACAAGTTAATCTTAAGAACATTTTAACTCTCTTCTTCATCTCTACATCATCATTTTGTACCTTTTTAATCAAAAAATAAATATATGGTTGATCAATTATATGAGAAATATAATATTTTCACACTTCTTTAAAGATTTAAAAATCCATCTTTTTCAAATCTAGAAATATTGGATCTTTTATTATCCTCATCATAGAAAATATAGCATGATCCTTTGGAATAAAAGCATCACCCACCTTACATTATTTTCTAGGGTGGTAATGTATTGATTATTTATAATATTTAATCAGTTCCAACAATCTTCACTGGTGCATGTTTAACTCTTTCTAGGTGAATGTAGACATTTAACTCTAATGATTAGTATATATATCACACTTTTCACCATAAAGACAATGACTCTATATATTTAATTCAAAAATTTATAAAGCCAACACCAAATCATGACATGGGTAATTTTTCTCATGAACCTTAAATTTTTGTGAGGCATAGGATATCACTATGTGATTATGTATGAGAAAAAATCCTAGTACCTTATTCGATGAATCACTATATATATATATATATATATATATTAAAAATCCTTCTCCACTATCGGGTAGTGTAAGCACAGGTGCAATGAGTAACATTATCTTTAGTTCCTTGAAATTTTCCTCACATCTATTTGTACAAAGGATCTTGGTTCCCTTCCAAGTCAACATAGTGATTGGATTAGATAATAATGGGAAATTATCTAAAAACTATTGATAATATCCAACCAAACCAAGAAAACATCTGATCTTAATCATATTGGTTGGTTTGATCCAACATTCAATATCCTCTTTCTTAGATAGATCCGCCGATACACCCTTTATTGAGATTATAAAATCCAAATATAATACATTTTTAGCCAAAATTCACACTTTGTAAATATTCCACACAAAATCTTATTAGGGTGTTCAAAATAATTCTCAAGTGATCTTCATGTTCTTCATTTCTCTTTGAATAGATAAAAATATCATCTACAATGATTAAAAAAATAGATATAGGTAATCTTTAAAGACTCTATTACTTAAATCCTTGAAGATAATAGAGACATTAATAAGACCAAATAACATTAGTATATATTCATAGTGTCCATATATTGTACAAAATGTTGTCTTAGGTATGCAATCCTTCTTGACCCTCAATTGAGGATATTCAAAATGAAGTTAAATATTGGAAATGTATTGAGCTACGCATAGTTGATCAAACAAGTCATCAATATATGGTATAAAATATTTTTTATTGATTGTGATATTTCTTATCTCTAAACAATCAATGAAGAGTCACATTTATCTATCTAACTTTGTAACAAAAACAATAGGTTAACCCCATGGTGAAACAATTGGATGAATAGATCCCTGATCGAGATTCTCATGATGTTTATTCTTCAATTACTATAACTCAAGTGTTTCCATTATATAGGGAGTCATTGGAATAGTTATATCACTAGGTATGAGTTATATTGAGAAATCAACTTACAAATTCAACAGAATACTAGTGAACTCTTTTGTAAAGACATCAATAAACTCCTAAAAAATTAGTATAGAATCGATGATGACTTTATTCCTAGCCATTTGAGATAAAAAAATTTTAAAATAGAAATAAAGATCCATAAAAAGGATGTGATCTCCATTTTAATTTTATATTTATGATTACACTGACATACAATCATAAGTTGGTTTGGAATATCAAACATGACTTCCCGTCCTTGGAAATTTATGTGAGATTTATGTAGAAAAATCCAATACACGCCTATGATAACATAAAATTCAACCAGAGGGAGAACAATTAAATTTTTAGGAATCACATTCCCACAAACTTCAAGTGGATAATAATGGTAGACTTGAGATGCGATAAGCATACCATTAGGGGTTTTCACTACTAATTAAATATCTTATCATTGAGGATAAGAATTAATATTCCTAGAAACATCTCATGATATAAGTGAATTCATATAACTAATCTCAAATAAGATACTCCAATATTTTAGAATACTTGTCACCACCCCAAAATTATAATTATATCTTCATTCCATTATTAAAACCAAAATGATTAGCATAACTATTAGGAATATTTGATTAGAGTGATCAATCATAAAAAATCATTAATAGGATGTTTAAACCATGACACCTTATTTTCCATATATGAAATATTAGGTTGAACCTAGGTCTTTCATGATCATCATCTATTCAAATGATTCCTAATGATTTGTAAAGAGGTTGTGGATTTCCAGATCATATCCCATGATAGTGTCAAATTAAGTGTCCAGTAAGACCCATTATCATGAAATATGTGATGATCAAACCCAGATCAATACACATTTTTTAGAGTTATTACCCCTAGGTAAAACTATGCCACCCATATCCACTTGAAGTATACAAACAGTGATATGATTTCTCAGAAACCACTCTCTCTATCCTTCAACAAATTTTAGGAAATTTTCTAATACTTAGACTGATCCATATGGTTATCACATATGTTTTCTAATCCAAGTTTTAAAAGGTTAACTAAACCTATCCTTTGATACCAACTGTAATAACCCAGGCTTACCACACAAAGATATTACATATAAATAAATTAATATTCATTTAGTTTTACATAAAAACTTATGAGGACTGTAAATGTTTAGTGTCTTTGGAAACTAGGATACATAAAAAATTGGTTCTTAATTGAACCAAATAATCTCCCACTATGTTCTTTATAACTAGAACACACTATAGAAATATCATACATAATAACTTTTTTAATAACATGGGGAAATGAAACATAAGAAAGGGTGATCATAGATGTTCAGTAAGGGTAAAAAAGAGAGATATTAACATAACATGAACATAAGGGTATAAGAAATTGATCTTAGCATTTTAAAACCATACTCTGTATATTAGAGATCACAATTTTGAGTCATAACATAAAGCTTGGTTGTTCATAATACATGAATCATAATGGAATCAGAGAATGCGATCCATGAGAATATAACATTGACCTAAGAAATAGATTTGTGGAATACACATAAGTATATAAAATCACTTCCTTATTAGTGAAGTATTATTACCAAAAATATTTTATAGGATCGAGTTTACTCGCCAAACCATCGTAGTAGTCATGGTTTACTCCCAAGAATATAATAGTGGAAAAAGTACATTATTGAATTGAGTTAACTCTGCATTCCAGTACTATTTATCTTATGTGACAATAATCTTTCCCCAATTCATTGGAGGGAGATAGAGGTCCCATCCATCACAGATTACAATATAACCACCTGTCATTGATTATAATGAAACCAAAATCCTTGTTTATAACATAACCATCGTCCTTGGTTTATAGTGGAAATAAATTTCACATAAATAAAAACATACATATGTATTACAAATGATCATAAAACATTCATCACAACAACACATAATAACCCATGGAAAAGAACTAGGTTTCATAAACATTTCATCATATCATAACCAATGGAAAAGAAATAGGTTTCATAAAAATATCTTCATCTTAATAATAAACCACAAAGAGAAAGAATAAGGATTGTATCATTGGATAATATCCCTAATAAATCTTAAGTAACATCAAAGTATGTCATATTAGATTCAAAATTATTTTAAATGACCACTTAGAATAATCATTGATGAAAATATCCTTTTAATTTTGAAATCACTTATTTAAAACCTAAAAATTTCCCAAATATTAATGAAAAAAATTTTATTTTTAAATTTTATTAAAAAATTATATAGTAATATTTAAATCATAGATAGGTCATGATTTCTTAAAATAATTTTCATGTCATACACGTTAAAACAATGATTCTTTTTACATTTTTAGTAAAAAGTCAAAAGATCATTGTTTAGAAAATGAAAATAAGATTCATTTTAAACTATTTTTTAGAAAGTAAAAAATTGGTAAATTTTTTTTTTTAAAAAAATTGGATAATTGTAAAAACATTCTTTAAAATATTTTTAAAAATCATGAACATGGAAAAAAAGGATTTTCGATCGAAGAGAGAAATACAATTGATTTTTCTTAAATTGTTTCTGGTTTATTGACTAATTAAAGTGGGGAAAGTGAATATAAAAAATGAATTATCCAAATATAACTATAGGAGAATAAAAATCATTCATTTCTTAAGAGTTATATCATAATACTTTTTATTTATAAGAAAAATCTTAAACAATCTTGATAAACAATGAGATGTAACAGAAAACCCTTACCACTTTGGAAAATTTTGAATCATAAAACCCATGAAATAAATTAAAATAAAAAGATATTTTTATCCAATAATTTTAATAATAACAATAATAAAATAAATTCACGGGTATTATATCCACCATACAAAAGAAACAAGTGGTGTATATGTCATGTGTCCCACAGAAATAAAAGTGAGACTAAAATACCTTAACTCAAGACTCAAATTTATTCTTATAGGTTAGAACCTACTATTTAATAAATATAGGTTTATTATAAATCTTTTATACAACCATAATAATATATATTATACCATATATAATTTATTTATAACCATTTTACCTATTTATTTACAAATCATTATTGAAATCATTGTTGCGGGTGATAAATATTTTTTTCTTATATGTTTTGGTTTAGTAATTTTGGTCTTTATACTTTTATAATAGTTACATAATATCCAATATTTTAATAATGATGTAAATATTCTACATATTAATTATATATGTATTTATAACATTCCCTTAAATTTATATGCAGAAAATGAATTACACCGTTCATAGAGATGGCAGGTCATACATACACATAAATGTTGTTTCCATTTTTTCAATTGATGGAATGAAAAATGGGTAAATAATAAATAAACCTTATATAATAATTATTATATAATTTTTATCATATATATTATATAAATATATCATTATTACCATCCAAGTTAAACTGAAATGAAAAACACCTCACATCGGTTCGTGAGGCGTTAGTCCTTCGTATAGATGAGCGACGTTATTGTTTTACCATGGTTTGAAAAGTAAAAATTTATATGTGATATATTAATTCAATAATTATTTTTAGGGAATAAATATATCATACATAATTTATATACATCATTGTATCCAGACATTAAAGTCTTTTATGGAAAAGGAATTGTATCAGTTCTCGAGGAAGTAGTCCACCATACACACGATTGACGATTTTGTTTCCCATTTTATGGAAGAGTAGATTGATATAGGCTATCAAATTAAAATAAATAAATAAAATAATATGGGATATATTGGTGTTATTATATTAACATATTTGAATAATATCTTAATGTGTTGAAAGCAGAAATAAAATAAAAACACTTGGTTAATAACGATAACTCTTCTTCGGACAACCTCCTTAGGTTAGCACCAAAAGTCCTCATAGGAGGGTTTCATAATCAAAATAATGCCTATAAAATGCGGGGATGAAATTAAGGAATTTATTTGGAATTATATTGGATGAAAAAAGGATTTTTAATTGTGTAGAGGAGAGGATAGGAAGCAACATTTTATAATTGAGGTAGAGTGAGATTTTTGTAAATACCCAATACTATTCAATAACGGGAAGTCACTCTCATCCCAAGGGATGAGAAATAGATATATAATGTATTAAAGGGACAATATTTTTAATAAAACCTCCACTATAAAAAAAATTTGTTTTAAACATGTTATTCCCTTACCCTCTATGTTTCCTCACTTTAACAATTTTAGTTTTCACCACACTAACTATTCTTTTTTTTTACCGAGGTAATTTATCTTTTCATCCTAAAAATAAAATTTTGATTATTATATATTTTATAAAAAGTATTATAAATATTAAATAAAATTTATTAAATAAAAATCCTATGTTTTTAGAAAATTAATTTTAACACAAGCGTATGTAACACATAAAACCATGTTTTAACCTTAACCGTGGTAATTATTTTTTACTATACTTAATATTCATTATGACCAGAAATTAAGTTGTAATTATTAACTAATATTAATTATTATTATTAAAAATATGTAATCCATATTAACAAATTCAATTTACTGAAGTGGAATAATTTAATTTAAAATTAAACCTATAGATGTGATGAAAAAGAGGTTCCCTAAGGAAAATGTTTTCATATTAAAATTGAATAAATAATTAATTATAATGAAAATTTTTTATTAATAATATTATAATTATAATTATTTTACTTTTAAAAATATTTTTAAATATAATTTAAATTTTTAAGTACTTTAAATGATAAATAATTTTTCAATAAAAATATGTATTTTTCACTATTTATTGAAAATTTAATTTTTTAGTAAATTCTCAAAATTTTACCCCAAACAAATTTTGAAATTTTGGTTCAAAAAATAATGTTTATTTTTTAAAATAAATTTTCTAAAAGTGGGAAAAATTAGTTTAACTTTTTTTTCACTAAAAAGCAATGAAAATTATTTTTTAGAGAAATTTATATTAAAAGCATATAATCACTTTACAGAAAATTAGGCACTTATTTATAAATTTTTTTATTTTTATAAAATATTCATACATAATTTTAAAAATGAGTTATTTATTATTTAAACCACAATTTTGAGAAGCTAGGTTTTAAAAATTAATTTTTAAATAATAATATTTATATTATATTATAGTTCATTAAAATTGGCATTGTGTGTATTGAAAACAATCAATGAAATTAAATTTATTTGTAAAAAATATTTTATAAAATCTTAGGATTATATAGTTTTGAACCTATATAATCTACATCTATAGATGTGTATGAAGAATACTTCTTTCATTAATTTGATGATTATTTTTGGAAAAAAAATTCCATGAATTGACATTGGTTTATAACTTTAACCTATAATAAAAAAATTATGAGGAATGTATGATGATAGAATAGAAACATATGATGATTGAAGGAGAAAACTATTCAAAATTCATGATGATTTATTATGTAAAATTAATTATTTTTTTATACTAAGAATGCTATTCGATTAGAAAAATTGTATTGGTTTGGATTGTCCACTTTTTAATTTTGATTTTGAACCTCAACGATCAACTCATTGTAGAAAATTGTGTTTTATGTATCATAACTGATTTATTGATACTTATCATAAATTATGGTTTGACAAGACACATTTCAATAGATATATTGATTTCAGGAAGTCACAGAAGGTGTTATATAGTTTAGAAATATTAGGATAATTAATGAATGTCACTATAGAATTTGGAAAATGTAATCAGTTTAAAGAATGGGGAAAATGGTATATTTGAAGAAGTTGTAAAAAATAGTAGAATAAAATGATTATATTTTTCAAAATTCTTTATTGGGAGTGGAATTAAATATGTCTTAATCTTGAAATAATAAAGATTGAGAAGAATATCTATGAAAATATAATTCTTACATTTCATAATGAGAAGTATATATGGGAAAATAGTTTTTTATGGGTTATTTTTAATGCGTGGATCACCCATTGAAAATAGTACAACAATAGAGACTATTTGAAATGAGAATCATATCCCATCACAAATAATTAATAAAAAATAGTATTTTCAATGGAAATAGATTTCTTTAAAAAATAAATTCAACGTGTAGTGCATGCCAAACTGTGGGAAGACTATTTGTAATAGGGATATACCACCATCACAAATACAAGGACCCAACCTTATACATTAATTTTTTTGTTAATTCAATTTGAATTATACTTATTACATTCCCAAATATCTTTTTGGTTTAGTGTATTAGAGAATTAGGACATAATTAATACATATCAACCCACAACCTTACAAAGTGGGTACTTATAAAATAGTATCCATTTATTTCATATTACAATCTTTTTTAATAAAACATGAAATATTTTCAGGAATGATATTCACAATGTTCAACTTGGCCTCTTCATTTTTCTTACCCATCTTTAAAACCCTATAAAAAGCATTTTAAAACATGGTATGTTCACACAAATGTCTATAAAGGGACCCATAAATGGAAATGAACCATTATTTCATCAATACTTATAAAAATATGAAATAAATTTTACAATGATATACTTCTTGACCTTAAAGCATAATATATTTAATTTTTGAAAACAAGATATTTCCATAAAACATTGAAAACATAAATAAATAATTTAAGTAAATTAGGTAATTACTCATATAATATTGTAACTCTAAAAGATACCATATGATTTATAACCCTCAATAATACCTTACAATTTAACCCTCACAGATACATTATGATGTAACTTTCACGACTATCGTATGGTGTAACCATCGTAGTTACACATAGAATAACCCTTACAATCAACTTCTATCACAAACACACCCAATTCATTAGAGGGATATATATGTACCACCCTTTATAATAAAAAATCCCCAAGAACCAAAAATTAATCATAAAACATGAATAATTTCATTATAAAATTATTCCTTTTAAATTATGTAAAAAATAGAACTTTAAGAGAGGTTTTTTAATGAAAAGTCCCTTACCTCAGGTTTGTATTACTTCAAACATCTTCAAAAATCCTGTATAATAGTTTAATTATTGTTATTAATATATTAAAAAACTATATTTACATCTATAATTCCTCATATGATCTTATTATAACATCTTTCCACCAATTTATTAATAATATTTTGTTATTTTCATTGTTTTGGGTGTATTTATTTCATGGTTTCCATGGTGGGTTCATTATGTATATTCTTATCGAATGGAATAAAAAATAAATAAGTGGAAATTAATGGTATTAATATTTTTCCAAAATTTTAAATGATATCGTATTTTTTTTTCTGATATAAGGATGATTCATTAGATAAACCATTAATTAAAACAATTTTATTTATTTTGGCGGTTTGTACGACCATCACAAACATATATCATTTTATTTAGTGACATGTTTATATATTGGTTTGAAAAAATTATATTAATATGTATAATAAAATCTTATTTAACCATAATAATAAGTTTTTGACTAGTTTTGAAGGCAGTAAATTAAATGAAAGCACAACATCCACAATGATGATAAAACGACACAGCACGGACAATGTTTTCATTTTCTTAGAATAAGAGAGAAAGATTATAAGTTTTATGATGGATATTATATTAACTTAAGAACACTAAATTATATGTAAGATACTAGATATTTCATGTCACTTGGATTATGACAGGTGAGGAGAGAATAATAAAAGGAAAGAAATTGAAATGAAAATAAAATAAAATGAAATTGGAATTTACCTCTTGAATTCTTGTTCTTTAGAACCTCTTTAAGACACATGGTTTGGAATTTTGGAGATACCGGATGGTCATGGACGTGGAAAAGAGGATATATAAGGGAATTGTAAAGAAATTAAACATGCTATAAGCCTTTGAGGTGTGAGGAGAAGAGGTGGTGAGGGGTGGTATTTATAGTGGAGGATATGGGTGTTTTTTGATTATTTTATTCGTTAGTTTATTAATTTGTCTCAATACATTGAATATTTTGAGAATTATCACTATATATATATAAAAATAATGAAGGATATTTCACTATTATGGGAATAAATCATCCATACAACATCTATGACTCAATAAATTATGTATTTCTTAAATACTGTATTTTACAATTCACGAAACATTCGACTATTTTTGAAAAATCCAAAAAAAAATAAACCTAACCATTTATTGGTGTGCATAATTAAAAAATTAACTCCATTTTTTGAAAATAATTATCTAAATATGTTAAATTTAATTTTTAATTAAAAACATCATTTATTCTATAAATACCAATTTTAAAATTATAACTGATTTTATAGCACTTTAAAAAATAAATTAAGGTCTCATAAAATTGTATTATAATAATAATACAAAAAAATATTAACTTATGAATCTATTTTATGAAGTCCAATATTATTTTAAATAATTATATTAATTATAAAATTGTAAATAAAAATATATGTGTCACAAAAATACCAACACTTAATTTATAATTTTCAAAACATTTATTTACTTATTCTATGATATAAATATATCATATTTTAAATTATAAGATACATAAATTTTATTTATAATTTAATAAGTGAGGTTACTATTCTATTTGTACAGATTCCATAATTTCTGTAAATACCACTTACTTCATTATACATTTATAATGAATTTAACTATTTAATTTCAGAAAGAAATTAAATTATTTTATAAGTACTTGGGATATTACATTATCCCCTACCTTTTGAAAATTACTTCCTCAAAATTTTTATTCACTAATTAAACAAGTGATGATACTTTTCCCTCATATCATTTTTAGATTCCCATGTTTCTTCTTCTAATAGGTGGTTTTCCAAAAAACCTTAACCTGGAGAATTACCTTATTATGCAATACTTTCTCTGTACGATCATGAATCTGAACAACTTTATATTCATAAGAAATATTCTCCTCCAACAGAAATACTTCTAGGCTCAAAAAATGAGATGAATCTGAAACATACTTTCTTAGAATTGAAACATGAAAAACATTGTGTACCTAAGATAAACTTAGAGGAAATGCTAATCGATAGAAAACAAGTACAACTTTCTCTAGGATTTCATAAGATCCAATGAACCATGGACTTAGATTTACCTTTTTACCAAAACACATAGCACTTCTCCAAGAAGAGAATTTAAGTAAAACATGATTACCTACCTCGAATGAAAATTCTTTCCTCGTAATATCTTCATAATGGTTTTGTTTGATCTGAGCTATCCTCATATACTGCGAGATCATATTCACTTTATTAGCCACTTCCTCTACTAGTTCTGTTCCTATCAACTTCCTTTCTCTGACTTCATCCCAAAATGATGGAGTTCAACATATATTTATATAAAATTCCTCAAAAGGTTTCATCTATATTCTGTAATGAAAATTATTATTATACTAAAACTCGACTAAATGAAGATGTTTATCCCAACATCCATACTAGTCCATTGAAAAATATCAAAGCATATCCTCTAATGTCTGAATATATTTCTCTAACTTTTCATCAGATTGAGGATGAAAGGTTGTGTAGAAATTTAATACAGTTTCTAATGACTTCTGAAGGGATTTAAAATAGATATAAGTTAACCAAGGATCACAGTCAGGTACAATAGAGAGACTAACTCCATGTAACATGAATATATCTTTGAGGTACATTAGGGAAATATGATCTAAAGATAGAGTGTTTTGAATAGGAAATAAATGTGAAGATTTAGTTAGTTGATCAATAATAACCCAAATTGTATTATTACCTCAATATTTATTCGATAATACCACCACAAAGTCAATTGATATATTTTCCCATTTCTACTCTAGCACTGGTAAAGGATGAAGAATCATATTTACCAGTTTCCACTCTACTTTAACCTATTTACATGTCAAACATTTAATGTTAAAATCTACAATATCTCTTTTCATTACATCTCACAAGAAATAAACCCAAATGACTCTATACATCATAGTGATGTCAGGAT
Organism: Viscum album; assembly: GCA_963277665.1. Taxonomy (NCBI): domain Eukaryota; kingdom Viridiplantae; phylum Streptophyta; class Magnoliopsida; order Santalales; family Viscaceae; genus Viscum; species Viscum album. The sequence goes on from OY728136.1 coordinate 140,273,608, forward strand.
GAACTGAAAATGGAGAACTATGATCTTCACTCAAAAATTATTTCTTCATCTAGAAATAACAACAAACACATAATATCTTTCCAAATATCAAGAAAAAGAATCTATCAACATTAAATTCATACAACATAACTTTCTTAACAAATTCTATCTTTTTTTTTTCAACTCATAGTCTTCTCTATGTGCATGATTAATTTTTTCTAGGAGACATGACTGCACTAACACCTAAAACAAAAAACAGTAATTTCTTACACCAACAACTTCCAAGCCAAAATTCATCAAATCATTAATCAAGTGTTCATGTTCCAAACTTAACATGGTAAATGTAACATGATGTTTTCGACTCAAGGCATGTGCAACTTTGTTTTCTTTTCCTAGATCGTAATTGATTATGCAATCATAATACTTTATCAGTTCCATCCATCTTCTCTACATATTTTTAAATTACTTATCATTTAATATATACTTGAAACATTTATGGTTCTTATAAATTTAACATTTGGATCCATAAAAATTATGCCTTAAAATTTTTTAAATAACAATTCAAAGATGCTAATTCTATATCATGTGTAAGATAATTTAACTCATGAGGATTCAATTGTCAGGATGAATAAGAAATTACCTAGTCATTATTCATCTTAACGCAACCATGTCCCTTCAGTTAAGCATCTATATAGATGAAAAATTCTCCATTTATGGAAGGCATATCTAAATCTAGAGAATTCACCAAACTTTTTTTCAATTCATGAAAAAATATATCACAGTCTTCTATAAAATTAAATTTAACCTAATTTTATGTTAATTTAGTTAGGGTTCTATATTACAGTGAATTTGTTTTAACGAAATTGTCGTTAATAACTTTCTAATTAAAGGAAACTATAAATCACTCTAACATTTTTATTTCTTGTCCATTCATCAACCAATTTTGTTTCAGCGGGATCAACTGTTATTCCATCCTTATTTATAATGTGACCAAGAGTATAAATCTATTGCAACCAAAAACCCCATTTTCTTAATTTTCCATATAACTTATTTTCTTTATGTTTTTTCAAAATAATCCTTAATTTTTTTAATGATACTCATAACTTTTTGAATAAAACAAAATATCATCAATAAAAAAACAAAAAACATATCCAAAAATTCGTGGAAGATTCTACTCATAAGATACTTAAATACAGTAGGGGAATTTTTCAAGCCAAAAGGCATAATAACAAACTCATAAATCCCATGTCTAGTTCAGAATTATATTTTTGGAATATCATTCTCCATCACCTTCAGCTGTCAGTATGTAGATCTCAAGTCAATTAAAGAAAAATACTAATCTCACTAGAGTTAATCAAAAAATTCATAGATATGATCCAATGGATACTTATTCTTAATAGTAATGTTATTCAAATGTCAATAATAATTACAAAGAATCATGGAATTATATTTTTTTAACAAAACAATAGGAGCACCCCATGTTGAAGTGCTTGGAAGAATCAAGCCTTTATCATGAAACTCATGTAACTAATTTTTAAATTCAATAAGTTACATTTGTGCCTTATTATATGGGGGTTTTAAAATTTTCTAAGCATAAAGAACTATGTCAACTATAAATTAAAATTCACAATCAAGTATAACACCATAAAACAAATTAGGAAAAACAATGAGGTATTCATTTACCATTGGAACATCATTAATCTAAACAGTTAAATTATTTTCAATAATATTCACAAGATATATTTCTTTTCCATATATTAATAGTTTCTCAAGTTATTGATATGTTATCAATGGTATGGGTTAATTTTTATCTAAAAAATGAAACTATTTCTAAAAAAATTAACTTATTTATCTCTATAATAAAAATTATAATGATAAAAGAAAATACATTCCATACTTAGAATAACACCAAAATCTACTAAGGAAAAAACAAAAAGGTTTATAGGTAATTAATTTCCACTTACAACAACCAGAATATAATTATAATGCCATTTTGACCTAATATTTCCCTTGGTGTTTTAACAATAGGCTCTTGTTTCATTTTTTGAGGTGAAATTTCCAATTTACCGGAAACTTTCTAAAAAATAAAGGAATGTGTAGACCCCTTATCAAACAAGACATTAGAAAAATCTTAGTAAACAAACAAAGTACATGATACCACTTCATTAGAAGACCCAACATCTACTGAAGTAGTCATAAAGGATTTCACCAAACCTTTTTTTCTTAAAATATAGATTCTTTTCATCATTCATATCTCTCTTAGGGTGGGTATCTTCATAATTCCCTATCTCACCACATTTGAAACACTTTATTTTTTTCTTATCCGAATCAATCATGCCAATACTAAGATCTTTTTCATTAAAATCTAAGGCCATATGTCCAAACATACTACATTGATATGATTACCAATATTTTTTAATGCATTACCCAGGTTTATTTTTACCACACTTCCCAAAAACTAGAAAATGAACTTTCTTACCTTCAAATTTATTTTATTGATTCTTAACCATTTCTTTCCATTTTGGAAATTTTCTTCTAATTGTTGTCAAAGTACACGTGCTCATAAAAAAATCCATTTCTACCCTGTCATCACATCAAAAAATATTCTCTTAACTTTATAATTCACAAGAATACAATTCCCTCCTATATATTAGATTCCATTATATGTAAAAATTATTGAGTTTACTATTAAGATGTTGAATAATATTTGGAGCGTACCTTTCCAATGGGGTAAAGGTTTCTTCATAAATGGACATTGAAACTTCCCTATTTTGTTTCAATTCTAGGAATTGATTATCCATCCCAAGTTAAACCACTATAGGAAAATATTTTACAAGGAAGAAATCCCTAAATTCATCACATTCCAAGGCATTAATATCCTCACTATCCCTGATATTCTTGACCATTGATGACCACTAGTCTGTTTCACCTTCAAAACGATAAATATCAAGACTAATATTTTGATTATCAGAATACCACATGACATAAAATATCTTTTCAAGGGATTTAATCCACACTTCATCCCCCACTAGGTTAAAAGACCCACTAAAATCAGGAGTGTGTTGCCTCATAAAATATTCCACTATAATCATGTTCTTTTGTGTTAGATGTGACTATTTTATTACTTGGATTCCATCACCATTTATGCCCGGTTTAAACTGATCCATTATTTTCCAAAACTTCTCAGTTCTTATTCCCACCATTCCAAGTTGTGAATTTGGAAAGATATCCTCCTCTTAGTGACTTCTTACTCAAGGTTCCCTGATTATTCTATGGAAAATCATTCTGAACAAACATATATTAGATAAAGAAACATGGTAATATTTAAATTATATATCATTTCAATATAAGCATAAGGTAAAAATAAATTATGGTATTCTATTAACATCATCCTAACCCCTAAAATATCTAAACCATACAATAATAGCAACTATAAGTACCTGACCTTAAACATTACATAATCTACTTAATTCAACTAGAATTACACTTATTTCATTGCCAAAGATATTTTTGGGTTAGAGTATTAGAGAATTAAGACATAATTCATACATATCAACCCAAAATCATACAAAGTAGGTAATGCCAAAAAAATATCCATATATTCTATAGTATAATAGTTTCTAATAAAACATGAAAACTTTTCATGAAATATCTTCACAAAATTCATCATGGATTCTTCTTTTTCTTACCTATCCCTAAAACCCCATGAAAAACATTTTAAAACTTGGGATGAGCACAAAAATATCAGTAAGAGACATATAAAATAAATGTAACCATTATTACATGAATACTTATAAACATATGAAATCATTTTGTCAAAGACATAATTATCACCCATAAAGTATCATATAGTTTCTTTTTGAAAGAAATAGATTTCTATAAAACATAGATAAAATAATTAATCCATTTAGATAACATGGGGAATTACTTAATATTGTAACCCTTTCAACTAACTTATTATTTTTAATCCTCATTACTACCTTACAAATTAACCCTTACAACAGCCTTATTATGTATCCCTCACGGATACCTTATTGTGTAGCCATCACAGTTACACATGGAATAATCCTTATGATTAAATTCCAACATAAATGTACCAAATGAATTTGAGGGAGATAAATGTGTCACCATTCATCATAATAAATTCACAAGAACCAAAACACAATCCTGAAAAATGAATAATTACATCACAAAAACATTCCTTTTTTATTTATGTAAAAATACAAATTTAAAAGAGGATTTTTAAAGAAAAGTCACTTACCTCAGGTTCATCTTACATAATAATATTTAAAGCCACCCATATAATAGTGTAAATAGTTTTATTAATATATTAAATAAATATATTAATATCTATAATTTATTATATGATCTTATTATAGCATATTTCCACCCACTTATTAATAATATTTTGTTATTTTCATGGTTTTATGTGCATTTATTTCATGGTTTCCATGGTTGGTTCCTTGTGGATTTTCTTTTCAAAATAAAGATAAACTAAATTGGTAGAAATAAATGTTACTAATATGTTTCCATAATTTTAAATTATACAATATATCATTTTTTATATGAGGATTATTTATTAGATAAAACATTAATGAAAATGATTTAATTTATTTTGGTGGTTTTTACGACCATCATGAACTTATATCTTTTTATTTAGTATCATGTTTATATTGGTTCTTGAACATTATATATCATATAAAATTTATAATAAAATTCGATTTAACCATAATAAAGATTTTATGACCATCCTTGAAGGCGGTAAAAGAAAATGAAAATACATTGTCCACGATGACAGTAAACTGACACATGACAAACAATGTTTTCAGTTTCCTAGAATAAGAGGGGAATAAGATAAGTTTGATTATGAATATTCCATTAACACAATATAATTTTAGTATATATAAGATATTGGAGTTATAATATCACTTGGTTTAGGGGAGGTGAGGATAGAATAAGAAAAGAAAAGAAATTGAAAAGAAAATAAAACAAAATGAAAGATGATTTTACCTCCTGAATTATTCTCCTTGATAACATACTTAAGGCCCTTGGTTTTGGAATTTTGGTGAGAGCAGTAGGTTTTGGACATGGGGAAGAGTCCTGGGAAGGGAATTGGGTAGAAATTAAACAATCTTCAAGGATTTTAGGTGTGATGAGAATAGGTGAGGAGGGGTGATATTTATAGTGGAGGATATGGGTGTTGTTTGATTATTTTATACATTAGTATATTATTTTGTCTCAAGAATATGAATAGTTTGAGAATATCAATAAATATATTAATAAAATGAAGGATATTTTGTGATTATTGGATTAAATTAATCATACATCATCTATGAATCAATAAATAATGTATTTGTTAAATAACATTATTTCATCTGAAGGTGTGTGTATACTCGGAACGGAATGGTATGACAGGGATTGGGTAGTATATAATTTTTAACTCAATAAGGAGGTGCCCCAGTTATGTCATTTATTTCAGGTTCCCCATTTTTTTCTGACGAACATGGGTTAATGCTTGTGTGGATTAATTACAGGGGGTTAACTGGTGTTCAATCACTGGTGTCAGGTATAACACCTTCGAATGGTCTCCAATGGGTTAATTTGTAGAGCCAAAAACACCCAAAAGTTCTCACATCCACAATTCATGGACCTACTTTACAGAGGTAGTCATTCATTGGAATATTCAACCAACAACACTTAAGAACACAAATTGGTCAAGTGGATGGGAACTCAGGCTCATCAACCCCTTTTGGTGGGAACTATTTTCTATTATGAGACTACCTTATAGATTTAATCCTTGTTCATATTTTATTCAATTCTTGGTTCATTAAAAAGAATGTGTCTAAATATTACACCTAAAACAACAGTTAATCATGACTACAAATGGGTTTGGAATCATCTGTATGTATACGAGGTTCTCCATTGATGGAAGGATCTGTATATATCATAGGTGCTGCATCACTGTTACCCTTTTATGGATAGCTTAGGTATCATATGGTTTTTCTCTAAGACAATGATGTGTTTAGCCCACACGAGATGGAATTCTAAAGATTATCATAATCTAGGGGGGACAAAAATTGTACCGATGTCTAGATCGAACCCATGATATGGGCTTCCTACATATCCTCGTGAGAGGAATCAAAACCCACGTAGTTTGGGTTCTCTTAACTAAACACATCAACTTATAAGGTCATGTGAAGAGGACCCAACCAATAATTTTACCATCTTACGATAAGGGAATCTGGGTGAAAGATTACCTGGTCAAGTATAGTGTGGTACTTATGACAATGTGGCCTGAGATACTCAAGCAAGATATAGTTTCCCAGAGAATAAGACCCTACCAGGAATGTGGCCTGAGATACTCAAGAAAGATATAGTTTCCCAGAGAATAAGACCCTACCAGGAATGTGGCCTAGAAAACATTAGGGTGTATTTGATCATCAGTTTTAGACCTTATTGAGGATTCCTATATATCCTAGTTAGTTGGAAATCAAAACACCTCATAGTTTGGTAAGTTGGGGCTTACACCTAGGACGACGCCCATTTGAGAGGTCATGATTTCCCATATCATAGATGAGATGGAATAGAGCACATGCCCTAGGAAGGAATCTTATGTATCCCAATTATGGTGTGAATCAGAGTTCTCATATTTTATTAAGTTGGGGATTATGCGTAGAAGAGTCCCGTTAATTGGGGAATGATAAGGGCATACACTGAATAGGAGGCCCACTATAAGAGGATTACTCCTGGTCAGATTTGATGTCGGTCTTAAGAATGGGAGCTTCTGTTCAATTTATGGCTGGGGTTTACATCTATGGAGAAAGACCATAATATTATTTTTTATTGTAAGGATTTCATGATCACCACCAATATCTAAGCCCATGTGAGTCATGCTCAGTGTGATAAATAAGGGGAGGCAGGGGATCTGAAGATCATATGTCCCGCTCCACCCGCAGGTGGATGGTTTTGGAGCCCAGAGGGAGAGAGAGACTGACCTTGTGTGTTCCCATTTACTCTATTGTTTTCATATCCAGGATAATCATATATGGAGATCTACCTAGATTCGTCTTGGGAAGAGGTGAAGAGGAGCAAGAGCTCCAACTTTAGTAAGAAGGGATAGAGGCTTACATCAAGAGGAGTGACCTAGATTCAGTTCCAGGGAAAGGGAAAGATGTTCAACACTAGTCCTCATCAATGGTAAAGGCTAACATCTCCCTTTAATCCATATAATGTGGAGGTTCACATTAGTACCCCATGGTTGGAACCCTCATTAACATGATAGTGTACACTCAAGGTCATTCCAAGGGTTCACCTTATTGTTGGGGTAACCCACACTGCTTTGTTTACCATGGGTATAGAGATTCAAAAGGGCACTCTAATGTGCCATATGACCTTTCATAAATTTTTTGTGGCTTTATAAGATGCCTTGACCTGATGTTGTTAGACTGGTTCATAGAGGGGCCAACAGAAGAGATTATGATGCGACAAAAGAGAATAACTAGATCCAAAGAGTTGAACACCATAGGATGCCCCTTTCCGTATATCATTTTCTTATGCGGGATGGGGTTCCATCCTCATAGTGTGATGATTTGTGGGTATGGGAGCCATTCACATACCATTGTGGTATGAAAACCTTAGTTTGGTCCATGTAGCACTTTGCTCTGTGGGTCCAGGTTCCATCCACACAGCATAGTGCTACGTGAGATTGAGTTCCTCTAACATAGTGATTTGATACACTGGGAAGGGTTCCGCCCATATAGAATTTTTATTTGCGGGATGCCTGATTAAAAAGTGGTCATTGGTTCCAAAACTTATATAAAGTATTCCAATAAAGGATATTGAGTTCATTAACTACCAATTGGTTTTAATTTTTCTTCCTTAATGCTATGCAATAAGGTTTTACCTATGGGGAATCATCAAAGGATTCCATAATTTGTGGAACTATAAATCTATCGATCGATCCCTTTTTGATCTCTCTATGCATTGATCTATTAATATGTTGATCTCATTTTCAGTTCCCCTTAGGTTCTATCTATAGAGAAGCGGTGTAACTAGATATCGGTGTATTTGGTAATCCATGGTGGCCATGGGAATCTTTTTTTGAAGTATATGAAGTACTTAGTTATTAGGGGGGCTTTGCGGTTGCTAAAATCTATGATTGGCTCTAAATAGGACTTCATTTTGTCTGTTAGAGTTAGAGACACCGCCTTTCCCCACCAATAATTCTGTTCAGGGGAGATCATTTTCAGGAATGGATATCACCTATCCTTTTCATAAACAATTTTATGTCATTTTCAGGCACCGCCAGATCCACCGGTTCTGTGGACTATTTCTATCCATGATGCATTCATGGAGCGGCAGACCGTCATGTGGAGTGACTGTCTGCAAAGGGATCCTTTCATCGTTGCGTCGTTTCCTCCCATTGTAATTTTCATCTTCTTTGATCATTTTTCCTTCAATGTTTCTTTCATTTTATTTCTCTTCCTTTTTAAAATTTATGGATGTTTTTTCTTCTTCTATGAGGAATTTTCAGGACCCAAAAAATTCCCCCCATCATAATGTGTTCTGATTGGGACAATGAGAAGGATGTTCCAGTGTAGAAAACAGTCCTCATTGAACTAGTTTTCAGTACACCGGTGGACCTGTAGGAGGGTACTATGCCTATATATTGGAGGAATGGATCATTTTTCACTGTGTTTTTGGAAAATTCAACACTCCCACGAATCTATGATTGCATATGATTTCGGTGTACTATCTCTTTTGTGGGAACCTTCGCCTGCAAACAAGGAATTTTCTTCCAAAAACATAAAGACATAAACCAAAATGGTTGAGCTACATCTTATGCGTAGAGGTGAATTTTTCATGGAATATTCATTATGTGTACTATATATTTTCTAGAAAATGCTTCTTGGGCCAACATTTCATGGGAAGATGGTTCTCAGGATGATATCTTCTACGAACCATCCATATAGGGACCAATATATTATTCCTTTACTGATTTTGTAAGAAAATAACATTAGATGATCCATTATATTAACAACAATGTCTCTCCCTCTCACATCAATGAATGAAACCAGATGAATAAATACAATGGTCAAGAATGTTGAAGACTATCTCCGCTCTTATGTTATACCTTAGGAGAGTACTCTAAAAGATCCCATTCCACTAAAACTTATGGCCTACCCACTATCTAGTCAAATTCCATTTTATTACTGTGGGCTCCAAGATGATTATCCTCTACCACTAGTTAGTTGGAATATCTTCACTGTTCTTCTTGAGATGTCATGGGGGCATAATCGGGTAAATTTTTCTTCCATGGGGGAGATCATATCTGATTTGTTCCAAGGAAATGCGTTCATAATAACTGGATTCATGTGGGATCAAAGTAATAGATATAGCATCAATAAATCCATGGAATCTTTCATCCATGATTATGAATCCATTTTCAACCTTTTATAAGGTAATACTGAAGGAGGGTGGATCTCCAAATGGGATCTGTGGTCTAGAGGGTGTTTCTATGATGAATGAGATTTGGTTTTCTGTGCACACAAAAACTACATGGAATTCCCAAACAATTAGAGGCTATTAATTTGTTCTAGGAAGTCTGGGTTTCTAAATTTTCAATTTTTTCACAGGTTGATATGCTTCATGAACTACTCAATAACTGGAGTTCAAGTACTAATACCATCCACTTATCTCATAGTGAAGTGAGAATTATCTTGTGGGATATCTATCAGATAAGGGGGATTTCTATCCTTGGCTGCATATATGATGAATTATTACTGGAATCCAATACTTTGGAAAATTTAGAGAAAATATCTCTTATGGAATGAAATTTATTATTTATGGTAGAGAGGTTTCTTGGTCAACCCCTGCATCAAATGGCATTTTTTCAGTTACTCTAGTTAAGAGGGAATCTCACCCTGTAATCCTTCACCAATTGTGGATGATGATGATGTGTGAAGGCTCCAGCATTCAAGTCCTTATTGTCCCCACAACATTATCAACATACTTATCAATCTAGTATAATCAAATGTGGGTGGCTTGCTATCCCGATGGTGTATTGGCATGGTGAGTTCGACGAGTCCAAAGACCGTTGGTGACTTCCATTCTTATTCCAACTCTTCCATCTTCCTACATTCATGCTATTAGAATCCGTTCTGTTTTTCATAAAATTAATTAGGAGGGGAATTTGTATGAGAACCCTATCTCTATGGAGAGTGACTCAGAACCTATATCTTTGACTAACATGGTTTGTGGTCTTACTAAGGCTGGACCATGTAGAACATCACTAGGCATCCCTGAAATTGTATTAAACTCCATATGCTTAGCTTCAGATGTTTAACCACCTTTAGAAAGGGAAGGTTATACTAAATGGGTAACTAAACCTATAGAGACACCATATTACATGATTTCACAACAAATTATATACCAATTACGATGAAGGAGAAAATTTGAGGTTCCAATGATATTAGGGAACACATGTATGTGCAGAGATGGGCATGGAATCAAATCTATAGAATCATCACAGAAACTCCCCTGGAAGAATTTGATGATGAGGAGGACACCCTTCAGATATTGTTCATTGATTTAGGCTCAGGTGTCTTTCACTATCATCACTTTATCCTTCTTGTGTACCAAGTCATCATAGATTGAGAGGATATAGCTACTCGTGAAGGAAACCTTGTTCAGTTGAAAGACTTCCATAATAAAAAACAGTCCTTTTAGGAAATTACTAAGGAGTTCCACCACCTGGTGGCTAAATAATAAAATTCTTATCACCAAATGATTTCATAAGTAGAAGAGATATGGGAGAGTGATGCTCAAGTGGCCAAGATGAATGCATAACTATCACCAACAAGTGCCACTTTTGAGGCCATTAAATAGAAATGAGGTTCTCTAGATAAGTCTGAACCATGCATAAGAAAGGAGGGTAAATTTTTGTTTCATGTTTGGACCCAAGATATGAGATTATGGTGTCATTATTTATCTTGTGATAAGAGGAATTGAGCTGTACATAGTTCTTTTAAGGTTTCTCTATATGCGGACCTGGTTCACAAATAGGATTGGGGAATTTTCATCTTATATGTGAGCTCACCAATGTGGAAGGACTCATATTGAACTTTTATTTCTGGATTTATTTCATACATAGGATCATGGGGGGAAATATTCTTTGATGTTTCTATAAATTTCCCACGCAGGTCATACCCATATATTAGGAAGTGGTGTTTGCAATCTATGCTGCAACTAGGCCCATGGATGAACATTATTTATGAGCCATCATGCAGTTTTAATGTAATTTGATTAGGACAATGCTATAGAAACCCTGATTGACTATAGGATAATCGGGACGGGATGTCCTAACATGCCCAAGGCATGAATGGGAAGGAGAGCGTAAACAATTGTTATTGGTTTCTTGTATCAGTAGAAATGATACATTAAAAAATCTATCGAAGAGTATAGAAGTATGAGAATCCTCTCATGAGGATGAATTTTCTTTTGGTTAACCGACCTTTTTTCCAATAAACATATGTAGATACATCGAGGAATATTTTTTATAGTCAAACAAAGGTGTACTGAAGACACTGAACGTCCATTTCTGATGTTAGGGGAGTTTTATGGGGATCCAAAATTTCTTGAGGTGCAATGTTTTATAAATGTAAACGATGTGTCTTGAAATATTAAAAACATTGAGACCAAAATTACCCATAGATCTGATAACTCCCTATATAGACCTGAATTGTACGTAGGGGGAAGAGGGGGGTTATTTTGATTCCTTTATTGCAGCTGGACCCAGGTTTGAGGATCCGTTTGTCACTATGTTTCCTATGATAATAGGAATCAAGCCACACATATTTCATGAAATTAGAATCCCTATATATGTTTGGTCCATGAACATGGATAGTGGTATTTCTGTTATATGTTTTTTTGGGGGTGATTTGGCCTAAGATCTATCATCCATGCATCAGTATGTATCCTTATTTTACATGAGTCAATACAAAAGTTGTTCTTGGGGGTACCTTGTAGTTTAATGTCATGCAGTTAGGACTTTGGGTTCTACAATGTGAGGAGGAAGACCCTAACATTCTATTTAGGGTCATTCCACCCAGCCTAACTATTGTGAATTGATTTTCCATGGATCTATGGGGAATACCCTTCCGAGGTGCCTATTCCCACATAAGCCATGTTCGGTGTGAGAAACAAGGGGAAAAAAGTTTAATCCACCACCTAAGGATGGAGTAACTATGCAAAGAATAATTTTATATTCAGGGTGATTGTACCATGATGAAAATTCAGATGTAGCTATGTATCATGTGTGGATAGTAATCAATCCTTATGTAAATATGTGGCACAACATTATGGGTGACCAATGTTGGGGGAAATGTACTCTCAGGTGAGTACACTATAATGTTGTGTAGTTTAACATCGTATATCAGGGTACTTTTATCATGCAGTTTAACATCATACGATTAAGACAATTTCTGTATAGTTTAGTATCATGTGGAAAGTATGTTGATGCCATGTATTTTATCATCATGTGATGAGGATGTAGATGACCAGATGTGAAAGAGGGGGAATGTGCCTATTCTTGAAATTGTCATGAAAATAAGGCCAGTTTGGGAGTCCCTAGGTTTGACTTAGTTTGTATATAGAGAACATTTTTATGTATTCTATGACAGGGATCAGGTCATAGGATCCAGGAATCACCATGTATTACTTGGGATGGGAATCAATACACAAATTGTTTTATATAGAAAGAACCTTGAATAGGTCTTGCTCATATGTAGGGGGAATATTTCACTTTTTGGGTTGCTAGACCAAGATTAAAGTCTCTCCGCCACTATGTATCATACTTAGGTAAGAATCAAGACATACATTGTTCTGTATCCAGACATGGTGGGTGATCGATGTTGGGAGAATTTTAATCTTAGGTTATAGAACTATGATTTCATTCCGTTTAACATCACACATCAAGGAATTTTTTCATGTAGTTTAACGTCACATGACTTGGAAAATTTGGCCATGCGGTTTAATATCATGCGGTGAGGACATTGACAACACAGTTTAATGTCATGTTGAAGGGATGGATTTTCATAGAAACCATTAGTAAGTGGGGACTAATCAGTCTAGGATATTCTGGAATACCTCGAACATGATAAGGAAGGAAAGTGTAAACAATGATTTTGAGGGTTCTTAGATCAAGAGACATGATACAGGTCATGTAAGACATTAGTGCATACTGAGGTACAAAAAGCCTCTCCTAAGGAATAATTTGTCTCTAGTTGACAGGACTTTTTTGTAAAAAAGTTATAAAGAACCAACCATGGTATATTGTTCGCAGTCAAACAGAGGTGTCCTCAAGAAACTAACCATCCATATCTGATGGCAGTGGGGACTTATGGATATCCAAAATTTCCCGAGGCACAGAGTTTGATGGACAGAAAAGGTTTTTCTTGGTATTTAAGAAATATCAAGATCCTGATTGTCCATATAGTGTGATATCCCCTACATAGATCTAACTCATACATAGGGGGAGATTTCTATTTTTTTGATGCATCCCTGAATAAGGGACCCTAATTCACGACCTCCTACATAAACCTTCATGAAAATGTATTTTAATTTTATTTATTTTATTTTTTTCCATGGCTCAGACTAGGATACATGGACTGGGTGTCACTATGTATCTTGTTGAAACAAGGACCAATCCATACATAGTTCTTAATATCCAATGCAGTTTAACATCATGCGGTAGGGACAAAAATGAACTGACATGGATGAGGGGAAATGATGTTTCCAAGTGTCTCCGAGGCAAGGATCAAGTCACCTGGTTCTTAAAAAGGTCCTCCGTGTAGGTATGATCTATTCATATGGATTGGGGGATTTTGTTTTTTTGTTACGGTTGGACTAAAGAAAGAATCAAGACAAATTTAGTCCTTGAACACAAGTGTTCAGATCATGAGAAGTATGATTTTTCCTTAGATCAACCAAAATATAATCCCAACATGAGATAGAGACCCTATGGACAAAGGCTAATAAGAAAATATCCCCATTAATGGGGGGAAATTTGTAGTTAGTCATAACATATGGATTCTAGGTATCACTATGTATCCTATATGGGTGGGAATCGAGACACACATAGTTATTAAACATGTAAGGGTATATGAATGATTCCAGGGTCAATGTTCTCTCAGGTGAAGAAACCATGATGGTGTGATGCAGTTTATCATCGTATGCCTAGGATGTTGGTAGCACCATTTAAAATTCCTGTTTTGAGGATGAAGGTAGAAGGAGTGTTCCAATATGTGGTTAAAAGAATAGCTGATATGAACCAACACGAATGGAGACCTATGTGGACCTTTTCCACATCACACATTCTTGTAGGAAAATCGTTCCATGGGCTATAGAGTTGAATGGCTTTGTGGCTGGGAATGAATATGATATGTTTGGACATTTATACATATCTCATATGAATGAGAATCATGTCATACTTAGTTCTGTAACACAACATGGTAGGTGACTTATGTTGGAGGCAATGTCCTCTCCGGTGAGAACATTTTGGTGTTGTATAGTTTAAAATCATGCATTTAGAACACTTATCTTGCAACTTAATGTCTTGAAATTAAGAAAAATTTTGAACAATTTAAAATCATTTAGAAAAGATGAAGATTCCATGTAGTTTATCATCATGTAGTTAGGACATCTATCCTAAATTTTAACATAATGCAATTAATATGGTGGTAGCACATTTTAACATCATGTTGTGGTGAAAAACTCAATAGAGTTAACATAATATGGTTAGGACAATGCCTGATATGTAATTTAATGTCATACAATGAGGACCTTACATCCTTCAATTCAACATCACGTGATCATGACATAGAATCCTTTAGATATATGAAATATTTATTCAATAATCTTTTATTGGTAGGATCTGTAGTGGGTTTTCCATCCATTGAAATTAAAGAATAAGCTCTATTGGAGTATATTTTGTATATGACATACAATCCTTCCCTTTTTTTTTACCAATTTTGGAGTTTTAGTTCTAGGTATCATTTGAGTTGAGTGGAATGATACCATTTATACTTTGTGGAGAGGCTGAAGGTGAACATTTTTGTTCAAGGCTCATGCAATCTGGTTTTGGTAAGCCTATAAATTATGAAAGATATGATGTCTATTTTAAACATGTTTATCCAATTCATCCATTAATTTATGGGATTAATCATCTATGGATAGTTGATCATATATGGCCACATGGAGCGAGGTAAACCAAACATTTATTTGTAGGAAAACCTATGTCCCATATACTAATGAGTACAAGGTTTCATGAGTGGCAGTGTAGGTCATGGTTTGGTAAGCCCACACAGTACGAAGGTTCATTTCTGGCCATGATTTAGTATCTCTATCTACAATCTTTTGGAGTATATTGGAGAGGGTTTTCTTGATGGCCTCTATCTGTCTGTTGGCCACTACATGATAGTGAGATTAATGGTTGGTCTAGATACCATACTCTTAATATATTTTCTCCAATTTAGATTTTTTTTTCATTTTCTATTAGTATTGTATGAGGGAAACAAAATCTAGTGATGGTATTGGATTTCCAAAAATTTACAATGCTTCTTCCCTGAAATTTTTGAGGGGAATAACTTCTACCCATTTGGAAAATAAGTTCGTTTCTATAATAATATACTTGAATTGATTATATTTAGAGAGAGGATACGATCAAATGATGTCCATTACCTATATGGTGAATGGCCAGGAGTACTTGGCTGTGTGGAGTAACTCCAGGGTTTGGTGGATGAAATTGGCATAAACTTGGAAGGAATGACAGTTCTTGGTAAATGTAGTGAAATCCTAAGTTTTAGTGGGATAGTAGTATACAATCCTATTAATCTAATAGGAAGGTTTTGATCTTGATTAACACAAACCATAGGCTTTAGTGTGCACTTACATCATGAAGTTGGTGGTATCTTCTCCATCACTGCACTTGAGAAGGACCCCATCAAGGATCCTCTTATAGAGGACCTTTTTCTAATTTGTAACATCATATAGAATAAAATAAGTTACTCATAAGTAGATTTTATTCCATCCATACATATCTAGTGGGAGTCATATCTTTTGAATTTAATCCACAATGGAAGGCATCCAGCCAGTGGTAGGACCACATGTCTTAGGGATAAGACTAATCTCATCATTTTCTTCCATGTTCGATTAAACAAATTTTGGGACCATCCAATGCTAGGTGATGCTAATGACCATTTCATCCCAACCTAGATCAGCTAGAGCTGTGGCTGCATTTTCTAATGGATCGACCAATGCATTTTGTGACTAAGTGAAATTATTTAATGTCATATCTGAAAGAAATTATTCCATTCACCCTCAGAAATGGTTTAATAAGGGGATTAACTCTTCTTTTTGGATAACATAATCTCTAATGACTTTTTTTATGACCAGTTCCAAATCGCCTTTTATCTTCTTGTTTTTTAATTGTACATGAAGTGCCAACTCCATTCCTATAATGAGAGATTGATAATCTGCTTCATTTTTTGTACACCCCTTTGAGAAAAGAAAGGAGTAAGGCAAGAATGCCTTTGTTGGGGATATGAGTATAAATCCCAACCATACTTTATTGAGCTTGGGGTATTATATCATTTTTCTTATTGGGAATCTATTTTCACTATTTAAATGAATCTCCCATATCTAAGGATCTTCTTAAATAGATAAAGCATCTTCATCGAGTAATTCAACATCTAATGAAGTCATTTCTGTCGAGGGGTGCTCTTCCAAGAAATATGCTAATTCCTAGCCTATGACGGATTTTTTGAGTTATAAACCATATGTAAAACTGTTTTTGGATAACTTCCCACCATGACATGAATCCGATCAATATTGGACACCTAATAATATACTTAATTAGCTTTCTTCATGAGAATAAATAGACCTCGTGGTGCTGTAGATAGTGCCTCAGCTTCTGGACTGTAAAGATTAGTGTGAGTCATCTATTTTCAATATTTTAATAATGAGTCTCAACATCAATCATTGTCCAGATGAGATAATAAAGGCAATTTTCACTACCATCATCATTCTTTTGTGAATGGAAGGTGCCTAGGGATTACTCCAAGGAATTCACATACAAAATTAGTGGTCTTCCATCAACAGACAATATTAGTACTGGTGGGATGAAGAGATATTTCTTGCGACTACCAAATACTTCCTGAAAATCATAATCCCATTGATACACAACACCTTTTTTCATCAAACTGGTAAAGGGAAAAAATTTTCCTAAAAGTTTAGATATGATGCATCCAATGTAGGATAGATTTCTTTGAAGTCCACTCAACTTTGTTAAATTATGATGAGGTGACATTCCAAGGATATAATTTTTCTTATTAGGGTAAAATTTGATACCATGGTGTTATACAATGAAGCTGAGGAATTACCCTAAGGAAATGCTGAAAGAATATTTCAAGGGGTTTATTTTCAAGCTATGCTATTACAGTTTTTTGAAGATGACATCATGATCTGACAAGTGGTCCATGAATTTTCATGATTTAACCACCAAGTTAGAAACATAGAATTAAAATAACTTTCCCAACAAGAGTTTAAAAATATGATTCATGGAATGTTGATATGTGGCTTTGGTGTTCTTCAGACTGAAGGACATTAACATGTAGCAAAATACTCCCTAAAGGGCCTTGAAGGTGGTGTACTGTTAATATTCTTGGTCCATTATAATTTAATTATATCCTAAATACCCATCCATAAAAAAGATACCCTGATATATGGAATTCCCATTGATCATAAATTCAATGATCGAGACCGGGAAATAATCTTTCGAATAGTGATGATTGAGATCTCTGAAATCGATGTAGACTCTGATTTATCTATTCTTATTTTTAAGGGGACTATGATGGCCAACTAGATGGTATATTGAACCTCCATAATGAAGTTAGCTCGGATGATCTTGTCAAATACATCCTTGATATTGGTAACATATGTTGGGTGAGTCCTTCTGGATGCTTACTTATAGCCCTTGTGGTCCTCTGACAGGCACAATTGGTGAGTGGCCACCACTAGATTGAGGCATGGAATTTCTATGTAGTTTCAGGTGAATTTATATCAATATTTTATTATGAAAGAGTTATATCACTATTTTTCATCAGAATACATGGTCATGGTGATTCGGGTGGGTCACATATATTCTTGGGTACCCTGATTTATTTCTCTCTATTTATCAATGGTGGTAGAAACACCCTCACCAAATGCTTGAGGCATGTCCCTAATAACTTATTCCTCTTCCTCTTCCTCCTCCTCCCCTTCCTCCTCCTCCTCATACACATATTATTCTTCTTAGTTTTATGGGGAGACATGTTTGAGAATGAGGTCTCTAGATTTGAGTGAGGATTCTATACCTTGGAATTTGAAAGACGAAGCGACTTCTTCGTATCTGGCTACCAGCAAGGGATCTCTTTGGAACTCTAGAGAGGATGGGGTTAGGGAAGGACAAGTGTCTTAATTATCTTCATCCTTAGAGGGTGAGGTAAGTATTATCTAGAGTTCTAAGGTTGGATTGAGGGAATTTCCCTTCAATCATTCAACATTATTTTAGGGTCCAATGGATTTTTCAACCCTATTAGGTTCGGTTTCCATGACTAAAATCTTGTGGAATGTTGAATAAGTGTCCAAATTTAGACTTAGAAAACCAACATGATTTATGAGTACTATTTATTCTTCACTAAGTAGCTTTAAGGGGTCGGTATAGACCATTTCCATACCATTTGGGGTGGTTACCCATTCAACACCATCAACCAAGGATTTACTCTCATTTACTTGACAGAATCATACGTCGATATAATGTGACTCATAAGATTCAAATGGGTATTTATCAGCATACAATGTCATGATTTTTCTATTGATATAGTATTTGATTCATTTATGGTATGAGGAGGGGATTTCTTCTTGTTGGTGCAACCTGGGCCTTCCTAAGAAGACATTGAAGGCCGTGTTCTTCTGAACCACTAGAAATTATGGGCCAGTTATGAGGTCTCCAAATTGTGTCTTGAGATTGATTTAGACTAATGGATATTATTGAATTTTTTCATAGCCTTATAATGTCATGGAGGAAGGTGTTAGGATATTATCATCATAGACCATTCAATATAGTGTTCATACTGGAAGGAGGTTAACTCTAGATCCATTTTTAATGAAGGCTTTCTGAACATCGACACCATTTATCCTTCCATACATGTACATGGGCCCGATGTGCCCATGCATAACAATATCTTCATATTGACTTGTGAAGAAGATAACTGCATGAAATTCCATGGGATCAGTCTCTATCTCATAGAATTCGGTGGTATAAACTTCAACTTTAAATTATTGAGGACATAATAGAGTCTCCACGAGTTCTTCCCTATGGTCATTTGAAAAACCTTTTCCACTCCTCTCTTTCATCAGGGCCGGTGGTAGAAATATATTCCACTTTGATGGTAGTGGTTCCAACTTGACTTTCCCAATGTGTATCACTTTATACAGGAGGTATTTTAAGAAGAAACAATCCTAGATGGTGTGTCCCAGTATCTAGTGGAAGGGATAATAGTATGGTCCATCATTGAGACGAACTTCAAGAGCCCTTTTTGGCTCTAGTACATAGAGCATGTTGTAGTTCATAGTGGCTATAAACTAGCCACATACTTTATCATCATAGAATGAGTAAACTTTATTCCTCCATTACTCAAATTTATTTTTCTTGGGACCCACACTCCACTTATCATAGTAGGGGTTACTATTGATTCCCAGGTGGGCCTCCATGATTTGATGTAGGCCTAGGGGATGGAACAGGTGTATGGGGTAGATTAAGAATAAAGAAAGCTGCTTCAGCTCTTCCCACTCTTTCTCACAGGACTGGTGGGTCTACCCAGGGATTGATCTTAGTACATTTTATGGAATCCTCTATTCTTTTATCAATGGAAGTGAAATCCCGAAATACAATTGTGTATTTCACACAAATGAGTGGTGTTTGCATCCTGTTGTAGAGGCTTTCAAAACACATAGAAAGAATTTTATCCCGAGGGAGTGGTTGGTTCAAATAGTAGGTCATCCATTTCCATCTAGAAATAATGTATGAGAATCGCTCTTTCTCCCACTATTTGAATGTCATGAGGTCTCTGACTATTTTATTTGGAAGTGTTTAACTGAACTGGAAAAGGAACTACCACTGAAGATCCTCCCAACTTATTATCAACTGAGATGACAAACTAGTGTACCATACAAAGGCTGAACCTTTCATAGTTCACAAAAAGATTTTGAGTTTCACTAATTATTATTGCTCTGGGGTTCCCATCATGAAATCACAATTGGATGCGTAATGCATCAGATGTTGATCCGGGTCACCTGATCCATTGAATACTGTGAACATGGGGTTCCCAAAATTTGGTGGTGATGTAGTGTTACTCAGCTAGTCGGGGCAAGGTTTCCATTCCGGCTATAATAGAGTGCATAAATCCTCTATGGATTTCAATCATGCTTCTAATGACTGTATGGTATTAATCAGCCCATGTCATATTGAACCTTTCCATGGGTGGGCACAGTATGGGGAAAGACCAGACATGTTAGTTCTGCTGGTACTTGAGATGGATACCCGACCAGGAGCATCCTCAAAGTATTTTTTGGTATCCATTATGGTTGTTTCCTTAATGGGGGGAAATATTGAGATCCATCCTAGATTAGATTCAGGTAGACCGATGGTCCTGGAACTGTTTTGGATGAACATTTGGGCCTTGTTCATTTGTTGGCATAAACCATTGTTGCAGAGGTACACCTACTAGAAGTGTATATTGAGGCTCTCCATGAGGATCATTTTTAATTGGACATTTTTCTCAAAGAATTTCAACATTGATTGACCTCAATTATATCATTTATTCGTCCTAAAGGGAGAATCTCTTATCAAGTGTGAGGGGATAATTCTCATTGGGAGGAGGAGGTGAGGCATATGTGACCTTGTTTTTCTTATTATCACTATGATGGATTCATGGAGGATGTGGGGGAGGTATTATTGGGGTAATACTTAAATTATGGATAAACCTTTGGTTCTGGGTTAGCATAACTTCAGTTTCTGTGTGCATCTGATTTTGGGTGAAACCGTCCTATCCTTAGTCTTCTGTATTTTCATCCTTATTGGTGCGGTCTAAATTATAGACATCAACAATGTTCAATGATTCATAATGAAGTGTGTGTGGTTTACCAGATTATAAATAATAATAGGATTATTTATGCCATTTGTGGGACCTCACCATCTGTTTTTGGAATCATCTTTGGACTTCTTAATGAAGGGTGACTTGGAGAGAACCTTTACGCAATCTGGTTGGATGCTTACCCTCTCAGGGGACTGGATCATGAGATGGGATGAAATTTGATACATCTATACTTGTTTTCCTCCACAAGAGGGAAAATAATGATATCCACTAGGTGGGTGGTTGAGGTAAAAAATCCCCCAACCTGGCATGTAGGGGTTTCTCCCATTCTTTTATTATTATGTCTCGACCAGGATTCATTGGTCTTACTAGGGAATTTTGGGTTAAAAATTCCCCCAACACTATGAGATGGGTATGATCCTGTATCATGGAAATTTCTCCTACCCTTTTTCTTTATTAATATCACACATTTCTATTCAAGTGTGAGCTAGATATGGTGCCTGGTCTACATGTGAATTATTTTACTCTGAAGAAATTATTAGTTCCTGCTGATTGGATTATCTTAGGATAGTATCCTACTGAATGTTATCAGTTGACTAAACCAAGATTTATTCAATAGATAACCCTTATCATTTATGACTCTTATGAGACTTACTTTTATCCAGTTCTTGTCGATCATGTCACCTTTCCTGAACATGGACTTCATTTGACCATCGTCTTGGGATAATTACAATACATGATGTCATTTCCAATGGGTTCTACTGGATATGATGCGGGGTGAAGTGAAAATATCAATGATCTTCCCATACATAGATATGAAAACCATACGGGGAATCATAAATAATATGACAAAAATTATTCAGTGCATCAGGGTATGTTAATTAAAGATCTTTCTTCTGCCTCTTTGATTTTGGTCGTTGTGCGGATGAGAGAGATTCAAAGTAGATTTGATAGTGAAACTCTTCCAATAAATTAACATTTTTTGTATAACCATCCTAGGAAAATAATTTGTTTTTTATTTATTGAAGAGTTTTCTAGATATTGAGATGAATGTTATGTATTCATTCTTCCAACAACTCTCTTGGCATTTCAAACTGAGAATTGGATGTGGGAAAAAACATAACAAGTATGTCATACCTAGCTAATTATCTTATCATGAGTAACATATCCATTTTCATCCACTGGGGACTCCTCTAATTTATCTTCCTAATTTTTATAGTTTTTGACGATCTTGTCCCAAGTAGTGGGGCTAGTAGGGATCTCATTGATACGTGAACGGTATGGAGGCAGCTCAGAGAATGTGTGTGGCCCTGGTCCATATTATAGATTAGAAAGGATGTTTCTTGTTACTGTTAAAGAATCTAACATGTCTAATCACATATTTCTAGGCACCTCAGAATATGAGGGCTTCCTCATGATCATCTCAGTAAGGGGAGGACCATCTTGCCGGTGTGGAATTTGGCTATAGGGAGGACCTTCACATCCAGTGCTGTTATTGTGATGGCTACCATTACAGCTTGATGTCTGACTTCAGGGTGAAATTCTGCAACATATACCTTGGAGAGTACATTCAGGGTGTAATTTATTAAGGGAGGACGTTCTTGATTCTTGATGAAATTGTGGGGAGGAACTCCGCAGTGACTTCCATCATGGTGAGGACTACCATCATAGAATCATGTTTGACTACATGTAAAATTTATATAGTGTATACCCTGAGGAAGAATTTCAGGGAAGACTGAAACAAGGGGAGAAACTTATTCTTTCTTGATGTATTTGTGGGGAGGAACTTCTTAGTGACTTCCATCATGGAGAGGTTTGCTATCATAGCTTATGTCTGACTACATAGAGAATTTATGTTGTTTATACCCTTCATAGGACCATCAGGTAGGAATAAATCAATGGTAGTACCTTAATTCTTTTCGATATTCTATCCCCAAGGATGGATTCCATGATTCTAATCAATAGATAGAATCTCATGTTTGATTGTTTCTTTTGTAGAAAGTAAGCCTCCATGGTACATGCTTTGGGGATGAACTTTTGAGCTACTGGTAACAGTAATGTGAGGAGGAACTTCAAAACTTCTACTGCCACTTTTGTAAATTTTTAATGGATTGGACGGACCCTGTGTATATATTGATTAGTGTTTGATGGCATCAATAACACTAGCTTCCAAAAGGTTTGTGTCATTAATGTGATCTTCATTTTCAAGTTTTCTTTTGTGAATTTTATTTTTTGGTGCTCTCTTATAGGTGATTGGGTCCACCTGTTGTTGGTAACTACCTTCATATATTGATTCATATTTGAGTGGTTCCCATGATTCCATTGAGATAAGTGGACAAGAATATTGAGTTATGGTTAGGATATATGCCTGCCCTAGAGATACAACTGTAGTGTAACTGTGTCCCCTAGTTGGAATGGAAATTTATTCCCAATCTAGTTATCCATTTATCATGGAATATCTCTAAAGACCCTCCTTGACTGGAGTAGGTATGTAGGTCTACTCCGGGGAGAATACCTAATTTTTGTGGATGAGTCACCCGACTTGGGAATATGTTGTGTTGGGCCTAACTCATTGGTATTTACATTTACATGATTACATCTTAATAGGTATAGAGGATATGATCAATAATTCATGTTTGATTATCCATCATTTCTAGGATTTGTTGAGATACGTCTTCTATTGTAATGAGTATATATGACCATTATGATATCTGAGTCGGAATATGTGCCTAATCTGGTTCTCCAATTTCTTTAGTGGGTACCAACAATTATCCCCTATTGGGTAAGAGGAACTTGTCTACCCTTGATTTATGGTTGGGATATGCTAGTTATTTTCTCCAATTGCCATCATATTTGAATGATGGGATTCATATTTGCGAGTGGTGATTTTCATCTTCTAATTTTCCACTATATTTACCCAACGGGATTGATATTCATCAAAATGAATTTGAATATAATTTTATTTAATTTCCACTATATATGATTGATGAGATTAATATGAGGGAGCATGATTTTTAGTCTTCTCGAATTTGATTTCCACCGTATTTCACTAGTGGACTTCAGATTCCTTGGTAGTTACATGGAACCGCCAATAGTTTTCCATACTATAAGGGTGAATGTATTCTATGGTTCATTAGGGATTTACATCTTCCCATAATTCCCCATCCAACTTGCACAATGGGTTTGGAGAGAATTAGTGAAAATTTTTAATTGATCATAATTTTCCACTGTATTTTCATAACGGGCTTCACAAGAGGGAGAAAGAATATACATTTTCCCATAGTATGCTATTTGATTTAATGGAGGATCACTTCATCAAGAGTCATGGTGATAACCTATTCTTGGTTATATGATCACCTCCCTTTGAAGGTATCCCAGGGGACTTGTGTTCGTTTGCCTTCAATAGGGACCCTTGGAATAATATCCTCCTTAGTGTGAGGATACTGGGATACATGGAATTGATAGTGATGTTTTCTAGTAGGTTCCCTTGAGAAGGACCTCTGTACATTAGGGATAAAGTCATTCATAATGAATTCATCTGACTCCCTAAGATAAGGGAAGTACTAATTATCAAGTTACAGGGAGAGGCTCCTGAAATGATTAGAGATGGTTGGTGGAGTTGCCTGGTTCTGAAATTCCAATCACTACAGAGTGGGTGGATGGTGGGATTTCATCGACTAGAGGGACTATCTTGCTACCTCCAATGTTGGATAGTACCATTCTGTTGGTACTCAAAGATTAGTGCATTTGAGACCCAATGTTTCTGATGCTGGGTTGGCGATGGAGTCCTCAACTTGGAGGAGGACTCAACCAATGTAGTGATGGAAAAAAATATCTGTAATAAATTATAGAATTCCATTATATTAAAGGAATCTATGAATAATTCATGAAATATATGTGTCAGGTACAAAAAAAAACATCTTTAATGTAGGATATCATGACCACATGGGTAATTGATGATCTTGCTTGGACCTCCTCCATTATAGTTGTTAAAGGGGCCTACAGTGGAGTAACACTACCTCCTTGGTTAAGGATTCATGTTAGATTCACTATCTAATGGTCTTTAATGAGTTTGTTCATAGATAAAAATACACCCAATGATTATCACATCCATGATTCGTGGACCTACTTTCCAAAGTCAGGCCTTCGTTGGATGATTTGGAAAAAGACACTTAGGAACTCATGTTGGTCAAGAGGATGGGAAATCAAGATCATCACACCCTTCTTAGGTGTAACTATTTTCTATTCTAATAATCTCTTATAGATTTAATCCATTTTCATATGTTTGTGAATCATTGGTTCATTCCCAAATAAGTATTTGAGGATTACCCCAAAAGCAGCAGTTAATCTTGACTACACATGGGTCTGGAATCATTTATATGTATTCAAGGTTCTCCATTGATTGAAGGATCTGTATATTTCCCAATTTATCCATCATTTTGACCCTTTTATGGATATACCATGGATCATATTGTTGTTCTCTAAGAAAAAAATCGTTTTAAGACACTTGTGATGGCACTCTGGAGATTATCGTCATCTATGGGGGATGAAAATTGTACTGATATCAAGATCAAACCCATGAGATGGGATTCCTATATATTCTCATGAGAGGAATTAGGACCCATGTAGTTAAGTGTCTCTTAACTAGAAAAATAACCTTTTAAGGTAATGCGATGAGGACCCAACCATGAAATTTACCTTTATGTGATAAGGAAGTCAAGGAGAAAGCTTTTCTGGTTAAGGATAGTGTGCGAATTATAGAGAAGATTCCTTGTAATGTCTCGGAAATTCCATATAATTTTTTTAATTATATGGAATTATTTCAAGATGGGAAAATCTGACGGCGCATGATTCTGAGGCCTGGAGTGCCTGAAATGATCTGTTGAAGTTTGGTTAAGTTTTAATTAGAACTTGTAAGTAGTTTTCCTAAAAAAGTGGAATAACTCTTAAATGGTAACTCAGATCAGAAATATGAGGGAACCATTGCGTTAGGATGGTGGGTTTACCATAGGCACGACTTAAGTTTGTCGGCACGAGCCTCCTTTGAGAAAACCATAAAATGACATAATCGTGAATAAAATAATTAAATACATTATTTTAGTCTTCAAATGCTAATAACTTACAAACGGTAACTCGGATTGAAAATCCAAGACTACCGCTGAACTTATGAGGGTATTATCTCTGTAGGCAGATACTAACATTGGTTAGCTGGGGCCACCAGTAAATGTTAGTTTTTGGCCGTAAATAAAATAATTAAGTGACAATTATTTTATTTTAAAATTGAAAACTTTAAATGGTAACTCGGATTGGAAATCCAAGAGTACCATTGGGTTCTGTGGGAAATTTTTAACTTAGGCAGAGCCTAACCTTGGCTGATGCGGGTCGAGGGTGACTGTAAATAATTTTCCGAACTTTTTTTCGGGTATGTTCAGTAAATGCACATGTAGTGTTGTGTAAATGGTACTCAGAATTCAAATCTAAGGGCACTGTTGAATTCACAGTGCCGATATTCACATAAGGAGACCTTCAATTCTACTGCAGTAGGATCAGAGAAAAAGTTAGTTTTTATGGAAATTTTTAATAGAATAAATAAAATAACATCATTATTTTATTTTTATTATAATCCTCCAACGGATGAGCGGTAATGTGGGACCATCAACGTGTCAAGCCAATAAATGTTTTGACCTTTTAATTCTAAGTAACCACACCTTTGGGGAATTAGGAAGGTTCCTAATTAACGGGCCTCCATTAATCCCACGAACATTGAACACCCTTCCCCTCTCCTATTTTTATGGAGCTTGGGGAGATGTGTCGACACTGCTTCACCAAGCAACGAAGTGATGACAAAGTGTAGTGGTGAAAAACCCTAGGAGGACAGAGCCCATACCAGTGGTAGGTTATGAGGGATGCTGAAACCCCGAACAAGAGATCGATGAACGAGTGAAGTCATTGGAGGCTAGTTGGAAGGGACAACGAATGCCGACACTTCCTCAAACGCGGATTCTCTTCAACGAACTTGAGGTAGGGGATTATTTTCATTTGGTTGTTTTTGACTTCCTCTTCCCTGTTCTTGAATTTATACGAAGAACTCGCTCAACCGACTAATGGGTTGACCTATGATTCCTTTGTCTTTTTGGGAGGATGTTGCCGGGTATCTTATAGGGGTTTTGTTGTTTTTAATTCTCTGAGTTGAATTAATCCTCTTTATCTACCAGCTACCGATCTAATGCGGAGGGTGCGGGCCAAATGAACATGGCCTGATCCCTCCTTTATTCTTCGTGGTTGTTGTATTCTTCGTAGTAGAGAAAGGTGGCAATTGCCTCCCGGGCTAGCCGCACGGAACCGGGGAAGCACACACCCGCACCACAGGTAGAGGAAGAAGGCGCACATAGGCCAGTTGGCGGCTGACTATTACTGGCCGTGGGAGTGGACATAGAGAGGCCAGTGCTTCGACCGATCATGGAAGCACGGATGGTGCGACCGTGTCCCACCGTCAGGACAAGTGGCCGCAGCCCACCTAGCTACAGCGGATGGTGGAAGGTGGATGACGTTCGGCTGACCATGGAGGGGTGGCGCATGACACACCACTGTGAGGAGCAAGGGGCGGGCCATTTTGGCCGGTCAATCTGTACCGAGCTATACCATGTGGGACCTGTAGTGGGTCCCGCGTGCTGGCTGGCGACCGAAGGACTTCGTCCATTCAGTGATTGAAGGCTGGGGGGGGGGGGAATCCCCCCCGCATGTGGCCAGGTCGGGTCACCCAGCATGGGCTGGACCACGGCCCAGCCCAACTGGGTCACACCCGGGATGGAGTGGGTCGGGTCGACCCAGGCAAGGTCAGACCAGACCTGGGCCCAATTGGACCCAAAATTACCTTATTGGAAGAAAACATTGGCAATGAGTTTCTATTTGACGGACCATATATGTTGCTAGAAACCTTGGAGCGAGAAGGTCCTTTTGGTATACCCCACATGAGTTTTGGATAAAGTTTGTGTATGGACAGGTTGGATCGAACACAAATCCAACCCGACCCTTGGGACTAAAATGCTAATAACATACAGACCGGGGTTCCGATTGGCACACCTTATGTTGCGTTGAGACCCCTTTTATGTGGCATTCCTTTGGGATGATTCTTCATGGGACTTCACAGTAGTTAGAGTATCGACATGTGGCTTGAGGACCAGACCCTCTCAGAATCAAGCGAGCTTAGTGCGAAAACCCTGTAGCTGGCTATAACGCAAAGAAAAAACATTGATCTTATGTGGGTCAAAATCTACCGATACTGTGTGGGTCAGTGCTCAGTGATCCCATGTAAGTCAGTGCATACCGATCCTATCTGGGTCAGATTCTGAGTGGGTCAGTGCTAAGCGATCTTGTGTGGGTCAGTGCATATCGATCATGTGTGGGTCAGTAGGGGTTAGTTACCTATCGATTCTATGTGTGTCAGATGCTGTGTGGGTCAGTGGGGGTCAGTTACCTATCGATCTTGTGTGGGTCATAAGTATTGCTACTTAACAGAATAAGATGATCTAGCCTTTGACTAATAATCTATACATCTGTACTTAAGTTATACCTGGTGTGAGTTGAGCCTTTCCTTCATGGTGTTACCTTTGTGGTGTTCTTCTGTGTGGTGTACCTGTGTGGTACTTACCTTTTTGGTGATACATTTTTGGTATTTTTCTATGTGGTATACCTGTGTGGTACTTACCTTCATGGTGATACCATTGAGGTATTCTTCTATGTGGCATACCTGTGTGGTACTTTCCTTCATGGTGATGCCTTTGTGGTGTTCTTCAATGTGGCGTACCTATGTGGTACTTACCTTCGTGGTGATACCTTTGTGGTATTCTTCTGTATGGAATACCTGTGTGGTACTTCCCTTCGTGTTGATACCTTTGTTGTATTCTTCTGTGTGGCGTACCTATGTGGTACTTTCCTTCGTGGTGATACCTTTGTGGTATTCTTCTGTGTGGCGTACCTGTGTGGTACTTTCGTTCCTGGTGATACCTTTGTGGTATTCTTCTGTGTGGTGTACCTGTGTGGTACTTTCCTTCTTGGTAATACCTTGATGGTATTATTTTTTGTGGCGAACCTGTGTGGTACTTTCCTTGGTGGTGTTACCTTCATGGTATTCTTCTGTGTGGCGTTGCCATTGTGGTACTTACCTTCATGGAACAGTTGAGCTTTGAGATAATGAGTTGGGACTTGTGTTTCCTCATGAATGAGATGGGTATACTAGATAACTTAGGTATATGTATGGGCATATACCTAAGTAGGATTTTCATATGTTTTCATGCTTTGTGGTTTATCCTTTGTGGGTTTTGTGAGACCTTTGAGGGTCTCAGGGTCCCTACTAAGTATCGTTATACTCACCCCTGCACGGGCTATGCCCGCACCTTGTTGTGTTTGGTGAAGACGACAGAAAACGCTGACTGAGGATGAGAGTGCCAGGACTAGAGGTAGCTTAGAGGTGGAATTTAGATGAGGCATACCATAGAGATGACCATTCGAGAGCTCTACCTACCCTTTAGGTAGGATCCTTGGAAGGTATTCACATGAGCTATTTCAGTTTACTTGTACTTTTCATTTTTCTTGTATTTTCTAGTTGGGCTTGTATTCTGGCCCCGTTTAATTACTGTACACACTCATTTTACTTTTCAGTTTACTTGTGTTCGTATCTTGCTATGTGCTTGGTCGTGTGTGTTTATAGGATATAAAGGCAATGCCTTCCCGGTTTTTGGGGGAATACACCTTTCAGTGCTAGTTGCCAGCCCCTGGCCTATGGAAGGCGAGATTGGGGTAGTCATGGCACGGGCACCAAGGGACGGGTCGTGACATGCTCGAGATAACAGGGGGAGATATGGTTTCATGTGGAATATTACCCTATTAGGATTGTGGCCTGAAAAACATTAGGGAGGATTTGGACATATGGTTTGGACCTTAGTGATTCTTCCTACATATCCCAGTTAGTTGGGAATTAAACCCCTCATAGTTCAGTAAGTTAGGGCTTACAACTAGTAGAAGGCTCATTTAGGGGGCATGATTTACCATCCCATGGATGAGATGGGATAGAGCTTGAGCCTTGGGAAGGCATCCTTGGTATCCCAATTATAGGGGGAATTATAGTTCTTTTATTTCATTAAGTAGGGACCTACATATTGTAGTGGACCATTAAAGGTGGAATGATTGGGGCATACACCGAATAGAAGGCCCACTGTAAGAGGATTTCTCATGGTCAGATTCGATGTGGGGCTTATTCATGAGAGATTCCAATTATATTTATGGTTGGGGCTTACATATTTGGAGAAGCCATATTTGATTTGTTGTTGGGGATTACATCTGTGAAGAAGGCTGTGATATGATTTTGTATCCGAAAGATGTCATGATTTTTACCAAAATTTAAGACCATGCGAGTCATGCTTGGTGTGAGAAATAAGAGGAGGTGGTGGATCTCAAGATCGCACGTCCCATTCCACCCGATGGTGGAAGGTGTTGGAGCCTAAAGGGGTGAAGTAGGGGGCCTTGAGTGTTACCATTTCCTAATTTTTTTTTCATATCCAGGATAGTCATATTTGGTGATCTAACCAAATACACCCTGAGCTGAGGTGAAAAGAAGAAAGAGTTCCACATTCCACAAAAGGCTAGAGGATTACCTTAGGAGGAGTGCCCTGGATTCGATTTTCGGGAAATGTGATATATTCTCAACACTGGTCCTCATCAAAGGGAAAGGCCAACGACTCTCCTTAATCCCAAGAATGGGGAGGTTTACATTAGTACTCCATGGTCAGAGCCCTCATTACCATGGGAATGTATACTCATGGTCCTTCCGAGGGTCCGAATTATCACCGGGGTAACCCATGTGACTCCACATACCATGGGTATGTAGACTCAAAAGGGCACGTTCATGTGCCTGATGACCATATCATAAATGTCTGGTTGCTATGGAAGAGGCCTAGACCTAATGTCGTTAGACTGGTTCACAGAGGGGCCAACATAAGAGATGATGATGCTATAGAAGGTCATAACCAGAGCTGGAGAGTGACGCACCCTAGGATGCCCTGTTCCGTGTAACATGTTCTTATATGGGATACGGTTCCCTCCACATAGCGTGCTGCTTTGAGGGTAAGGGAGTCGTCCATAAAAAATTTTATTATATGGACTTGGGATCAGTCGGGATAACATTTTGCTTCATGGGATCAGGTTATATCCATTTAGCATGGTGCTATGTGGGATCGAGTTCCTCCTATGTAGTAATTTTCTACGTGGGACAGGGTTTACCCGCATAGTGTTTTTCTCACGGGATGCCTAATTTAAAAGGGGAATTAGTTATTCACCTTACAGGATGTATGCTTGAAAATGATATTGATTTCATTGAATGCCAATTAGTTTTAGTTTTTCTTCATTAATTCTATGCGGTGGGGTTTTACCTACATGGAATCATCCTAGGATTCCATATTTTTTGGAACTATCGATCTCTTGGTCAATCCCTTTTTGATCTCTCCTTCTATAAATATGTCAATCGCCTTTTTGGTTCCCCTTGGGTTATATTTATAGAGAAGAAGAGGAAATGGATACCGGTGTAGCCAACCATCTGTGGTGGGCCACAAGTATCTTCATGGAAGTCCATGAAGGGATTAGTCAGTGGGGGGGGGGGGATTTGCATTCACCGAAATCCCCACCTGGCTCTAGACACGACTTCATTTCGTCCAAGCGAGCTGATGACACCACCTTTCCCTATGAAAGATTTCATTCAGGTGACGATCATTTGCAGGAGAGAATATCATTTCACCTTTTTGAAAAAGAATTTATGTAGTTCATGGAAACTATTGGATCCACCACTTCCTAGACTATTTCCATTCACAGGGCTTTCACGGAGTGGTGGTTCTCAAAGGGATCCTTGCTTCATGGTGTCTTTTACTTTATAATTTTCATATTATTTGACCATGTTCATTCCACTTTTTCATTTATTTATTTATATTACTTTGTGAAATTGACAGTAGTGTCTTCTTCTTCTGTGAAGAATTTGGAGGACCCAACAACCCTAAATTACAGTATTTTACTCTTCACTAAAAATTTAACTATTTTAAAAAAATCACAAATTCCACCCTCACCATATTTGGACGTGTATAATTAAAAAATGAACTCTATTTTATAAAAATAATTATCTAATTATGATAAATTTAATTTTTAATTAAAATATTCATTTATTCAAAAAATACCAATTATAAAATTATAACTGATTTTATAGAACTTTGGGAAATTAATTATGGTGTCACAAAATTGCATTATAATCATAAGGCAATAAAATATTAATTTATAAGTCTATTATATGAAGGTAGATATTATTTTAAATAATTATATTAATTATAAAATTTGAAACAAAAATTTATGTGTCAAAAAATATCAAAACTTAATTTATCATTTTCAAAATATTTATTTATTTATGATATGATATAAATATATCATATTTTTACTTATAACATACATAAATTTTACTTATACTTTCATAAGGGAAGTTACTATTCTATTTGTATAAATTCTTAATTTCTATAAACACCACTTATTTCATTATACATTTATATTGAATTTGGCCATTTAATTCGAGAATGAAAAAAATTATTTTATATGAACCTTGATTGTTACACCAAATACCATCTTGTCTTTTTTGTTATTCACAACGGGAGTTCACTACCATCACAAATAAACTGTTAGTAGGAAAGTATTGGTGACACGTCCTGTCATAAATACTTTCCATCATTTTATATTATTTATGATGAGAGTAAACACCTGTTGTAAATAACCTGTTGGCAGAGGGTATTTGTGATGGGCCCCATCACAAATACTCTTTTTTTACCACCGTAGTAATTAATAACTGTGGTAATATTTTTGACGAGACCCATCACACGTAATATTATTTTTGATGGGCATCTCGTAGCAAATAATTTTGTATCAAATGATCTGACCTATATATACCCCATCCTAATTTTTTTCCATTACATTCTTCTCAGAACTCCTCTCTCATTCTCTGCTTCAATATTCTATAGTTTAAACTTTTCAAAGTTGTAAACATTACAAGGGGGAAACATTCAAGATTTTCATCTGCGGAAAGATTCAGTTTCAAGGTATTAATTTAATGTTTTTCTTTTTTATTAAATTTAATTTATTTTATATTAGTTATAATTATTATCAATTAGTAATAATTATATTCAATTAGAATTAGTTTGTTATACTTTGTAGTTATTTTTTTAGAAATATTTAGTTTTAATTCAGAGTAAATGTTTTTAAATAAAAGTAAATAGTCTTAATTTATAATAATTTGTTTTAATTATCACCAATTAGTAATAAATTGTTGTAATTACTAATAATTAGCTTCAATTAATTATAATTAGCTGTAAATATTAATAATTAATGGTAATTAGTAATAATTAGCAAAGATTAATAATAAATTATTCTAAACTAAAAAAATAGTAAATTTACATAAATTATTATAAACTAATAACATTTTTTGTAAATTTATAAAAGAAATTAATGATGCCCAATTTTTATAAATGTATAAAAATATTACATTAGTAATAAATTGTTATAATATTAAAAAATTAGTAAACTGAAATTTTATACAATGAATTGATAAAAGATAGTATATATTTTTAATTTTATATAATTTATAATAAATTAATATAAATAAGTATAAATTATTATACGTTACTATATATTAATAAAAAAATTCCGAAAAAAATTAAACTCGTATAATTAGTATTAATTTGTAATAATTGTTAAAAATTACTGGTAATTAGTAAAAATTATAGGTAATTAGTAAATATTAGTAAACATTAGTGGTAATTACTACTAATTAGAGATAAATAGTAATAATTTGCGTAATTAGAAAAAATAAGTGGTAATTAGTAATAATTTTTAACAAATATTAAAAACTAGTAATAAATTGATATAAACTCATAGAAATTAGTAAAAACTAGTTGTACTTTGTAATAATTAGTAAAAACTATTTATAATTAGTAATAATATTAATAAATAGTAAAAATAAGTAATAATTAGAAAACATTAGTAATAATTAGTAAAACGTTGTTATAAATTAATAAAAATTAATAAATTGATAGCATTAACAATAAATTGATATAAAATAGTATAAACTTGTAACTTGATATAATTTATTGTAAGTTGATATAAATTGGTATAATTTATTATAAATTTCTCTGATATAATATAAATTAGTATAGGTTATAATAAATTGATATAAAATAGTATACATTTGTAATTAGATATAATTTACAATAAATTGATATAAATTAGAATAAATTAATATAAATTAATAAAAATTATTTTAAATTAAATAAATAATTTATAATTTTTTTAAAAATAAAATTAGTATAATTAGTATTAATTAGTAATAACAAGTAATAATTTGTAATAATTAGTAAAAATTAGTGTTAATTAGTGAAAATTTGTAATAATTATTTGTAATTAGTAATAATTATTGGAAAATAATAATAACTAGTGTTATTTATTAAAAATTAGTGGTAATTTGTAATAAATTTTAAAACATAGTAATAAATTTCTATAAAATAACTTAAATTAGTAAAAATTAGTGGTAATTAGTAATAATTAGTAAAAATTAGTAAAAATAAGTAAAAAAATATTTTAAATTAATAAAAATTAATAAATTTGATAAATTAACTATAAATTGATATAAAATAGTATAAATTGGTTATTTGATACAATTTATAATAAATTGATACAGTTAGCATAATTTGTGGTAAATTTCTATGAAATTATATAAATTGTTATAAATTACTAGAAAAATGAAAATAAAATATGTCATCAAATTTCAGGTAATGTGCAATGAAAAATTTGGATATGGTTGAACTAAAGTGGTCATTTATCATGAGTTGAAAGTTTAAAATTCAATGATTTTCACTTTTTTAGTAACTTATAATATATATTTTTACTTTATTTTAAATTATACTTAAATTTAGTGTTAATTATTAACAAATGTGATAATTATACAATATTAGTGGTAATTTTTAAAAAAATAAGTGGGGAAGGCAGGATGTGATGCGTCGATATCAGCAACATCAGTTAGAGGAGGAGATGCATCGATGAAAGGACATGGTTGGAATAAATTGGGGTAATGAAATTTTTTGAAATTGTTGGCATAAATTGGTTTCATCGCATTAATATTGTAAAATCTATGATTTTCAAATTTTTAGAAAATCATATAATTCTTAATATTCTGGTTATCAGAAATGACCAATTTGTGCTAACCATGTCCAAATTTTTAATTAGGTTTCCAGAACCGGGGTAGGTAGGATTTGACGTGTCGATGGTAGCAAAAAAATAAGAGATGTGTCGATGGGAGGAGAAGTAGTATGAGCAGATGATAGAGTA
The DNA here is from genome assembly GCA_963277665.1 of Viscum album. Taxonomy (NCBI): domain Eukaryota; kingdom Viridiplantae; phylum Streptophyta; class Magnoliopsida; order Santalales; family Viscaceae; genus Viscum; species Viscum album. The sequence goes on from OY728136.1 coordinate 140,309,181, forward strand.
CACGTGATAAACATTGTAGATTAGATATATTTAGTTTTAATTAATAAAAAATAGTGATAAATTAGTAATAAATTAGTAAGCATTAATGGTAAATCATTATAATTATTAAAAATCAGTGGTAATTAGAAATAATTAGTAAAAAGTAGAAGTAATTAGTAATGATTAGTAAAAATGAACATTAAAAACTATAATTAGTAAAAATTAATGTTAATTAGTAAAAATTAGTGTTAATTGGTAAAAATTAGTTGTAAATAGAAAAAATATAAATATTTATAATTAAATTATAATTTTTAATTTTCTAACATTTTTTGGATAATTGTTTTCTTATATCAATTCAGTAATAAAAAATTTATTTATTTTAATTATTTTAGAGAAATATGGAAAAAGGAAGTCAAAAATAGTCTTTATTACCTGATCAAGGTTGGATAAATCATTATTAGAATACAAATGGTCCTGGTATAAATATCATATATATTGAGTGTGTTTAAGACTTTTTTATCATTTTCATCATTAGAAGAAGAATTTGTTTTAGAAGGGACAATTAAGTGTCCATGTAAAAATATAATCTGAGGAGTTTTGACACATTCGAAAATATTTGGGATATTGCATTTTGTTTTTCAAATAGATTATGTTTTTTTTGGAATCAACATGGAAAACACAGTTCTGAATAATATACTAAAAATTTGGTTCCAGATCCATCAAAGTTTCAAAATTTAGTACATGATGTGGGTACTCCATATTTTCAAAAAACTGAAACTCAGGAAGATATTTATTGAACTCTTGAGAAGGAACCATCTAAATTTTATGAGTTGTTGAAGTTTGCTGAAGATGAATTATGTCTTGGTTTCAAAACAGGAAAATTTGAAGTGGTTGTAAAATTTATGGATATTAAATCAGATAATGAAATGTAAAATTTCTATTTTGATATCATATTATCTTTGGTTAAATCCATATTACTTGAAGGAAATGTGTTTCCTACAAATTTATATAAGAGTAAGAGGATTGTACATAGTTTGGGTCTTGGTTATCAGAATATTTTATATATGTTAAAATGCATACATCTTATATAATGGTGAAAATGAGTCATTGGTAAGTTATTATAAATGTTTAAAATTGAGGTATTAAGTAGATTAACTAGGAAGTCTGGATTGATTCCAGTAGAACAGTTGATGAATTTCCCACATACAACTAGATTGCAGTATTTATTTATGTCTTAGAACATAGGGTCGTTGATGTAATGGCCCAAATAAAATATTTCAACCAGTAAAATATTAAATCATCCTTGTGATTGTGAATCATGGAAAAAATTTGAACAATTATATCATTCATTTTCTTTGGAAGACCAAAAAATTCAATTGGGTATTTCTACTGATGCTTTTTATCAATTCAGTTCTTATGGTAGTCAATATTCTTGTTGTCCCATATTTATCACTTCGTACAATTTTCCTCATTGGATGTTGATGAATGATCCATATATCTTTTTGAACTTATTAATTCTAGGTTATCCAAAAAAGAATAATGATGATTATTTAAATCCATTGATTGATGAGTTAAATTCATTATTTACTAATAGTGTCAATACATATTTGGTCTTTGAAATAAAAAACTACCGAATGAAATCAAAATTAATGTGAACAATTAGTGACTTCCCGACATATGGAATGTTATATGGGTAGAGTAAATATGGTCCAAATTCATGTTTTCACTGTATGAGTGAAAACAAATGTGTTTATGATCATCAATATGAGAAAACCTAGTTTTTTTTACTATCATCAAATACATATACCTACTAATCATCATTTTGGGAGGAACAAAAATCATTTTAGAAATGGAATAATTGAAAGAGATGGATCTCCAAAAATGATATCAGGTATTGAGTTAAAATAATTTCTCTATTCATTACCTCCCATTACCTTTGAACTGACTATAAACCAACAACAAATTGATGGATCTGTGAAAGAACAGAATTTGATAAAATGAGGTTTTTTTTGGATTTTCTATATTTTTTTGATATTTTGGTCCGTCACATGTTGGATGTCATTCATATTGTGAGGAACTATTTTGATAATATATTTTATACCATTTTGAACACACTTGGTAAGAGTAATTATAATTTAAAGGCATAATTTGATCTTGACCAAATTTACAGTTGACCAGAACTTGAAATATTTGAAAATAATAGATCATAGAAGTTAATGAATCTAAAATAGGGTTATACAGTTTCCAAAGAAAATTGTTTATTATTTTATCAGTGGCCTTCAAATTTGAGGCTTCCAAATTTTTATGTATCCAATTGGGATAGATGTGTCATAAATCGTCATATTATTGGATTAAAATTCCATGACTATAATGTTATAATGGAAAAAATTCTACTGATCGGATTTAGAGGTTTTTTGAATAATATTATTTGTGATTCACTAACTAAAATATCATATTTTTTCCAAGACATTAGCGAGGTGACAACAGACTATGATGCACTAAGAAGACTTTAATAAGATGTTTTTTTAATTTTTTTGTAAATTGGAATTTTTTCCCACTAGATTTCATTGAATAAATGAAAATTTTGATATTACATTTTATACTTGAGGAAACGTTTGGAGGGATGTTATAGTTCTAATAGATGTACCCATTTGAGAGATGCATGTAGAAATTGAAGAAAAAGGTACATAACAAAGAATCAGTTAAAGGATTAATTACAGATGCTTATTTGCAGGAGGATTTTTTTATGCTCAAATTATATTAAATATGAGTATCCATAAAAACATAACTGAATGGTATGTAATATGGTAAATGTTTATGATGAAATGAAAAATAAATTATTTGTTTTGAATCATCCCAAACATGGATTTGGTGTAGTTCATGAGCGGCGCATTTCATATGATGAACATCCTAAAACATATATATACATTTTCTACTAAAATATGAAGAAATGAAATCACTTGTACATTTACTTATATTATCAATTATTATATTCTATTTTAAGTAAATTAATATTATTTTATTTTTATGTTATATGATAATCATATTAAGAAATAGTTTCACAAATTACAACAGCTGCTCTTGATGAATGTCGGCAAAATAATTTTTTCATAATGGTTTCAAAAATTGGTAAATTAAATTGTTTATGGTTTAACATATAAAATTAATTAATTAATTATTATATAGATAATTATGTTTTAAATTTTCAGGAATCTCAACATTCTTATAAAATTTATAATTGATTGTGTGTATTGAGTAACCCACCATCCAAAATGGTCAAATCTTATAATGTATATGTGGTAAATGGTTTTTGATTTCGTACAGGTGAATATAGTGAATAAAAAACAATTAATAGTGATGAATTATTTATTGGATCTCATCATAGAGAAAGTTAATTTTACTTTTATGTATTGATGGAAGAAATAATTGAGCATTGTTTTCTAGTAATGAATTATGTAATGATGTTTAAATTTCATTAGTTGGATACTGATAGAGGAAAGTCTATTCATCTATGCCATGAAATCAATAATATTAAATATAAGAGAATTATTGTATTAAATGAATCATTTTTATTAGATTATTATTCACATCCATTTTTTATGAAAATTATTGTGTTTTTCAAAAGATTTAAGTGATTGTTGGAGCCTAATAAAAATGAAATATGTGAAAATAAATTTATCCAAAGTGAATATAGTTCTACTAAAGTGAAAGGAATTGAAAATTTTCAAGAGACAAATTGAAATCCTTATTTTCCATGATGGCACAAAAATATCGATGAGGAAACCCCTCAATTATGAGTCAATGGTGGTGATGATGTTATTGATGTATGAAATGAATTTGAAATAGAAAGAGATAATGAAGCTAAAAATTTTATGAAAATTGATGATAATGAAGAGGAATATGATGATATTGACACCATCATATAAAAATATGATGATGAATATGTGGAATGAAACAATTAATTATTGGTTATAGTCGATATATATATATTAATCATCTTCAATTATTTGATAAAAACTTATTTTTCATGTTTCATATGGATGAAGAGACTTATGATGACATCTTCTGTGACCTCTAAGAGGATTTACAACATAGTGATGAGCCTGATGATATGTCACCAAACCCTTAGGTTCCTAGAATTTCCTCATCAACTCATAGGGTTTAGGGTCTTATGACATTGATGATTCATGAACTTATTCATGAGTAACAACCACGTCTTGACTTCTATCCACACATGAAGAGGTATGTTTAGTTGTATATTTTAGTTTGTTTTCATTACTTTCCACTAATTTTTTTATGTAATAGTTGTTTGATTGTATTTTTTCATATCTTTTCTCATATAGTTTTTTGAAAGGGGAGTTCTATTTTTCACATATATTTTTATGAGGCATGATTAACATGGGATTAGGATCTCATTGATCTTCGACATGACATGTTTGATCAAGGGATGGTGCATAAATAAAAGTTATTTTGAAATTTATATTATTTTTAACTTTCTATTATTAAATAATATAGGGTTTATGGCATCCCATTTATGATATAATCCATAGTTCTATTAGGGAGTCATGGGAGGTGTGTATTAGTGAGTTTTGCTATAGTTTTTAGAAATATTTGTGGAGGAAAACCATGACGAACGTGGGAATCACAGATTTTGATCAGTCTTTATGCACCCATCAACCTGATTACATCTCATATTAGATTTGGGATTGATTAATTTTATATTGGACAGGAGATAGTTATCATAGGAGAGCATCTTAAGGTTGGAAAAACTGGTGGAGGTAGGAGGTGACACATTACGCTGGTATTTGTACATTCATTACACATTGACGACATGTGGTAAGTAATTTTTTTAATAATTTATATAACTTGAAATGTAAAATATTTATTTTATACCCATATAGGTTGTTGAATATCCCAATATTACCAATTTTTAAATTTATAAGAGTATGTACAATGATCCAGTCATTGGAGAGATTACAGGTGGTCACCAACATTAGATTTTGGTTAGTATAATTTTTTTATTAAGATTAAAAATAAACTAAAAATGATATTTTAACTATTTTAAATTGAAATTGAAATTAGAGGAGTCATATGAGGCCAAGACTTCTCAGAAACATGATGAGAGTCAGGATGAGAATGAGAGTTAGACCACCGATGCGACATGATTCGATTATTCATCATGGATGCTGTAGATACAATATGCTTTTGAGAAGTGCTGAGTGATTGGTATCAGTTCTCAACTAACTCCTAGTGGTTTTATTGTACCACTACATGGTTGATATCCAACTCGAGGGGAGATCATAGAGATTAAATATGGAAAGAGAAGTAGAATGAGTACATGTAGTGGATTGTTTAGGGATTAGGGATATAGTTCCCTCCCCCTCCTATTCCATAGGACCCCCTACCCTCCATTGTTATAGATACATTATGGAAATATTTATTATGTCAAAATTTAAATAAAAATATTTCATGTATTATTTTTATTATTTTAGATGTTTACAATTTTATTTAATCCAATTTTTTAAATTACGTTTATATGTATATATTTTAATTTTTTCTTATTTTTTAAACTTATTTTTGATGATTATGTAACCCATCATAAATAATAATTTAAGATAGGGAAAGTGAACCATCACAAAAAATTACCCATTTAAAAAAACATTTGTGATGTTGTTTTTGGTGATGGGTTATTTACTATGTGACCTCATCACAATTAACCCATCGAAAAAAATCTATTTTCTAGTTGTGAGGGTAAATTGAAGGATCACCTTAACACTCATAATTATTTAGAATCAATGAATATAAAGTGTGGTCTGTGATAAAATGAGAATATAAAGTATCCTTTAGTTATTTTTACAATGAAAAATAAATGAGAAATATGTATTACTTTGAACTTTAAATAATATAAAAGTTCTAAATGGATATTCAAGTGAAATTTCATCGTGTGTTGACTTAAAAAATTGAATTTTACATGGATTTAAAATTAATGACTCACATTTTTTGATTGGGTAATTGTTTTTTTGACATTTCATATTATTGTACCCAAAAATATAACTACAGTTCTTGATGAATTCTATACCTTATTCAAAGATGTTTATAGAAAGACTATAAATCAAACCGAGCCTGATAAATTCAAGAAATATTTTTAACACGTTTTCATTTATAGATGTTATTTCCCATTAATTTTTTTAATGTCATGATTCATTTGAATATTCGTTTGGCATAAGTAGATAAACTTGGTGGATCATTACTCTATTGATAGATGTGTCCAATTTAGATACATGGTAATATTATTTTTATTTTCATTGATGAATTCAATTTTATCAAATCATTATGTAATTTTTTTAAATATGTTTCTTATTTTTCCCCTCATGTACTTAGGAATTTAAAATCATATGGTAGAAATAATTCTAAAAAATAAGGATATATTATTGAAGGTTACATAATCGAATAGTGCTTGACCATCTATTCCAAGTATATGGATAGGATTGAAACTAGATCCAATCATATTGGACATTTTGATGAAATATACAATAACTATTATTATGAAAACAAGTCATCGATATTTCTAACTATTGGATGACCATTTGTAAAGGGGTCAAATGTTACACTGACTGAATTGGGGTTACTTTAAGTGCATAGATATTCCCTACTCAATAATCTTATTTCAGAACCATTTATTGAATAATTGAGATTGTAATAAAAGAGATGACTAAGGGGTAGATCTCGAAATGAGATGGAATTAACAAAAGTTGTTGACAAGAAGATTTTTGAATGGTTTACCCATTATATAAGTATATATTCATATTCATATTATTTATGTATAGTTATTTTTTCTATACTAAAATTAATAACTTATATATATGTTTCTATATAATGAATGTTGATAATCGAGCTAAAATATCAAATGATTTGTTTCTTTTGGCTCTAGGTACTCTAAGGTAGGCTAAGAGATTAAATGCCTACAATATTTACGGATTCAAGGTCTATACAATTTATCCTAAATACAACTTCAAAACTCAAAATAGAGGTGTATTTAAACTTATAGAAGTTAGATACTATGGAAATATAATTGATATTATAGAATTAAACTATCTTGGTCAATTCTTAGTTTTATTAATCAAATGAAAGTTGTTCAACATTAATAGGGTTGTAATGAATGATTTTTTTGAATTTTACATTTTTCAACTTCTCTCACCTGATACATATCAGTGAGCGTGCATAACATGATCCATTAATCTTGGACTCACAAGTGAAGATGGTTTATTATGTGGATGATGAAATTCATGAAGGTTGGAGTGTTATTGTTTACTTAAAAAAGATATACTTGTATGATATGGGTTATGCAGGTGAATTAATACTTTTAAAAAATGATCCTCATCAACAAAGAAACATTCAACAATTTTTTCCTGACATTATTGAAACAATATAACTTGAAAGAGACAGAGAAAGTTATGTTCTCATCAAAATGGAGGTTGATACCAATGAAAAAAATAAGGATGAATATAATTGAATATATAAACTGTAAATGAATCTATATTACAATTTCTTATTTTTAAGGGTTTTGTTTATATATAATTTATTATATTTTTTCATTTTTTGGTAAAAATATTTTATTTCTTATTTTTTTATTGAATATATTCTAAACTATTTGAAATATAGGAATGTTGAGAATGATTTTTTTGAGATCCTAGCTGATAAAAATATCGAATCACACCACCTCTACCATCAGATTTAGTGGATCTAAGATATTATGATGTATTAGAGGCTTCTATCAAGCCAAAAACTTCCTCATATGTTTTTGATAGCTCACTATATGTTGAATCTTTGACTATGGATCAATTGGTCACCCATCCATATTGGGGAGATGATGAGTTACCATTATAGGTATGTTTGTCATTGTATAAAAAACAATATATTTTATTGAAATTTAATGCATTTTCAAATATATAAAGTTAACTAAAAAAGATATATAGATATAAACATAATAGATGTATGGTACCTAAAATAATTAAATATTATCAGTCAATTTAATGAGTTAGGGTTCTCTACTGGTGATGGTACCAGAATATATGGATTGATTCTTTGGAAAATTTCTTGCGAGATGGCCTGATTTCACATTAATTATTAATACTCGAGGCATATTTCATTTATTGTAAAAATGATGTGTTATATAACTAATTAAAGTTAGTATTAATTTAATATCCATTCATAACTAATTTAAAAAGAATGATGGAAATTATTAATATCCTTATAATGTGTTATGCTTATTATTTCAAGACAATTTTTCATTTTGATGTCCTTGACAACGTTTCATGCCCAAGGACCCTAAAAAATTTGGGAAAGAAATAAAGTGACATTAAATGGAGATTATGATACATGTTTTATGACACATGTCTATTCTTTCAACAAATGTATGAGAAAGGTCCTAAAGGTGTGTCTTGTGAGCAGTGAATGATGTTTTCCGATATCAACAAAGATACATATCATAAGGTAATTTCATATTTTTTAGTACCTTAATAACATAAAAACAATAAAATTATAATTTTTAATAATGTTTCAATTTTTTGAAGAAATTATCTAAAAAACTATAATGAATTATGAAAAACAATTCATTCCTCATATCACTAGGTCATAGTGATTTTCTAGAAAATGAACAATCATTGCTGTATTTTATTCATAATTATTTATATTATTTTATTATATATAATGGGTTTTTATAACATGTATATATTTTTATTATAAATTCTCATGAATTAGGAAGCCAGTTGGCTAGATAGATATGCGGCTTAAATTTTATAGGAAAACAGATTGTAGTTTTGTGAATAAACCTACCATAGATGTTAAAGTAATTAATTTTTATTACTATTTAAAGTTCTTTCAATTCAATAAAACCAAATAAATAAAAATTATTTAAAAAATCAAAAAAAAAACGTAAACCCAATTAAATCAGGTTGGCTATATAGATCAAATGGTTCCAATTAGATCTATTGGTTCTGTTTGATCCATGTAGCTGACCCTAATTAATTATGTTTAGGTCTTGTTTGTTATTATAATTTATATTTCAATATTATTTTTTATAGAAATTTAATAACATTTAATAGTAATGAAGAATTTATTAATTATATAATATTACGATGTTCAGATAAATTAAAAAATCATTGTTATTATTATTGTACTAATATGTTAAAACTCAAGAGGTCTGTGATGTGAACCCTTTATAATCATCATCAGTTTCCTTGAATGATGCAGTTGTAATAATTTTATTTAAGGAGAATCCTAGGAATATATAGGGGATGGGTTTTAGGCCCAATATATTATCTATCTTTGGTAGGGAATCATTACCACTTACTGTTACACCTAGTGGGGGTTTGAGTAGTACTGTTGATCAAGAATCATGGAAAGAAATTTCAAGGTTGAAATAAAATGTGCAACAAAACAACTTTTATAGGAAAAAACAGGATCCTTGGTGGTCATAAATGGGAAATGTCATAGGTTTTGTATTTCAAAGGATAATGAGTATGATCCCTGAGGAAATTTATAATCTTATAACTCATCATATCATCCTAAATTCTAATGTTATTCTATGACTCAATAAACAATTTTAAAAGATTTTGAAGTTTCAGAAACATGATTTAGGGGTTAAAAATAATCAAATGACATCTAAGGGATGTTAAAAAATGAAAAAAAACCATATATTGATTTTTGAAATGTGGGAACTGACTCCATGTTAATCCATGTTATGGTTTGTCTGGGATTCCCACAAAGTTGTTTTTTTTGTGTTTAAAAGCACTAAAATGTGTGTATAACAGTGAAAACCATATGAAACAACCTCATATTGATCTGAAATAATGGATAAACTAGATTTTAATTATTTTTGAAGTGTAAAAGTATGAGAAAAGTCTATATATTGTGTATTGTGACAGAAATGACTAAATAAACATTTTTAAAAGATATGAAAGTATTTAAAAACATAGTTCAGAGGTTCCAAACTAAGAAAATTTTGTTGGATGGTGATGGAGTCATAGGAAAAATAAACAAAAATTTATTTTTGAAATATAGGAATTGATCCAAAATCAATCAGACATTTGGTTTTCCTGAAATTTTTGTAACCACATTTTTAGTGTTTTAGAACATTAAAACATGCATGTAATGGTCCGAACCATAGGAAACAACATCATTTTGATATAAATCATGGTAAACACACCATTAAATTATTTTTGACATATAAAATTTAGAAACACATCTATATGATGTGTAGTGTTCTCAGAATAACTTAATAACCAGTTTTAAATCATATCTAAGTCTTTAAAAACATGTGACATGGGGTCAAAGAAAAGAAAATGACATCATATGGTGGTGAAATCATAGGAAAAATACCTTAGATTTATTTTTAAAATTTAGAAACTGAATCCATTTCAATCAAAGTAACAATTTGTTTTGGGTTCCTATAAATGTTGTTTTAGTGTTATAAAACACTAAAACACCTGTGTAATGGTCAAAACCATAGGAAATGTCCCTAGGATGACATGAAATCATGGAAAAAATCCAATGATTTTGTTGATGTGTATGATTAGAAAAAACATTGACTCAACATGACATGTGCTCAGAGTGACAGGATAAGTAGTTTTAAAAGATATCAATGTCTTTAAAAACAAGTATTATGGGCTTAAACCTGAGAAAAAACACTAGATGGTTGTGAAATAATAGAATAACAATCATATATTGATTTATTTTTAAATTTTGGAACTAATTCGACATAAAAATGAGTTATGATTTGTTTAGTATGACTGAAAATACATTTTTAGTGTTTTAAAAAATAAAACATACATGTGATGGTCAACACAATTGGAAATGACAACAGATTGATGTAAAATAATGGGGAAACCACATTTGGATTATTTGTAACATGTATGAGTAGAAAAAACGCCCATCTATCATTCAGTGTGATCATAATGTCTCAATAATTTATTTTAAAAGATATTAATGTTTTTAAAAATATGCATCAAGGGGTCAAATCCATGAAAATGGTGTCATATGGCTATGAAATCATAAGACAATGACCATAGATTGAGTTTTGAAATATATGAATCGATCCCAGGTCAATCTAAGTTATATTTTTCTAGAGATTCCTATAAATTATTTTTTTGTGCTTTAAAATACTAAAATATGCATGTAATGATCAAATCCAAAGGAAATTATTCCAGACTAAAATGAAATCATGGTAAAATATTGGAGCATAGAAAAAATCCATCTAACATGAAATGTGACTGGGATGACACAACAAGCAGTTTTAAAAGATATTAATGTCTTTAAAATCACGTGTTAGGGTAAAAACTAAAAAAACATCATATGGATGCTAAATCATATGAAAACGACTATAGATTAATTTTAGAAATTCAGAAAATAATCCCTAAAAATCGAATCTATTGATTTAATAGGATATCTATAAACATGTTTTTAGTGTTTTAAAACCTAAAACTTTTGTGTAATATTAAAAACAAAATAAATGACCTATAATTGATGTCAAATCATGGAAATCAACCATTTATTTTTTTATTATTTTTAAGAGAAGGAAACACCACCATACGACATTAGTGTTATCATAATGACTCAATAAGCAGTTTTAAAAGATATTAAAGTCTTTAAAAACATTATTTAGGGGGTCAAAACCAAGAAAACAGTGTCGTACAGTCATAAAATCATAGGAAAACGATGGTAGATTTATGTTTGAAAATTAGGAATCTAATACACATCATTATGAATTATTATTTTCCTTGTATTCTCAAAAATGCATTTTTAGTGTTTTAAAACACTAAAACATGCATTTAACAGTCAATACAATAGAAAAATGCCTCAGATTGATGTGAAATCATGGTAAAACCACTATTAAATTATTTATGATGTGTAAATATAGATAAAATGTTGATTCGATATGCGATGTTCTTATAATGACTCAATAAGTAGTTTTAATAGATAGAAACACCTTTAAAAATACGCGTTAGGGGGTCAAAACCAAGAAAATGACCTCAGATGTTGTGATATCATATGAAAATATCCATATATTGATTTCAAAAATGTAGGAACCAACATAATATAAATCCACGTTACAATTCCCTTGGTATCCCCCTAAATGAATTTTTAGTGCTTTAAAACACTAAAACGTGCATGTAATAGTAACAACCATAACAAATGACCTTAGATTTACATGAAATCATATTAAATGAATCATTGAATTATTTTTGAAATATTGGAAATGATTTCATTTAAAAGTATTTAGAAATTGTTTATTGAGTAATTTGAAGCACATCACACATCATTTTCAAAATTGATTAGATTGTTATATACTTATACATTTTGAGTTACATGTATTTAATCATATATTATATAGGTTTGTTTTGGTTTTAAAAGTATTATTCATAGAATATTTTTTGTTTTATATAAATATTTCATCTCTTTGATTAAAAAAACAACTTTCATGTGAAAAATTATGAATATATCTTGTGTATATCTTGTTTTATTTTTCTTTTCATAAATGTTCTAGTTTGTATCAAAGGTGAAAAATTCTAGTAGTAGGTAAAAGGTTGATCATTCCAATCCATGAAACTCTTAAAAATAATGTAATTATGGATAATAGTTTTTTTGGGTTTGTTTAAATATTATCAACTATTGTATTTTAATTCTTATTTATTATGTCCAGATTTGATTTCTATATTTTTTGGTTCAATTGATAACATGATGTGGTTATTTTTTTGCATCTAGGAATGTATACCACCTCTAAATAGTTTTTATGTAAATTCCACAATTTTCTTTAAAAAAGTCACAACCAGGTGAATAAAAAAATACCATTAATATAGCATACCACCCATCCTAATTGGATTGAGTCAACGAAAAATTGATACTTGGCCTTATTTGATATTCTCAAGACACAAAAGGCTAGAAATATATGATAAGGGATTAAATAAAATTGGGGAATGATTTTCCCTTTGAAAATAAAAGAACCGAACTAGAAACATTATAACAAAATAAACACTAAATGATGGATGATAATAATGTATAAAAATCAAAGGATAGAAAATAAATATCAATCCAAACTATAATCAAAGTACCTTAGTGAAGGAATACTGAAATCAATAGCACACAGTGGAAGAAAAAACTATAAAAACTCAAAGACTCCAAAGACAATAACATAAAAATGCCCAACATTCTCCAAGATCCAATTCCAATTACATTCCCATGTAGAACACATCCCCACTAAAGAAGTTTGATTCTTTACCTTTACCTATATCCTGATATAAAATATCTACAAAATCACCAATGATCCAAACTAGGGGTGAGTAATGAAACTCAGTAGGTTTCTCCGAAATGACTTCCCTGCTCATGCAAGTAAAATATAACATGTTATCTCATTTATATAAAATAATTTATATAAAACACATTAAAATAGTTTATATCAAATCCATGTAAATTTTTTTAAAAAATATACACTAAATAAATTTCTCTGAAAAAAAACTATAAATTCAATAAAACATTCCACATTACTTGTTGGCATACCCATTCCATGATTAAAAAATACACCCACACATGCATGCTTCAGTAACCGTTCCATACTCATGAGAAGTTTCATTTCCATCCACTATGTTTTTACTAAGTGGATAATCTTCTTGTGTACTAATAACACATTCCCCTTATCTAGGGTCACGTCCCTTAGTACCCGAATAGTACACACCCCTTTTTTAGGGTCACGTCAAAATCATGAACCCACACAAACCCATGTGTGCCAAAACAATTTCAAATCACCCATTCCAAGCTATTTTAATAAAATATTTATTTTATTTAAAACCTTTAAAACAAACCAATTTCATATATAAAAAAAATCCATATTTTAAAATCAATATTCTAAGAATTAAAAAAATGTACTTTGCACAACCAATTTCCAAAAATCCAAAAAATACACAAACCATCACTAAAGAAGGATTTTCCTATTATTTGTACACCAATTTAAAAACCAAATTCATGAAATTTAACCAATTTGAAACTAATCCTTCATGTTCTAACAATAGGAGTTGAGAGTGAAGCCACCCACTTTGGGAATTATGGTGAAAATGAAGAATTACATGAAAACTTCAACAAAACTGGGTTGAATCTCTAAAAACCATCCTTATCTATGTTTAACTAACATTGACACAACCATATTTCATCATAATTAGAATCAACCATAATATATCTATCCCCAATAGAAAATATCTAGGATTTTCCTCATAGGGAGGGAAAGTAGATCTAAGAAAAACTACCATAACAAAAGACTTACCAAGGGAATCGGGCTTCTATACACCAATAATTAACTTTAAACCACTTATGATTTAATGGAGAGAGGATCCATAGCCTTTTGGAGGAATAAAAACCAGCATAGGGGACAAAATAGTGAAAATGAGAGGGTTATAGATGAAAAGGACTGAGACACACTTTTTCAGGATCTCACTTTTAAACTGTGCATTACTAGTCACACAGTTAGGTAAACCATCTGATAATTGTATGCCATCCTATGCCTCCAGAAGAACACCACATATTTAGACCACACTATTAGACAAACAATGTTCCAACCATGAAATATCCCCATGACACAATTTACATGATTTCTCCTGGGTGGCCGCATGGTTAGGATAAACCATGCACCTAATCATATGCCTACCCAGAAGCCCATGTTTCACTATGCATGGTTTCTTTTAGGAGTTTCACAGTTACAACTAATAATGCTCAAATATCACACCTTTATAAAATCCCTATAAATATTCGAAAAGTATTCCAAACCCTCCCAAACTTCACCCAAACACTTTAAATACTTAAAAAGAATAAGCAAAGGGTTACTTACTTGAAACCGGGGGTGATAAATTCCCCCACCATTATCATTTCCATCCACAGAAAGTAGAAAATTAGCATTGCCCTGAAAGAGTTGGGGCCATTGATCAACCACTTCCTTCTCCCATTCCCATGTATCTTCTTGAATCTGACCATGTTTCTACAAAACTCGTACTAGATTAATGATTTTATCATGAAAGACTTTCTATAACCTATCTACAATATATATTGGAATATGAATCAATGAAGAATCCAACTCTTGGTCAATGTGATCCCATCAAATAACATGGTTTGGATTAGGATGACACCTTTTCAACTGATATACATGAAACCCATTATACACAAAAATGAATTGTGGTGGAAATGAAAACTGATATTCTACCTCATCAACCTGTTCAAGTATCTTAAAAGGGCTTATATATCAAGGAGACAACTTTCTATGATTCCCAAAATAATGATGCCCAAGCCTTGGATAAATTCTTAAGAACCCCTGATCACTCACTTCAAATAAAAATGACCAATGATGATGAAAAATGTATGATTTATGATGACATTGAGCCATCTCCTTTATCTTTATGATCAACTAAATCTTCTCCATTGTATCTTGGTCAATGATATGCCCAACTAGTGAAGTCTCACCTATTTCCATAGAACAAAGTGGGGAATAAAAATGATTCCCATATAATGCTTCAAAAGGATCCATATGTATCAAGTCCTGATAAGTATTTTGTATGATAACTATAATAACGTTATGTGGTCCCCCATGATCCACAAAAATCCTTTAAAAAAGACCAAAAAATGTATTCAAATGTTTGTATCATCATTTCTGATTTTCCATCCATCTAAAGATGATATGCCGTAATCATCATCAAATGAGTTCCAAGGTTGTTTTTAAGGATTTATAGAAATGAGATGTAATCCTTGGATATAGAAACTGGTACTATCGAATCTAGCACTATCGAAACCTTGGATTTTCTATCTATATAAGGATCTCTATCTCGCACTATTGAAACTGGTACCCATTCCTCTTTACCACTTCTCTAATATAGATTTTGGAAAATTCCTCCACCATATGAGATTCTAGACTAGGGATGAAATGGACCATACTTTTGAACTGATCCACTATCACCGAAATGGAATTATGTTTCTGAAACATTCATAGGATACCTATTACAAAATCCATGGATATCTTCTATCATTTCCAAATAGGATCTGGTAAAGACTACAACTTACCTACTGATCGATGATGTTCTGACTTAACATTTTGAAAAGTTAAGAATTTCAAATCAAACTCATCCATTTCGTACTAACCCACCAAAATTGTGCTTTCAAAGCCTTATAAATCATCTATATTCCTGGATGAATAGACCATCTAGAGTGGTTATAAGCATGAATAACCTGTTCCAAACAATCCATAGGTACAACCACCCAATTTTGAAACAACAAAACTATAACATACTGATTCCAGAAGTCACCCAGTGGTGCCCGTACCCAGTTGTTCACATGGCCTCAAGCGCATTTCCTCTAATTCCAGAGGTTTCCGACTAGAAGCGAGGGCCTTGGGTGTGATAGTGGGGAAACTATGCCCTCATCGGTAGAGTACACAACGAAAGTAAACAAATATACAATAACGGAAGATGTAATAATACCAAAAAATAGTAATAGCAGAAGACTGATAAAGAAACAACTGGAACACACACACACACACACACACACATATATATATATATATAAATGATGCATAATACATATATGTCTAGGAAAGTATCCAAACAAGTCACAATGCTGAATACAGTGCTAAACCAAAGTACAAAAGGAAAACAGATAAGAAACTCTTCAGCATCCCAAGCCTCAGCTTGGTCCCATGCTCTCCAGATCCAGTGAAATTAAGTACCTGAGGTATAAGGGCACTTTCCCTTGTCTATACCTGCAACAATATAATTTTTTTGGGACCAAAGGCATGAACCAAACAGGGTGTGAGATGAATCCTTGTAGGAAACCACCACAAGATCTATGCATAACAGTAAGTGAGTATATGGCAGGTAAAAGTACAGGAAACAAAAAACAGTAAGGTGCTCAAAAATAAACAATCCACAATCTCAATATCAAGCAATAAATAAATAAGAAGATAAACTCAACAGGTAACCGTCAGGGAAGCACACTCAGTCTAGCCCCTCTGGCCCTAACTAACAAGTACTAGAAACCCTCTGGGCAGCACACACAGTCTCACCTCTTTGATTCTGTTAAATTATAGACTCTCTGAGGAAGAACTCACCGTTAATTCCCTCTATAGTCTCGTATCAGTACTAAAGGAGCTCTAGGGAAGAACTTACGTCACATTTCCTCTGTGGAATACGTCGAGGAACTAAAAATTCTCTAAGTAAGCAATCAACGTCAATTCCCCCTGTGGTCTCGTGTCGTAATATTATAAAAGACGCTATGGAGAATCCCTTACGTCCATTCTCCCTATGGGCTACCACACTAGGTTCTCACGGCCATTCGTAAATGAACAAGTATAGAATCACGTATCAGCCAAAGTAAAACTCAAGAACTACATGGATAGCATTATACAACATATTAGCATGTTAGAACAACAGTCACACCATCCTACAATACTTGGAATGGGAAAGTAAACAACAGCCTAACAGGAAACTAGACCCAAAGGACAAAACAGGAAAAACATGCATGGGAAACACATCCAAATCACAACAATTCACCCTTTTCATAGTCAAATATTTTCTAATCAAGCATACAAGCATAAAAAACAAACAATAGGGCTAAAACGGTAAATGTACAATACCCCTTTCATGGTTATTGGGCATATTTGCACTTAAAACTCAAATAATTTCAACAGAAAGGCATAAACCACCTACCTTGGCGTTGGGAGATCAATATACTTGAACCATGGTGCTTGAACCGCCTTAAAAAGTTGTATATCTATGAAAACGTATAAAACGTTCAACCCACTATAACTCACGAAAGAGGATAAATATATGGATGGTGCTCTAGGAGAAGAGAGGACTCACCGATACGATTCCAATGCAACCGTTAGTGATTGATTCGTAGGATGGACACTCATCCAGGAGCTCATCAAAGATCCACGACTGCTCGAATCTTTCAGACAAACTACGTTGAGAAGGAGATGGTTATGTCTGTTAGACGTGACCCCAATTCATTTAATGAAAAAAAACAAAAGACACGACGCATACTCACCATTTTTGTACTCTGCTTTAGGCGGCCTTCAGGTCATCACACATGGCCGTGTGCAAGGTTGCTACATGGCCAGCACACGGCTACCCACAATAACTAATTATATGGCGTGTACTCATAAAGCACACGACATGTACTTCAAAAATTTCCAGAAACTCTTATTTTCCCAAAAACTCCAAGAAAAAAAACATAACTGAAAAGAAGATCCTGGTTCTTACAAACTTCCCCCCCTTAAAGAAATTCGTCCCCGAATTTCCCTAGAATGGTGGAATAGAAGAAGAAACCCCGAACAGCTCTAGCCACTTCGATCGTACATCAGCCTCCCTCTCCCAAGTCTCATACTGTACTCGCCCGTGATGCCATAGAACCCACACCAGAGGAATGGACCAGCCATAGAGAACCATCGTACTTCGATCAAAAATCTGGATAGGGTGCCCCTCAAGCAACGCATCCACTTAGAGCTCCACCTCCTCAGGTTGAAAGACATGATATGGGTCTGAAAAGTAATGTCGTAGTTGAGAGACGTGAAAAACATTGTGCATAGCCCGATACCTCTGAGGTAACTGCAACCGATAGGCAACCGACCTAACTCTCTTCAATACCTCAAACGACCCGACGTTCCTCGGCGAAATCTTATCCTATCTCCTAATACTCTTGTGTCCCAACCTCAGTGTGACATGTAGAAAAACCTGATCCTCGACCTCAAACTCCAGTAGTCGTCTCCACTGATCAGCATAAGACTTCTGACGAGACTGTGCAGTAGTCATCCTCTTCCAAATCAACTCTATATACTCCGTGGTATCTTGAACAAGATGAGGTCCAAGAAAAGCTTCCTCTCCTACCTCCAGCCAACACAAGGGTGATCTACATGGCCTACCATACAAAGCCTCATAAGGTGCCATCTGAATAGTTTCTTGAAAACTATTGTTGTAGGAAAACTCCACAAGAGGTATATGATTCTACCAAGAACCTCCAAAATCTAGAAGGCATACTCAGAGCATATCCTCAAGCACCTGAATTATACGCTCGGACTTGCCATCTATCTGGGGGTGGTAAGCTGTACTCAAATGTACCTATATTCCCAAAGCCTTCTGGAGCCCCTGCCAAACCCGAGAAGTTAAACGAGCATCAGTGTACGAAACAATGGAGTGTGGAACTTCATGTAAGTGCACAATCTGTCAGATGTACAACCGTTCCATCTCATCAAAACTAAAGTTCTCCTTAATCGACAATAAGTGAGAGACCATTGTAAGTATATCAATGGGAACCCATACTGCATCATTCCCATGAGGCGACCTCAGCAACACTATCACGAAATTCATGGCGACGTCGTTCCATATCCACTCGGGAATGGGTAACTACAGTAGAAGCCCTGCGGGTCCCTGATGCTCTGCCTTCACCTACAGACAAGTGGAAAACCTCTTGAAGAATCTAGAAACATACCTATTTATACCTGGCCACCAATACTGACAATGTAGATCATGATACATATTTGTGACACCAGGATGAACTGCCCAAACTGAGGAATGAAAATCCCGCATCAGATTCTCGCATGTATCTTCTGGCACCCATACACGTCCCTAGAAACCTAAGATCCCATCCTCACTTATGGTCCATCCAAGAATATGGTCCTCTCCTGACACACTTTCTCGTAGGACTAGGCCCTTAGAATCTGATAGTTGCCTCTTTCGTACTCGATCATGAAGGGTAGAGGTAACAACTACAGAAGAAAGAAAGGATTGCCCCTGTCTGTCGTGCACCTCTAAATGAATCTCCAAGAATAGGTCCATCATCTACCACTCACTACTGGACTCTTGAACTGCCTATATCTGAGTCCTCCTGCTCAATACATCAGCCAATGCGTTGCCTTTCCCAAGCATGTAGGCAAGCTCAAAGTCAAAAGACTGAAGGTACTCAACCGACCTTTGCTATCTCAAATTCAAATCACAGTAAGTGAAGATATACATGAGACTCTTTTGGTCAGTGAAAACCACAAAATGATCTCCCAGAAGGTAATTTATCCAACAATGTAAGGCATGAACAACAGCTGCCAACTCCAGATCGTGCGTCAGGTAATTCCTCTCATGTGGCCTCAACTACCGAGATCCGTATGCAACGACTCAATCTCCCTGCATAAGCACAGCTCCCAGACCAATACCTAAAGCATCATAATATATAGTTTAGCTCTTTCCAGGATCTAGAAATACTAGTATTGGTGTAGAAGTAAGCCTCTCTTTCAGCTCTTGAAAGGATGACTCACAAGAATCTGACCATAAGAACTTTTTACCTTTCTTAGTGAAACTCGTCAGCAGTGCTGCTAGGAATGAAAAGTCTTGTATAAAACGTCTGTAGTATCTAGCTATCCCTAGAAAGCTCCGCACCTGAAAGATGTATTTTGGCTACTCCCAGGAAACTACTGCTCTCACTTTCTATGGGTCTACTAACACTCCTGTCTCTGAGATAACATGACCCAATAAGTGAATCTGATCCATCCAAAAGTGACATTTTGAGAGCTTAGCATATAACTGATGCTCTCTCAGTGTACTCAAATTGATCTAAATATGGGTATCATGGTCGTGTCGAGTGTGAGAGTACACCTAGATATCATCTATAAAGACCACAACGAAGGAATAAAATTATGGATGGAACACTCAGTTCATCAGTTCCATTGAAAACTGCTGGCGCGTTTGTGAGACTCAAAGGCATAACCATATACTCGTATAGACCATACCTGCTCCGGAAGGCTTTAAGAGGTATATCTGATGGTCTAACAAGAAACTGATGGTAACTGGACCTCAAGTCAATCTTTGATAACACCTGGGATCCACGAAGCCGATCAAAGAGATCATCAATCCTCAGCAAGGAATACTGGTTCTTGACCATCAACTAGTTTAGCTTTCGATAATCCACACAAAGCCGGAGAGTACCATCTACCTTATTCTCTAATTGGACAGGTGAACCCCATGGAGAAGTGTTGGGTCAAATGAAACCCTCTTCCTGAAACTCCATCAACTGCTTCTTAAGATCCTATAACTTTGGTGTAGCCATTCTATAAGGAGTAATGGACACCGGTGCTGCTCCTGACACAAGATCAATAGAAAAGTCCACCTCTCACTTTGGAGGATATCCTGAAAAGTCCTCTGGAAAGACATCTTTGAAACGATCCACCACTGGAGGAAAGTATAACTATGAAGTCCTATGATTATCCAGATATAGACTAGCAATACGGGCTATAAATCCTCCCAACCCATAATGCTCTGGACCCGCTCTGCTTGCCTGGACATCCCAATCACCTTTATGAAGAAAGGATACACCCTCTAGTAATGTGAAACTCACCCTGCGAAGATAACAGTCGATGACTGCCAGGAAAGAAACTAACCAGTCCATTCCATGAATGACGTCATAGTCTATCATCTCTAGGGTATAGAGGTCCCATTAGAAGTGACACCCACCAACCTCTAGAGGGAACTCCCTTCACTGACAAACACTAGCCATTCTATTCCCCAACGGAGTGTCTAATGTCAAGATATCGGCATAGGAAAAGATACCGAGCCTGAGGCTCTCCACAACAACAAAAAATATAAAGCTATGGGAAACCCCTGTATCGAAAAGAGTTGAAGATAAAATTGATGAAACTAGGATCGTACCTCGAACTGTAGAAGTTCTGGGATCCTGTTCATGCTGGGTCTGCTCCACTACAAAGGTCTGACCTACTACACAACCCTGTGACCATGCCTAACCACTCTGAGATGATCCACTCTGTTGTCGCTAAAAGATTGTCGACTAACTACCACGACCAAAACCTCCACCTCAGCCTGAACGGCCTAAAGAAATTCAGTTCCCTGATTATTGAGAAACTGGTGGTGCTGCTCCGGAATGCTGGGTCATAGAAGAACTCCTGTCACCAGCCGTTGGTGAGAAGATCTGATAGAATCACTGAAGATGACCCATATTGATGGAATATCAACACTCCACTGGGTCTTTATGGCACTATGACCTCATATGTCCAACCCTTACACACAGGTAGCATACCACCTGTCTACCTGAAGGTGTCTCTCTCCTCCTTGGATCACCGTGGAAAGAATCTCTGCGGTGCTTCCTACTACTAGTAGGAGGGATTCTAACTCCAGATGTCGAGCCTCCCTAGCTCAAAACTCTAGAATCCATCAAATTTTGCTCCATGATCATTTCCTGGTTGATGATATAAGTGCTATAAGTCAACCTGAAGATGTTCACCTGTGATTAGATGTCGTGCCTCAGACCATCCTTGAACATCCTTACCATGAACAACTGATCACATTCTGAAATAGGGGTGAAGCACTGCAGCTCGGTTAAGTGGGAGGAATACTCCATAACAGAAAGAGTACCCAGCTCCAGACATATAAAATCTCGGGCTTGATCGGATCTCAAGGTCTCTAGATAGAAGTAGTCATAGAAGATGAGTTGAAACTCCCCCCATACCATAACCTGCTGGGGTCCCGCCTGTGAGATCACATCCCACCACCTCTTGATGGATTCCTGAAGCATATAGGTAGAAATATTGACCCTCCTCTCTGGAGGTGTCTCTCGATGCACAAATATCATCAGCATGGATTATAGCCATGAATCCGCAACCTGGGGTCCTCCATCCCCTGAGAAAGTGAGAGGATGCTGCTATTGGAAAACCCGCATCAAATCAGCCATCGACGAGACAGGAGGAGGTGCCCCTGAATGGTCTGCATCATCCTCATAAATCTTTCCCTGAACTATGCATAAGAACCGGTATGAGGTATAACTACAGGTTCCATGACCGACACAATATGAGGATCTGCGGTAAGTCCCTGATCGGCCATGTCCGGTGTCTGATCACCTGCTGGAAAATGGCGTACAACCGGAGGACTTCTCGGTGGCATGACTCTGCAAGGTCAAGTACACACCTTAGATCAAGATCATTAAGGACTGAAAACTAGATGCATAAGTATGGAATAAGAGAAATAAATCATTCACGTTTTACAAAAACTGACTACACGACATGTACAATTCCTACACGGCGTGTTCCATTAATTCATTTACATGGGTGTGTACTCCGGCCCAAACTGGTCGTATAACACCAGAAACACACAATGTGTTATATTAACACACAACATGTACTTGAAATCCTCTTCCCCTGCCCGAGTCCTTCTATACGTTTAAGCCACACGGCTCTCCTAAGACAAGACTACACGGCGTGTACTAGACAAGCTTTACCAGGCCTGTGATGTTAGTGACACGACCAGACACACGGCTCACACAACATGACATGTTACAAAAGGACACAGTGTGTTTGTGAAGAGATAACACTGACCCGTGTTTTTCGTAACATGGCTAGGTACCTGGGTCAGACTACACGATAGGCTCAACATGGACACACCGTGTATAGCTTAAGGTCATATCTGTCCGTGTTGTTGGTTACATAGTAGATAGCATGTCGACACCACACGGTGCACACAAATTTTACACGGCATGTTACCACAATATTTTTCATATCCCATGTCTCTACCCACATGACCTATGACACAGTTAGAGACTACACGGCGTGTACATAAAGTACATGGTGTGTGCTTAAGAAAAACAGTTTCTTCCTGAACAGAAGAACACATCGCGTGTAATTAACACTACACGGCGTGTATTCTGGGTTTTTCCGGACAATAAGACTTAGAAACTACTCCAGATCCCAAAAATACTAAAACGAACACTGAATGTGCCAAATTCTGATCCGTGAGGGCCCATACTCCCCGAGAATCAAATTTTGGCATCTTCTACTTGCTAGAACAAAGGAAACAAGGAAATGATAAACCAAATTCTGATCCATGAGGGACCATAACACCTCAATAACCAAAGTATATCATTCATTCAATAAAACCTTACACAAAAAAATACCTTATCAAAACAGCAGGTATTCTTATCAAGGTATCTATCACAACAACATGCATATTCTACTCAACGTCTATCACAACAACATGAAATCGCTAATTCATCCTAGATGACACGGAAAGAATGCATGACATGTGATTTCAAGAAAGTGACTATATGATGCCTGAGATGACATACCCTTATCTCATCGGGATGCAATAGAAAATAGAACCTCAATAATGTCAATAGTAATAACACAAAACATGTGAGTCACGCAACGATGAAAATCAGATCAACCGTAACTTGAAAAACTATAATAAATTGCAATAAATGAGGTAGATTTCATTTCCCCCTTACACGGGTAAGCTACTCCAAGGCACATCTTATTACCATGTACCTATTCCTTCCTATCCCTAGCTAAAGGATCCAAATAGTAAATCAAGAGAAAAGTATTCCTCTGATACCAATTTGTAAGGACCTTTTCCGGAAGCCACCCAGAGGTGCCCATACCCAGATGGTCACATGGCCTCAAGAGCATTTCCAAGAATTCCAGAGGCTACTGAATAGTAGAGAGGGCCTTGGGTGTGATAGTTGGGAAACTATTCCCTCATTGGTAGAGTACACAACGGAAGTAAACAGATATACTATAGCGGAAGCAGTAATAATACCAAACAACAAAATAGAGGAAGACTGATAAAGAAACAACTAGAACACACACACACACACACACACATATATATAAATGGTGCATAATACATATATGTCTAGGAAAGTATCAAAACAAGTCACAATGCTGAATAAAATGCTAAACCAAAGTACAAAAGGAAAACAGATAAGCAACTCCTCAGCATCGCAAGCCTCAGCTTGGTCCCATGCTCTCCAGCTCCAGTGCAATCAAGTACCTGAGGTAGAAGGGAGCTCGTCCATGTCTATACCTGCAACAATATAATTTGTTTGGACCCAAAATAATGGCCCAAATAGGGTGTGAGATGAATCCCAGTAGGCAACCACCATAAGATCCGTGCCTAACAGTCAGTGAGTACAAGGCATGTAAAAGTAAATTAAATAATAAACAGGAAGGTGCTCAACAAAAAACAATCCACAATATCAATATTAAGAAAAAACTAAATAAGCAGATAAAATCAACAGGTAACCCTCAAGGAAGAACAATAAGTCTAACCCCTCTGGTCCTACTTAACAAGTACAAGAATCCCTTTGGGAAGCACACAAAGTCTCACTCCCCTGGTTGAAATAAAGTATAGATTCTCTGAAGAAGTAATCACCGTCAATTCCCCCTATAGTCTCGTATCAGTACTAAAGGTGCTCTAGGGAAGCACTTACGTCAGATTACCTCAGTGGACCACGTCGAGGAACTACAGACTCTCTGAGGAAGCACTCAACGTGAATTCCTCCTGTGGTCTCACATCATAGTATTATAAAATACACTATAGAGAATCCCTTATGTCCATTCTCCCTATGGTCTACCACACTAGGTTCTCACAGCCCTGTGTAAATCAACAAGTATAGAATCGCGTATCAGCCAAAGTAAAACTCAAGAACTACTAGGATAGAATTATATAACATATCAGCATGTCATAACAACAGTCACACTATCCTACAATACTAGGCATGGGAAAGTAAACAATATCCTAACATGAAACTAGACCGAAAGGTCAAAATAGAAAAAACATGCATGGGAAACACATCCAAAGCACAAAAATTCACCCTATTCACAATCAAATATTATATTCTCAAGCATACAAGAATAGAAGGAAAACAATAGGGATAAAACGGTAAACGAACAATACCCCGTTCATGGGTATTGGGAAAATTTGCACATAAAACTCAAAGACTTTCAACAAAATGGCACAAATCACCTACCGCGGTGTTCGGAGATCAATATACTTGAACCACGAGGCTTGAATCTCATTAGAACATTGTAGATCTACGAAAACTTATAAAACGTTCAACCCACGATAACACACGAAAGAGTAGAAATCAAGTGATAGTGCTTTAGGAGAATAGAGGACTCACCGATGCGATTACAATGCAACCGTCGGTGTTTGATTCAGAGAACGGACGCTCCGTTGGGTGCTCGTCAAAGATCTGCGGCTGCTCTACACTCTTAGATGAACTAGGTTGAGAAGAATACAGTTCTGTCTATCAGACGCAACCCCAGTGCGTTTAATGAAAAAAACAAAATACACGACATTCACTTTTGAAGTACAAAGTGTGTACTCGCCATTTTTGGACTCCGCTTTAGGCGGCCTCGAGGTCATCACACATGGTCATGTGCAAGGCCACTACACGGCTACCTGCTGTAACCGAGTATATGTCGTGTAGTCATAAATTACACGACATGTACTTAAAAAATTTCCAAAAACTCTTCTTTCCTAAAAAACTCCAAGAAAAAAGAAAAACATACCTGAAAAGAATATCCAGGTTCTTACAAAAACTAAACTCCCATCTAGTTTCCATCACGAAATCGGTTACCCACCCTTAAGTTTATTCCTCCTAGAAACACATTCAGAATTATACATCTGTGTCTCTTTAACCATATTCACCAATCGAGGATCGAAAAAAACTAGATGTAAAACCACAAATTCACCTCGATCTTCACATTTCAAGTTTATGTTGGCTAGGACCAACATTAACTGCCATTGATCTAAAGCTTCTTTTTCTAATTGGGAATATGAAATTATTCTTAATATATGTACCACAGAATTTACCTTACTCGATGTATACATAAAGTCAAAGGAAAAAAAATTTAGATACTCCATCCATATTATTTGGCTCAAGTTCAAATCCCTTTATGAGAAAATATGTTTCAAACTCTTATGATCTATAAACACTATAAATTTCTCACCAAAGAGGAAGTTACACTATGTATTCAAAGTATGGACTATAATAGCTAACTAAAAATCATGTGTTGTGTAGTTTTTCTCATGAAACCATAAGAATTGTGAGACATATGAAACAACATGATCTCCTTTCATGAGAAAAAATCCCAAACTAGATTACAAAGCATCACAATACACCATGTAACCTTATCATGTTTTTACAAAAATCAGGATTGGTACTGATGTAAGGAAAACCTTTATCTCGTGAAAATATTTCTCACATTAATCATTCCATTGGAGTAGAAAATTTTCCTATATCAAAGCTTTCATTTGTGAAGCTAGTCATGAAAAATAATGAAAAAAACATCGGTAATAACTAGATAGAACAAGGAAAATACCTATCTCAAGGACATTGTTTTGTAGTTTCAAAGAGATAACAACTTATATCATTTCTAAATCCATGAAAATACCTCATTCAGATATTACATGGCTAATGAAATGTACCTATTATATCTAAATATCATACATTGATAATTTGTAATACATAAAATGATCTTTCAAGATTACCAACATTGTTTTTTAGTGTTTCTCATGATCTAACTTTGTCCATGAATGCACCAATATGTTATCCAAAAAAACCACCACAAAATAAACTAGATACCTTTGAAATATTTGATTTATCAATTCCATAATTACAAATTATGGATTCATAATACCAAAAATAAATACACACATACTCGTAATGACCATATATACTCTTTAATGTTGTCTTTGTAATATGCTATTTTCAAACCTGAAATTGGTGATATCCTGATCACAAGTCAAATTTGGTGAACCACTGACCTCACCTCAATTTTTTAAATAAACCATAAATGTATAGAAGTGGGTACTGAATCTTTATTTTTACTTAGTTAAGATTATGATTATTCTCACACAATCGAAGAGTTCCATCAAAATTTTTTACAAACAAGAAAGATACTTCCCAATGAGATAGTCTAGTCCAGATGAACCCTTTGATTTCTAGTTCTTCCAATAAAACATTCAATTCCCTTAACTTTGTTAGTTCTATGCATTAAGATGGAAGGAAAATAGGACTGATCCTTGGAAATAGTTCAATCGTAAACTCCACTTCTCTTGTGGGTGGAAACCCTAAGAAATTTTAGAGATTACATCTTAAAACTGATCAATAACCATTGAAAAAATGATATTATCAATGTCTCACATCTATTCTAAATTCAAAAATTCTAATTGGTATGAGATCGTTCCAACTGCTAGTTCCAAAAATCACGTTTCACTTTCTTTTACATTCTGGTATCCTCTAAAGAGATACTTGATGCCATCATTAGTTGTAAAACTGAACCTTTGGGTATAACAGTCAATATGATCCATAACATTGAAAACCAATTGATACCTTGGGTTATGTTAATGAAATCCATATAAATAATAGAGAAATACCATATCCACTTAGCTCCATCAATAGTTATTGAACATGTTTTAGATAGAATGTCTTGACATTCGCTTTGACCAATAGGAGTTTGATGTTTTAAAATAGAAATCATCATCTCAACAATTAAACTCAGCATATCCAAAAAACGAGAATCAATAAATTAATTGGGATGCACCCATATAAAAAATCATTAATAAGGTTAGAATTAAAAATAATTTCACCTCACATCATTGATGGTCAAGATTAACCATCCACGATAATCTGTTTAGCTGCATATAACTACTTACTTCCTGAATGTTGTTCTTTATTGCCTTATTTGGAATGCCCTTGTTGATGAGTCACAATATTCATGGAATTACCATGGCTAGTTTAGTTCTATCTAGTAGAGATATTCTTTTTCCCTCATCCCATCGAAGTATATGATGCATGTGAAATATGAGTGTTTTACAAAACACATGACCATGGAGAAATATGAAAATAGTGATGAAGATTACATATTTTTTTGTAATTGAGGCATTCTATCGGTGGTGTTGTACACTCTTAACTTTATGAGGTTGAATGAACCTCATTTAAAAATCCATTTTTTCTCTTCGGTCTTGGCGGAAGATTCACCGATCCATCCATCTGATTATAAGTCATTACACTACCTTAGAAAATATGTGTCCCTCTTCCTCTAATTCCAATCAATAGAGTTACCACCATTTCCTATAGGTATCAACATTCTCCCTCCTCCCTTAACTAATGAGATGCCCCTTTCTTCCATAACCTCTCTATTGACCATCAATGTATAATCCTTTATATAGAGCTCACCAATCTTTGAGTGAATCTTCTACCTCAGTCCCAATTCAAAAATTTATGCCTTCAAGGTCATACTAGAAGGAAATTAATGTGAAAAGGACTAAATTCATGAATTTATCTCCATATTTTTTCATTCAAATATTTTGTTGCTTTCATATGAAAAAGCATATCGTTCTTACAATCCTGAACATGCAAGGATAGAACTGTTTGTTGGAAAATTATTAATAATATCCCATGTGATGTTTTGGTCCAATTTAGCCTAAAATTATAAATCCCACCATTAGTGTGAAAGATCTTCCAGAATATAAATTTCCAACTTGAATTTCATCTCTGCTAGTTTTCCTAGGAAATTGAAGATTCAATTCTTCCAATTCAGCCACACCTCTACTTCTATGGTTCTAAATGACCACGAAATATGGGAAGATTATTCTTCTAGAACTGAACAGATTTTCCACTTTCCATGGTTCATCCTTTCAGTTCCCTCTATCCATTTATTCAAATGTTTGGAAAATACTTTGAACCAAGTGTTGGTTCACTTGTGGCTTCGGTGCAACCACATTCTCAATTACTTCCTCCAGTTTGTTTCTACAATTCCTATTGAGTTCCATTTTCTATAAACCCAACAAAAGCCATATGTCTCACTCTCTAACAAAAAAAGGATTAATAAATTAAAATTCTACCACATCATATATCAGAAAATTTCTTTAAAAATTTAAAATTTTACCACACTTTTAAAAATCAACCCATTTTCAAAATGCTTATCTCATCGCCTGTTCAAAATCTCACATTTGAAAAAAACATCAACGCTTTTTAAAAACTTAAATATTTTACACCGAATCATATATCATTACTCAAAATGAAATATTCAATCCTATTTAGAAGTCATTTATAAAATGCATGTTATGCTCTTATTAGTGGCTAAACCCATGAAAATGAGATCACAACTCCTATAAGTGTGTCCAAATCACTTGTGTACCCAACTCCTGGGTAACATGAAGCTCAGAATAAAATGGTTAGATATGACTTTTTATTCAATATATTTTGGTTCATGAAAATACAAATCCATTCTACCATCCAAACTCAAGGATTATCTAGAATTATTGTCAGCTACAAGACTGAAAATCTAATACCATTTTTCCTAAAAAATATCAGGACCTACCAAGACTAATTTCACTTTCAAGTCAAGGATTGAACAACATGATACCACTTGTAACATCCCTCCCCAAATAATTATATTGATTAAAGGTGGAATTTCTACTTATAATTAGTCTATATCCCCAATATGTGAAAGGATGTCAATAAATTCGATGTGCTTTAATACAATTGGGGTGGAAATTTTCCATTTGAAAATAAATCAACCCAACCAAACACATAAAAACTAAAAAACCACTAAATGATGCATGATAAAAATTAAAACAAATCAAAGGGTAAATACTAAAAATCAAACCCAACTATAAATAGAGTACCTACGTGAATGAATACTAACATCAAAGACCATAGTAGAAGAAAAAACCATAAAAACTTAGAGACTCTAAAGACACCAACATAATGACTCACAACATTTTCCAAGCTCAAATTCCAATTCCATGACCATGTATCACAAATAAGCACTAAAGAAGTGAGATTATTTACCTTTAATTTTATCCCAATATACAATATATGATGAATCAACAACCTTAAAAATTAGGGGCGAGTAATGAAACACAGTAGGTTTTCCCCCAATGAATTCCCAAATCATGTCACTAAAATAAAACATGGTAGTTCATTTATGTTAAAATATTAATATAAAACACTTTTAAATAGTTTCTATCAAAGCCAAGAAAATTAGAAACCAATTTTTTATCCACACTAAATCAATTTAAAATTAAAAAAATAGTCAATGCATTAAACCATTTCACATTACTTTTTTATACCCATTCTATGATAAAAAACACACCCAAACATGAATTCTTCACTGAAAGTTACATACTCAAGAGTGGTTTCTATTCCATCCACTAAGTCATCACTAAATGACAAAACTACTGATATACCAATGAAACAATCCCCTTATCCAGGGGGACATCCCTTTGTACCCCAATGGTACATGCCCCTTATTCAGGGCCATGTTGAAAATATGAACTCACCCAAACCAATGTCTACCAAAACCATTTTAAATTACCCATTCCAAGAAAATTAAATAAAAATATTCTTTTTTTAAGTCCTTTTAAAAACAAATCTATAAATCCAACAAATCCATATTTTAAAATCAAAATTTTAAAAATCAGTATAACAAAGAACATTACACATCCAATTTCCACAAATCCACAAATGAACAAACAATAACTAAAGAAGGTTTATACCATGATTTTCACACAAATTTCCCAACCAAATTCAATAAAATTAATCTATTTGAAACTAATACATCATTTTCTAATAATATTAGTTGAAGGAGAATACACCTACCTTGATAATTATGGAGAAAATGAAGAATTACATGAAAACATCAATAAATCTAGGTTGAATCTCCAAAAACCAATTTTAGATAACTTTCCATAACATCATCATAGCCATATCTCATCATTATTGGAATAAACCATTGTCGATCTATCCCAATAAAACTAGATCTAGGGTTTTTAGAGAGGGAAGGAAAGTAGATCTAAAAAAACTACAAGAAATGAATACATACCAAGGTCATTGGGATTCAACACACCCAGAATTGCCTTCATATTTCTTCCAGTTCGATGGGGAGAGACTCTAAAACCTTTGGTAGAAAGAAATAAAGACTTAGGTATAAAAATAGTGAAAAAAGATAGGTTTATAGGTGGAAAAAGTGAAATCCAATTTTTTAGTATCTCACTTTTAAACTGTGCATGGTTAGTTGCATGGTTAGGAAAACCATGCACTAATCAAATACAATCCTATAACTCTACAATAATATCACAAAGTTGGACTTAAAAATTATAAAAACCATGAGATAACAAAAAAAATTCATATTTTACACTTTTATCGATTTCTCCGGGGTGGCTACACGGTCTGGAAAAACCGTGTTCCTAACTGTGTACCTTTATAGAGGCCCCTATTTCACCAGGCATAGTTTTCTGTAGGAGTTTCAGGGTTGCCACTAACCATTCTCAAACCAAAAACATTTAGAAAATCCCTAAAAACCATCCAAAACTATTCCAAACCCTCCCAAACTTTATCCAAACACTTTACATACTTAAAAATAATAAAGAAAGGGTTACTTAATTGAAACTAGGTGTGCTGTAGCTAAGTACCTAAAAATTTCACATATAAAAAACCATCAATAAAAAATAAAAATTTCTCTAAATTATTTATGATTTTGGAATATGAGGAAATTTAAATAACCATTGGTAAAAAATATTGAAGTGATTTAAACCATCGCTAGAAGTGAGAAAAAAACAACCACTAAAATAATTTTTCTGTAGTGGAATCCTATCCACCACACAAAAATTCCACACTTAAACAATCTCAACTCAATAAAAAGTACACAAGAAAAAAATAATAATTAAAGGAAAGGTAATATGAAATCGAATGATTCAAAACAATTTCATACTCCAAGATAAAGAATTACTACATTCTATATAATAATGGAAGAGAAATAGTAAAACTTTGTATTACATTATAAATAACCCCTCCCCAACCCTTTTATAGTGAGTCTCAACTAGTTGATTAGGTTCCACCTTCTTCCAAACATCTTAGATATTCCGTCATTAATCACAACAACTGCAGATTTAATATAGATTTTACTGCCTCAAACATTTTTTTTTCTGGTGAAAAGTGTAAGATAATATCACATAACCCCTAAAATAATCTTATGTGACACTTTTAAAATTCTAAGAAGACCACATGAAAGTGATTTAGAGGTATTATTATTTGAAATATAGCGTTTTCACTTTCATCATCTGGACATGGTCTCTTTCTATAGGGCTCATGGAACATGAACAACTTGACAAGTCTACCTCCATTGATATTTTACAACCACATTCCTCCCATGAGATCTAGAAAGCATGTTCTAGAATCACTCCTTCTATAAATAAGGAAATATTATCATGAAATAAATCTTAACATATACTAAAAATAGCTTACTTAAATAATACTTTTAAGGATTCATTGAAACAACCAATTCTATGTAAAAAAACCCAGTATCCTGTGAAAAAAATAGTTAGTGTCTCCATTCCCACCTTTTGGTCACCCAAGTCCCACAAAAGAATAATAATTCCTCAAAATTTCCCGAAATAATACCATGGTTAGAATGATAGTTTGATTCTTACATTTTTTGATCTTCCATAGTTCTAACACTCCATCATTCAGTATCTTTTAGAGGAAATGATACTTGAGATAAATGTGCTTTGTATGTGAATGAAGAACCATATTATTGACCAGATAAATCACACTATTACTATTTTCCCTGCTAGGTTAAATACCATGGGACAAGGGAGGGTGGATATGGGTATTAATGATTAAAAAAACCACCCATTTTTTTATATATTCTTGAACAAAAATATATCCTCTCTTTTTCGTATGACAATATATGTATGCAGAAATAAAAGAATTCAAGTGATAGAATAATTTTTAATCATTCACCATAACCAGGAGTGTCTAAGGATTATACAGAGGCTATATTCCAATGTACTATATTAAACTATATTTCACTGAAATTACAAGGTTTGGAGTGGACTCACTACCACCCTTGTTGAAAACCAATCACACTTTTAAATCTCACTGCTCTATTTTTTTATGTGAATTCACTACTCTTCTAGAAGATTTATCTATTATTCCAAATCATTTCAACAACACCCTATGATCTTATGGTATTTCTCTTTTAAAATTTAGTTTCTTCGATTGTTAATGCTTCACACAACATTGAGTTTAAAACCGTAATATACTAAAATATGATAGTTGGAATAGTAATGTGACCATTAAGAATTGTAATTCAACAAATAGACTGTTAAAATTACCTATGAAAGTATAAATAAAATTTAGTAATCTTATTAATTGTAATATGATATAATTATAACAAATTATAAGTAAAAAATTTTGTATTAATTAATAATTAAGTGTTGATATTTTTTTATAAACATAAATATTTATTTTCAATATTATAATTAAAAGAATAATGTCACGACCCGTCCTCGGGGCCCGTGCCGTGACTACCCCAAGCCCGCCTTCCATAGGCCAGGGGCTGACGACTAGCACCAAAGGCGTAAATCCCGATAACAGGGAAGGCATTGCCTTTATAAGTAACAACCACCACAGAGTCAGCAAGCAGAAAGTAACTACAAGTGCAGGAAAGTAAAGGGGGCCGGAAATACAAGCCCAACTGTAAAGTACAACTCGAAAGGGAAAAACAGCAGCTGGAAGAACGAAGCGGCTCCTGGGTCGTCCGCCTCGATTCCTACCTGAAGGGTAGGTACAGATAGCTCCTCTACTCCACAGGTCCTGTCGTCTACTCCGGGTACATCCGCCCAGTGGTCCACCTCCGGGTACCGACCTGCTCCGCAAGTCTCAACTGCGATCTGCGCTGTCCGTCGTCTGCAACCAACACAACGAAGTGCGGGCATAGCCCGTGCAGGGGTGAGTATAAGCTACTCAGTAGGGACCCCGAGACCCTTAAGGTCTCACTAAACCCAACATGGATATCCACAAAGTAAAGGCAGCAATCACGAAGTAACATCAGACTCTACTTAGGTATACGCCCATACATATACCTAAGTCATCAAGTAACCCATCCAATCTCAAGGATACACAAAAATCATGAACTCAACGGATAACCATCCCCAGGTATATGCCCATACATATACCTAAGTTATCAAGCGACCCATCTCAATCATGAGGAAACGCAAAGATTCATTGACTCAGCTCAAACCAGGATTTTCATTAACGAAACCGTAACTGCTGAAGAGCTCCGTCTCTAGAGTGTACAGTGGTCCTGTCACGACTCCGAGGCCGCCGCTCACTAACCTAGGACTGCTGAGGTACTCCTCCTGTCGAGTACTGCGGGTTTGCGGCCAACTACCGGGCGCTCCGTCCGCTGAGGGTCTGTCGCCAAAAACCGGGCGCTACCCAGATAGCCTGCTGAGGTACTCCTCCTGTCGAGTACCGCGGGTCTGCTGCCAACTACCAGGCGCTCCGTCCGCCGTGGGTCTGCCGCCAAATACCGGGCGCTCCGTCCACTGGGCTAGTCGACTCACTCCAAGTCGAGTCGGTCAAGCAGTCGTCAGGTCTCAGCCGGCTACACGGTCTCCGTACTCTGCACGCTCGTCTCCACCGTCGCGGGTCTGTCGCTACAACCAAGCGCACACACTCCGTAGAGTATCGCGGGTCCGCCGCTACAACCAAGCTCTCCACCGCCAAGGGTCTGCTGCTGCATCCAAGCGCACCACCACTGTCAAGTACCACGGGTCCGCTCCACGAGCTACTGGTCGATACTCCAAGTATCACAAGGTCCCGCGAAGAAGTGTCTCAAAGGTCCGTCTCGGCACAGGGGTCTCAACGCAACAGACGGCGCGTCGACCGGACGCCCGGTCTGTGAGTTATTAGCCTTCTCGTCCCAGGGGCCCGGTTGGTTTCGTGAGTGAAACCAATCCCGGCCGTATCTCAACTGCACCCCGAACTCCCATAGGGTATACTCAAAGGGACCGTTACTCAACGTAACCACCAACGCCGCTGACGGCTCGTCAAGCGGACGTCCTGTCTGAAAGATATCAGCTTTTCCGTTCCAGGGGCCCGGTTGGATTTCGGGAACAATCCAACCCGGCCATACTCCGACTGCATCCAAAACTCGGGCGGAGTATGTCAAAAGTTCCGTCTCATCAAGAGGAAGTCAACGAAACAGACGGCGCGTCAATCGGACGCCCGGTCTGTGAGTTATTGACATTTTTGTCTCCGGGGCCCGGTTGGTTTTTAAGGAAAAACCAACCCGACCGTACTCCACCTGCGTCCAAACCTCGGGCGGAGTATGCCAAAAGATCCGTTTCACTAAGAGGAACGCAACGCGACTGACGGCGCGTCAATCGGACGTTCGTAGCTCAAGATATGAGCGTTTCCGCTCCGAAGGCCCGGTTGGTTTCGTGAACGAACCAACCCGGCCGAACTCAAAGTAAACCGAAACCTTGAGTGCGATATACCGAAACGACCGTCTCGATCCAAGGATCGCGTTACCGCAGACGGTTCGTCATTCGGAGGTCCGAGGCTCAAGTTATGAGCCAAAAACCAAATCAGGTTCGAAACGGGGGGGGGTCCGGGTCCGGGCCGACCCGGCCCGACCCCCCCCCCTGGGCGGCGCGGGGGCCGGCGGCGGCGGACGGCGGCGGCGCGGGGGCCGGCGGCGGCGCGCGGCGGCGCGCGGCGGCGCGCGGTGGCGGCGCGGCGGAGGCGGCGGGCCGCGCTGGCGGCGGCGGCGGTCCGCGCTGGCGACGGCGGGCGCCGCACGGGGTGGTCACGCGGGGGGCTTGATTGCCCCCGCTGATTGAACAGGGCGGCACGGCTTTGAGCCGTGCCTTTGCCAAAAAAACGGCCCCCCCACAAATGGGGGCCGGCTGGAACGAACCGGGGGGCTTTGCCCCCCCCTCCTTTAATTGAACCGCCCCCCTCATTAAGAGGGGGGTTTGAAGATCCGGCCGGGGGTTTAATCCCCCGGTTTTATGACATACGGCCAGCCCGCTGGCCGGCCGGTTTTTACCAATGGGACCGGAATTTCCGGTCCCGCCCTCGACTTCCGACGCCGGCGGCCCGGCCGCCGGTCTTTCCTTCCGCCGCGGCCCGGAACCGGCCGCGGTCTCCTCGTCCCGCCGCGGCCCGGAACCGGCCGCGGTCTTCGTCGTCCGGCGCGGTGCGACGGCACCGCGCCCCTTTCGTCGTGCCATGAATCCTTCCAACGCGGCGCGACGGCGTCGCGTTCTTGAAGACTCTCCTCGGCGAAGCGCGACGGCGTTGCGTAAAATTAAACGCACAATCATCCGCGTGGTGCGACGGCACCACGCCACTTGCTTCCACCCGCAAGAACAACAAGAACGTTGGAGGGGGGGTTCGGCCGTGTTCGTGCGGTCCGGCCCCCCTCGCGTTAATAATAATAACGCAACTAAAGAAAAATCACGTCACACGTTAATCTTGCTAAAAGCACGATCAAGAATGAAATGAGGAATCCAAAAGAAAATCGACAACCCCTACCTCGGTTTTAAGATTCGAAGAATCGTCTACGATCCGCGGAAGACGGCGTCGCGGAAGTCGGGCGTCGCGGTCGTCGTTCGTCAAATCCGTTGACGAAGTGCTATGCCCGAAGAGACACGACGATGGCGGATCTTCGTCGGAACTTGAGCGTTCTACGTCAAGTCTTGAGGAAAGTCAAATAAAAAGGAAACAACGAACTCAAGAACCCTTACCTCGATAGTCGCACGTTGACGGAGTCGTGGAATATCAGTGTCGATTCCTTTGACGTCGGAGGAAGAGTCGTTGTCGATGGCGTTCGTCGCGGAAAACCGTCGCGGAAAAGATGATGCGGAAAAAGAATGTCACGTCGTGGATGGATCGTGTTCTTCGGCGGAGAAGTTCTTCGTTGAAGAACGACGTTCTTCGCGTTCTTCGTTCTTCGAAGGTTCTTCGTCAAGGTTGAAGAAGAAGAAGAAAATCTCCCAAAAGCTCTCAAGCGCATAATAACCAGAGGTTAAGCGTTGGTCTTATTTTATTAATACGCCAACGAATTTGAAAAAAAAGATTAAGAAACGATCCATCAATTCGTTGAATTAATTCAACGAAAGAAACGACCCATTTAATTCACGAAAGAAACAGCCCATTTAATTCACGAAATAAACCGCCCAATTAAATGGTCTGTTAAGAATTTAGAAAACGCGTCGGTTGACTTTCATTAAGACGGGTTTTCACGGATGCGTTTCTTAACGGAAAGAAACAGCGGGGCTCGGGCGGGCCCCACCTCACAAATATCCTACCAAGGGGTAGGATATTTCTGGATAGCATCCTATCCAGTTCAACTCAGTTCAAGCCGCCTTTAAGTGGCTTCAAGTGGCTTCCAAGTGGCTTAAGCGAAATAAAATAAAGTTGTCGCAAAATTATTTTATTTC
Organism: Viscum album; assembly: GCA_963277665.1. Classification (NCBI taxonomy): domain Eukaryota; kingdom Viridiplantae; phylum Streptophyta; class Magnoliopsida; order Santalales; family Viscaceae; genus Viscum; species Viscum album. The sequence goes on from OY728136.1 coordinate 140,347,262, forward strand.
TTAACCTTAAGCCCGAAAATTAAAAACCACACCCGAGCAAACGCAACTCCGGAAGAGGCGTTTCTAAGCGAATACCGGTGCTGCGATTTCATCGGTGCCCTCAGAATTCGATTCCGGGCACCGGTTCAAAAGTTAGAAAAACCCGCTCGTCCGTTCACTGAACGTACCCGAGCCAAAACTTCGGAAAATGATTCCGGGCACACCGGGCCTCGGAATCAGGTGCCGTCAGAAACTGCGTTCTTGTAAAATTCCAAAGAAAATTAAGAAAAAAATTTCCTTGAAATTTACGGGTCTTTACATTACTCCCACCACATGGCTTTACGTCCCCGTAAAGCTTCACCACAAACTTAGGGAAACAAAGCGGTACTGAGCACGCATCTGAGCCTTCCGCTCCCATGTGCTCACCTGGAGGTTCCCGCGCTGCCAAAGAAAGTGCACAAGAGGAATCGACCATCCTCCTAGGATCCGCTCCTGTCGATCCTCGATCCCCACAGGAACCTCCGTATAAGACACTCATCGCCACCGTCTAGCTCCTCATGGTCGATGATATGCGAAGGGGGTCGAGCACGTATCTCCTCAGCTGGGATACGTGGAAGACGTCGTGCACCCGGTGAAACTGAGGTGGTAGAGTCAGGCGATAAGCCACCTCGCCAACCTTGCTGAGGACCTGGAAGGGTCTGATGAAGCGCGGAGATATTTTGCCGCCTCGGCCAAATCTCCGAATACCACGTCGAGGTGAGACCCGCAAGAAGACGTGGTCGCCATCCTCGAACTCCAGTGGCCTCCGCCTCCTGTCAGCGTATGACTTCTGCCGGCTCTGTGTTTTCCTCATCCGCTCCTGGATGACATGGACCTCTTCTGACGTGGCCCGGACCATCTCTGGTCCCACAAGAGCTGCGAGATTTCTTCTTTGCCGATAAGAGAAACCTGGTCTCATCCCCTGGATGAACCACATTCTTTGCCTAAAACAGTCAATCCTAACATGGATGATACTAATCCATACCAAGGATGACGTCGTAAGGCCTCGACGCTACTACTAAGAGATCCAACCGTTACTCTCGCCTCCAAGGGTTGAGTCACACTGTCGGCATCAGTGTGTGGTAACTGGTCTCCTCCAGTAGATGTCTCACAAGTGAGGGTCAAGTCAACAGTCAACTGGAACCTCTTAGTAACATCACAAAAGAGGACAGGAATGAAAACATCACAAAGGATGCGTCTTTTATTATTGCAGCTCATAATACAAGACGCTACACAAAAGCAACATCAACATGGAACTAGAAGTACAAGAGACGTATCCACTAGTTCCGCTCCTGTCCACCTGCTTTACTGTTGCTCAAGCATTTGTCGCTGCCTCTATCTCGGTGGCTCTCCCAAAGCCTGCGGATCGGGAGTCGGACAGTCACGTGCCAGATGACCCTTTCCGCGGCATGAGTAACACAACCTGCTCCTTGCACGGCTAGCTCTGTTCCCACTCCGGGTGCCCTGCACCACCGGTCGCAAAACCCGAGACCGTCTAACTGTTGGTCTGGTCTTCCTGGACCTCTGCATCATCTGTCTACTGCCCACAGATGACTCGGCTTCTGATCGAAAAACACGTGGCAAAGGCAGCAGCTCCTGATCACGCTCGGGGTGTAGAGTTACTGGCACAAACTCCACCCTGAAGAAGGTCTCAAAGTCTTCCCATGCGAAGTCCATCTCATCGCAAAACTGGAACAAGTGGCTCCACCACCTGCCTGCTGCTGCCTGAAGAAGGCTGGCAGCAAAGGTCACCATGAAGTCTGATGGTGTCCCCACTAGCCTGAAGACTCCCACCACAGCCTCCAGCCAATCCTCAGCCGCCTGCGGGTCCATCTCTCCCCCGAACCTGGGTGGCCTCTGGCGCTGGAACTCATGCAGTGCGCGCAAGTAGCGGGCATCGCCTACTGCTGGGGCTGGTGGCATCGGTGGCCCAACGTATGGGAGTACCGCTGGTGCCTCAACTGCAAGAGGGCCCTGTACCGAAGCCTCGTCGCTCGACAGACTGTCAGCACGCACATCCCTCCGGGCTCTAGCTGATCGTCTGAGAAAAGACATCCTGAAAGAAACAACGTAACACGATCAAACGATTATACCTGGTGAGCTGACCTGGTTCGAGCTGTTTTAAGGGGGGAAACCTTTGAAAACACACACGCAATCAGTGTTTTCGTGCACAAAGTCGGAAATCAGTTGTCAGGGTCCTGGTGTATGGATACGTCGGCCGCCCGCACCAACACTGGACTCCCTGAACTGAAAACCACACTCGGTACCCTTAACACTATTGCTTCACATAGAAAGAAAAGACGATCAGAGTCTGCGGTAGAACCGACCGCCTCTGATACCAATTTGTCACGACCCGTCCTCGGGGCCCGTGCCGTGACTACCCCAAGCCCGCCTTCCATAGGCCAGGGGCTGGCGACTAGCACCAAAGGCGTAAATCCCGATAACAGGGAAGGCATTGCCTTTATAAGTAACAACCACCACAGAGTCAGCAAGCGGAAAGTAACTACAAGTGCAGGAAAGTAAAGGGGGCCGGAAATACAAGCCCAACTGTAAAGTACAACTCGAAAGGGAAAAACAGCAGCTGGAAGAACGAAGCGGCTCCTGGGTCGTCCGCCTCGATTCCTACCTGAAGGGTAGGTACAGATAGCTCCTCTACTCCACAGGTCCTGTCGTCTACTCCGGGTACATCCGCCCAGTGGTCCACCTCCGGGTACCGACCTGCTCCGCAAGTCTCAACTGCGATCTGCGCTGTCCGTCGTCTGCAACCAACACAACGAAGTGCGGGCATAGCCCGTGCAGGGGTGAGTATAAGCTACTCAGTAGGGACCCCGAGACCCTTAAGGTCTCACTAAACCCAACATGGATATCCACAAAGTAAAGGCAGCAATCACGAAGTAACATCAGACTCTACTTAGGTATACGCCCATACATATACCTAAGTCATCAAGTAACCCATCCAATCTCAAGGATACACAAAAATCATGAACTCAACGGATAACCATCCCCAGGTATATGCCCATACATATACCTAAGTTATCAAGCGACCCATCTCAATCATGAGGAAACGCAAAGATTCATTGACTCAGCTCAAACCAGGATTTTCATTAACGAAACCGTAACTGCTGAAGAGCTCCGTCTCTAGAGTGTACAGTGGTCCTGTCACGACTCCGAGGCCGCCGCTCACTAACCTAGGACCGCTGAGGTACTCCTCCTGTCGAGTACTGCGGGTTTGCGGCCAACTACCGGGCGCTCCGTCCGCTGAGGGTCTGTCGCCAAAAACCGGGCGCTACCCAGATAGCCTGCTGAGGTACTCCTCCTGTCGAGTACCGCGGGTCTGCTGCCAACTACCAGGCGCTCCGTCCGCCGTGGGTCTGCCGCCAAATACCGGGCGCTCCGTCCACTGGGCTAGTCGACTCACTCCAAGTCGAGTCGGTCAAGTAGTCGTCAGGTCTCAGCCGGCTACACGGTCTCCGTACTCTGCACGCTCGTCTCCACCGTCGCGGGTCTGTCGCTACAACCAAGCGCACACACTCCGTAGAGTATCGCGGGTCCGCCGCTACAACCAAGCTCTCCACCGCCAAGGGTCTGCTGCTGCATCCAAGCGCACCACCACTGTCAAGTACCACGGGTCCGCTCCACGAGCTACTGGTCGATACTCCAAGTATCACAAGGTCCCGCGAAGAAGTGTCTCAAAGGTCCGTCTCGGCACAGGGGTCTCAACGCAACAGACGGCGCGTCGACCGGACGCCCGGTCTGTGAGTTATTAGCCTTCTCGTCCCAGGGGCCCGGTTGGTTTCGTGAGCGAAACCAATCCCGGCCGTATCTCAACTGCACCCCGAACTCCCATAGGGTATACTCAAAGGGACCGTTACTCAACGTAACCACCAACGCCGCTGACGGCTCGTCAAGCTGACGTCCTGTCTGAAAGATATCAGCTTTTCCGTTCCAGGGGCCCGGTTGGATTTCGGGAACAATCCAACCCGGCCATACTCCGACTGCATCCAAAACTCGGGCGGAGTATGTCAAAAGTTCCGTCTCATCAAGAGGAAGTCAACGAAACAGACGGCGCGTCAATCGGACGCCCGGTCTGTGAGTTATTGACATTTTTGTCTCCGGGGCCCGGTTGGTTTTTAAGGAAAAACCAACCCGACCGTACTCCACCTGCGTCCAAACCTCGGGCGGAGTATGCCAAAAGATCCGTTTCACTAAGAGGAACGCAACGCGACTGACGGCGCGTCAATCGGACGTTCGTAGCTCAAGATATGAGCGTTTCCGCTCCGAAGGCCCGGTTGGTTTCGTGAACGAACCAACCCGGCCGAACTCAAAGTAAACCGAAACCTTGAGTGCGATATACCGAAACGACCGTCTCGATCCAAGGATCGCATTGCCGCAGACGGTTCGTCATTCGGAGGTCCGAGGCTCAAGTTATGAGCCAAAAACCAAATCAGGTTCGAAACGGGGGGGGTCCGGGTCCGGGCCGACCCGGCCCGACCCCCCCCCCCCCCCTGGGCGGCGCGGTGGCCGGCGGCGGCGGACGGCGGCGGCGCGGTGGCCGGCGGCGGCGCGCGGCGGCGCGCGGTGGCGGCGCGGCGGAGGCGGCGGGCCGCGCTGGCGGCGGCGGCGGGCCGCGCTGGCGGCGGCGGGCGCCGCACGGGGTGGTCACGCGGGGGGCTTGATTGCCCCCGCTGATTGAACAGGGCGGCACGGCTTTGAGCCGTGCCTTTGCCAAAAAAACGGCCCCCCCACAAATGGGGGCCGGCTGGAACGAACCGGGGGGCTTTGCCCCCCCCTCCTTTAATTGAACCGCCCCCCTCATTAAGAGGGGGGTTTGAAGATCCGGCCGGGGGTTTAATCCCCCGGTTTTATGACATCCGGCCGGCCCGCTGGCCGGCCGGTTTTTACCAACGGGACCGGAATTTCCGGTCCCGCCCTCGACTTCCGACGCCGGCGGCCCGGCCGCCGGTCTTTCCTTCCGCCGCGGCCCGGAACCGGCCGCGGTCTCCTCGTCCCGCCGCGGCCCGGAACTGGCCGCGGTCTTCGTCGTCCGGCGCGGTGCGACGACACCGCGCCCCTTTCGCCGTGCCATGAATCCTTCCAACGCGGCGCGACGACGTCGCGTTCTTGAAGACTCTCCTCGGCGAAGCGCGACGGCGTTGCGTAAAATTAAACGCACAATCATCCGCGTGGTGCGACGGCACCACGCCACTTGCTTCCACCCGCAAGAACAACAAGAACGTTGGAGGGGGGGTTCGGCCGTGTTCGTGCGGTCCGGCCCCCCTCGCGTTAATAATAATAACGCAACTAAAGAAAAATCACGTCACACGTTAATCTTGCTAAAAGCACGATCAAGAATGAAATGAGGAATCCAAAAGAAAATCGACAACCCCTACCTCGGTTTTAAGATTCGAAGAATCGTCTACGATCCGCGGAAGACGGCGTCGCGGAAGTCGGGCGTCGCGGTCGTCGTTCGTCAAATCCGTTGACGAAGTGCTATGCCCGAAGAGACACGACGATGGCGGATCTTCGTCGGAACTTGAGCGTTCTACGTCAAGTCTTGAGGAAAGTCAAATAAAAAGGAAACAACGAACTCAAGAACCCTTACCTCGATAGTCGCACGTTGACGGAGTCGTGGAATATCGGTGTCGATTCCTTTGACGTCGGAGGAAGAGTCGTTGTCGATGGCGTTCGTCGCGGAAAACCGTCGCGGAAAAGATGATGCGGAAAAAGAATGTCACGTCGTGGATGGATCGTGTTCTTCAGCGGAGAAGTTCTTCGTTGAAGAACGACGTTCTTCGCGTTCTTCGTTCTTCGAAGGTTCTTCGTCAAGGTTGAAGAAGAAGAAGAAAATCTCCCAAAAGCTCTCAAGCGCATAATAACCAGAGGTTAAGCGTTGGTCTTATTTTATTAATACGCCAACGAATTTGAAAAAAAAAGATTAAGAAACGATCCATCAATTCGTTGAATTAATTCAACGAAAGAAACGACCCATTTAATTCACGAAAGAAACAGCCCATTTAATTCACGAAATAAACCGCCCAATTAAATGGTCTGTTAAGAATTTAGAAAACGCGTTGGTTGACTTTCATTAAGACGGGTTTTCACGGATGCGTTTCTTAACGGAAAGAAACGGCGGGGCTCGGGCGGGCCCCACCTCACAAATATCCTACCAAGGGGTAGGATATTTCTGGATAGCATCCTATCCAGTTCAACTCAGTTCAAGCCGCCTTTAAGTGGCTTCAAGTGGCTTCCAAGTGGCTTAAGCGAAATAAAATAAAGTTGTCGCAAAATTATTTTATTTCTTAACCTTAAGCCCGAAAATTAAAAACCACACCCGAGCAAACGCAACTCCGGAAGAGGCGTTTCTAAGCGAATACCGGTGCTGCGATTTCATCGGTGCCCTCAGAATTCGATTCCGGGCACCGGTTCAAAAGTTAGAAAAACCCGCTCGTCCGTTCACTGAACGTACCCGAGCCAAAACTTCGGAAAATGATTCCGGGCACACCGGGCCTCGGAATCAGGTGCCGTCAGAAACTGCGTTCTTGTAAAATTCCAAAGAAAATTAGGAAAAAAATTTCCTTGAAATTTACGGGTCTTTACAAATAATTTAAAGTAAAATTTATTTTTATAAATTATAATCATAAATTAATATTTTGTTCTCTTATTATTATATAATTTTTTAATGATACATTAATTAATTTTTCAATGTGTTATAAAATCAGTTATAATTTTAAAATTGATAATTTTTGAGTAAATGATGAATTTAAATAAAAATTAAATTTCTAATATTTAAAAAATTATTTTCATAAAATGGAATTAAAATTTTAATTATATTATTTGATGAATGTCTAGGGTTAATTTTTTGATTTTTTTTAAAATAGTTTATTTTTTGGTGAATAGTGAATTACTGTAATTTTCGATAAAATCTAAATACATGAATTATTGAGTCATAGATGATATATGGCAGATGTAAGCCTGTAATATTAAAATATCATTCATTATTTCAATATATTCTGTGATAATGATGAAACTATTCATAGTCTTGATGAAAAATAATAATCTAAAGAAGAAAATAATGATAATACCCCCCTCTTCTCCACTATAAATACCACCCTCACCAACTATTCTCCTCACACCTATTAAGCCACGAATCTTTTATAATTCCAAACTAATTATCTTCCCAAGTTTCTTCCCCACGTCCAAGATCATTTGGTCCCACCAAAATACCAATACCAATCCCTTTAAGGTGGTTCTCTAAGAGAAGAATTCAAGAGGTAAAATACTCTTCCATTCTCTTTTGTTTTCTTTTATTATTCTCCCCTCACCAACCCTTATCCAAGTGACATTAAAACTCTAGTATAATTTAAATAATATAATTTTATTGTGTTAAAGGATAAATACATCATGATTTATCTTCCACTATACTTTTGTAATAAAGATAAAAACATCATCTCTGATGGTTGATTTATCGCATTTAAGGACGATGAGTTTTCATTTTCCATTACTGCCTTAAAATTTGGTCATTAAACCATTTTTATGGTTATTAAATATTATAATATATGTATTAAATACTATTTAATATTCTGGAACTATTATATATAGATGATATTAATTAATTAAATAAAACTAGTTTTTGATGATAAAAAACCACCAAAATAATTTAAACAATTATCACTAACGTCTTGTCTAATGATTCATCTTCATACCAAATAATAAAATGACTTATATAAAAATTTAATCGTAAATATTTTCATTAATAAAATATAACTTCAATTCTGGATATCTATTCCCATTTCACATGATCTTTTGTACATGTATACAAGTGAACCAATCATGAAAACCAAGGAAAGGAACACTTCAGAATGACAAAATTGAATCTTATAACCCATAAAAGGCCATAAATGAAATAAATAAAATAAATGTTTAATAGGTTATAAATTAAATCATTAATTAATCTAATTTCATTATATAGGACATTAATTAAAATTTCATAAAACTTTCAGACAAAATATACGAGTTTCTTCCCGAACCTGCATTTGTCATTCGGGTTATGATTTCTCTCATATAAAACCAATGAAATTATTCATTATTTCTATATAATTCATATTAATTGGGTCAATATTTTATAAAATCATTTATCTATATCATTTAATCTTTCTTTAATGTGATATTACATGTTTTATAATGTTTACCTTTTCAATTTCTCCCGATCAGCAAGCTGGATTAAATAGAATTTATCAATTTCTTACCCATTTTAATGTTCAATCCATAATTTTTTAAGCAATAAATATTTTAATAAAATTAACATTTTTATCATGAAAATATATCTTAGTCCATTAATGGGTTTATGTAAAAAATTATTCCTTTTTCTGCTTTAAAGACTCTTATACTTTCTCTAAACCACACAGGAGTGGCCCATTTCTAAAGTTACTTAAAAACACTTTTTACATGATTTCACATTAGTTGGACATAATTCATTACCCAATAATTATTTAATTTTACATTACCTCTTATTTTATAGTATGTACATGTTTAAAATGCCATTTTAGGACAAATAAAAATGATTCTTCCAAAATAAAAATTCTTTGCAAAGTGAAAATGAAATTTTTATCAAGAATTCATCAATGAATTTTTAAAGTATTTTCATATATTTTAACACCCTCTATTTAATCTCTTGGTTAATTGTGATTGGTATTTTTTTATATACTGTACCATATTTTATTAATGTTTTTAATATTAGTTTGAACGTTGATGCTCTATCTTGATACAATTCACCATATTACTCAGAATGGTTTGTGATTATGTTTACTAATTGGGGAAAGTTATGTATATGTTTTTTATGTTTCACCCCATTAATATAAGTAATGAATTGGAATTGTTAATTGACATGTGGGTAATTATATATCCCCTTTATTTATTTGTAGGTCTCATAATAAAAATTAGATATGGATTTTATCAGAGGCCTTAAACATTTATTTTTAGATGTCTTGGATGAAGCCTCAAAGGTATGTTTCATATGTCCAAAATTATGAATTCATTTATTATGATATTAGTAATTGATAAATCATGTTATTATTCTACTAGTATAATATCTATTATAAGGTTTCATGTGATTATATATATGAAATTATTTACTCTTTTTATCTTTCTTCTACATTATGCTCAAGATTATGTTTTATTGGAATGTGTTTCAGTTATTCACCTTGCCCTATTGTTTATGTTTATTATATATCCCACTGTATTTTTTACACTTACTGAGAATCTAATATCACCTATTTATTTTGTTTTATTTTTCCCCAGGATGCGAAGATGTATATTATGAATTACTTTCAGGGAAAATCTAGATGTTTATGGATGTTTCTAACAGAGTTTCTATGTTGTATTTCATTTTATGTTGTATTGTAAAACATATTTATGATTATGGTTTTCAAAAGATACTAAAATATTCAGTCATTTTGGATGAGAATTATTGTACGTAGTACCAATGTAATAATGTAATGCATTTTATCTGGGCTACTGGGGTTAGGGTCTTTACAGTTGGTATCAGAGTAAGTTTAGTAGAAACATTGGGAACTTGATTTAGAAAACATAAATTAGAGAACAAAACGCAAAGATAGAATTTGAGGATAAGAATATGATAACATACTATAATTTTAGCAAATTAGAGATTATGTGGGTATTAATAGTAATAAATACTTATATTGATAGTAGAAATGGAAATTAATTTGGAAAAATTGTACCTTGGGGTAAAAAATCTGAAAAGGTGTGTCAAGACTAACTCACTGTAACCTAGTACATGACAATGGTCCTAACTAGGAGCTTGGTTTGATACTACTGGTCTATATTACTCAAATAATTCACATTTTCATTACAAAACATTATGAATGATTTAAAATAAAATATGTTCCCAAATAAACCAGGTTTATTGATTATGAGATTATCTATGAATAAAATTTTCAATTTATGTTAAGTGTGTTTCTATTTCAAAAATATTTATTATGATTCCTAACATAATTTAGTTTATTCCATTTTTTATAAATTTTGACTAGTTGAAGGAATGGAAAATGTATCAACACATGCATCCCAAATAGATATTTCTCTCCTATGTAAGATAATGATGTTGGAGCAGGAAGTGCAACTGGAGTCGAGAAACTTATAATTATACCAGGATAGCTGACTCAGGTTATGAATAATAATGTTACCCATATGGAGCATCATAATCCACAACATGGAGAAACAATATTAGACTGATTCATGAGACAAAAACCTCTATCATTTAATAGGATTACACACCCATTTACAACTTAGTAGTGGATAAGTTCCTTAGAGAATATATTTCTATCATGGGGAAGTAACAAATGAGAGAATGTTATCATGGAAATTTATCATCACTAAATATATTCTAATAAATGGTGTTCATTGATTCAAAACATAAAGGAGGAATAATAAATTGAGAATATGGAATGGGGGTATTTTAAAGAAATTTTCTTAGATAAATATCTCCCTCATGAACAACAAGTGGATATGGAGAGGCAATTATTGAGTATGAGATTGAATGAGGATGAAAACATTTCCAAGTTTGAAGACATCTTTACATGGTTATAAAGTCATGCTATATACTACATATGTATTACAAGGAGAAAGATTTATTGATTATTTCATGGTTTTAAATGATTCCTCTAAGGGTCACTGGTCTCTTAAAATTTCTCATCATATGAAGATATAGTCTCATGTGTTATCAAGGTAGATAAATAATTCTATAAGTCTTATGGATTTAAGGATAGATAAGAGAAGAAGAGGGTGGTAGAGAAAAAATGGATAATGTGAAGAATAAAAAACTACATTTTCCAACATGCGATACTTGTGGAAGGAAACACCCTCATTCTAACTTAAAAGGAAAATGAGTTTGTAACAAATGGGGAGAAAAAGGAAACCAAGCCCGTTATTGCAAGGGAAATAAAGAATATAACAATTTTAATTTTTAAAATTGTTGAGATATATGGAATTATTCAAATTATTTTCCTAATCATAAAGGAAAATTTCTCTATAAAAGGAAAAGGAAAAAATGATAGGATTATTAGACCATAATTGTTGATTTTGAAGTTATTAATAATGTGGTGGAAGGTACTTTAATCATCTCCTATAATTTAGATAAATCTTTTTTGTATTATGGTTCATCGAATTCATTTATATTTTCCTTATTTTATTTAGAAATTATATGTTTCCAATTCACCATAACAAGGGATTTTTTTGGTAAAGTATCTTAGTGAAAGCCTAATTGAAATAATGATGTGTTGACCAGTTCCTATTATGAGAAATAAACATACTCGAATTATCAATTTTATCATCACATCTATGGTTGATTTTGATATAATCCTTGGTATGGAATGAATTTAGAAATATAATCAAAAAAATATTGAAAATAGATGTAAATTAAGATTCATCATGAAGGTATTGAATTTATCATCTTTAGAGGGGATACTTCATCATATAAGTCATATCGAGATCCATCTTCAGTAGCTCTTATAAATTGAATTCTTGGGAAAGAAGATAAAAAACATCTATAGATGAGGAAAGAAATATTCAAATTGAGTTTGTACGTATTGTGAAAGAATACATTGATGTATTTCTAGAAGATTTACCTTGACATCCTCTAGAGAGGGAAGTTGAGTTCTCTATTTATTTCATTCCTGATTTAGGACCTATATCAAATTATCTTTATAGAAGGGCCATTATGGAATTAGTGGACCTAAAGAATCAACTAGAGGAATTGACTGATAAGAGATTTATTCTCCCTAGTGTTTCTATATTGGGATCCCTTGTTCTCTTTTTTAAGAATAAATAAGGATCCATGAGGCTGTGCATCAACTATATAGAAATTAATTTGATTACAATAAAGAACAAGTATTATATATGTCACATTGATGATTTATTTTATCAACTTCATGGAGATCAATATTTTTCAAACATTGACCTTTGATCTAGATATCATCCATTTTGTATGAGGAATAAAGATATTTAAGACACCATTCCAAACCATGTATGAACATTATGAGTTCAGAGTAATACCATTTAGACTAACTAATGCATCCTCTATTTTTATGGACCTAATGAACATAATGTTCAAGGAATATCTTAATGATTTTTTATGGTATTTATTGATTATATCTTGATATATTCTAAAATACATGAGGACCATGATATCCACTTGTATATTATTATAGAGACTCCTAGAAGAAAATTGTTATATGGGAAGTTTAGAAAGTGTGAATTCTAGTTTCTAGTAGTTTCTTTTCATGGAAATATTGTTTCTAATGATGGAATCTCAGTTGATCCTACAAAGAAAAAGGGTGTATATTAATGTCCTACACCAACGATCATATCCAAGGTACATAATTTCATTGGATTAGAAGGTTACTATCAATGTTTTGTTCCTAATTTTTCCTTATTAGCTAACATGTTAACCAAGATTACACATAAAGGGGTTTAAATTATTTGGATAAAGGAACATGAAGAATTATTTGAAGAATTGAAGAAAATATTAGTGAATTTTATGATCCTGACTCTATTATTAGGAAATGGTGGATTTGTTATTTATAGTGATGCATCAAAGAAAGGACTTGGTTTTGTCCTTATGCAGAGTGATAGATTCATTGCCTATCCATCAAGGCCATTAAAAACACAAGAAAATATCTATCCTACTCATGATCTTGAGTTAGCAGAAATAATATTTTCTCTAAAGATATGGAGACAAAATATCTATGGTGAAAGATGTGAGATATATACAAATAACAAGAGTTTGAAATATATATTATCACATAAATAACTCAACATGAGGAAAAGAAGATTTCTTGAGATACTCAAGGATTATTATTGTTCAATACATTGTCTCATAGAGATGAAAAATAAGGTATCAGATGCATTGAGCAGGAAGGATCATGGAGATTTAAAAAATGAGGATTGAAAGGGATCCTCTGTTCATGGATCTAGTGAATTTGGATATAGGAATTATCAATAAAGGTGAAACATCACTACATTTTCATATGGTTTGCAAACCAAATTTATTGGAAGGGATTAAAATTTCTCAGTATAAACATGAAAATTTTCAAAGAAAAATTAAACATTTGAATGATGGTAAGTTGTAAGACTTCGTGTATGAAGATTACATCTTGAAATTTGTGAAGAGGATTTGTGTTCCCTCTATAACTGAGATAAAAATGGAATTATTGAATGATTCAAATAGCTCAAATTTCTCTATACACCTTGGTAGCACTAAGATGTATATATATTTGTAGGAACATCCCTGTTGGGATAATATGAAGTAGGAAATTGGTGATTATGTATGAATATGTTTAGTCTATCAGTAGGTGAAGGATGAAAGAAAACATCGTAGAGGATTCATGAAAACCTATAGTTATTACTATATGGAAATGGGATGACATTACTATGGATTTTGTCCCTGTATTACCAAGAAATCCAAGAAAGAATGATGCAATATGGGCAATTGTTGATAAGATTACTGAATTTTCACATTTACTTGCTATAAGGGAGGGTTTTCTAATAGATCAACTTGAACTACTCTATATTTATTAAAATTTAAGACATCATGGTGCTCCTCTTTCCATTGTGTCTGATCGTGATCCACGATTTACATTGAAGTTCTGGAAAAGTCTGTAGAATGATCTTTATTCCGAGATTCATTTGAGAACTTCTTATCACCCTCAAAATGATGGGAAGTCAGAAAGGATGATTCAATCTTTAAAAGATATATTTAGGTCCTTCTCACTTAACTTTAAAGGTATGTGGGATTAGTAATGACCTTTCTTAGAGTTTTCCTACAGTAAAAATATTAATTCAAGTATTTAAATGACACCATATGAAGCATTATATGGAAAAAGATATCATACACCAACTTGTTTCAATGACGTGGGTGAGAAGAAGCTCATAGTCCCATATCTTGTGGAGGAATCAACATCAGAAGTAATGATTATTCAAACACATATCAAACTAGTTTAAAGAAGAAAAAAGATATACTCATAATCGAACAAAGGATTTGGAGTTTCAAGTGGGAGATCAGATTTTTCTAAATGTATATCCATGGAAGGGTTTCATAAAGTATGGAATGAAAGTGTAATTGAGAACTTGTAACATTAGGCCTACAATCCATATTTTTTTTATTTTCAAATGAAACTTTTAAGGGAATGTTTGAACCCAAATACAACCGCATGATCCCACATCTTCCACACCCACAAAGAGACTAATACAAACGCTTTCAAAGACCACTATTCAGAATTAAAAATTCTAAATCCAAAACAACTACCATCCATCAACTCGAACCTTGAGTTGCACACCCTCCAATATCCATGACCCCTCAACCATCACCCTCAACCAGAGAAAATAACCCTTGAAAAGTTCACCTCCATCGAACATTTTGCTTCCATCATCACCTCACCAGATTCAATCGCATCAACTCCAACCACTATCACTGTATCACCAGATTGGAACACAACCATTCCATCGATGGTCGAAACGTTGTCACATCACTTCTCCCAACATTTCCTATTCAAAATCAGAACCCAAAAACCATTGAAGGCCACCACAAATCTCCACCCTGGAGAGAATGGTGGAATCTGGATCCAGAGCAGAGAATAGAGCAAGAAAATGACGAAGAGGAAGATAATGGAACCATCGTATACCATCTAAGACCATCGAAGAACCATAAAACTTTTCCGTCGTCTACCGACGTCACCTCACCAGCAACATAGAACACCAAAACCAAAAACACAAACTTCACCGAACGAGCGTCAAACACCGATTTAAGCCGCGCCTGGAGAACCAACAGCTGCCAAGACTCACATCCCAAAGCCTCAATGAACATCCACTCTAGGTACGACAGGGAAATGTGTGAGGGAACATGAGGCCAGAGCATAACGTTGAGAGATAGTGGACTCCGAATCACCAGCATCAATGAAGTAGTAGAAAACCAGTAGCAGATAGAACAAAAAACAAGCCGAATCAAGTATTGCTAGGAAACTTGTCAACCAACGATCCTCATGACCCAAAGCCACATCATTACTACGTCTCCTGCTCCAAATAGAAGAGGTTTAGAGGAACTTGAGGCCATAGCAAGGATTGAGTGGCCGAGGGGTTCCACAGGAAGCATCCTTCGATGGGAAGACCAAAATAAATGAAGAACAAAACCCACAATAATGAGCACCAAAGCATAGAGGGAGAAATCCATGAGAAGAAGGGACCACCATGGAGAAGGAGAAATCGAGAGATAAGGAAAGAACCAAAAAGGACGATATATAAAGGGGAAATCCATCACCACTAGGGAATGCTTTAGAAAACCTAGGAACAACAGACCTTTTTAAATTTTGAAGAGAATTAGAGCTATGGATTATCATTTGGCGATGCCACCTAGCCTTTATAAAGTACATATTGTGTTCCACATATCTTTATTAATAAAGTACATACCTGAACCAACACGTGCCCTTACTTCTAAAGGAATAGAATTGGAACCTGATTTATCTTACACTAAAGAGCCTATCTAGATTCGAGACACTAGAGAATAGGTTTTGAGGAATTAGATGACTCGGCTAATAAATATACATTGTAAAAATTATAAAACAGAAAAGGAAACATGGAACCAAAGGAATTTATGATGAATAACTACCCAAATATTTTTATTAGATAACATTATGGAAGTTTTGAGGATGAATGTTTTGTAGGACAATAGAATGTAACACTCCAATATCTTGTGGTATATCTCTTAAAATTTATCATCTTTGATAGTTTATGCTTCACACAACATTGAGTTTAATACCATAATATACAATTAAATATCATAGTTGGAATAGTAATGTGACTATTAAGAATAGTAATATGACTAATAGAATAGTAACTTTACCTATGAAAGTATAAATAAAATTTAGTCATCTTATAAATGGTAATATGATATAATTATATCATTGTAAAAGTAAATATATGTTTTATAAATTACTAAGTGTTGATAGTTTTTTTAATAAAAATAGATGTTTATTTTAATTTTTATAATTAATATAATGTTTTAAAAGAAAATTTATTTTCATAAAATAGAATCATAAATTAATATTTTATTGTCTTATGATTAGAAGATAATTTTATGGAACCTTAATTAATTTTTCAAAGTGTTGTAAAGTCAGTTATAATTTTAAAATTGGAATTTTTCGAGTAAATGATGAATTTGATTAAAAATTAAATATAAAATATTTATAAAACTATTTTCATAAAATTAATTTCATTTTTTAATTTTATGCATCAAAAAAATGGTCAGGGTTATTTTTTGGAATTTTTCTAAAATAGTTGAATTTGTAGTGAATAGTGAAATACAATAATTTATATTAAAAGCTAAATACACAAATTATTGAGTAATAGATGATTTATGGATTATATAAACCCATAATTTCGAAATAAATTTCATTATTTTAATATATTTAGTGATAATTCTAAAACAATTCATATTCATAAGGAAAAATAATAAAATAATGAATAAAATAATGAGAAAACACTCCTCTCCTCCACTATAAATACCACCCCTCACCACCTCTTCTTATAAAACTTATTAATCATTTAATATTATAAAATTAATACCGAATACTATTAAAAAGTCTCTTCCCCACATCAAGGAGGCTTTTATCTCACCAAAATACCAATACCAAGCCCCTTAAGGAGGTTCTTAGTGAGATGAATTTACAAGGTAATATCCCATTCCGTTCTCTTTAAATTTCATTTCTTATTATCTCCTGACAAACCCATATCCAAGTGATGTGATAAATATATTATATTTTATATAGTATAATATTATTTTTTAATGGAGAAACCCATCACCATTTCTCTACCCATATCCTTGTGTACTAAAGATGAAAACATCATCCGTGATGTGTTGATTTATCGCATTCAAGGACAAAGAGTTTTCAATTTCCATTACCACCTTCAAATATGGTCATAAGATTAATTTTATAGTTAAAAATTATTTTAATATATGTATTACATCCTATTTAATGTTATAGAACCATTATATATACATGATATTAATTAATTAAACAAAACTAATATGTGATTATAAAAAACATCCAAATAATCTAAATGATTATCAATAACGTCTTGCCTAATGATTCATCCTAACTCCAAATAAACAAATGAATTATATGACCATTTAATCTTATAAATGTTCATTAATAACATATAAAGTAAATTTTGGATAATTATTTCCATTTCACATGATCTTTCGGACATGTATACAAGTGAACCAACAGTAAAAACCAAGGAAATAAACACTTTTGAATGAAGAAATTGAGTCTTATAACAGATCAAGAAGGAGATAAATTAAGTTAATAAAATAAATGTTTAATATGTTATAAATTAAATTATTAATTAATCTAATTTTATTATATATTATTTTAATTACAAGTACATAACATTTTGGGACATATGATATGTGTTTCATCCTGAAGATCCATTTTTCATTTGGGTTATGCTTTCTTTATCTTTACCCTAATTTAATTCTTCATTATTTCTATATTATACTTCTGAATTATGTGTATATATTAAAAAATCATTTATTCATGTCATTTCATCTTTATTTCATTTGATAATACATGTTTTATAAGGCTTCTATTTTCAATTCATTCTGATAAGCAAGCCCGATTAAAGGGAATTTCCTAATTTCATACCCACTTTCAGGTATACTCCATAATTTTTTTAGCCACAAATATCTTTCTAAAATCACTCTTTTTGTCATGAAAAATAATCTGAGTATATTTATGGTTTTATGTATTTAATTATTCCTTTTTCAACTTTAAATACTTTTATACTTTCACTTAAACCGCATGAGAGTGGCCCATTTCTAAAAATTCTTAAAAACTGTTTTTACATGATTTCACATTAGTTGGACATAATTTATGAATCAAACATAATTTCATTATCTTTAAATTTTATTTTATGGGATTTAAATGTTTAAAATATTATTTTATAAAAAATATAAATTATTTTTTCAAAAGAACTATTCTTTACAACGTAAAAATGTTTTTTCTCTCAAGATTTTCTCAATGATTTTATTAATTTATTTTCATCTATATTGATTCCCCCTATTGAATATTATAGTTAATTGTGATTGATATTTTATGATATCATATAATATATTTTATAAAATGATTTAGGATCAGTTTGACTATGGACGTTCTATCTTGATACCATTCACCATATAACTGAGAATGTTAGTGATTATGTTTACTGGTTGGTAAAAGTTATTTATATGTTGTTTATATTTCACCCCATTAACATGGGGAATGAATTGGATTTAGTAAGTGATGGGAGGGGACCACTATATCCCTTCGATGCATCAGCATGTCTCATGAGATAAAAAAGATATGGATTTTGGCCTAGTCATTAAGCATTTCTTTTCAGATGACTTGGCTGAGCCCTTGATGGTATGTTTCACATGTTCAAAATTATGAATTTACTCATTATTATATAAGTAATTGATAAATCATGTGATTATTATACTAGTATATTATCTATGTTTATGCTTCATGTGATTATTTATATGTAATTATTTATTCATATTTTATTCCTAACATATTATGCTCAAGATTATGTTTTATTGGCACTTGTTTCAGTTCTTCAATTTTCCTTATTGTTTATGTTTACTATATATTTTGTTGTATTGTTTACCCTTACTTGGAATCTGAGTTCAAACCTTTAATTTTTTTAATATTTCCCTAGGATGTGAATATGTATATTATGAATTACTTTTGGAGATAATATAAGATTTTAAGGATGTTTACAATGGAGTTTCTATGTTTTATTTCATTTCATGTTGTAATGTAAAACCTATGTTTCTATATGTTTTCCAAAGATTATAAACCATTCTTTCCTTTGGGATGTAAACACTTTTTCATGGTATTAATGTAATAATTTAAGGAAATAGCTCTGGTATAATGGGTTCATGGTCATTACTAGATCAAATTTAATTCAAATAGATATATGTGTGTCATGAAGCTCATTTTTATCTATATGATGAATTCCTCATTCCTGAGTAAGATTTTATTCATTAAAAACTCCTTTTTATAAAGTTATTCTTCTTATGTGGTTCCCTGCTAATTTTTTGATGTCCATCATGTGATTTTGAACACGTAATACCACTATGTGATGTCTTACATGAGCTACCCAACATATTACTATTTTAAACTACCTTACATTACTAGCCTTTATGTATTACCTTATACAGTCACTGTTCATAGTGTAACTCATTTCATGAACTGATTCTAAAAAATCCCTTCCATAATTTCTATTAATTACATAACACTTTACAAAATAAGAAATATTCTTTGAAATGTAAACCCTTTCATAAATCCATTCGTAGTATAAATAAATATATTAGTAGGTCCTTATATAGGCAAAGTATTCAAAAAATACTCTAATTAAAAATTATTGTACACTCCACCAAAAATCCCATTCTTGTAATGACTTCTTCCTTATAATAGTGAATGATTAAATCCTCATGAGTCACAATGTTATAATCCTTAACATATTATCTTTTCATGTAAACATCCCTATAGTAGACTAAACAACTATTACCTCACCCCAAATGATGACCTCCTAATGTGGTCACATGATCCTCTTTTGTTCTCTTCATGAGTCTTATGTGATTCCATATATTATTACACCTCATTAACATAAGAAACACCCTTCAGATATTTATCATGTTAGACCCTTACATAGTCTATCTGAATCTTACATGGTCTATGTAATTCTTAGGTTGAAAACCACTATTTTCTTCTGATTTTTCATTCCAAATAATTTGGAAAGCACTGGCGAACATCACAGTCATTAAAGCACTGTATTGGGTAACCATAATATATGTTTTAAAATACAATTTTCTAGTAAAAAAAACCCATAAGTAAAAAAATCACCATGAGGTATTTTTTCCTAATAGTCATACCCTTTTGGTTTGTTGAAAAATATTTACAACCATTTAGAACCCTTTAATGCTATCTCATTTAAAATTCTTTAACACTTACTCTACCAACCACCATTCACAAAACGAGACTCCATATAGTGATCAAAGACTCAATAAATTCATACTATAAGACCACATGAGTCATGATCTACATGAGAAACAAATTAATATGTAAATTTCACCAATGAATCACTTTATTATTGATACCATATGTTGAACATTTATTGAAACCAAATGTTGAATCGATACAATTAACCATTAAATTTGATTACAAATATTGTTGGTTATTGATACTAATTAATAAAAAATGTTTCAATTAGATTATAGATCATTATAAGAACACTTATTCAACCATACCTATTAAAATCCTTTAATTATAAACTGAGAGTCATCCTTTTGTGATTTGTAGACAATGAGAGAATTGCATTAGAATCGTCAAATTTAAAGAACTCCTTCTATTTCTATACCCCCGAGATCATCATGTAATTTTTACCCCTATAAAAACATTTTCCTCTAAGACATCCCCTCTTTTTTCAATGAACCCAAAGGTCACTCATTTGTGTTAAACAATATGGAAATGAAGTCAGATCAACTAGTAAAGAAAGTCACAACATACCTTGGGGATGGGGGTTTCTTTATCCACCCCACATAAGTGTTGGTAATGACTGGAATCTTTGACCTATTTGATTTATTTTAAATTCTGGTTTGAGTAGGGTCCTTGTTTAT
The DNA here is from genome assembly GCA_963277665.1 of Viscum album. Lineage (NCBI taxonomy): Eukaryota > Viridiplantae > Streptophyta > Magnoliopsida > Santalales > Viscaceae > Viscum > Viscum album. Next base: position 140,368,005 of record OY728136.1, read on the forward strand.
ATGTTTGAAACTTGAAGTTTTGCAGTCACACACTCTATCTTCACTAGCCCATGCTCCACTTTCTATTTGATATAATGATATTTTACTTCAATGTTAATTATCAATGAGTTATGGATAATTTTTACAAATATATATAGTAGTTGAATTATCCTAATGGATTTTCATCAAACTCCCATGTATTCATGCTACTAATTTATCCATAATAACTACGTGTAATCTTGAGTCACTTAAAAAATTTAAGCTTCTACACTGCTCTGAAAAATGTCATACTATTTCTTTCTAAGCTAAGAAACAAACAATACACAATGATAGAGTCCACTACATGTTGTTGAATTCATTTTATTTTAATAACTGGTCCAATCAGTGTTTATATTACCCAATATCTCATATTTTTTATTTCATTGTAGAACACACATAAATCAAATATTCCCCTGATATATTGTAGTATTATTTTTAATTCAAGAATGTGGATTTATTTGGGACTACTTTGATACTATATTTCTTTACATTTGGAGAAAAAAATATCAGTTCATTTCACCAATAAGTATAGAAATCTCTCAATTACATATCTATATTCAATGACATTGAATAATTTACCTTCATCATCCCTTTAAAATTTCATTAGGGTATAAACCAAAATTTTCATCTCCTAGGAATCCTCCATTCCAAATCTTCTTAGAACCTCCTTAACATATTTATATTGAGAAATGAATGTGAAATTACTTCATTCTGTAACTTTCAAACCAAAACAACCATTTCACCAATCATCGACATTTTGAACTCACACTTCATTAATTATATAAAATATTTTCATTGTTCTTTTTCTACTCCACCAAAGATTACGTCGTCCTCATACACTAGCAGTATTATCCGTTGATTAATCTTTGTGTTGACATAGAGATTTCAATCAACTCCACCAAAATTGAAATCATGCTTCTTTAAGTATTGATAATGACATGAATACCATTATTGTGGTACCTACTCAAAACCATAAAATCATTCTTCTACAAAATTTGTTTTCCTTATATTCATGGAAAAGAGAACCATCTAGTTATTCGATATACACCTATTATTCTAGAAATCTATTTAGAAATACAAAATTGATTTCCATCTGGTAAAATTTGAATTGTCTTTGAACTTCTATGAATAAAAATATACTAACTGAATCTAACCTTTCCATAGGGGGAAATTCATCATAAAAATTGATTACCTCAATCTTGGAATACCACTTGAGCACCAATTGTGATTTTTTTGAATAGCCATGTTTTGTATATTTATATTATTACAAAATATCCATTTATTCAAGATAATGTTCTTCTCTATCGGCATCAAAATTGTCTCCCATGACTGATCATTTTCTATTCGGTCAAGATCTTCATTAATTGTAGGAACCCAATTCTCATCTTTTGTAGCTTCTTGAAAAAAAATTTCACTCCAAATTATATGAAGTATGTTTGCTATAAAGACTTCATTATCCTTGTTTATACCAAATTTTTCTGATCACTGGTGATATTCTTTTAGTAAATTTCATCTTAACTCTTTATATTTTGTGCAGATATAGATCTAACGTCATCATACACATCATCAATATCTTATTTTAAATTTTCATCTAGCACTTTCACTACACATGATCTGTTCACCTCTTCATCACTATCCTCCTAAAAATGTTTACTAATATGCTAAATATTTTTATCATTCTATATTAAAGTTGCATAATTTATTTTAAAAACTTTCCCTATCAACTTATTAAATCATTTATTTTTGTTTATTTTATTATAGAGTATCCAAAAAATTTCCCTTCATATCTATAGGATTCATATATTCAATGTTTCTATTTATTGATTACTGAAAACATACTTCTGATGATTTGAAATTACTTCAACATTGAATTATCTCCACACCACAACTCATATAGAGTATTTTCTTCTCCTATACACAACAAATATCTATTATAAATGTATGCTAATTTTAATAATAATTCCTTTCAAAATATCCCTACTAGGTATTTTTAAATGAGCATTATTTTTACCCTATTGTTTATGATTTTATTTCTCCTATAAAAAACACCAATTTCCATGGGATTTATCACTATATATACTTGGTGTCTAATATAATATTTCTGAAGATAATACCCCCTAGATATTGATAAAATATGTTTCATAAGTTGTTTTTAATTTCATAATCTTTTATCCTATCATCTTTTCAACTTCCCTCTAATATTTTTTATGAAATTGGACACCACATACTTATGATTAATAAATTAAATCCATTCCATTTTATTTAAATAGTTAATGAAAATTACATAATATATCTTCCCACCAATGTATAATGATGATCTAAGTATACAAAAATTAATATGCAACAATTGAATCTCTCCTTTTGACTTTTGTTATTTTTCCTTGTACGTCTTTTGCGTGATTTCCTTTACTAGAAAGCATCACACATGTTAGTAAGATCATGTGATAAAATAGGGAGATATTGAGTTGCATCAAATTTCAACAGATCTTCCATGAATGGTTGGATCAAATGGAAAAGTTGATCACACCACAACCCATATTATTCTTGTTTAGATAGAAAACACATATATTCCTTTCCACTCACATGGTAATGAATACTCTTCATGATATTCCACTTTATCTCCACTATACCACCTTTTCCATTGACGAAACATATATTTTTGCTAAATCTTATTGCATGCCCCGTGTCACATAATTGACTTGAACAAATAATGTTGTGGCTAAGACCTTTAAGGACCAATACATATACATGTCTCACATATTTTCCCCAAATTTGGATTTCCTGGAGCCAATAATAATTAGGCCTTAATTATTTCGAAACATGACTACACCTTCCTTATTAATCGTAATTCCTAAAACAAGTTCCTTATTTCTCATCATGTAGGCAGTGAATCTACTATCAATGATCCATACACTAGAAAAATATGATTATTTAAGGGAAATATCTATAACCACTACACACTGAACTATTTTCTTTGTGATCTATTCTATTTTCTTCACCCTCAGTGTTGATATATGTGTATGATTTTATTTGGAGTATTATAGACCCACTTGATCTTGGAAAACTACAAATTAATTTTTCATTTTATTATTTTTAAATGATTAATTAGTTGTTATGTATGCTTAATTTGGGTCTTCATCAATACATCCCTCTGTACTTCTAATGAGAAATTGTTTTTCATATTTCCAAACCCTCCATACAAAAATAATCATCATAAAATCATTTATATAATATTTAACTATGATCAGATGACTTTGTTTCTCCAATACCAATTGGTACCTCTTGGTTATGTAACAACAATTTTTGGAATGAACCATCTTTCCACAATAATAGAACATAATAAGTAGTTCATTATAGTATGTTATTTCAGCAACACTAACCATTAATTGGGTTCTATGAATATTATGATTATGATTCATAACCAAATCAACCTTCAACTTTGGAGTGGATTATTGCCTTTTTCATCAAAAATCATTTTTTTGTTTATAATAAATTCTCATACTATCATTTTCAAAAATATATAAATTTTTATTCTTTTGATAGTCCTTTTTCTATTTTTCTAGATCTCCATACCCCACTTTCACGTTTTCGTTCACTTATATGATCCAATTTACTGATATTGTACATGGAATAAAAATTATCACATAATATTTAATTTTTCATCATATGAAACCCCCCCTCTAGCTCTTTAATATATTCAAACCAATCATTCGCTGTGAAAATGAAACAATTAATAACCTTGACATATTCTTTAACTTTGATCCAATAATAAATATCCTTCTCTAAGGATTTTGGCTTTGAGATATATGATTTTCAATTTCTACCATCATCATAGACTTCTCTTATTCTTGCTACTACATTTAGGCCTTTTCATCATGAACAACTTTTTTAATTTCTATTTTTTGGATATCTAAACACATATCTCTTCTTGCATATCTTCTAGTTTAACTTGGAGATCAACTCTTATTTTCACTACCCCATCACCATCATTACTCTCTTCTATTATCTAGGAATCACCCACAACTTCCACCATATAATTTTATTTATAGTATTTATAGTATTCAATTTATATTACATCATTTTATTTTGAAATATCATTTTATTATGAAAGTGGTTATCTTATTAAAGAAATTGTGCTTGGTTCTTTTCACACCATTCACATTGGCTAAAGGCCTATTCATGGGAATATCATTATCCTCATCATCTTCTTAAAACTTATTTGGAAACTTTCTTACAAGGTGTCAAAAATCTATACATAAAAATCATATATGTGGAAGTTTCCCTATAAATTTTATTTCCCCATTTATATATTTTTGGAGCGGAAGGTCATGAATTTATCTACTTCTTCTACTATTACATTATCTAAAGAATGGTTTTTTTCATGGACTTGAATGTAACATCCTTAGACTACACCTTTCCCACAGTCTCATTATCATCATTTCCTATCTCATATGAAATACGGGAACTATTAAAACTATCCAATTTCAAATCCATTGGATATTTATCCCAATAATAGAGAATCATGGATTAAAATGAGGATACAATATTCCTAGGATGCACTTAATGATTTTCACATCATTGAGGGTTTCTATGACAATACACCTATCTTTAACCATCAAATTAACCCAATCAAATAATAAATTAATTGATTCATTAGGGTCTATCCTCTGATTCTCATTCTTTTGTATAGGTTTTTTAATTCGGATTCTTGAACTTTTGAATCACATTGATAAGAATTAATCCTATTTTTCCCTCATGGATTGAGAGGATTTAAATGACATCACCTCCATGTATATTGTGTTAGATAAAGCTTCTCTAAATCATTATTAGCTTTAGAATCAATATAAATTTATCTTCATTATATATGTAATAAATCGACATTTTCTATAATAAATATTAATGATTACAAAAATTATATATATATATATATCTATTATTAAAGATCATAAGTGGTGATACAACTTATTATTCCATAATTTAATATTATGTGCATCAAAGATTGTAATTCCTTTGGGATTAACATCTTCTATTACTTCCACGGAGAGAGTACTACAAACTTCATCCATTATCTTTGAAACCAATTATTATTTTTACTATGTTAAATACAATAATATGGGGGTGTATGAGGGTATGAAATTTTAAAACAACCACCTCTTTGATATTTTTTCATCATTAAACAAAACTGTCTTCTCCTTTATTATTGTAAATATATATGTATGTTGAAAGAAATGAATTCAAGAGGCAATAATTTTGGTTGGTTTACCCTAACTAGGCCAGTCCAAGGAGTACATAAAGGTGATATAAGAATATACCATATTCACTATATAGTAATACTTTTACAAGGTTCAGAGTGTACTCACTATCCCATGGTTTACAACTAATCACATTTTGAAAGCTTAATGATCTATCTCCTAACGTGAACTCACTTATCCTCCAAAAGAATCATTAATTATTTTAAATTATCTCAAATTTGGTTCACACACATGTGAGTGTATCATTGATATTATTTTTCATCCATGAGATAAAATCCTACTTTTCATGTAATATTTGATTCATAGAAAAGTACTTTATGTAATGTTATTCTCCATACGTGGTCCACTATTCATCAAATGATGCCACCAAAGGATATCCACCACATGATGACCACATCATTACTCCAACACAAGATGTATTTACACCATATTACCCATACACTCCTACTTACTAAACTATTTTATAGGATTAGAGTATGTGTTTTATTTATATGGCACTATTTAACACATAACTCCTTTCATGGGATGATTCCATGACCTCCCTTATGTGGGTTCTTTTTATGACATAACACTTTAAAACTTAAAATAAATTACTAGATAGGTAAATGATCTCATTAATCAATGATCGATGAAAATGAAGTGAATATCTAGTACATATATATGTATGGGATTGAAATAATATAATAATGAAAAATTATTGTCCACTCCTTCATCAAAAATCCAATTTATGTAATTATTTTTTCCTTCTAACCATTAACTATAGCCTACTCATGTGTCACCAAGTGAACATCCTCTATTTACTCCCTATTTAAATAAATGGCTTCACAATGTGTCAAAAAATTCTCAATTCACTAAAAATGATTACCAAATCACATGTTCACGTGATCCTCTTTCACGATATATAGGACTATTACATGATTTTACCACATGACTATAAGAAACTCCCTTATCATGAAGATCAAAAGATTCCCTTATATATTCCACCAAATTCCTACGTGGCCATTTTATTCTTATGTAGAAACTACCCATTTCATAAGATTTTCATTCCAAAAAATTTATAAAACACTTGGAAATTGCCCCATCATTAAATCCATCTACTAGGAAACCATGGAACCTTTGTTAACCAACATTTCTCAATAAACACATCACCCCAAAAACATCAAAATGTCACATTTATGGATTTTCCCCAAAAATTAATACAAAAGAACAACAATATATTAACCATAATACTTTTGAGTTGATCCATTAAATAGTTTAGCTAGATTTATTCCTTCTATGTTTCTATGATTTAAATAAAATCTTATTCCATAGTTGAATTTCAAACCACCTACTATTGACATGACATACAAATTAGGGGTGTATTTTTGAATGTGATCACAAAGCCTTTGAAACTCTTACATGAATCCATATCCCCTACAAATGTTACATCAAAATATCCAAATAATGGATAACCCATTTAAAAACACTAGGCTATATCTTCTAAACCATTGAGATATAAAAAAATATACTTAAAAAATTCTCAGTTCCCCTTTACCTTATTTTCCATAAACCACCTAACAAATCCTAGTTGATGAACAATTTCTAGCCTTATAAAAACCACTATATATATAAAACTTATGACCATTGAAGTATATAGAAATTTTCCCATGTTCTTTTATTCATCTCTAGTTTTAGGTTATTTTTCTTTTGACAACATGAAATGTCCAACCAGTGGGGTAGATGTCACAACCCGTCCTCGAGACCCATTCCGTGACTACCCCAAGCCTGCCTTCCATAGGCCAGGGGCTGGCGACTAGCACCAAAGGTGTAAATACCAAAAAGGGAAGTAATTGCCTTAAGTTAAACACACTCAACAGAGTATGAAAATGAAGTATGAACTAAGTAAAAATGAGTACAAAAGCAAGTGCTGAAAAGTAAATGGGCCAGTATACAAACCCAACTGAAAGTATACTACAACTGAAAAGAAAGTACAATCGCAGTAAAGTTAAACAACAGCACCGAGTCGTCCTCTAGAAATCCGACCTGAAGGGTGGGTACAGATAGTCTCCTCAGCTCCTCGGGTCCGGCCGTCTGTTCCGTGTATGCCCTGCCATGTGGTCCACCTCTGGGTACCGTCCAGCTCCACAAGCCTCCACCTCGATCAGTTCTGTATGTTGTCTGCATCCAACACAACGTAGTGCGGGTATAGCTCGTGCAGGGGTGAGTATACGATACTCAGTAGGGACCCCGAGACCCCCTAAGGTCTCTCAGAATCCAAGATTGATAAACCAAAAAGGAAAGACACAATCACGAAGTATCAACAAATCTACTAAGGTATATTCCCATACATATACCTAAGTCATCAATTACAGTCCATCTCCAACTCTCGAGCCCAAGCACAACCCAATCCACACAGGAAGCAAGTCAATCACATCGATGATAAGATTGAATTCAAGACTTAGCTCACATAGGTATGAATCCTTCGTATAGCAATAGAGATGATCAGATGTAGCCACTGATTCATCTAAACTGTCAGACCCACACAGGATACAAGTCCAGCTAAGCTATCAGACCCACACAGGATACAAGACCAGCTACTCTGCTGGACCCACACAGGATACAAGTACAGAGGTCAATACTGCCGGACCCACATAGGATACAAGAATAGTATTCATCGCCGTCGAACCCACGGAGGATTCCTGTACGGTAGTCGTCGCTGTCGAACCCACGTAGGATTCTAGTACAGAAGTCGATGCAGTCGTAGCTAGCTCTAGGGTTCCCGCACACAGCATGCTCGAATCTAAGAGGGTACGCTCCTTGATTAAGAGATTTGATACATAAAATTTCATAATGTCTAGATTTTATGTATTCCAATGTTCCGTCTCGTCGAAAGAAACCCAACGCGACAGACAGTGCGTCAATCAGACGTCCGATCTGAGAGTTATTGACTTTTCCGTTCCAGGGGCCCAGTTGGTTTTTAAGCTAAAACCAACCCGACCATACTCCAGCTACATCCAAACCTCAAGTGGAGTAAGAAAAAAGAACTGTCTCGACAAAATATATTCAATGCAGTTGACGCCACGTCAATCAGAAATCCGATCCTTAAGTTATAAGCGTTTCTGCTCCAAGGGCCCGATTGGTTTCAGGTTCGAACCAACCCAGCCATACACAAACTTTGCTGAAACCTCCAGTGTAATATACCAAAATGACCATCTTGATCCAAGGATTCCTACACAATAGACGGTGCATCTATCAGAGGTCCGTAGCTCAAGTTATGAGCAAAAGACCGAAAAAACGGTCTGTAGTGGGGTTCTGGGCCCGGTCTGACCCGGCCCAACCCCCCTGGGTCGGCCCGAACCGGGTCGACCCGACCCGGGTCCTGGTCTGGCCTGGCGGGGCGCGGCCCAGCCAACATGGCCCGGTCCGCATGACCTACCCCGGCCCGACCTGGGGTGCTGGCTCGGCCAGCTGGCTGAGCGGGGGGGGGGGGGGGGGGGGGGGCTGTCCCGCGGACATGGCGCCAGACTAGCGCCGCAGTCTTCCCTGGATCCCACGTGGCCACGAGATCCTTCTCTCACCGCCGGGGTCGATGCTGTGGTGGTCTGCTGCCAGTGGAGCGCCGGGGCACCACTTCTTGCAGGTGGCTGGCCGGTGCCGGTCAACGCCTCCGGCCGCCGGCACCGCCGCGCCGGTGACCTGCACCGCTGGGGTCTTCCGCGGGCCCCCGGAGTCATTTCGGTGCTCCATTCTTGATTCTGACTGTGCCTGCAGTCGTCTCGGGACCCATACATCACTGTGATGGCCTCTAATCGCCATTGCGGTCCCGCTACGTCATCTCGAAATATTCCACGCATCAAGAACAAACTAGCTGTGTGTCCTGACTTGTTTGTTAGTACGTACACACCGCGTTAGTGGTTCAAACATTACTCAACAATTAAATGCCATGTTCGAGAGTATAAAACATAAACATGAAATAAAATATACAATTACCCTACCTCAAAAAATGATGATGAACATCGGTGTCGCAGTGGACGACGTTGTGGGGAAAGGGTTCGTAGGCGATGTCAGAGTGTGTCGAGGAGGAAGCGGCATCTCCTCCTTTGTCTCGGGAAGGGAAAGGGTTTCACGTCGTCGTTCTAGGCGGAAACGACATTCTTTGTAAAGACCCGTAAATTTCAAGGAAATTTTTTTCTTAATTTTCTTTGGAATTTTACAAGAGCGCAGTTTCTGACGGCACCTGATTCCGAGGCCTGGTGTGCCCAGAATCATTTTCCGAAGTTTGGCTCGGGTACGTTCAGTGAACGGACGAGCAGGTTTTTCTAACTTTTGAACCAGTGCCCGAAATCGAATTCTGAGGGCACCGATGAAATCGAAGCGCCAGTATTCGCTTAGAAACGCCTCTTCCAGAGTTGCGTTTTCTCGGGTGTGGTTTTTAATTTTCGGGCTTAATGTTAAGAAATAAAATAATTTTGCGACAACTTTATTTTATTTCACTTAAGCCACTTGAAGCCACTTAAAGGCGGCTTGAACTGAGTTGAAGCGGATAGGATGCTATCCAGAAATATCCTACCCCCCTTGGTAGGATATTTGTGAGGTGGGGCCCGCACGAGCTCCGCCGTTTCTTTCCGCTAAGAAACGCACCCGCGAAAACCCGTCTTAATGAAAGTCAACTGACGCGTTTCTTAAAATCTTAACAGACCATTTAATTGGGCGGTTTATTTCGTGAATTAAATGGGCTGTTTCTTTCGTTGAATTAATTTAACGAATTAATTCAATCGTTTCTTAACCTGTTTTTTTTTGTGTTGGCATATTAATAAAATAAGACCAACCAAAACCTTTTGGGGGATTACTTGTTGAGACAGAATCCTTGTTCCTTCTTCCTCCTTCACGAAGAACGCGAAGAACGCGAAGAATGTGAAGAACGCCGAACCCGGAAATCGACGACGCGACGCCTTCATCTGCATCGCCGACAACGTTCTTCTGCGACGTCTCTTCCTCCGCGACGGATCTTCGATCAGCTGTTTGAGGTAAGAGTCTCGGACCTTCCTTTTTATCTCCTTCGTGGTTCTTAACCAAAAACACAGATTTAATTAATTAAATTAAATCTGCTGTTTCATGGTGCGTTGAGTTCGCCGACTCAACACCGGATTCCGCGACGACGCGACGCCTCCCCACGACGACGCGACGATCCCTCTCTTCCGCGACGAGCTTTTCCGCGAAGAACGCCCGCGCGCGACGATCGACGAGGTAGGGATTTAATTTGGGAATTACCCCTTTTCTTTTTATATTACCGTAATTGTTTCTTTAAAAAGTAAGGAACTGGCTTTGTGACCAATTTTAAAATTTATTAAAATTGTTTTTTTCCGTTCAAATGAGGAACCCGTTAATGAAACAATTTTATTTCATTAAAAATTGTTTCGGATATGCGTTCATGTGTTGAACTTAAATTTCTCCCGTTTGTTTATCTCTAACGCGGAGGGTGCAGGACCAACGAACACGGCCCGACGACCCTCCGCCGTTCTTTGTTTTGTGCGGATTTGACGGGCGACGACGGGACGTGCCGCAACGGATGTTTGACGATTCCGCAGTGAAGAACGAGTCCCGGGAGAAGCAATGGCGCAGACGGGAAGAGAATCGGACCACCGAAACGATTCCGGTGGCCCGCGGAACTCGCCGGCAGCCGGGAGCGGCGGTGCCCCAGCGCGCCGCCGGACAGGCCGCCGCGACTCAGCGCGGCGGTGGCGGCACCCGCGGACCCGCGGGTCTGGTGCCCTCGGATGCGGCTGAAGCCGCGTCCCGACTCAGCACGGCCCCACGCGGGGGGCCGCGGCACCACCAGGCCGCGGGGGCAGCGCCCCCGCGGCGCCAGGCCGTTCGGCCGCTCGGCCGAACCGGACCAGGCCGGTCCGACCGGCCGGGCCGCGCCCTGGCCGGACCGGACCGGGTCGGACCGGGTCGGGTCGACCCGGTTCGGCCGACTCCCGGGGGGGGGGGGGGGGGGGGGGGGGGGGGGGGGTCGGGCCGGGTCGGCCCGGGCCCGGACCCCCGTCTTCGGATGGTTTTCGTTCAAACGCCCGTAACTTGAGCTACGAGCCTCCGAACGACGCGCCGTCAGCGGCAACGCGATCCTTGGATCGAGACGGTCGTTTCGGTATACTATACTCAAGGTGCACCTTCCTTTTCGGGAGCCTACGTAGTTAAAACTCCGTAGTTAAGCGTGCTTGGCCTAGAGCAGTGATAAGGATGGGTGACCTCCTGGGAAGTTTCTCAGGGTGGGTGTGAGACGGAAAGGCCAATAACTAACAGTCCGGGCGTCCGATTGACGCGCCGTCTGTTTCGTTGAATTACTCTAAGTGAGCCGGATCTTTTGGCATACTCCGCCCGAGGTTTATCGCACTCAAAGTTTCGGAATATTTTTGGTTCGGCCGGGTTGGTTCGTACACGAAACCAACCGGGCCCTCGGAGCGGAAACGCTCATATCTTGAGCTACGGACGTCCGATTGACGTGCCGTTAGCTTTGTTGAATTCCTCTAAGTGAGACGGATCTTTTGGCATACTCCGCCCGAGGTTTGGACGCAGGTGGAGTACGGTCGGGTTGGTTTTTCCTTAAAAATCAACCGGGCCCTTGGACGAAAAAGCCAATAACTCTCAGACCGGGTGTCCGATTGACACGCTGTCTGCGACTTTGAGTTCCTGCTGACGATACGGAAATTTTGGATACATCAACTTCGGACTTTGTGTCAGTTGATGTATCAGCCTCTCGGCTCGTGGAGCAGACCCTCCCGAACGAGCTTGCTGTGTGCGGGAACCCTAGTGCTGGCTGTGACTGCTACTTCGACAGTGACGACTGTGGAGAGATCCTCCGGGGACTCCGACGACGACCGTGCAGAGATCCTCAGTGGACTGCGGCGACGACCGTGCAGAGATCCTCAGTGGACTGCGGCGACGACTGTGCAGAGATCCTCAGTGGACTGCGATGACTACTGCACTCAGCAATCCTACGTGGATCAGTGCTACCGATCCTGTGTGGGTCAGCGCTCAGCGGTTCTGTGTGAGCCAGCGACTACAGGTCCTGTGTGGGCCCGATCCTGTGTGGGTCCGATCCCGTGTGGGTCACTGCAGGGTTAGTACCTATCGATCCTTCGTGGGTCCGACAATTTAGATGGTTCAGTGATCATCTTTATCGTCATCCGAAGAAGTATACCTGTGTGAGCTGAATCTTGTGTTTCTATCCTTAGTGGATTGTGTTGAGCTATCCTGTGTGGGTTTACTGTTTACTCTCCTTTGTGGTTTGTGTTGAGTTATCCTGTGTGGGTATACGTTTTGCTTTCCTGTGTGGACTGGGTTGTGCTTGGGCTCGGGCGTTGGAGCCGAACGGGAATTGATGACTTAGGTATATGTATGGGAATATACCTAAGCCGTGTCAGATATTACTTTGTGATTGTATCTTTCCTTTGTTGATTATCCTTTGTGGATTTCGGGAGACCTTCGGGGGTCTCGGGGTCCCTACTGAGTAGCTTATACTCACCCCTGCACGGGCTTTGCCCACACTACGTTGTGTTGGTTGCAGACGACGGACAACGCTAACCGTGGTGGAGGCGTGCGGAGCAGGACAGTACCTGGAGGTGGACCACTGGGCGGGACGTACTCGGAGCGGTCAGGTGGACCCGAGGAGCAGTGGAGGCTATCTGTACCCACCCTTCAGTTGGGACTTCCAGAGGACGGCTCGACGCTGCAGTTTTCCCTTTTCAGTTGCTGTTTTTCCTTTCAGTTGTACTTTACAGTTGGGCTTGTATTTCTGGCCCATTTTACTTTCAGCACAGCTTGTACAGTTTTTACTTAGTGTTTACTTTTCCTCTTGCTTACTCTGTGGTGCTTGTTTACTTTCCAAAGGCAATGCCTTCCCTTTTTGTTGGGATTTACACCTTGGTGCTAGTCACCAGCCCCTGGCCTATGGAAGGCGGGCTTGGGGTAGTCACGGCATGGGCCCCGAGGACGGGTCGTGACAATCTTAGCCGGGGGTGTTATTCGATGAAGAACGGTTCACCTCCCTTTAATCCTCCAGAGTCGTTTCCAAGAGATCCGCCAACAAGAAGAAAAAGAGGCTCCCAATTAATATAATTGTTGAGAAACTCATAATAATTCAAAGTGGTGTCAATTAATTTAATGCTGACATTAAATTAATTGGTTGGCACGTTAAAAGAATGAGGGAGGCAGGAAGGCTCCATTATAATCAAGGTAAAAAGCAAAGGGTGGGTTATTAAAGGGGAAAAGTCAAAGGAAACAGTAGGGAATTAAATGGGGAGATGAAGGTTGGGCTCATGTGGGCCCCACCTCACAAAATAAAATTTTGTGCACCACCAACTTTTCTTTAATTTTAGGATTAAGTCCCAAAAATTTACTTCCACCCTACACAAAACGCAACCACGGTAAAGGTCCCCTTAAGAAATACCGGCACTACGAGTTCATCGGTGCCCTCAGATTTCAATTCCGAGCACTGGCTCAAAAGATAGAAAATCCCGCTCGTTCGTTCACTGAACGTACCCGAGCTAAACTTTGAAAAATGATTCCAGGCAGACCGGGCCTTGGAATCTAGCACCTTCAGAAGCCACATACTCGTAAAATTCCAAAGTATTTAAGAAAAAAAATTTCTTAAAATTTCCGGGTCTTTACAGTAGACACAGGCATGCATCCAATCAATTTGAATTTTTTTAATGATATTATAAATGTACATCTTATAAGAAAAAACAATGTTATAGTATTCCTATCCCTTTTTATATACGTCCTAAAAATCTAATTTACATTATTGATATATTTTATCTCAAAACTTCTCAAATTATGATCCTTGATCTCCTAAATCTGTTTCATGTACATACCATCAATGAGTATATCATCCATATATAATAGAAGAATGATGTTACTACAATCCTTGAACAGATTATGGTAAGAAAAATAATCAAAGATACTCTTGAAAAACCCTTATCATCTGTAATGAAATAGAACTTTCATTTCCACTTTATTAGTTCCAGCTTCAAACCACACATGATCAATTTCAACATTCACACCGGGAAATCCTTCCATTTGTCCATGAAACCTGCAACCTGCTTCATAATGATATTATCCTTTATATTACCATGAAGGAATAATATTTTAACATCTATATGTTCTATATGTAATACTATAAAAGCTACGAGGCTCGACACCATTTAAATTGTTTTATATTTGAAAATGGGAGAAAAGATTTTTGGGAAATCTATCCATCACTTCTACAGAAACATTTTTTCAAATAACCTGGACTAGGACAACTTGTTACCATTAATTTACTACATAAACTTATGTATCCATTAGTTCTACTATGATTTATATCCTTGTGACATTTTTTTTATCTCTAGGGTTTCATTATCATGCAACAAATCCAATTCCAATTTCATAGATAACTCCCAATTTCTAGAGTGGTTGAGACTTAATGCTTCTTATGGTGTCTTGAGCACTCCTCCATCCATAAGAAGAAAGAAATTTAGATCAGTTATAAACATCTATACAAATCATCTGATCTTGACAGACCACCAAAATTCCACCCATGACTCTACTCTTTCTTGAACCACTACTTATGGTACATTGTTTTTAGATCCCTTCCCTGATATTCTACAATTATAGGGTTTTTTCGCAGTTCTTTTATCCTTGATGAATCTTCCATAATTTCCATAGTAATAAAACTTTCTGTAATTTTAAAACATTTGTAACTTCCATTCATATCAACTTGGTCATGATCTGTTTATTCTTTTCTCTTAACCTCATATTCCACTATGTTCTGATTTTTATACAATACCTTCTCATTAATGAGAACATTGTGACTTCTAATGATATTTTTTTTAAATTTCCTAGATAAAATTACAAATTTCTCATTTATATAACTGAAAAAGAAATGTGCATATGTATTTTCTTCAAACATGTTCCTATCCTTGGAATCATATGGGATATAACCAAAACCATTTAGACAATACACATCAAAATTTTAGATGAACCCAAACTATTCAAGCATCTCTTTACCCATGGGTTTGGAAGGAATTATATTAATGACATAAGTGAAACAATTTATGGATTTAACCCTAAAATTCTTTATGATCCTTATATGAAACCTCATGCTCCAAAATTTTTCATTCTGTTTATAATTCATCCCCTCTCTCATACTATTTTGATCTGGTATCCTCAGTTCAATATTCTCAAAATTAATTATTTTTCACCATCTAAACCCTTGTAATTCCTTATTACCATATTAACCATTATCATTAAACCTTATGGGAGTAAAAATATTTCCAAACACTTTCTCCACCATGTCTCTCTATTAAAAAAACACTCTAAAGACCTGAAACTTATTTTTAAGGAAGTATACCCATACCATACATGCTAAATCATTGAGGGAGATAACATAGTCAACGAAACTCTATTAAAACATGGTAGAGATGGTCCTCAAACATCTATATGCATGTTCTCTTACTTATGATACTTAGGTGCATTTTTTTCTCAAAAATTTCAACTTTCTATAAATCCAGTGAATAAAACTCTTATAGGTTATTAAATATACATGACCAAGATTTAGTATCCCTTTAAACACTAAGGCTCACATGTTCTTATCACTAATGTTCCAAATATTATAGTTTAAAAACTATTAACTTTCAAAAGTTGTCTTTCAAAAAATAGTTGCCCCATTTTATCTTCCATTTAGATACAAAACTTCATATTTAACACCTCTAAATGAAACCATAGATCACCAAGTGATCTCCCTTAATATATATGATATTTGTTTTTCAAAAAAATCTACTTTATCTATTTATCTAGTGGGAATTAATTTCTTCTATAAAATTTGTATGTACTAAACTCCATGTATCTCTAAAATAATCCATTTTATATGATGAATTTCACATTTCATTTTAAAATAATCTCAAGAGATTCATCAAACACAATATGAACCCTGTAAAATCATTCGGAAACATAGTTAGTCATACTACCTGTCTCGAACACTGAATTAAAAGATACTCTGAAATTAATAATCCATGATTCCAATGAAGTATTTACATTTATTAGTAAACTAATTTCTCCATAAAACAACATATTTATGGAAATTATAGAGTATTCCATTAATTTTTTTTCCATGCAATCCCTACAATTCTTTTTAAATGCCCTATCCTATAAAAATTCCAATATATGGGTCATGATACTCTTATTTTCATTCAAATTCTACCCCTCTTATCATTTTATTTCTTTTTATATTTATATTAAATGGATTTTCATTAGAAAAAAAACTTATGTTTGAAGTGGGATTTCCATCAATCATAATATTATACAGAATAAATGGAGGTAATATAGTCCATGGAGACTTTGAGTATAAAAATGAAAGAGACACCTTAATATATCTATACACTATGGACTTGTTTTTTTGATATATAGATCATAATTAATATATGGTGTCGGGAGTAGTATAATGAAGGATAAAAGGCTATGAAGTGGTTGTTGTTTTATTATCACTGATGATTTGGTTATATTAATGGTAGTAGCTTGAAAGGTTGGAAAAGTGGAAATACCTTATCTAGTTGATGAAGATGAATGTTATAGAGTGATTCAAGTATGAAATTATTTTCACCTGAAGGATGTGTAGCAACCCATGGATATTGTTGTAATAAGAAAGTGAGAAACATAGAGTAAAACTTAGAAATAGAGAAGTCAAATAGAGATTTCTTAAAGATAACACTGTCCCAAAATATTATTTTAACAAGGCATCATTTCCTAGTATTTTCCAATTTTTTGGCATCAAATATAAGGAATAAAAGAGTTTTTCATATAAAACCTTATATATAAATAAATCATGTGATATCAATGGGATCACATGATGGTGTTGGGTGTATGACATATGGTTGAAGGAATTGTGAAACACAGACACATGAATCACATAAGGGGAGTTTCACTATAAATGATGGGGGATTTGGGAATTCACATGATCTTAGAATCAACATAGTTAGACAATGTAGGAGGTTTGTTATGGGATTCATGGTACCCACACTTGTTAGGTGATTTATGTGATCCAAGGATATTTATTTAGGTGATGCACTTATGTATTGTATCTCGGTGAAATGAACAACTAATCAGGTTTTTTAGAGTGAAATTAGTGGTATTTTACTTATAAATACCCCATAATTCACATCATTTAATAGTTAAAAAGAGTTAATCAAAAAATTTAGAAGAGCATTAGGAGATGGATTTTGTAGAAAGAATCTCTATATAAATTCTATTGTGTCTCTCATCTGTGTAATCAGTCATATGGCATGGAAGGCCATATGAAGAGGATATATAAAGAAAAATATATGCAGATGGAGAAATAAGATTTATTTCTTGAAGTGGAAATCTAGGGGAGTGACTTAAGTGATGTAGACATATGTAGATTACCTGAAAAAGAAGTCACACACAACAATCAAGTAGAATGAATCCTGAAAAGTAGGCTGGAGAGCCATGTTATGCTCATAGATTCGCATGATCAGAGTTATATGATCATGTTTTTGTGTTTGATTCCACATGAACAAAATTACATGAAAATGTATACATATTAAACAAATGTACTTTAAGGTTACTTCATGTGAGGAATATTCTTATAAAATAAGAAAGAGAATCAAAAGAAGAATTTGAGTGTAACTTATGGTTGTTGAATAGATGGTAACAAATAAGGTAATTTGAATTTTGACATATCCTCATCCTAATAAGTATTTTTGAAAGATATAATTTTTGAATACAAATACTTAACTCTCTCATCAATTATTTAACCACATCTGGCATAGAATAAGAAGAGAACAATGGAAATGAAGACACACAAAGCATAAAATTGGGAGATATGATGTTAAAAAAGCCTCAATATGAACAAAGACAAAGAATAATATTCCTTATATATTTAAGATACATACATGTCTATAAACTATGGTATATCCTTTAACCAAACAATTCATGGGATGGAATAAGAGTCAACATACCTTTGGAGAGGAGTGACAAAACCTAGAGAATTATATAGTCAGTGAGCCTGGAATGGAGTGTCTATGACCAAAACATTGTATCATGAGAACTAGAGAAGATTAATGGATCCTATCTCATCGATACATAATTAGTGTGTGATCCTTGGAAATCTCCCTTGGTTTTTATCCAAGTAAAACCTATATATTCTATTCATGTTATAAATTCCTTCTTATTTGTGTTTTTTAAACAATTATGCTCACTAGAGTAACAGGTTGAACATAGTTCCCACAAATGAGGGAAAAATATCCTAAATGAATCATAAAAATATTAAATATTTTTTATGTGACTATCACCCTACTTCACCCCCCTCAATGGGTCTCTGGTTTCAACAAGTATATTCAAGGGGTAAAGGTTTTATCTTAGTGGTCAACCATATAATATTTATTCAATTTGTTATGCTCATATATTCTATGATGATGCCTCAAATTTTCATAGGAACTGTATTTTTTATTGATATAAATAAATAATCATGTTCTTTCATACTCTTAGTGAAGAGGTTATGAGGTATATACAAATAGATGCAAACATGAGAAGGTATAGTGAATGAATTGGAAATGTAGAGATGGAAAATAACTTGAATAAATCTTTTTGAGATAAAGTTAATTAGAAAACCATTAATTATGATACTACTTTTGAAATATGGATGTCCCTAGAGACTATTTATTTAAAAACAATAGAGGCAATGGAGATTGAGATGAATACTTCAAAAGAATTTTGTAAAATCAGTCAAGGTGGGATGTCTGGGAAATAGTTTTGTGAATATAGTCTTTTAAACTAACTTAAGAAGAAGAATAGGATTAATAATCATTTCCCAATGAATGAGACACAAAATATGGTAATTGAGACTGATATTAATCTCAAATCCATTGTTTGAAAATTCATGTGTTATCATTTTATATCCAGTAAGTCATATTCCCTCATCGGGTAGGGATGAAGTGGAGAGACATTAGAAGAAGGGAAAAAGTTTAAATTAAATATTGAAGAACAAGTTAAGGTGATTTAATTTTTAAACACCACTATTTAATAACATAATTAAATGGTTGATACACATGAGGAATAATCTACTATATATAATGGAAGCACACTCATGGATGCCTTCAATGAAAACTTAGATGGAATGAAACGATTTAGAGGCTTTAGTGATGATGATAAACTACTTTTATTTGATGAGAAACCTGATAATGAAGAGGTGGAAATTAAGAATGTTCATAAGTTTGAAGAAAGTGTTCACTAATAGTAGAAAAAATTCATTTCATCTAAGAAAGGGTAGATCAATGGAAAATAAACCAGGAAGTGGACTATGTGATCATTGAAGACTTGTGTATATGAAAAAAGAGGATGAGAAGAGTAGATGTGATCCTAAATGTTGAAAAAAAGAATATGGGAACTAATATGAAATAAAAAAGAAACTCCCTTGAAGATATTTCCAAAAAATTAAGTAGGAAAATTTCCTCAAATAAATAATTAAGAGAAATAATTATGCTTCTTGAGATAAATTTTTGAAGAGAGGAGAAAACATGGAATGGAAGCTACCCCAAGTATGAAAGAAATGACTTCTCAGTTAAATAATAAATATGTAAATATTATATAACTAGAGAAAAATATTATTTTGTATAAGGTAATGGAGAAGGTAGTGAATTTCCCCGAACCGAGTTACCCAAAGTCGGTGCATTATTACATAACATTGGCAGGATCACAAGGGATCAAATCCCGAAAGACCGATCAGTTCAGTAGCCTTGGTAGTACTAAATAAATTTATAAGTTTTACATTACATCATGAAATAAAAACATCAACAACATTTTTCCCCTATTGACCACACTTATATCCTTATCCTTTCCCTATAGGTCAACTATAAAATATTTCATCACATCGTAGGAAAAATAAAACATAGAAAGGGGTGAGCTCAGATGCTCAGTAAAGATAAAAATATAGTGGAATATTTCCTAAATAAGAACAAACAATTAAGGAAATGTATATGAATAAAACATAATCATTTTAAACTTAAACTTCGGCATAATATGGCCAATATAAATCAAATAATTCCATTTACTTATTCACATGGATATTCTACTAGTCAAATAATCACATGCAATATCAGTTGCCAATTTCATAATGATGGAATGCATACTGCCAGACTTCATAACCACATAGTCAAAGCCATATGACAAGACTAAAAATAAGATTTTGTCAAGGCCTTATTCCAAGAAACTATTTTGTCTCATGATACCTACCGTTGCATCTAGGAGCTATAGCAGGCTCCACCTGTCACTTACTAGGTCCAATGCATTCCTCATATGAAAAGGTTTAAACATAACATAAACATTTGTATTAAAAATAGCATACAAAATGTCAATACTTTATCCATAAACCATGAATGGTGTAAAAATAACACATCCACAGTCAAACATATCACAAATACTTCAATACAATATGGAAGTTTTTTATCATAATAAATCAACTTCAAACAAGCTTAAAATCCATCAAAGGATGTTGACATAGACGAATTCAAAACATTTTTAGAGAAATATCTCATTCTATTTGGAAATCATTTAAAAGTTATATAATTATAAAAGAAAACATTTATTTTGAAAATATTCTTATAAGCATGTATGTGATTATTTTATGATGTTATAACATTGAAAAATAGCCGCACTCGCCGTATAAGTTAAAAAAAAGACATTCATGCCTTAATCAAGTTGAAAAGGTCATAAAGTACCTTGTTTGGAAAATGACGAAAAGATTCCTTTTAGAACATATATGGTCAAATAATGGTATAAATGAATTTTATCCATAGTCTAGTAAATATTAAGAATGTTTGGAACTACATTTTTAAGAAAACACGAATGTGGATGATAAAGAAGTCCCAGTAGATACTTACATATTAACAACCTCAGATAAGTAAAGAGATTATAGAATTGACCCTTACCTTGAAATTTTCCTTAGTAGATGGTATGTTAACATCCTGTATAATAGTTAAAACATTTTTATTAAATTATTCAAGAACTATATATATAAATATGATATCATATATGATCCTATAATATTTCTTGGTTAATAATATTTCGGTAGTATCATTATTTCAGGTGTTAACTGATTCATTTTCATTTATTTTCATGGTTACGTACGCCATGTTTGTTATGAATAGGATGTATTTGATTCATATACATAATTATATTTTTTTCATAAACATTATTTTTAATCATAAAATGAAAATTATTCTTGAATTATTACGATGGGGAATGAATCTCATCGCGTTCGCGGAGACGGCAATCCGTACGTACGCACGAGCGATAATATCATTATATTGATGGTGAAATCGTATGTAATTTGATGGTATATCATATATAAAGAATAATTAAAATTTTATATTTATTATTTACATTAGTTATACTCATTATTATACCCATCCATGTAATGAATTGTTTGAATAACAAACTACTCCACTACGTGGAGACGGTAATCTGTTCGTACGCATGTATGGTGACTTTGTCATTCATATGATGGATATAATAATGAATATGGTTATACCATTTTTATAATAACAAAAAATTATATACTATATACTGGATTTATTATTTTATAATGGAAACAAAAAATAAAGAGGATGTGGAAGAAGAAAAGAACTTGAAAGAGGTGATGAAATATTTACCTCTTCTTCGTGTTCTTCCTGTTGATTTGATCAAAAGGGCTCATTAGATTGGATTTATGACCAAAGTAAATCCTCTAGGATGAAGGGATTAAAGTTGGGAGGATATTTTGTAAGGGGTTGGCCGATCCAAATGGCTTTGGGGGTGTGAAATTAAGAGAAGAGAAAGTTCCCTTTTATAAGAGAGGTGAGGGTCGCTTTAGTAAAAGCTTAAAATATTATTTTATAATAAAATAATTTTTGATTTCTAATGGCTAAAAAATAATTTATTTCTATGATAAGGTGGGGATGGGTAGAACACTCTCAACCAATAGGTTTTAGATACGGTTAGGTCACTATATTAACCTTATCTTTTAGATTTAACTCTTAGTTAAATAGTTTGACATTTACCATGTCTCTTTGTATTTATATATTATATGGTTAATAAATTTACTATAATAAGAAAATATAACCCCAAGTGGTTAATTATTAATATATATAACCTTATCTAAGTCTTTTGGACGATCATTAGATTTTTAGGAATATTATATCAATTAATAATATAGTATTTGTTTTAGAAACTCAATTATGTCAATTTTGACACTATTTAGTACTTGGTTTTTGTGAAAATCATAACAACATGATTAATTTGGAAAAAAATTATTTAATAAACCTTAACATGTCATATTAACCTTTAAGATTAGTGAAAGTTATCAAAAGTCTCAAATTACATTTATTTGGATATTTATAATATTAATTATTTTAATCTTTCATTAATAAGGTAATTACTGCATCATTATTGTGTCATAAATAAATTAAATTATTTAATGTATAAAAATTATAAACAAAATACCATTATGTATGAAATATTTTTATCTTTATAATTAATATTTATAGTCTAATTTATATTTTTTAACCCTATATTAAAAATGGTTTAGTTATTAAATTTTAAATTTAACTCTTTTAACTCTTCTTTAAATAAAATAATAATAAATGTCTTAATATAATCCAAGTGGACTAAAGGGGATAATATTATATTCTTAAGGTTTCTTTGGGTTGAATTATACTTATCCAATAGAATTAGGACATCTGTTAGGGTAATTATGATATCATTTTTACCCTTATTTACCCTATTTACTTTTAACCGCGGTAAATAAAAGTCAAAATTTACTATTCACCAAAAATTATTTTAATCTTATGGAAACAAATTTTACTTACTGATATTAACTGTTTCTCTCAGATTTTTGAAATTCAACTCACAATGGTGGTAAAATTATGTTTTATGCAAATTTGTAAATGCTCATAGGAGGTGGGTAAAAGATGGTAAAAAGTTCAATAAAATTTTTATATATCTAAACTTATTATAAAATGACTACAATGAATTACAATGAACTTATATAGGTATTATGTATCTATTTTGACATAAAATAGATTTAAATAAAATAAATAATTATTTAAATGAAAATATGGTTTTAACCAATAACGTAGTCGTTTTCACTATTCATAAAAAATTGAATGTTTTCAAAAAAATACCAAAAAATCAACCGAAGATAATTTTGATATTCTAAATCCAAAAATGAAGTCCATTTTGAAAAATGAAATTTATAAAATTTCAAAAAGTGGATATTACTATTCATAATAGATATTTTGATTGGTCGTGGTTTGTTAAAACACCATGTTGCATACAACGCTAGCTACTGCATTATTCAAAGGGTAACATACCATGGAAGCATGGGGTGTTACATTCTCCCCTCCTTAATATAATTTCGTCCTCAAAATTTATAGAATTTTACTGTATAAAAAGATTCGGGTGGTTCTTCATCATAATTTCCTCATGTTCCCACATTGCCTCTTCGATCTTATGTTTTATCCATAGAACTTTCACTAGATGAGTCATATGGTTCTGAACACCTATTCTATGGTATTAAGAATCTTGACAGGCTCTTCAAAATAAGATAGATTAGGTTCCAGTTCAATTTCTTCATAGGTGAGTACATGCGTTGGGTTAATCATGTATTTTTTCAACAATGATTCCTAGAACACATCATGAACATTGGAGAGACTTGGACACATTACCAAACGATAAGCTAAAACTCCAATTCGTTCTAGAATTTCAAAAGGTCTGATGTACCTGGGACTCAATTTACCATTTTTAGTGAAATGTATAACACCCTTCCATGTAGATACCATTAAAAAACATGGTCTCCTACTTGAAATTAAAAATAATTCCTTTGGTTATTGACATAGCTCTTTTGCTTAATTTGGGATGCTTTGATGTGGATTTTCATAACCTTCACCTTTCCCATTGTTTCCTCAACAAGTTTTGGGCCTATGAGTTTACTTTCACTAACACCATCATAACAAGTTGGTGTACGACATCTCTTTCTGTATAATGCTTCATATTTTCCATCCAAATATTGAATGGAAGCTATTGTTATCGGAAAATTATACAAGAGTTAAATATTGATCCCACATAACTTGAATTTCAAGTGAGAAATATCTCAACATGTCTTCTAAGGTTTGAACAGTTTGTTCTGATTGTCCAACTGTTTGATGGCGGTAGGCAGTTCTCAATGGAAGTTCAGTATCCAGGGCCTTCTGAAGACTTTTTCCGAATCTTGATGTAAAACAGGGATCATAATCAGAAACAATCGATAGAGGTACTCCATAAAGTATTAGAACTTCATAAATATATGGTCTTTCCATATGTTCAAGTGGTAAATCTTCTCATATACCAAGAAAATGTGCTGACTTGGTAAGACGATCAATAATAACCCATATTGCATCATTCCTTCTAGGATTATTTGGTAGTCCCATTAAAAATTCCATCGTAATATTATCCCATTTCCACTCAGGTATGGGAAGAGGTTTCATGACTCCTCGAGGATGTCGGCTTCTAGCTTTCACTTGTAGAAAAACCATACATCTTGACACATAATCAGCAGTCTTCCTTTTCATGTTGTCCCACAAAAAATGTTCCTTCAAATCTGTATACATATTGGTGCTCCCTGGGTGTATAGAGAAATTGAAGCTATGAGAATCATCCAAAAATTACCTTTTTAGATCAGGTATATCAGGAAGACAAAGTATCTTCCCAAATTTCAAAATTCCATCTTCATATACGAAGTCACTTAATCTCCCATCATTTACAACTTTAATCTTCTTTTGAAACTCCTCATCATCAGTCTAAGAACTTTTTATCCTTTATACTAAAGACGGTTTGGAAACCATTTGAAAAAGTATTTTGTTTCACCTTCCATGGTTATTCCCATATCCATCATTACTATATCCATGAAAATAGGATCCCTTTAAACTCTCATCTTGTTCAAAACTCCACGATCCTTTCTACTCAAAGAATCTGCCACCTTATTTGCCTTCCCCAAGTGGTAGTTTATAGTGCAATCATAATCCTTGAGTAGTTCAAGCCATAGTCTTTGCCTCATGTTGAGTTCTTTCTACGAGAAAATATACTTTAAACACTTGTGATCAGTATAAATCTAAAAATTTTCACCATAGAGATAGTGTCTTCATATTTTCAGAGAAAATATTATATCTTCTAACTAAATATCATGAGTAGGATAGTTTTCCTCATGAATTTTTATATATTATAATGCATAGTCAATAACTCTATCATTTTTCATAAGGACACAACAAAGTCTTTTCTTTGAAGCGTCACTACAAATAAAAAACCCGTCGTTCCCTAATGGTAGAGTCATGATAGAAGCATTTAATAATATTATATTCAGTATGTAAAAAAATTCTTCAAACTCTTTTGTCCAAACAAATTTAACCCCTTTAAGTGTGATCTTGGTTAATGGGTTGTCCAATCGGGAAAAATTCTGGATGAAACGTCGATAATAACCTATTAATCCAATAAAACTACGTACCTCAATTATACCCATCGGTGATGGCCATTCATGGATTGACCTGGTCATTGAATAATCAACAGAGATTCCATCATTAGAGAAAATATGGCCAAGAAACGAAATCTCTTGAAACAAAAATTCACACTTGTGAAACATCCTATATAATTCATTTCTTAAAAGAGTCTTTAGAATAATGCACAAGTGATTTTCATGATCTTCATAGCGTTTGGAGTATACCAAGATATCATCAATAAATACCACTAAAAAGTCATCAATATATTACTTGAAAACTCTATTCATTAGATCCATGAAAACAGAGGGTGCATTAGTCAGTCCAAAATGCATTACTATAAACTCTTAATGCTCGTACCTAGTTCGAAATGCTGTTTTTGGAATGTCTTCCTTCTTCACACATGACTAATGATATCCACATCAAAGGTAAATATTTGAAAAATATTTATCTCCATGAAGTTGGTTGAATAAATCGTCAATGCGAGGTAGGAGATACTTGTTCTTTATTGTTATAACATTGACCTCCGTGTAGTCAATACACAACCTCAAAGATCCATCTTTCTTCTTAACAGAAAGGATAGGGCTCCCCATGGAGAAACACTAGGGTGAATAAATCCATTATTACTCAATATCTCTTATTGTTTCTTTAGTTACACTAAGTCCACATCGTCCATTCTATAAGGGGTCTTCGATATGGGCCTTGAATGAAGAATTAAATCAATGGAAAACTCCATTTCTCATTCTGAAAGATGTCCATGTAAATCCTCTGGAAACACATCAACAAATTCTCACACAATAGGTATGTCCTCTATTCAAACATTCTTTTCCTCACCTATAATTATTTCATTCTCATCCTCCCCAATAATTGAATTTAGTAGAGCTACTGGGGGTTGATCTAGATAACAATCAGATGGTGACGTTTCTGCTCTAAATATAAGGTACTCTTTATCATCATTGAGAATTGTAACCTCCTTCATCTTACAATAAAGTTTTGCATCATGGTTCAAAATCAAATCCATACCGAGGATTATTTAAAATTCAATCATGTGTATGATGATTAGATCAGTAGATAAATATGGTTTATATTCCTTAATGGGGACCGATTCAAAAAACTTTGTTGCAATGATACTTCCCTTAAGAGTTGTGACTGACAACTCCCTTGTTAAATCAAATTGCAAATATATAATTTTTATAGAAAACTGGGAAGATATGAAACAATTTGATGATCATAAATCAAATAATGCATTGGCTAAACTTTAGGAAACTATTAAATTACCTTCCACCACATCTTTCAGAGCTTCAACCTAAACAGTTGTGATCGCCTATGCTTGGTCTTTATCCCTTGTCCTATTCTGAGGAAATTTTCCCTGAAACTTAGGACATTCATTTTCATAATGTTCCATCTCCTTGAAATTGTAGCATCAAACATTGGTAGATTCTTTCTTCCCCTTACAATCACTAGCTGGATGGACATTATGTCCACATTTGTAGCATACTCCTTTTCATTTTAGATAGGCACCTGGGTGATTCCTTCCACAATTATCACAGGGTGGAAATTTAACTCTTCCCTTCTTCCCTGTTTCTTTATTTCCTTTACCAGAGTGTTTAGCATATCTCTTCTTCTCTTCATTTGATTTAATGTCGTAATACATAGAGAATTCATTTTCTGTCTTGATAGCACATGAGACAATATCTTCATACGATGAGAAGGATTGCGAGACTAATGCTCGAAAGAGAAATGTTTTAACCCATCAATGAAATGATAAATATTAATTATTCGGTTATGTATATAATCTGCAGCATGCCTTTCTAACCTTGTAAAGTTATCCTCATACTTTGTGGAATTCTCATACTCCTTTTTCCTCAGACTCAGAAATTGTCTTTCCCTATCTGCTCGATGGTCATGAGGAAAGTATTTCTCTAATAAAATATCTTTAAACTCTCTCCATTACATATTTGATACTTCTTCATATCCTTTTGTGTTTTGAATCAATGACCACCATTGATCTACATTTCCTTTAAGGTGATAAAATGACATGACAATTTTTTCCCTTTCGCTACTCCCCAAAGCATGAAATATTTTCTATAAGGAACTTATCCATTGCTCAACTACTAATAGATTTTTACTCCCATTTAATGTTGGTGGTTGTTGCCTCATGAAGCGGTCTAATAATGATCCTCCACATTGTAGATTAGGGTATTCAATACGGGTAAGGTTATTATTCATAACCTGAATGAGTTGTCCCAGTATGGTGATAAGCTGATCAACACCAGTTGCATCACCAACTCCACAATAATTATCTTGAGTAGGAGGGAAATCCCTACATATATTACATGCATTTATATAGTTTCCATTATTTTACTAGGATCCATTTATAAAAAATGTTATACACTAGATGATTTTATGAATCGCAATACATAATTCCAAACTTGTAAAACACTTAACATAAATTGAATAGTTTATGGATATTATCCATAATCATGAAAAATTTTTCTTTGAGGAGTTATATACTCATAACCATTTTATAAAGGGTTTTAAAGAAAATGTGAATTATCCTAAGAATATACCATGGGAGTGTCGTAACCAAGAGTGAAACAAAGCCCATTGTCGTGCACCAGTTCCCGTTCGAGTCTAGCTCAAAGCGATGTTTTCGGGTTTTACCCATAGGTACATCTGTTCCAGAGCCGCCTCTACTTGATCATATCTAGACAGGAATTTATTTCTTAGAAAACTCACAAAATCCCTATAGTACAAAAATTCTAGGAAGTTCTTCTATACTAATCCTCAAAGTCTATATGAGGGTAATGTTATCTAATCAGAGTTTATCTAAATCTAGTTTCCAAGTCTTGTACTAAACTTCATCTAATACCAACTATAATGCCCTGACCATAGTTACCCGGAGTCGGTGCTTTATTAAATATCATTGGCATGATCAAAAGGGATCAAATCCCAAAAGACCAATCAGTTTAGTAGCCTTGGAAGTACTAGATACATTCAAAAGTTTTACATTACATCATGAAATAAAAACATCAAAAACATTTTTGTCTCTATTGAACACACTTATAACCTTAAATTATACATTCAGGAAAACCATAAAATATTTCTTCACATCCTTGGAAAAAGAAAACACAGAAAGGGGTGAGATCAGATGCTCATTAAGGATAACAATACCGCTGAAACTTTCATAAATAAGCCTAAAAAATTAAGGCACTGTATAAGACTAAAACATAAGCCTTTTAAACATAAAAGTCTGAATAATATGGCCAATATAAATCATATTATTAAATTTACTTATTCACATGGATATTATACTAGTCGAATAATCACAAGCAATATCAATATCCAATTTCATTACGATGGAATGCATACTACCAGACTTCATAACCACATTGTCAAGGCCTTGTGCCAATACTACAGTTATGATTTTGTCAAGGACATGTGCCAAGACACTAGTTTGTCTCATGATACCTACTGATGCATCGTGGATCTATAGTGAGCTCCACCCATCAGTTTCTATGTCCAATGCATTCCTCATATGAAATGTTTTAAACATAAAATAAACATTCATATTAAAACTTGCATAAAAAATGTAAATACTTCATCCATAATACATGAATGGTGTAAAAATAAAACATACATAGTAAAACATATCACAAATCCGTTAATATAATATGGAATTTTTGTATCATAATAAATCAACCTCAAACAAGCTTAAAATCTATCAAGGGATGCGAACATATATGAAATCAAAACCTTTTTAAAGAAATATATCTTTATATTTTGAAATCATTAAAAAGTTATATAATTATAAAAGAAAACATTTATTTTGAAAATATTCTTATAAGCTTTTATGGGAAGCTTCGACGATGTTATAACGACAAAAAATAGCCACACTCACCATATAAATTAAAAGAAAGACATTCTTACCTTAATCTTGTCGAAAATGTCATAAAGTACCTTGTTTGGAAAATGATGGAAAGATTCATTTAGAAACATATATGTTAAAATAAGGGTATAAATGACTTTAACCCATAGTCTAGTAAATATTAATAATGTTTTGAACTACCTTTTTAAGAAAACACGAATGTGGATGATAAAGTGGTCCTAGTAGATACTTACGTATTAACAACCTCAGATAAGTAAAGAGATTGTAGAATTACACCTTACATTGTACTTATAATTAGTTTTTGGTATGTTAACCTTCTGTAAAATATTTAAAACCTTGTTATTAAATTATAGAAGAACAATATACAAAAATATGATATCATATATGATCCTCTAATATTTCATTGTTAATAATATTTCAGTAGTATCTTCATTTCAGGTGTTAACTGATTCATTTGCCTATATTTTCTTGGTTACGTATGCAATGTTTGTTATGGAAAGGATGTATTTGATTCATATACCGAATTATATTATGTTCATAAACATTATTTTTAATTAAAAAATTAAAATTATTCTTGAATAATTACGATGGGTAATGAATCTCATCACGTTCATGGAGACGGTAACCCGTACGTACGCACGAGCGACAATATCATTATATTGATGGTGAAATCCTATGTAATTAGATGGTATATCATATATAAAGAATAATTAAAAGGTTATATTTTTTATTTAAATTAGTTATACTCATTTTTATACCCATCCAAATAATGATGTGTTTGAATAACAAACTACACCCTGACATGGAGACGGTATGCCGTTCATACACACGTATGGTGACTTTTTCATTAATATAATGGGTAGAATAATGAATATGGTTATAAAATTTTTATAATAAAATATCAGTATATATAATATACTGAATTTATTATTTTATAATGGAAACAAAAATGAAAGAGGAAGTTCAATATGAAAAGAACTTGAATGATGTGATGAAATATTTACCTCTTCTTCAGGTTCTTCCTTTTGATTTGATCAAAAGGGCTCCTTAGGCTGGCTTTCTAACCAATGTAATGCCTCAATGATTAAGGGAGGAAATTTGGGAGGATATTTGGGAAGGTTTTGGCCGAGCCAAATGGATTAGGAGGTGTGAAATTACGAGAAGTTAAATTTCTTTTTTATAAGAGAGGTGAGGGTCACTTTATAAAGATCTTCAAATATTATTTCATAATAAAATTATTTTCGGTTTATAATGGATCCAAAATAGTTTATTTAGAGGATAAGGTGGGAATGGGTCTACAAAATCTCAAAAAATAGGATTTAGACTGGTTTAGGTCACTATATTAACCTTATCTTTTAGATTTAACTCTTAGTTAAATAGTTTGACATTTACCATGTCTCTTTGTATTTTTATATTTTATGGTTAATAACCTTACTATAACCAAACAAGAGAACCAAAAGTGGTTAATTATTAATATATATAACCTTATATAAGTCCCTTGTTCGAACCTTTGAATTTTAGAAATATTATATCAATTAATAATATAGTATTTGTTTTAAAAACTCAATTATGTCAATTTTGACACTATTTAGTATCCAGTTTTTGTGAAAATCATAACAGCATGATTACTTTGAAAAAAATTATTTAATCAACCCTAACATTTAATATTATCCAATAAAATTAGTGGAATTCATCAAATGTCTCAAATTACATTTATTTGGATTTTTGTAATATCAATTATTTTAATCTTTCGTTAATAAAGTAATTACTGCATCATCATTGTGTCATAAATAAATTAAATTATTTAACGTATAAAAATAATAAATAAAATTCCAGTATGTATAAAATATTTTTATCTTTCTAATTAATATTTATAGTCGAATATATGTTGAGATTATCCTTATATTAAAAATGGTTTAGTTATTAAACTTTGAATTTAACTCTTTTAACTCTACTTTAAATAAAATAATAATAATTGTTCGAATCTAATAAAAGTGGACCAAAAAGGATCATATTTTATTCCTAAGGTTGTTTTTGGTCGAATTATACATATCCAACAGAATTTTTACATGTATTAGGGTAATTATGATATCATTTTTACCCTTAATTACCCTATTTACTTTTAACCGTGGAAAATAAAAGTCAAAAGTTACAATTCACCAAAAATTATTTTCATCTTATTGAACAAAATTTTACTTACTAATATTAACTGTGTCTCTCAGATTTTTTAAGTTCAACTCATAGAGATGGTAAAATTATGATTTATGCAAATTTTCAAATGCTCCTAGGAGGTGGGTAAAAGACGGTAAAAAGTTCAATAAACTTTATATATATATCAACATATTATAAAATGACTCCAATGAATTACATTGAACTTATATAGGTATTATGTATCTATTTTGACCTAAAATAAATTTAAATAAAATAAATAATTATTTAAATAAAAAGTCGGTTTTAACCAATAACGCAGTGTTATTCACTGATCATAAAAAATTGAATGTTTTCAAAAAAATACCAAAAAATCACCCTAAGCTAATTTTGATATTCTGAATCCAAAAATGAAGTCCATTTAGAAAAATAAAATTTATAAAATTTAAAAAATTGTGTAATACTATTCATAATGGATACTTTTATTGGTTGTGATTTGTTAAAACTCCATGTTGTGTACAATGCAAGCTACTACATTATTTAAAGGGTAACGTACCATGGAAGCTTGGGGTGTTACAGGTAGAGTTTCACTCCTGATAATAATATATGATTTAAAATGCAATAATCAAAATTATATATTATGAAATATAAGAAATAATACTGCTAAATATTAAAAGTAGAAGAAATATCTTGAAAATCTAAAAGTAAAGACTCTAAAGTGAAACAATACTTGAAATGGTACTATAATGGAGGACTAGGGATCACCTTGAGTATATGTCTTGAAGCCTAAGGGTTCAATGTTAGAATAAGAACACTGGATGGACTAACATGTCAATGAAGAAATGATGTCATGAGGTATGTTTTTAACAGAAGATGTTTTATTTGTAGTAACCCATGACTTAGGGAAAGGAATGCAGATGGAAGAGAGAAATTGAGGATAAAGATTCCATAAGGAGGTCCTAAAATCCTCTGGTGTAACTCCCTAGGTTTTTAGGAAGCATGTTCTATCCATAAACTATATGTTTATAATTCTATAAATCATGTTCTATTATTTAAAAGTAATTTAAATTGATTAGGTAAGAAGTCATACAACATATGGATTAAAAATAATAACACATTATTCTTTCAAAATAAAATTTTACAAAAATATAACATGAAACAATGTATTATAGATCATGGAGGATTACATCCACTAAAACTATAAAAATTAAAATGGGATAATAAATTGAAAAGAGTAATATGTTTAGAAAAAACACCTCCACTAAAACACAGTCACCTATAAGAATCACCATTGGTCTAACAAAATATATTTTAAAAAATTATACCATGAAAGAATAAAAACTTTTGGGAGATTCACAATAAAAAATACTCAAATGGGAAGAGTGAATTGAATATGTTTAGTATGGTTATATATATAGGAACAAAATTTGGACATTAAAAATATTTTTTTTCCAAATATATTCATTGAATATATGGTCATTATAGATATGATAATTTGTTATATATCAAGTAGGTATAAATAATTCATGTAGTGTTTAGTATAAAATTTAAAATAATATAACTCACAGTGAAATAATAATATGATATTAAAATATTACAAATATTTATTTATGGATTATATATAAATATTTATATTATTATTAAAATATGATATGATGTATATATAAAATTAAAATATATATTTTATTATCAATGTATTAGTAAAATTATATTTTATTATATAATGAATTAAATTTAATTGAATTTGTAAATGTGTATTGAGTATAAAAGTTATATTTCTCTTTTTAAAGAACCATTATGTGATGTATTTTATATTTTATCCTAATTCATTAAATTTATTTTTTTAAAATTTTTCATATATGAACTAATATATTAAATTATTTAAATTATTAATTGATATAAAATAATATTAAGAGCACTTAATGTTTAAAAACATCATTTTTTAAACAAAAGAACTTGTTTATTTATATTTTTTATTTTAAATTATAAACAAAATTTATACATTTTATAATGTTAATTAGATAAAATTAACTACATTTATTTATTTATAATTTTAATATTATCTTCTCTTTAGTTGTTTCGATATTTTTAAAAAATAATTTTTTAGTTGAATAGTGAAATATATTGATACTACGAATTTTTTGCCATTATTAGTATATAAGTACGACTTAATAATTTATTAAACATTTTTATTGAAAAAATATTTATCTTATAATTGAAATTTTACAATTTAAATAATATACTATATTTTAGAAACCTATATTTGATAGTTTAAAACACAAGTAATTTTTTTCCCAAAAATTATTTTAATACATTATACATTTAACATATTAAAATTTAATTTTAATACTTTGAGTAATTAAATCAGAAGAAATTTATTTCATATTTATAATAATTTAGTAAAAATTTAATAATAAGTACCACTTTATTTTTAGTCATAATGATTAAGTCACCATAGGTAAAACTATTTATTGCGGTAAAAGCTTAAATAAAAAAGCAATAATTCAAGGGATAAAGGGATTGAATCATGTAAATTTTTTTTTATAATTAAATGGTTGAGATATTCACACACTTATCTCACCATTCACTCAATTATTATTTATTTTTATATCCCCATGACATATTTAACATGTTCTCCCTATATATTAAGTTGAAATATTTAAAAAAATCCCATTCTTACAACATATAAAAGGGGACTCTCACCACCACTTCAATAACACTATAAAAATTAGGATTCCTACTAAATATCTACCCTAAAACCTTCTCCAAACATCCTATTTTAGTCTCATAATTTTTTGTACATAATAGTTTTTCCAAAGACATTCCTTTCTAAGTAATCCTCCTAGTGAAACTAAAAATTCTAAACGTAAGTTCAAACTTTTCATGAACATATTTTCTATTTATCTTAAATTTTAAATTTTTTTTTCAAAATATTATATTTTAAATTAAATATATATAACATATTATTTTTTTATATCATGTTGATAAACATTAACCACATCCCCCCATATATTTAATAAAAATAGGAAACACCAATAATGCGTATGAGTTGACTACCACCTCCATGACACAATGTGTTTTGTTTTCCTTCACTACCTTATAGGGACAGAACTAATAAATAATTTAATACATAATTATGATATTTATAACATTTTTTATTCTATAAAAATATTAAACCATATTACTCATTTCTCTCATTCTTTGCAAATGAAATTATCATCCAGGAGCATGTGCGGGCTACCACCTCCAATGAATGGTATATTCCGTTTTTCACTACCGCCTTCACATATGGTTATAAATTATATTTTATGAGTATATATGACATATAGGAAAAATAAATTTGATGAATTTGATTTTTTTGGACAACAAACAAGATAATTATTATAATTAGGTAATCCATCAATATCGATAAATACTCCAAAAATAATTCATTACCTATTTTGTTTTCAAGAAACATGAAAAAACTAACATATAATCGGATTATAAAATTATAGATCATTATCAAAAATCATTTCTAGTATATTATGTGAGTTATAAATGATAGAAATTCTATCAAATAATGGGTACCAAGATTTACATCCAAAACTATGCATGAAACAGTTAAAGTTAGTAACATCTGATGGTAAAAAAAGTGATAACTAACTAGTATTTTCATAAAAAATGATCATAATTTAATTATCTAAATGATTTATGTATATGAATAAGGTTTTTGAAATTTATTATTAACATATTTAGTTTTATTTTATATGATGTTAAAGCACATTCAACTAAGCTAGAATAAAGGTATGGGGTTTTCTTGGCTCAAAACTTTTTTTGAGTCATAATCAGTCAAATTTTATTATAAGATTTCAAGATATAAGTATCTTAACATATGATGTAGTTATATTTTATTTAAAATATAATTTTATAAGTAAATCACGGTTCACACCAAATTATTCTTCCTTGATGAATCTAATCATTCATATAAAATATATTTTTTATAAGAATAATTCCCATATCATTTAATGTATTTTTTTCCACTAATGTTCATATTTCCCTAGTGTAATTTTTTTTCAATCTACAATGATCCTTATAATCACATTTATTAATTTCAAAATAATGGTTTCATTAACCTTTTAATGACGTGGGTTTCAAAAAAATGTGTTTTAAAATATTTTAAAGCATTTTCCTTACCGTGATCTTATATTCATCCATTATAATTCATTTTTTGACTGTTTTACTATTTCATATCAGTGTATATTTATTGGATTTTCTTTCTATGTAATTCTTTAAGAAATTTTATTTTCATATTCAAAAAATGGTTTTTTGAATGAGACTTGAAAGCCATGTATTTTAAGGTCATATTAATAAACAATTTTTTTAAAAAATAATTATTTGATTTCTATAAAATATTTTAAGGATTCATATCGATTAATGTAATGGTTCATAAATCACCCTATTTGTTCTCTTTTTAAAAATTAATTTTGGGTGATCATATTTTATTTGTATAAAATGGTCATGTTTTTTATCTGACACTATTTGTAAAACATATGAAACCCATTTTCTTCCCATGGGTTATTTATGATGAGATATATTATTCGATTTTAAGTGGTACTCATATATTTGAATGATTAAGAGAGGGTTCTTATATCAAATTCCAATTCATTATTTAATGTTTGAAATCTAGTTATATAACTACAGGAATAAAGTAGGGAATTTTCTCTCCACTACAGAAATCAGGTAGGGATGCCTGTTATATTATGTAATGTGAATCAGAAGGTGATCATGTTTTTGGTATAAAATGATCATATTATTTTATGTGATACCATTTGAAAAAGGTAGGAAATAAGTTTTCGTCCCATGGGTTTATGATAAGATGGATGATTTTATTTTAAGTGGTGCTAATATATATATATATGTATGTATAATGATCGGTGGGGTCTTATATATGCATCTATTTAATTGGTTAAGGTTTTATAATCATGAGATAAATATTCTAATTGAGTAAGGAATGATCAATCAACTATGAGAATTAGGTAGGGACCTCCGCTATTGTATGGGGATTAGGTGTGATTCCTACTCAACTATGGTATTCCTGCCTATGTTTGCGCCACTTCTTTTTCATTGTTTATGCTTGATTTAAAAGTCATGCCAATTTTTTATGATTTTCCATGTTATAAATATATTCCTATTTATTATGTTAGGATTTTATGTTTTGTTTGGTTTTCATTATATGCTTATAAGGAAATTTTTTAATGAAATTTCTCAGTTCTTATGTTTATATTCCATGACACAGAATGATGAATCAAATTTTATGATTATCCCTTAAGATACATTGATCATTTTATCTTATATATATACCTTAATCATGTTTTACATCATGTTTATGATACAATAATTATTAGTTGTTGATATGTTTCCCTTACCAAGCATCTGACCTCACCCATTTCTTTTGTTTACATTCCCCAAGTTATGAAGATGATTATATCAAATGATTTTTCAAGAATAGGGTCTGTAGAAGAATGGATATAGAGAAATTTAAAAAAGTGTTGTAAAATAATATGTATTTATAGTTAGTATCCAAGACACTAAACCTTTAGTTTATTGGGTTATGTGACTATTTCAGATATTTATTTTTTAAATCATGGAAACAATTTATTATTTATGCATCATTAGCTTGGGTCATGATATTAATCTTATGATGAAATAGATTATCTTGGAAATAAACCTATTAAAATATTAACAGTTTCACTATTCTAGAATAAAAATAAGGATCTCAATGAATGGTTTACTAAGAACATATTATGTTTTACTCATAAGATCCCTCTTAGAATGAACAAAAAAATTTAGAGAAGATAAATAAAGAAACTACTATAGTTGTGAGTAAGAATAATGTATACACAATAAGATATTCACCTCATGTGAGAAAGGGAGAGGTAACTCATATATTTTATAAAATAAAAAATAATGAAGAATTCCTTATAGTATTCATATGTCATACCGTAAGGTGACAAGTGATTGAAAGAGAAATATGCCTCCAATAGTGGAGGAAATATGAGCATAAGACATATGGTGCATCAATGATGGAAAATTGAACATGAGGGTTTAATCCTTTAAACATGAATAAGAAGCATGTAGAACATTCAAATAATATGAATATTGAGAATTTGAACAAATAATTCTTAATCATATGTCAAAATTAATTATAATTGTACATGAAGATGTTACATGCATGAATAAAGCTGAATTTTACTTTCCTAAAATTGATAATAATCCTAATATAATAAATTATAGTATTAAACAAGGCATCCAAAGTGGTATTTTTAAGTGGTTTCATGAAAAGAAGCACCATATTGAAGGTTTGGAGAAAAGCATGAAGCAATGTACAGGTCCATCATTACCATCCAAACCCATCTATTTTAGTATTCTAAAGTCACCCCTCTTCACATGGATTAAATGTTTCTAATTTATATTGAATGTTTTGAAAACCTAAGGGGGAAATATAATCAATGGAAGGTATGTGTTAAAAGGGTATAAGTGAATAAGATTAATGGAGATTCTTGTGGGAAGAAGGATTAGAATTGATGGAATTCTAATATGTTTTCAGAATCAACAAATGATGTCAATAAATCACTCTAATCTTCAATGATGATTCTAGACCTGAGTTGAGAAAAATGGGGAACAATTGATGAAGAGATTGATTTGAAGCTGAAGAAGCGTAAAAGTAAAATTTAATGACCCAGTGGTTCCAATTAATATTGAATATTTAACCACTTGTAGAAGTAATTTCATAAAGTGTTTATAGACCACCAAGAATAGATAAATTTACAAAGAAGAAATAATATTCATATATATCATATATATCAATTGTTTCTAATAATTTAGTATAAATTAACTATTTTTTAAGATATCAAGACGCTTTTAGAAAATCAATATCATTCCCAAAACTAATCTTCCCATTCTAATGTTTAATTCATCATTTTCAATCAACTCAACACTTGGTATCAATAATCTGTATTAGTCCAAATATGGATATATTTAAAGAGATATTGAGATAAACACTCCAAGATATTTAGCCTTATTCAACAAAGTATTCTTATAAATAATTTAAGATCATGCCTACCAAGTGGTAACATGATGTTATCTTTAACAAGTTGTGTTAGTTGGATTAACATGTATTATGTTTCACTAACTTGTGAATAATTTTTTATTAACTATATATTTGGTGTTAATGTGTTTTTTATTAAAATATGATTTACTAAAAAAACAAAATTATACTGCTAGAATCTATGGTAGTAAGTGGGTGACATGGAAAATATTGTTGTTTTTTTAAACACTTTTTTCTACAATGAATTCAAACTTAGTATGCTTAAAATATTTTTGATGACTCAATGCCAAGTGGTAATTTCAATCACTAAAAATTGATATGTAGTTTGGAGTTATAAAGAAAAAATGGGCTCTAAGATTGAATGATAGAGTATATTTATTGAAGAAGTCACTCATATGGAATTTTATGAGAAATGGGAAGTCAAAATAAAATAAATACTTGATGAGCCCTTAAAGGGGAGAGAGTGTGGAGCTAAAATATAGTTCCAAAGAGACGTTTTAATTTTGATGTTAACGGGTAAGGAAAACAAGAGATCATAAATATATATATCTTTGAAATGTATGGTGTATCTAATATAGGATAGATTTATGATAGTATTGAAAACAGAATTGAAAGGGAAAGAATATTGAAACAAAACCTATGTTCAGTGTTGGATTTTTTTTCAATTATAATATCTTATAGTAAAGATGTTGGTTGTGTAGTCCTTGATGACATTGTGTGGAGAAATTAAAATATCCACCTTCATATATCTATACAAAAGGGGCCACTTTTGGGATTTTTGGTGTAGATTTCATATCTGATAGCTATAGTATTATAATCCCAGAACAAAGGCTGAGTGGAGGTTAGAGTTTTATATTCATTAATGATCTAATTCTATTATAGTTAGTAGCTTGGAAGGTAGGAAAAGTGAAAATAAATTATCTGGATGATGATGAGAAATGATATATAATTATTCTAGTGTATAATTATTCTTACATAAAGGAAGTGTAGTGGTTCAAAAAAATTATTTGAGATGGAAAGGGAGATACTTAGAGTAAATCTATGAAGTAGAGAGGTCAAAGGGATATTTTATGAAGATATGTGAAATATTAAAATACAAATTATAGAAGGCATTATTTCCATGTGTTTGTTAATTCTTTGGGAGTAAAATTTAGGGAACATAAGATTTCTTCATGTAAATCCTTCTCGATCACATGATCATGTGAGATCAAGAGGATAATGTTGTAGTTTTGGGAATATCATATATGGCCAAAGGAATCATGAGAAATGGTCACATGAATCGTATAAAGGGAGTTACACCATAAATTAAAGAGGCTTTGGGTCTTCACATAATCCCTAGATTGGATTATTTATGTTGAAAGGAGTTTTATGATGGGAGTCATGTGGCCCACATATATCAGTTGAGTCACATGATTGAAGACAATTTATTTAGGCGATGACTGAAAGTCATGTATGTTAGTGAAATGAATGTCTAATGAAAATTTTCAGAGTTAATTCATTTTGGGTTTTCCTATAAATATCCCATGGTTAACATCATTAAATAACTATGGGGAGTTAAAAAAATCCCATATAAGTGTTCCTTGAGAGGATTCTAGGAGAATTAAAGGATCTTTGTAAAAACACCATCATTAATCTATTTCACATAATCGACCACATGGTGGAGTTAATCAGATTGAAGATATGGAAAAGGAATTATAAAAAAGGGTTAGGTGAAAGGATATATAAGAAAAGAGTCATGTGATTCAGTTCATGCAGAGAAAGTCACATGGATATACGTAAGTGATGTAGACATACAAAGAGTCTTTGGAAAAGTGCTTATGTGTATCAGTCAAGAAAAATGTGTCATGAGAAGTAGTCAATAGAATTAGGTTACACAAATAGGATCATGGGATCAGGGTTATTTTATTAGGGTTACATTTTTGAGGTCCTAAAGACATTTTTATTCACTAAGGTTAACATGGTGAAAAATGTAATTTGTGGATACTTCATATGAGGCATATTTACATAGAGAAAAATAGACCATCGAAAGAAGATTTTGACTGTCACATCTGTTTATTGAAAAGGGGAAGGAAACATTATAATTTTAGTGTGGAATTATCCTCATTTAGATAAACAGGGATTCAATAAAAGATTTGTGTAAAAAAATAATTAACTCTCTCATTAAAGAGTTAATCACATCTGGAATTGAAGAAAAATAGTACAAAAGAAAAGAAGATTAAAAAAGTACCAAATATGGAGATATGAGGAAACTAGAGTCTCATAATGAAAAGAGACAAACCATCAGGTTAGTTATATATCAAAGAGACCTATATGTCTAAAAACTTTAGAATACTCTTCAATAAAGTAGTGAATGGGAGTTAGTAAGAGGTAGTGCACTTTGGAGGAGGAGTGGTTGATCCAAAAAAATTAGGAAGGCCATCATCCTAGAATGGAGTGATCCTGACTAAAAATTATCTTTTTATTAATGAAATCACTTTTAAGGAAAAATGAGGAACTGCTCCCAATCAATCTAGAGGTGAATCCTCATAAGAGAAGGAAAATCCATCAAAGAATAGCCTCAACATATTGGTACTTTCTTATCTTTAAAGATTCCAGACCATAATCCATTCTTAGCATTAGTGTCTTTACCCATAACAACTTCGAAACGAGATTCCATTTTTTTCCAGGTTCAAATATAATATTTTTTTTGATTTTCCAATCATTGAATCCTCTCATAAGGATCATACCCTGTTTTTCAATCCAATTAGTCTACTCACTTTTTACCTCCTCTAGAATATGTCTTCCCATAATCTCAGTCTATTCATGTGGGATTTTGACATAAAGAAATTCTTCCACCTTTTACACCTCAAAGTGGAGGATAGATTATTTAGTGTCCTTTTCTGTTTCGGTATAGTTTTTGATAGCTTTACCACTCACAAGTAGCATGTCGTTGCTGATTCCCTGAACTGTAATGCGGGACTTCTTCTGCACACAAACTATGAAAGTAGATGAATTTTATTTCTCACATGGTTTATATTTTTTACTTTATCAAGTTTCCATTAGTTCTGGTAAATTCGAGTAGTCCTTGAAACCTCTCCCCTTCTTCTTCTTAGAGATCTTCCCCTCCTCATGAGCCTTAGATACTCCAGAATCCTCCACAGACTCCACACCTTCTGTTGTTCCTCTATCCGGATCCCAGGGAAGCTTCTGTATAATCTCATAATTGTCCAAACACTCAAAAGAATTATTGGTCTGAACCCCATATTGGACCAATCCCATTCCTACTGACTATTTATTGACCCCTGAAGTAGCCGCACTATGAATTGAATTGATTTTAGGTTCGACCTCCATCCCTTCAGTCCAATCCACAACCTCATTCCTAGAGAAACTCCGAACTTCAGTTTGATACGGTCATGAAGATGGATCATTAATCCTCTTTGCCACTGATTTACCAGTTTTCCGGTCCCTCAAATCATCCTTATGCTGATCAAAAACCTCCGAAATAGAGGGTT
The DNA here is from genome assembly GCA_963277665.1 of Viscum album. Taxonomy (NCBI): domain Eukaryota; kingdom Viridiplantae; phylum Streptophyta; class Magnoliopsida; order Santalales; family Viscaceae; genus Viscum; species Viscum album. The sequence goes on from OY728136.1 coordinate 140,410,427, forward strand.
CAACAAACTATTTTTCCGCTAGTTTACTCTGCACCACCTTGATTTCCAATTGATTCACCTGATTAACATCCTCTCCATTCCTCACCAGTGTTTTTTCATTGTACTTATCCATTTGTGGGGAATGTTTTAAAATATATGTGTTTGGTCGAGATGACTTTGATGAAGACAAAGACACAAGTGGCGGGGGGGGGATTGTGTTTTTCAAAAACATTGATAGATTCATAAATAATATCTTATTATGAAACAATCCTTTCCTATTCACTAAAAGATGTGTGAGCAGAAAGAATAAATAAAGGAAAACGAAGAAAACAATTTATAGTGGTTCATGGAACAAAGATTCATTAGTCCATTCAAAAAACACTCAACTACATGATCTTGGTGATTTTCACTAAGAAGTCCTCTTATCTTAATACCTTAACACTAGATTGTAGGATGTTGACACCTTATAAGGTTTTTAAAGGGCCTTATAGTGGTTTTATAAAGAAAAAAATCTATATCTTAGCACCAGAAGTTGAAACTTCACCATGACTGAGTCAGGTCATTAAAAACTCTACCAAATCAATAAAGATTAACTTTGTTTATTAGAACAGGTTAAACATCATAACTATATAAGCAACTAGAAAATGTAATTGATCTTCAATAATGCACAATTGTAGATAGATATTCAATATTTCATAGGATCTAATCAAAAAATAATAGAGAAAACACCAGAAATTTTTTTAATCATGTATATCTCAAAAGTGTGTCTATTAAGAAAGAATCATTATTCTTGTAGAAGAATATGTAACAATAAAATGTTGTAGCAGTGATTTGAACAATAGTGAGTTAACCAGACAGATCAAAACAAGCATGTCTCTAAAGTGTATCTCTGAAGTCAATGACACACTTATTGAATTTCATGCAAAAATATTCTTTATGTATATATCCACTCTTTATATATTATTATATATAAAATATCAATATTTATACAGTAGGTTAAACAAATATAGGTGAAACCAGATAAAAAAATATCGCATAATAAATCTTGAATATTTGAATTTAAAATCAATCAAGAGAGTCATAACTTCTTGTAAGAATAGAATCAATTTACTCCACTAAATACAAGCCTTTAAAAGAATCATAATGAACCTTTTAAATCTGTTAGGAAACTAATTTGAATATCTATTTACATCCATCAAGATTGCTGCTTAAATCTCAGATAATATAACAGATTTGAAACTTCCTTATAGAATAATCAAACGTATGGTTCCTTCAAATGATGAAAAACCTCCAAACATAGGGTTGGAAATGTATGATTGATCATAAAATTAGGGTTTACATACCATAAGTTTTTTTCCTCATATATAGGGTTCATTAGAAATGTAGGGTTGATTATCCATAATTTTCCAATAGTGTAGGGTGCATGATCCATAAATGCTATTTCAAATGTACGATTTCTAATCTATAAGTTACTCTAAATGTATGGATTGAATAGTGTTTCCAGAATATGTTTAAACACACCCTGAATACTTAAACAAATATTCATAGTGAATCAATGACTTGAACTTATTTATAGAATAATTATTTCAATGAATATTAATTTCCTAAAATTAACTAGTAACAAAAATGTAGGAGTTTTTGAGCATCAAAACCAAAAATAAATTAGCAAAATTGTTAAATTAAGATATTCTTAACAATATTCCCCATATTGATGACCAAAAAACACATGAATTAATAAGTAAAAATTAAAATTACATTTATAAAAAAAATCTCCTCATTTAATAATATTATAGTATTTCTTGATGTAATATTTATTTGAAAAATGTATCTTCTCCCAATTATTCCTTTATATAATTTTCCATACAAAAAACTTTTCTAGGGATCAAAACATCCCCCCATATTAAGGATAAATTTCTCCAACATGATGATAATATTAAAACTAATAAAAACTATTAAATTACTCCCTTTTTGACATAAAAAAGATAGGAGTAGTATAATTAACTCCCCCTAAATTCAAGATATCTTAAAAATAATTTTTTTAAAAAATGATTATAATAAAATTTATAAATTGATAAATTTTTTTAAAACACCCCCTATTTTATAGAAAAAATAATATTCAACAAATTACAAAATTAACATAAAAATGTTTTTCAAAAAAAATGTTACTATTTTATTAATAGTTTTACTCATAGAAATAAACATATTTATGAGATAATTAAATATTATGTTCATGATAAAGTATGATAACTTAATAATATTTTAGAAATAAATTACAAAACTGCTTATAGTACATATTTTCACAAATATATATATATATATAATATTGACATTAAATAAACTAAAAAATTTGAAGGGTTAGGGAGGAGTAGACTATTCATATGTACTTTACAAATATTGAAAATTTTCAGTTATAGTAGCTAAAAATATTGACAGTTATTCAAATTTGTTTTGAACATATTATTCTTTGATTTAAAGAAGAAAAAAACTGTTCAAATAGAATTAGTTTCATCTTATCAAGTTCTATATTGGTAACAACTTCTTTTTTGATTAACTATATCTTAATTAGAATTTCATCCTTGAAAGGATGAAAGTATTATTCTGAGGTCGAACTATCTTTCATAATAAGATATTAATTTTTCAATGAATCAAGAATGTTTTTTGACCTATATTATTTTAGTACTTTCTTATAAAACTATCTAGATACATCGAAAGAAGATTGCAACATCAATTTTTTTTTCATTCAAGAAGTTTAATTTGCATATAAGCCTTTCATAAGATATTTTATAAGGAGATACGTTTAGCTATTCATGAATTTGAAAAAACTTATTTATTTTAGAATAATTCTAAAATCAATATTAAACATATGAAACTGATTATTCACATAACATATTACAAACATTTCCTTTTTTGGTATTTAATGACATTTTTATTATAAACTTGATGTTCTTGATCTCTTCATCATGTTGTGACTGGTTTTCTAGAATCCTTTTAAAATTTTATTTTGAAGAAGAATATGGATAAATACAACATTTTAATAAGCGTATAATATGTTATGTTATGCCATAATGCATATTATGATTCATATTTTGTTTCCAAAAAATAGAGAATAATCACAAAAAAATTTAATTTTTGAACATACACACTATTTTAGATTGATGTTATGGTTTTGTAAAAAAAATGGAATTTTAATAATTTCAAACAAAAATATTTCAAAAGTGTTATAGATGGGAAATATAATCTTTTTTGTAATATAAAAAACTACTATATATTCCAAAATATTTAAAACAAAATTTTAGATATATTTGAATTTTTTAACAAATATATTATATAATCAAAATAGATTAAGATATTGTTTTAAAGAATAAATAAGAATTTTTAAATTTTTTTGAGAGTTATATTTCTCCCCCTACATAGAATAATTAATTCACTAGATGTATATAAATAGAAAAACTAAATTCTTCCTAGATTAGAAATTATGATATTGATGATTTTTTTGATAATGAACTAGTACAGAGTTGCTCACTCTTTTGGTAAAGAATTTAATATATAAATTGATCTATCACATAATGATTTAATGATATAATGTAGTGGTGTAATCTTGAAAGAAATCAAATGAAAGTGATTTATGGTACCCATATGATTTCAGGACTAGCAGTGTTAGCAGTTAAACTGTTAGGTAAACAAAATTTTTTATTTTGAGAATGAATTCTACTATTCAAGTTAAAAAATTCTCTTGATGAATACAATTTTTTAACACTATAAATTTTTTTTCTAAAGAAACAATAATTTCCCAATGAAAATTAATACCATAATAAAAACATTTAATAATAGATGTGTTCCTCTTATTCAAACTAGAAAAAATAATTCCTATATAGTGTTTGTATTTCACCATTTGTTCCCATTCAAAGTGTACATTTCTAGATTTTATTTTTTCTAAGGATTTTATTTTAATATTTTTGTCCTTTTATCATCATAATAGAATATTTTTTTAAATTACTAACTTCAGCCAAAAATTCTTTGATCTAAGTGTCAAGAATATCATAATACTTTTTAAGAGAATTATATTTTAAATTTATAATATGTTTTGTCAAATTTTATTTATCTAATAGAGTAGTATCATTATTTTTGGACCCTCTATGATTTTATAGTCTTCATAATCACAAATAATGTCAATATACAGACTCTAATTTTTCATGCCATTTTAATATCCTTAAGTAAATCAATTATGTCATACAGAAAAATATACTTAAATAAGTCAATAACCAATATTCATGAATAAATATTTTTACAAGTGTATTTATAAATGTATTTTTTCATAAAACATAGTCCTGTAATGATTTGTGTAATACATACACTTCATAACCTTTTTATATTCCCTATCACTGATGTTTGACACGCTGATGTTCGACACGCTGATGTTCAACACACCGATATTCCACACACCGATGTTTGACACAATGTTGTTTGACACACCGATGTTCGACACACAGATGTTCGACACACATATGTTCGACACACCAATGTTCGACACACCAATGTTCGACACACCGATGTTCGACACACCGATGTTCGACACACTGATGTTCGACACACCGAGGTTCGACACACCGATGTTCGACACACCGATGTTCGATACACCGATGTTCAAAAAACTGATGTTCAACAGACCGAAGTCGATATAAAGAAGATGATAGACCAAAGTTGAGACACCAAAGATGTTATACCAAAGTCAACACACCGAAGATGAAAGAACAATGTTAACACACAGAAGATGACAGACTGAACTCGGCACACCAAAGATGACATACCAAAGTCGACACACCGAAGATGATAGACCGAAGAAGACACACTAAAGATGAAAGAACGATGTTACCAAACTGTAGACACCATACCAATGATTACTCCCCAATAATATTAAATAATTATTTTGATTTTATTAATTCAAATTTATTTCTAATAGTCATATTTAGACAAATTAATGTTTCTAACATTATTTAATGTTGTCTGTAGAACTATTTTGAGATAGTACGAGGTACATTCATGTGAAAATATCTTCATGCCTAGTGGATCTTGAAGTATAAGAGGAATTAAATCAGATATCTAAAATTGATGGATACACAGAGATATACCAATACACATAGAGCTAGAATAATACATAGAAATATAGACTGTGCAAACTCATAATATTGAAGAAGAGAGAAACTTGAAGCTTGAACTCACCTATAAACTACCTACTGAAGCTTTCTGAACATCCTCACAAAGAAGAGCTGAACACTTTCATAAGAAACTGCGGAACACTGTTCTAAATCTAACTTTCAGAAGAAGACTCTAGTAGCATTTTCTCAACATACATTGAATCTAGAGCATTTCTGCACAACACAAACAGAGTTCTAAACCCTATTCCCTTTTATAACTTAGTTGTGTTCTTTTCATAACTATTTGAGTAGTGTGAATATCTATTTGAATCTCACACATAGTCTTCTGATCTAAATTAGAGGATAAAAAAATATCCTCTCTCACAATCCCTTCTTATACTTATATCCCACATAGAATTGTGGAAGAGATCCAGTGTGATCTATTTATTTGTTTTTCCCACGAATAACTATTGTAGAGGTCAAGTGTGACCGGACAACCTGTGTGCTATTGTGAACCCCGATCCAGGGTGTGGATCAAAAGTTTATTAATATAAACTGCTTGGTGGTGGGTGATCACCAAGTGGAGAGTATTAAGTCTCATCGTGAGACTAAACCTCATGTTTTAACCGCTGTGCCATTTGTCTTATATTCTTATCTATTATGTATTTATTGCATTAAATTAACCGAACTTTGATAGTTAGTTTAGCAATTTATTATATCTATTTTTGAATTAATAGTTCTATTTCAAAAGTTTTACTAATATTTAGATTGGTAAATCTGAGAACTAATAAATCTTCTGAGAACCAAATTGAACCTTCATGACTTTTATAAATCCACTACAAACTAACTTTTTTTATTATGTTCATAGGGGGATATTATTTTAAAGAACCAATTTTAACAGAAATTTTTATAGATACTCAATTCACCTCCTCTTGAGTTATCTACTCCGACCAATAATGATGTTTTATATTTTTTATGATATTTAATTAAGGATTAATATTTATCTTATAGTATAAAAAAATAATTATTAAATTCATCAAAATATAGTTTTTAAAAACTATAGATTGGAGAGTTAGAACATTTTACCTCATTAGTATGAGCTATATGACATACCATTTTTTAATTATGCAAAACATCATAATCTTTAGATGGTTCATCAAGAAAACTAGAAGTAAAAATAAAACTATCATAAAAAACATTATTTATTTATCTCTTATAGTTGTATTTCCTTTTATTATTGAGTAATGGACAATTATCCCTTGTATTACCCTTTTCCCTGCATTCACAATAACTCTTCACTTCAGGCCCCTTATTTTTTCTTTCTGTATAGTTTATTAATTTTTCTTATAAGATATGATAAATATTTATCTAAATCTAGATGAATTTATTCAGGAGATTCAGTCATAGTATTTTTGAGAGTAGATTCTTGATGCAATATATTTTTTTAGCTTCAATTAGCATCTCAACTTCATACTTCATTACTGTTCCATTCAATTCATTCATTATCATATTTTTGACCAGTGATGACTGTATTATATTTGTAAATATTCAATTCCATTTTAAGCATAGTACTCTAAGTACTTTCATTGCAAGATATGATTGATAAATTCGAACTCCCAAGGAGTAAATATTATCGAAAACATTTTTCAATCATCTATTCATTTTAGTGATAGTTTTATCCTCATACATTCTAAACGAATCAAAATTTAATTTTAGAGTAGTGTAAATTAATTTTCATATATATTTAGTCCATTTATAGGGAATAACAATCATTTTCTACATCTCATATGTAGTGGAAAATCAAGATAATTAATTGAATTCATTTTCTCCAAATTTACACACAATAACACTCAATGATTTTTAATTTCAATCATATTCTCTATCCTAACGATTATTAAAATACACTAAATATTCCTTCAGAATCTAATAGGGAATAACAACCTTTAAATAAACACTTATACCATGATTGTTTTTAATATATGGTAATAGGGTATTTCTTGCATCTATAAATATCACCATTATTATAAGGAGCCTGGATCATTGAGAAAACTTCTCTAGAATTAGCCATTTCTATATTTAATCATCTAAATATTTAACTCAGGATTTTTAGAGCTAAAAAATATTTAGTAGAACCTTCTAACACCACTTGTTGATATCAAATATAAAAAAAAATTTCTAGAGAAAAAAACTAGTAGAGACCAAACTTTTATACAAATTGTTAGGTCAGTATGACTATGGAAAAGTGAAATACAAAAGAGGGGAAGGGGTGAATTTTGTTCTTAAATTTTTAAAAGATTTATAACTACTCTCTTGTTATGTAATATTTAATTTTCTCCAAAAGATGAGTTAGTAGAGGAAATAATTAAAGGAAAATGAACATGAAAATTTACAGTGGTTCCGGGAAGAAATATCTCTTAGTTCACTCCCCCAATGCTCAACTCCATAATCTTAGTTATTTTCACTAAACGTTCTTCCTATTTAAATATATTAACAACTAAGTACATGAAGTTGACACCTTACTGGGATTTTCTAGGGACTTATGGTTCTTTTACAAGGATCCGAAATCGATATCATTGTACAAGAATATGAAAATTCACCATAAATGATTCTGAGAAGTCAAAAATCCACCAAATCAATAGATATTGATATTTTTGAGAACATAGGTTAAACATAAATGTTATAGCAGTAACATAAAAATAAAATTAGTCTTCAATAATGAATAGAGGCATATAGATATAAAATGATGGACATGATTTATTCAAACATAAATATAGAAAACACCATAAATATGTTTAAACATATATATATCCAAAGCGTATATCTTTTCGATTCCTCCCTATTATTACAGAAGAAGATGTAACAATAAAATGTAGTATAAGTGACATGAACAATAGTGAGTTGGTCAAACAAATAAAAACATGTATGTCTCAAAAGTGTATCTTTGAAGGAAAAAACACACTTGTTTTATTTTATGATTTTTTTTTCTATTTATATATCCCTTCTCATTTTATATTATGATGAAGAATGTATTGATGTTTATATAGTTGATTAAACAAATATATGTCAAACATGCTCTAGAAATATCACCCAATGAGTCATGAATATTTGAATTTAAAAACATTCTAAATATTAATAACTTATTGTAAGAATAGAAATGATTTACTCTATTGAATACGAGCCTTTAAAACAATCAAAATGAACCTTTTGAAATGGTCGTAGAATATATTTGTATATATCTTTACATCCTCCAAGACTATTTCCTAAATCTCATATAATATCATAGATTTAATACTCTCTTGTTGAATAGTCAAACATAGGGTTCTATCATATGATGACAAAACACCAAATTTTGGGTAAAAATATATGGTTGGTTATAAAAGTAGGGTTGATGTACCAGAAATTTGTTTCCTCAAATGTAGGATTCTTTAAAAATGTTGGGTTGATTATCCATACTTTTCCAACAGCATTGGATACATGATCCATATGTGATATTTCAAACATAGTATTACTAAGACGTATGTTATGTTAAATGTAGGGTACGAATAGTGTTTCTAGGATATGTTTAAACACATCACAAATACTTTAACAAATATTCCCAGTGGATCAATGACTTGAATATATTTCAATAATAAATATTTCAATAAATATTAATTTCCAAAAATTCAATTAAAATAAAATTCATCTGTAAAAAAATGTGGGTGCTTGTGAGAATGAACACAAAAAAGTAATTTTGGAAATTTTTCAACCAACATATTCTCAACATTATGTGTTCTTTAAATGATTTAATTTGATGTATATTTTTTTTCTTTTTTAGAAATAATTCTATCAAGAGTAAATGGTTGATCATAATTCCTTCCAATATAGTAATGTGATTAATAAATAATGATAAAATGTTTAATTTTTTTTAATTCAATCATAACCTTAATTTACCCCCCACTCAGGGTGTCTCTAGTTGCAATAAGTGTCATATACCTTTCATATTAAATAATATTCATGAAGGTTATAATAATTCCCTAAACCATATTTCTTTATTAAAAATTAGAACATGAATTTACTCAAACATAAGATCAAAATTACTTTTATAATTATTTATAGTTGTAACGATCACAACCCAAGATTTTATGAGTGATGATAATAGTGACAAATCCCATAATATATCCAAAAACATTACTGTTAATGATTTTAACTAACTCCTTTTCATGTAAAACTCATTGATATGATCTTTATTTGGCCTTCCATTTGATATTATCATACCAACTAACCACCTTATCAGGGAAATATTATTATTACTATTGTCTTCTCAAATATATTATCAAGAGACTTCAACAACTCCATAGTGGTTTTCAACACCTAGATATTGAAAACAATATTTTATAATAATGAAATTTATATGATTGAAATTTCCTTCCTATCAATGATTTTATTGTCCATGTTATTCATTTATTCTAATTAAAATCCTTTCAATTAAAGCTCATAGTCCTTCTAGAATTGGTAATCCTCAATCAGAACCCTCTAGAACCAGATGTTCTTCCAGCTGAAATTTTTAATCTTGAAATTTCCTCTTATAATTCCATTTATTTTAAAATAGATAAATCCCTTAAAAAAACATAAGGAAAATAATGTTATACTATGTTTTTATGTGTTATTTCACTAATAATTATTGAACCAAAAGCTATAATACAACTTGTTGGGTTTGGAACCACCATGACCAGAATCAACCCATTGAAACTTCAATTGTGGAAAAATTATAGATCTTCCAAAAACTTATGAACTAAAAAAATGATGTATTGGCACTAATAAGATGAATTAACCCCAACCCCCACACCGAATCACCACACTCCACCACTCATAAATCTATAAACAATCACCCATGTAAAAAAAGAACTAAAGTAAAGATAACCAGAAGTTACATGGTTTTGATGTTATCCATACTCTATAAGAGAACACTATAGATTTCCTTATAACAATAGATGATTAATATAACTACTTTTAGTTACACTACTAAGGATCCAATCCCAACCGATGATAGTGAATCCTAATTAGATGGTCTAGTTCCACCACCTTCTGACCTTCATAGAGAGTTCACTATTAATCATAGTCACCATTGATTGACATAGATTACACTACCTCAAACACTATATTCAGTTGAAGAGTGAAGTTTAATATCATTTATCCCATTTAATAATCTTATATAACCATTATTGATTATAAAAAAAACTTAAATAGGTCATTTACATATTTTCTTATGTGACTTAGAGGTTCAAAACTTTTATCATATAGACATGGTCACTAGACACTTAGTTTTGGACAAGAACATCCATACCATTCTTCCACCCCTGATCTTATAATCTTTTAATCCTACCAAGTGATGTGAAACTAAAATTATAAAATCACTTTTTTTTGGAAAAAATGAATTAGAATCATAAAAGAAGATTCCACAAATCTTAACATGAATCTTGAAAAAAATTATGATTTTAAGAGAAATTCTACATTTAATACTATATTGGTGATTTCTAAATAAAAATAATTATTTTAAATATTGCATCATTTTTATAAAAAACATAATAAAACACAAATGAAACATTAATTAATTAATTAATGAAAATGACAACAATCAAAACTATTTTGATTCTTTCATAACTTCACCTTTAAGGTAAACAACACATTCCTAGATTAATGGGACTATTAATTTATTTTTTATAGGTTATTTACTAGGTGAAAATTATAAATTTTCTCTTATCAATGTAAAATTTAAAAATATTTTTATTTCCACTCAACAATTACAATGAACCTTAATTAATTAATTCTATTGTACAAATTAATAAATATGGATACTAATGAATCTAATGGAATCAAAATAGGATCCAAATTATAATATCAAGTTAATTTATTCATTATTTAAATATAGGTCACTAATAATCCTCACACTCATTATATAGCTTCATAATGTCTAAAAGATGGTCAATGAACCAAAATATTCAAAATTTCATAAAAATGATATTTTTTAGATATTACTTTTTTTCATTTTTTTTAAAATTTTCACTAGATTCATATTTATTTGTTTTTAAAATTTTAATTTCTTATGAAAAGTAGTTTATATTATAAATTTTTGAAAAATTATTTTTTTGAATCAATTTAGGGATAGTCATGAGATTTCAAAAATATTGGTGTAAGTATTAGAAAAAATTGAATTTTAAATATATGTGTTATATTTTTTGATAAAATTTATTGAAATATATAAAATTTATTGATTTTTAAACATAATGTTTTAATAAAGTTTTAAATGAAATAATTCACACACACACACATATATATGTTATTGAAAGTTATAATGTAGATGTAATGGGAAGATAAAAAATACACCCACAACATTATTGTCTTCCTTTATCAATGATTTTAAGTAATCAGTATAGTTTGTCATCATAATTCCTATTTCATCTTCATTTTCTCCTAGATAAGGTCATATGTTATATTTCTCTTCTGTTAATTTTTTTAACATTTTTTTTAAAATTTAGGTATTTTTAATGAGTTTTTGGTGTTTATTAACCATAAATTTGTGTGAAAATATAGTGTTTTATTGGAATGAATTACATTTATATTTTTAGTGAATTTTGTGACAAAACCACGAAATATCAGGTTAGAGAACATATAACTCTTCCAAATTGGAAATATTAAACATAATTGTTGATAATTATGGGATTAAATCATGTGAGAATATTGAAAATAAATAGTATTGTGTGGGTTTGGATACTTATCCATTTTTACAGGGTAATTGTTTTGTTTTTGTGCCAAATTATTTTATATAAAAATGATATATATTGATTGTATAATTTATTCTATGACTAAAATAATGTCAATATATTAATTATTATTAATTATTATATTCATAATAACATTATTTTTATAACTTATTTATGATATATGATAGCATGAATGTGGCTTTTAAATTCTAGGATATCCAAGTATTTAGATTTTGTTAAATGTCATGTTAATTTTGTCCTATAATAACATGTTAAATGACAGTTCATTTGTTTAATAAGGAATAAATTATTTTTCTATATAGAAATAATTAGAAAATTAATGTGTTAGTGTATGAATTATGATTCTATTTATGTGATTTAAACTAAGGTTTATTTTCATACCATGTATTACATGAATTAAATGTGACACCAACTTAAGATAATATCCATATCATGTATTTCATTTAAAACCCATTTTATCATTCTATTATCTCTACTATATTTTTTACATGAGATATGACATGATAATCAATATTTCATAGAAAAAGGTTTTTAAATACCTCTAATGAATATTAATAATGAAATATAATTAATTATGTTGATATAATAAGATTATCACATACAGAAACTTGTATGAATATATAAAGCTCATTTATAAAGAAAAATTAAATAACCTATTTGTCCAAATTTTCACATCCATTATTTTGGAATATAATTAATGGATATATAGATACTGTTAGGTTTATTTATTAAATTAATATTTTTATAGAAGGGTAAAATTCTTGTTAAAATTATTTCTTATCAAGGTACTTTTAACATGAAATTAATGAATTTTTTTTGACATAAGCAATATAATAAAATTATATTAGTTATTACAAGATATTATTTTATTAATATGAATTTTATGTCAAATTTTCTATTAATGTGGTGTGTGGAAATAGATTGGTATATTATAATTTGAAAAGTATTACTCATGTTTTAATGATGTTATATTAGAGGTTTTTAAATGAGGGAAAATTGACTTATGGATTTCAAATGAAAAGTTGAAATGGTAATTAATTATGGTTAACTAAAGGATCATAATTATAGTAATTAATTTACATATATTTAATGGTGTTCAATTAAAGGAGTTAGAATACATTGACATTGTAAAATATTTTGTAAATGTAAGAAAACAAATAATAAAGGCTTTAATTTGGAGTTATAAAATTAAGGAAGAGAGAGACATCATGATGAAAGATAACAGATGAGAGTTGAATTATTCATTGGAGGAACTTATACATTTTGAATTGAATTTATAAAATAAAGTGTGTCTTATAAATAGATGATAGTTATATCATTTTATTTCCTTAATATTTCTATACTTCAACATTAGTGGTGATAAAATCTTGTATGAGGTGATCAGTGAAAATTGATTTGAATGAATTATCTATTGATTATAAATATATGCAATAAAATGATAATGGGTTATTAAAAAAATGATTAAATTACTAGATAATCTATCCTTAGCCCCTAAAATTTCAATTTTAACATTTATATCTAAAAAATGTGTTAGTGGGGGATTGTAAAAAGGTATAGTGCTAGTGAAACTCTTTGAACTATACCCTTAGATCCTTATTTTTATATATGTTAAAGACTGGGAGTTGTATGGGGTTATTTCAAATGGAATAGGGTTTATGCCACTCATTGGGGTCCAAGTGCTCTAAACCCAAGAGCTATGGAAGGGTTGTGTCAAATTTTCATAGTCCATAATAAATTTTCATGAACCTTTCAAAGATATTTTACATAGAATGTTTAGTTCTTTATGTTGAATATTATGGTTCTTGATTGATTTTGATTATAAGAATTTTGGGATTATTTAATTAATTCTATCATCATATAAACTTTTAGATAATTAAAAGGAAAGATTTTTTGGTTGGTGGATCATATTCTTTACATGACTGGTAATGATTCCATGGAAGGAAATTTATGGTATATTTAGTGGGATTATTTAAAAGGGGTTTTTATAAAATAATTTTATAGAATTTATTTTATAAATCTATATCATATCTTGAATTTTAATAAATAGATATTAGAGATTTAAAATGAAAAACATTAATATTGAGTTATACAATTCATGGGTTTAATTTTTGCCAATATAAGTTTTTTCATAAATTTGTTTTGAATTTAAGATACACATATTTTATGGGTTTGACATGGAATCCTATTTTTCTAATAAAATGTATTTTTTTTTGAAATAGGTATAGAGTTATGAGTAATGGGGACTTAATGATTGGAAATAACTATGTGACATGTTTTGAAATATCCATGGATAAGGTGGGAAGAACTGTATAGATTAATCAAGGTGGGTGGATATTCATTACAGGTTCATTACGATCATAGTTGGTTTGGCCAATAGTTGGTTTTATGACTTATTAATTTTATATATTTCTCATGATACCATATTTTTGAGAATTATGGTTTATTTGGTAAAATATGTATAAAGTTGGTATCTTTGTAAATATGGATTGTCTTATAAGTATGGTAGAATTTAGTATAATTTATTAAAAAGTAAATGAAAACTATTTTTTTTCAAACAACTATGGTTATATTATTTGAAATAGATTATACATGGGAATGTTTGGGAGTGATTATGGGGAATTTTATTGAGTAAAGTAGTGCTCACCCCAACTCACACATATCAATGTGCATGTGTACTTTTTTTAAGTTTTCTAGAAAATGAAGGTTATATTATTCATTAGTGATAGATCATAGGAGTTACATTCATGGTGGTACATGATGATGTTCATTTATGTATCATTGGAGGAGTTTTAATTAATTGATGGATATGTGTCAGTCATCTACCATTGGCTATCTTGTCTCAGTTGGTTTAATTGTTTTCCCCTACATTGTTGAACATAGTTTTCAAATGGTTATATTTAAAGAATGATTTTATTTTTAAAAAATATGAACCTAAACTTATGTATAGTTTTTTATTCTTTTTGAGGGAATATCAATACCAAATGATTAGATAGTGTTCCTTTAAATTAGTTTCTTTCATCTAGTGATTGGGAAATGCATTTGAGATTATATGGAAGTCCTACACGGGTCACAAGTTTTTATAATTTTGGCCATGTCATTACAAAATGGTATCAATGAATTGATTAAATTTAATTCTTGGGAATTTTTTTGGCATACATATTTTGATTTCAAAACTCACGAGTCACCCATAAAATAGTGTATCCAAACTCTTTATAGAAAAACATGAGTTTCTAGCATGTCTAGACATGGAAAGTGATTGGAGACCACTTATATTACATAATTATATACATGCGTTTACAACTACAATGGGCTAATATAGTAAGTCTTATTATGTATCATGGTAAACATGGATAATAATGGTGTAAATGGGAATTATATATTAAAATGATTTCATATCATTGAAGTGGTTTTTAAAAGGTTTTCAAAAGTTTTTGATTTTTTTGTTTAGAAAATAATTTTCTAAAAATTATTTTTTATTGATTTGTATGAACTAGAGAGGAAAGAGTAATTGTAAGGTGAATAGACATACTTAGATATAAATAATATTTTATACTTCTAATTTTTAGAGCTCTTGTGATGAATGAAAATTATATTTTTTATTTGCGCTTCTATTAATTTTTGGTTTTGTGGAATTATATAAATGAGTATGTGTAGAGTGACCATTAATGAGAAATAAATTGAAAATTATTCTATGGGTATTAAAATATAATAAATTTCGAATTTTGAATGAAATACTGAACTCATGAATTGATTAGTGTAATAAATTTATAAACTTGGAGGAGAAATTTATCAATATAAAATGATGGTAGTCAATCAAGATTATGAGTTCCAAAATAATAATTTATACAATATTTATAGGATATGAATGTAACTACCATTTTATAGATTACCTTGGTTAAGGTTCTGATAATGTTTTAGGCATGAATTTTTAATTTCTAAAATATAGGGACATTTTAATTTTTGGTTTTAATTAATAGAGTTTTTTACCATCAGAATTTTAATTTTATTGTGTTTGTTTATGGATGAATACTTAATTGTTTTTTGGTATGGTTTATGGTTTAGTTATAAATTTATGTGGGTATCGAGACATGTGACACTTGAAGATTATAACTATATGTGACATTGTGTATATAGTGGGATGCCACTATGTATCTGCTGAACCTAAAAGAGGCCATGGTGGCCTAAGTGGGATATTGAGTTCTAGGAGGTCCTTAACATAGAAACCAATAGCTCCAAGGGGTTTTTAAGTGTGTATATCTCATTAATTTACTCCATAATCCTTATCTACCTCCTATAAATTCATTTTAAAATAATCATTGAGAGATATATAATGGCCTCCTCCTTCTCTCCGTTTTCCTCACCCCTTTCCTCTTGATTCAAGGGAGATTCATGGGTCTTTATCTTTCCAAATCAATTGTATGTCTTACTTATCCTATACAATCCACTATTTTTTATTTATTTATATAATTCCTATTCTTGGAATTATGTATTTTGAGAATAATTCCACTAGATAAATGTGGAATTCATCTGTGATCAGAAGGATCCATCTTTTCTTGCATAGAGAATGCTTTTTTGGTTTTCTTTATACTCTATAATCACTATTTTGTTTGAAGGATACTTTGGAATGTTTTTTCCATGCACTTCTTAAATTTTAGGTATTAATTTAGGGATAATTTCTTTGATTTATTTTCGGATTTAGGTTATTCTAGTTTTAGATGGAATTATAATTTTGATCACTAATGTTTCTCTTGGATTTTGTTGTTCTTTGGTTATTCCATTTTTTTATAATTTGGTTACTTTAGTCATTGATTTTCATAATGGTTTTTAGGTTCTTTATGATGATATTATGGACTGATAAATATTTATTATGGTATTGGTAGGTGGTATTGACCCTCAAAGTGATTCTCAAAACTTTCATATGACATGCCTACCTCTTGTGTTTACAAAATTATAAATAAGTCAAACCTCATATTTTGGAAAATATAAATTAACATATTTCAAATTGGTATATTTATACAATAAAAATATTATTTCAATGATTTTTTATATGATTCCATATAGGGTTGGTTATTCCATCTTGATCTTTTATGGTCCATGGTATCCCTACTTGTTTGTGGTAAATTTCTTACAAAACTTCTCTTTATTGTATAATATTAATTTGAAATGTTAATTAGGTTGCCTATATTCAAGTTATTCCATAAAAACTAACTGATAAAGGGGTCATGAATTATATTTTAATATTAAAATATGTTTAAATTGGAACATTAATCTTGTCTTTATATAGTCAAATTGAGGATAAAATGTAAATATAGTGTTTCCTCCTAAATTATACCTTATTGGCTTATTTTAACATGGATAATATGAATACTCAAGAGTCTAGATGGTGTTCCAGATAGGGGAATCAAATCTTCCAACTTAATCCTTAATTAAATGCAAGTCAATGAACCACACATAACCCATGGTTATGAGAGTGCTTCGATGGAGATGCTGTGGATGGGTTTACTAAGTGAGAAAAAGTGATTTGACAAGAAAATTATACAGATTCTAGTTTTATAATAAGGACTTAGTATATTATTACCAAAATGGTTTTTTATTAGATTCAATGTGTGTTATGTTTTAATTAAAAACCTTATTTTTTTTAAATATCCCAATTAAAATAATTTCTTAATAGAAACCCTCATTAGTTTTAAATCTCTTACCGAAACATGTCTTAAAATTGATTCACCCTTTTACCTTTTAAATCCTCAATTTAAAATTGTTGTTTCATAAAAATATATTATAAACAATTTAATAAAGTAGCGATTAGGAAATTTGGTTTCCTAACATTATTTTGGTCATGGGTTTTGTGAGTTAATAAATTCTTCACTTGCGTACTTAATATAAAGTGTGACTTTCCTTAAAAAGTGAATCTTTTGTTATGTCAAGTGGAAGTTTCAAAACTCTTAGTATGAATTTGATAGTATAATGGGATCTTATACCAATCAATTTTCCATAGATGATGTTTTAGACATCTATAATTATAGTGTTAGTCTATACCTTGGCCAGTTTATCCTAATAAATCATATTATATTGTCATAATAGGCGCCTTATTTTGTATCTTACTTGGGTTATCTTAAAATTCAGATATGCCATACCTCATATTTTATTTGGAATAACACTAGCTTACTTAATATATATATTTCTTTATTTTATATATATATGTAGATTTCTTGTTTTCCATGCTTACAAAACGTGTCTGTGCTATTTTGATAACATCATACCATGATGTATTTATTGAGCATGTGAATTATTATTTTTGATGCAACTATTTTATATTATTTTCATACATCTTTATCACTATTTATTTATTGAGGATGGTTATTAATATTATATTTACCTTGTACATAATCTTAATATATATATATATACAAAACATGTTATTTATAATAAAATTGAGAATGTATATTTTATTAATATGAAGCTTGTATATGGCCTTGATAAAACATATTGTTGTCATAAACTGGTTGAGAAGGTCTGCCGGACTATGAAATACATGTTAAACTTATGTGATGAGTTTTTATACCCTTACTGAGTATACAGGTTGATGGTATGGGATGCTTTCATAATGTTCTAAATTAGTAGACCCATACCCCTATTCCTAGAGGGATGAGTTGTAAAATCTGCTTAAATAGATATATATGATTCCATTTCCCATGGGTTGAGTATCTAAGATCCTATATTAAAAGGCACACACACACACAAACATATTTTGGTGTATATATACACATGAGTGGGTTATACTCAAGTACACATGATTATTCCTACAGTTAATGTCATTAGTACCTCATATTAGATTTTGAGATGAGGATCAAGGTAGGTAGTATAGATATAAATCCTTAAAATATAGAAATTTATCACTTATAATTGATATTTATTTTTAAATTGGTACACAACTGATATGATACTACATACTATTTGTTGACTACTGAAATTGTTTTATTATATACATATATAAATGTTTATACATGTTCATGAATACACCTATTATATCACTGTGGTAGTTGAGATTCGATTGGTGATTCTCTACTAAGAATTTATGTTTACACCTTTCATGAATATCTTAGTAGACAAACATTTCAACTATTGAATTTATGGCACAAATAGGTATACGAATTAATATTTTATTCACTTGGATTATTATTCATTATTGTTAGTGAAGTGGGATTAGTTCCCACTTTATAGTTAGAGTTGTTGGTGAGATGATTGGAGGTACTTTTTGGAACATGTATTTTATTTTTCTTTGTACTCATAATATAGGGCCTATTGGGAACTATAATTATTTATATCCAGTTTAAATATAGTTTTTTTAATATGTATTGGTATTATACAAACACATTTATAGAGTTATGGTAGGTTGAAAATTTCTCATAATATTAAATGGATTAATTTTTATTTAATATTAATTTTATAATGCTAAAATTATGGTTGAGTCATGATAGATTACATATAAAACCTTTCTATGAGTTATTACTATAACCAAAGTAGGCGAATCATCCCCTAATTGTTTACCCTGACCAATAGTGCTAGTCACTATCCCCTAGGGTGGAAGTGACCTGACTTGGGTACCAATTGGGTATCTGAGTTAGGTTCTATATAAAAGAAAAGTATAGGAAAACGAAGATTGGTTGGAATTGATCCAAGAAATAATTCAACTCCTCCATACTATAAATACTTTAAGGGAAAAGTTTTCTACTTATATGAGGGAGGGAGAAACTTGTATGTAGAGGGAAGCATTAGTGAGAAAATAATTACATGAGGATATAAATTGGGATGGATTTTAGAAAAACATTAGTATATAGTTTCACTAAAATACATTGAATCCATAAAATTTTTGAGAGTTTTTGGGGATAGATAAAGAGAACATGATGGTGCTGGAATACAAATCACATTTCATAGAGTTGGTTTACAATACACCATAGTTAATTACTATTGATAACTGATACTATTTCATTTAATCATATATATTTATTAATTTATAACACATCCTAACTACTATTATTATGGTACGTAGGGATTGAACCAAATGAAAGAATAAAGAATATGAGAAACAGAAACAAAAAAAAAAACAAAAAACAAAGAAAAAATATGTTAATGTGGAAGAATGAAGGTGAAGTGCTAGTGAAATAAAGATGAAATAGTAGTGAGAGTAAGAAATATTGAGAAAGAAAGGATTTGGGGAAATATTATAGTATAAATTGATGGATGTATCACTTTTTATGCATCAGAATTCGTCATAGAAGTGCCAGAAGTTGTGTAAAAAGTGAGTTTCCCAATAATATATACCAAATACTGATACATCTACCAAGCTATCAAGATATAGATAATTCTAAATGGATAAAAAATAAATTCAAACATTTATAAATAATGTACTTTTGTGGATGTTACCATGGAAATGTTTTCCATAATTATTCACCTGTTGGTACATGAAGTAGTGTAGAAATGATTCCCATGAAGAAGATAAAAATTAGAATACTATACTAAGAAGACACAACATGAACATCCAGTGACACCTCACCAAATATTTTTAATTATATGATGAAAAAAATAATTTTAAAATAGCTAAACAAATATAAAACTAATTTCATCAATCGATACGTCATTAGAGAAAGAAGAAATGACGCAGCAAATCAATGAAGGAATAACACAGACTTTAATGAATTAAACTTAAATGCAATTAGGAAAAATGAATTTAATTAATTATAGTCTAATTCTGGAAAAATATTTTAAATGCACATATTAGTAGAAGAAACAAATATTCACTAGAAACATCGTGAATAAAATTAAAAAAGAGTGAAAGAGAAGAATAAATAATCATCTATATTGATATTTATTCTTTCTTCTAACATTCTTCCTATACTTCACTACTTCAAGAGATGATCTTTTCTTCTAGTCCTACTCCCATACTACTCCATTATGACTAAAAAAATATATTATAGGGTAATGTGTAATGTACTAAATTTTCTTAAGGTACAAAATGTTTTTTTTCTGCTTAATTCCTTGGTTTCGACCTCATAATGTTAGCTATTGGAGTCACGGAGGACATGAGGGTGTATGGGGCTTGTTCAGATCCCAAATCCTCATATTTTGGGGAAATAGATAAGAAAACATGGTTATGAGAAACCATTCCACCCAGCCTACACATTTTCCCTATCCATGCATGGTTGCGGCAGAATGGATCAGGGGGCGCATGGTTGTCTGAAACTATGTGGGCCAAGGTGCACGCCTGTGAATGTGGTGCTTTAATTTTTTAGTGGATTCTGCATGAAATGCACATGGTTAGAAAAATGGCGTGGCTAGACTATTAATATTCCCCTTACAAAGAACTCGGTTCACGGTTGGTGCATGGTTTGGCCATCCGTGTGGCCAAACCATGCGACCTAGTACAAGTGGGTGTTTTTACATTTTTCCGTGAAATGTTTTAATACAATAAAATGCTTTTATCCTAATCTAGTAGACAACTATAACAAACAACATCCTCTCATCTTATCTACCTAAGTATTTTTATCAATCCTCTATTTAATCTATAAATTGTTCATCTTTAGATGAATTTGAAAGCATGAGGTAAGATATAAACTCATTTTCCTTCCATTTATAGTTGTTCTTATCCTCTGTTTTGATATTTAGGTGTGACATAGTTTGACCTATTTTTATAGATTTTGGATAATCTCTTAATAAGTCTCATTCTATCTCTATTCAAATTCTAAAAATGGATGAGCATGGTTCTAAAAACCTAAGGTTGGTTGTCTAGTTATTTTATATGAGTTTCAATGTGTTTATGCTATGCACTATTTTTCTGCACACCACAATTTTACAAAGATACCTCTAAATTGATAAATAAATTCAATTTAATGTTTTTTCATTCCTGTTATGACTCAAGTGAGTGGAAAATCAACCCATGGTAAAATTCCTATAGCTAAGACACCCTAGTTGGTGTGTTTTCCCCTTAGAGGCTTAATACCCTTTACTGCAAACTATTTAAACACCTCTTGAGGTTTGTGTCACATGTAATAAATGTCTTAAATTATATAATTTAATTAAGATGAATGTGACGACATGGGTTAGGTGCTTAATACTTATTCGTTTTTTCTTATACCATGTTCTTCATTATTAATGCCTTTGTCTAATACCATGTGCTTCATGCATAATTCATTTTCCTTATACCATGTGCTTTATAATTAGTGCTTTTTCATTATACTATGTGATTGATGATTATTTATTTTCCTTAAACCATGTGTTTCATGCTTAGTGATTTTTCCTTATACCATGTGATTCATTCTTATTGCCTATTGCCTTATGCCATTTTTTTTGTTTTGAATTAAATTCTCTGTCCAAACTATTTAGTATGATATAAATGTAATACACTGTTGAAAATATGTGATATTGATGGTTATTCCTTACCTGGTTTTGAGATGTGAGTGGACAGAGGTTTGACTTAAGGATGCAATGGGAGGGCTCACTATTCGTGTATTTGGATATCCTGGAAGAATGAAGAGTGATACTTGAGTTTACTTATATGGGAACTTTGGGTAGTTTATTTAAACCCATGAGTCACACTAGTTCCCTAGTGGAGGCATCCTGGATAGTCCCATTATAAAGATGGTTATACCATTCCTTGAGTGATACTTGGTCCCCTATGTGAGATACCTATGACATGTTTAGTGGTTATTCTTACCCCACACCAAGAGTGATACTAGAGATGAATTTTATGGACTTCCTTGGATAGGATTTTCAGTATTGGGTATTTTGTGAGTTCCTTTTGAGACCCTTGGGATTCCTTTATATATTTCCTTGGATGGGAGGATTCCATACTAGATTTTATGGTTTCTTTTCCTTGTGTATTTGTGATTCCTTATTATTAAATAATGAGAATACTTAATTGATGCCCTAGGGACACATCTACTAAGACAAATCACATGCTTGGGATCGGTCCACAATTTATTCCATATTTATGATGAAACATGGAAAATCCTTATCACATATTTACAAGTTCATTGTTTCTGAGATTTTCAGCTTAGGAGAAAGTAGGTATTGGCGGTCGGGTATCCGGGTGGAACCCAGACAATCATGTATTATTTTTTATATCCATAAATTTAATCCTAGAACCACTCTATTCATTTTATATAGCATGGACTAGATTAATATAGACACCATTTGGGGTGGCCTACTAAGTTTATCTCACACCCTAACTCTATCGCCTTTATTACCAAAGTAGACGTTATGATTACAGGTATAAATAAAGGGAAGTATACAACTTTTGATGCTTGATTGACAGTTCTAGGATAGAGTACAAAAGAAAGGAACCGAACCTATTGTTGTGATCCTAGTAGTAGATGATTGTTGGCCATTTTTTATTTTTGTATAGACTGTGATATATGCTGGTACCCACTGTTCCTTGTGTACACATTTTTATAGTTACATGAAATCATAATCATCATATTTGGTATATATTTATTATTTCAACCTCTACCTATTATTTATTTACCTTGCATGATTTTTTATTGTTATTATATTGATATCAATCTATTATTAATACTCATATTGTTTATTATTTTTTGTATATCACCCAGATCCACTCTTATGTAAGAGGTCATAGTCTTCCATGGACACACCCTGGACCCTTGCTACTATTTGTAAGCCTCTGGTGTACGGAGAGGCACGCTTGAGGTCTTGTGACCCACCGTCTTAGGGCATCACTTAGTGGCGTATTGGGAGAGATGCTAAAATGTGGTATCATAACTTTTTTTTTACTATTTTGGTTTTAAAAATGTGACTAGGAGTTTGGGAATTTGGTAATGAGCCTGTGTCTTGGAGTAGCTACCCACATACAAGGGAAACCCAAGTTACCTATGATGGGTTAATGCTTTTATTGGTTATGGTTGTTATAATTTTTTAGATTTCACCATTGGATGACATACATGTTTCCATCCATTATTGCCATTAACATTATTATAATGGGTTGTTTTACCATGGCCTGATAATAAGAGAGAATATCAAATTCGTACATCCTACTAGGCACCACAGGGATTAAATTTTAGGCATTATTCCATTCCATATGAACTTTTCTATTTGCATTCTTTTTTTGATGAGCTTGTTGCGGTTCTTTGTTGCCATGTATTGAAGTATGATAGAGTTTTTGAATGATGAGATAATTGGTTCAATTAATGTTCCAAAATAAATCTAAATAGTGTTTTTCTATATAGATTGATGATTAATCCTTAATAAACAAATTATTACACATTAATTGGTTTGATTGGTGAATTATAATGGAAATTTAAGGAGTCAGAAATTCAATAAATTGGGAATGGAAGTAATTTAATGAACTCAGTGTGTATAACCCGTGCATCATGTTACTCGGTGTATAGTCCAGATCATAGTCACTTGGCATGCCAATTTCAAGTTATAAAAATAATGTGCCTTTATAAATTGTAATTGGTCATGAAATTAACTGAATCAGGATATTAATAACCGAACAAATATAAATAAATTCTCATAAATTAATGTTTCAAAGTGAAAAGGTTTCCACTAGATAAAGATTACTAATAAAAAGTAAAATATTTATTCATTTATACCATGAATTTGACAATTAATATACCAGATCCTCTATTGAGTAGTATGAGACCTTGACCTTAACTCAACCTTAGTAGTGTGCAGTATATGGTGGCTCTATTGATATTTCCATTCGAATCTTTCGTATCACCTAGACCTAGATTCTAGATCAAGAAGTGAAATTTGACCTATTTATAGAGAGGTTGGTACCCACCATTTGATATTATCAATTTTCCTATCTATTGTAAATATTATATTAGGAGTGTGATATGAAATTGTAGAGTTATTCCACCACGAAGTCCTTACATTGTACACCATGAAAGGGGTGACTGGCATGCTCTAGATGAGATGGGCCCTTATCCACTAGTGATACCTCCTCTAGTTCCACAAGTGGAACATCCTATTTATCTCCCACAGGGTTCCGATGCTCAATTCCATAATAGCTTATTCTACTTTATGCAGTCTATATAGGGTGCTTCTCGACCTTCCCTAACCATGACATAACTAGCTCACGAGTTTCATCAGCAACATCCTCCGACCTTTTATGGGGATGGAGAACCTTAGGATGTTGATTCATTAATGTAGGGGATGCTATAAATCTTTGAAAATCTTGAGAGAGCTCTAGAGAAGTGGGTGAATCTCTCCACCGACATGCTATGTGGCTCCACCAAGAATTGGTGGGATGTCATCTCTTAGGTCGAACGTCACCAGTTTATGGTCTTGGAGGACTTCCAGAAAACATTTTATGATCAATTATTTACAAAAATAGTAATAGTGGACCACTATATGGAATTTATGAATCTTTAATAGGGTGTCATGTCCCTTCAAGAGTATTCTAGTATCTTAACTAAGATTCTACATTTTTCTCTGAATCTGATTGGTGATGGGTTGAAAATGGTGAGGAGATTTTTGGAAAGGATCACGTATGCCATATTGGCATATGTGAACATCATTTGGTTGACCAAAATTACAAATATTATGAACTGGACACTCATTTAAAAATAGAACCTCAGAGAGGCTGGTAATGTGATCTGGGAAGTTCAGTTCTGAGGCAAGGAAATTGTTTTTCTAGTAGAAAGAAGCATAATTTCGAGGGTTCATATAGGGGAAGTCCTATCCAGGCGACATGAACCAATTATTTTGTGGTGTTTCACTAGTGTGGAAGTCCATGCCATATAAATCCACAATACATGAGAAACCTAATTAAGGGTCGTGCTTTCGGCCAGATGGGTCACTTGCGAAACTCTTCCAATGTTTTATTCTAGTGTCTAGTGAGTGGGGATCTATACTGGAACTTGTTTCTGGTACAAGATCAATGAATCCACATTAGGCTAAGAGATAGTTTTCTACTAGATTATCAGGATTAGAAGGTATCCATGGTCTAGGTAGTCAGACTTTTAGGGTTTATTGTCAGTAGACCAAACCTTCCTAGGCTAGTCAGGAAGCATCTCAGGGATGTGGTTTTGGCTATATCTGTACAGTTTAACCTACGCCTGAAGATCAGAGTCAAATGAATTATACTATATGATTTAGTATTCTCGTAGCTACTACTTTTTTTCTTACCTTTTTGATATAGGTGTTTCACACTCTTTTATATCAATTGTAGTTATGGGAAGTCTCAAACAAGATATATAAGACTAAAATTATTTGATGAATATGGGTACACCTTTAGGGGCCATATCATAGAGTATAATATAGTGAAAAGAGTTCCACCTTGAGATAGGTGGGTACCATTTCTTATAGTGTGTTTTTATCCTCTATATTACCTGCTTTGACATCATTCTCATTATGAACTATCTAGTGTCTTATCAAGACCACATGGAATACTATCTTCAGTGGGTGTCTTTCACATCACTTGAAGGAAGTGAATATATTCATATGGGAGAATGGGATATCTAATGTTACCCAGTTAGGATCCAAGTATCACTGAGAGGGGGAGGGGGTGAATCAATGATATCTTTTTATTTTATATTTCCTTATTTCTAAAACAACCTTCACCTCTTGTTAAAGAGTTCTTTCACTTATGAATAGACACAACCATAGGAACAAAAGATTTACAAGGTTAACTACTCAAAAATAGTAGCTACCTATTTGGAATGGTATAAAAACAATCCAATACCACAAAACCCACTTGAGAATAATCCTTTTATGTGGAATTTAATGAGTGGGATATTCCTTTACACTCTCATAACACTTGGAAAACAATCCCAAAGTGTGTGTGCACCATCTTAGATCAAAAAAGCAATTACAGTGTTTTAGTGCGTCTTTACAATTGAACATGTAGATTATCTAAAGTACAAATATTCACTTTCCTAGTCAGAAGTTGGTAAGGACTATCTTACGCACTAATAAATAAGTGAAAAGAACCCAAATCTTTCGGACACCCTTTTACGTGTCTTACGCGTAACATTTATGACATGCACACAATATTTTACTTTTGTTGTGAAACACTTATTGCGTGCAACTTCAATATTTCACCCAACTATCTTCATGTGCCCAAATTCAACTTATTGTGCATAACTTTATTTATTTCACACACTCCCCTTCACTAAAAATTATTTCACGCTTCAGAGCTTTAGATTTATCTAGGTTTCATGCATTTTAAATGAGATGTGGTCACCTATTATTTATAGGCCTCATCACCCCCCATGCACAGAAACCCTAACACATCATGAAAAACAATAACACTTTTCTCAAAACCCCATTTTACATCGCATTGGGGTGAGTAAGTCGCTTTCATGCCAACATCATCTTTCATGCACTTTTTGAATCATTCACTCACTTAATTAATTTTCCATTTTTCATTATTCTGACCTTGAATCATGACTTGTGTGCAACATACTAGCCATCTTCAAACTTTCACACAACATTCTTTGATAAAAGAACATTTCTCCTTCAACCTATTTTCAGTCCCAAAAATTTGGAAAACATTGGGAAATAACTCCAACTTAAAACCTACTTTGGTACGAATAAAAATGATTCTTCATTATTATATGGAATATTCAAAAACAAATACTTTAATCACGAACCATATCTATCATGATATATAGTCTTTGATTGAACACATTTACCATCATCAGATTCTCAACAGAAAGTACTACAACTTCTCTATATTCTAGAAATATCCTTCTTTCCAATCAAAACTAAATCTGGATGGCAACACCTTTACACTCCCCTTTAATTTATAAGGCTTATATCACAAGATCTCCAAACTTATTATATTTGGGAAATACAAATCAACAAAGCATCATATGGTTTTTAAGTTTTTTATAAAGTGAATTGATTTATCTTCTTTGAAAACAAAAGACAACACTCTGTAACAACAAACTTGTCTTAGATAATTCTCCATCCAACATGGTCCCAAAAATATCTAGGATAGTTGATATGGACCCAAGAGTCATAGACTAGAAAAAGTAATAGCCAAAATGGAGAATATCTCAATTAGACAATGCATCTTGTGGAATTTCTTCCAATGTCGTTTAATTTCAGGGATGTCTTCCATGATGATTTTTCTAGTTACCTTCTAGGAGATAGGTTAAGTTATCTTTTTAGCTTGTTTTAGGTGTGAATTTTTTTTCCATTTCTACATATAGTATGGATCCTTCAGAGCTCTAATAACTTAATAATCATCTTAAAGATCTATAGGTGAATGGTTTTTTCCGACCCAACACATCAGCTTGGGGTTCCTCTATCCTTTTCAACTAGATTTTGGAATATACCATCATATATTGCATGGATTATCAACCATATTATAGTGCAGAACTAGTACCCACTACCTCATATAGACAACCTCTTTGACCATCTCTACAGAGAGAAAGGCATTCTCAAGATCTACTTATGGTCAGGAATATAGTACGATCATGTGAGGAAATTAGACATACCATGTATAGTGTTCTAGAGTAGGTGAATCTTGTATGAGTTTCTGGTTTTACCATTTAGACATACAAACATTATATATGTCTTTATGGATATGATGAATCAGATTTTCCACTCCTACCTAGATTCATTTTTTGTAGTCTTCATGGAAAACATCTTAGTATATTCTATCACTAGAAATGACCATGCCAAACGTATTGATATCATGTTGAATAAACTAAGAGAGAACCATATTTATAAAAATAATTGAAATTTAAACTTTTGGATTAGTATGGTTCAATTCTTAGGTCAGATCATATTAGTGGTAGGTGTATTTTTTGAACAAGAGAGTAAAGGTTACATTGTTTCCTGGGAGAATCCAAAGAATGTGCTTGTGATACATAGTTTCTTGGGGATAGATGGATATTACAGGTGATTCGTTCTGGATTTCTCCCGATTAGAAGTGCATATTACAGGACTGACTAAAAAGGGTGTAAAATTTATCTTGTCTGAAGCTTATGAGACAGTATTTTCGAAGTTAAAGGGATACTAACATTAGTATCGATCCTGATTCATCTAAAGTTGGGAATAGGGTATACTATTTGTTGTGATGCTTCAAGAACTGGGTTGGGAGCAGTGATGATGCATGGAGATTGGGTTGCACCATACATGTCCCACTAGTTGAGACCTCATGAGAGGAATTATACTCTACATGAACTTGAGCTAGTTTCCATGGTCCATGATTTATGTTGTTAGAGGCACTATAATTTGGGTGATTGATTTGTTATTTACAAAGATCAAAAGAGTCTAAAATATATCTCTACACAGTGAGACATGAATCATAGGCAGTGCAGGTTGGTAGAATACCTACAATCATTCGAATTTGATATTTATTATATACTCAGAAATGGTAATTCCATGGTTTATTCCTTGAGATTAATGACTCATAAACATTCCATACAAGAGGTCTGTGATGATTAAAAGTTGATAGATCTATTTTAATTGATGCACCTGGATGTTTTGGAATAACATGGGAAAGATTTTTAGCAGTTCTAGTTGTAAAATCCTTCCTTATAGAGTGGGTGAACTTGAGACATATTTTAGAACCTGAGGGGATCTCCTTACAAGAGAGTGTCAATGGTGACAACCCACTACAGGGTTGGGTAGTTGATGAGAAAGAGACCCTATTATTCTATGGAAATATTTGGGTTCATTTAGATATACTAGAAGAGTTGATGTGGGAATATCATAACTTCATTTGATCAGTTTATAATGGGATTACCAAGATTTAACATGATGTACATCATATGTATTGGTGGATAGGTATGAAGAGGTAGGTTATGGGTTTCATCATGAGGAGTTCCACCTAAGAATAGGTGATGGAAGAAAACTAGAGAACTTTTAGGCTTCTACAATCTCTTTCTATTCGAGAGTGGAAATGGAATAATGTCACTATGAATTTTGTAATAGTCTTTCTGAGATCCCATTAAGGAAATAATGTAGTATGGTTGATCATTGACATGTTGACCAAGGTCACACACTTCCTACCGATTTGAGAGACCTTTTGAGTTGATGATGTTGAGATGAATTAATTCTGGGATATTTTGTATCTTCTTGCTGTTCCCCATTCCATCATATCTGATTGAAATAATCGTTTAACCTCATTCTTCTGGATGGGGATGTAGAGGGAACTAGTTTAACATATTCTGTTAAGTTTAGATTATCCCCCTCAGACCAAAGGGTAGTCTCATAAAATTCTATTGGTGATAGAGGACACGATAAAGGCATGTATCCTTGATTTTGGAGTTTTATGGGAAAACTATATACCTCTTGTGGAGTTTTCATCCAATAAAATATTTCAAGAAATGATTTACATGGATCCATATGATTCTATTTATGGTAGGCCATTCCATTCACCACTATGCTGGTTAGAGATAGGTGAGGAAACACTACTGGGCCCTCATCGTTTTAGGAGTCTTCAGAGAAAATACAACTGATTTAGAAACATATGGATATAGCATAGTCTAGGTAGAAGTTTTATACTGAACACCATCCTAGACCTTTGGAGTTTGAGGTGGGACATTGGGTCTTTCGACATGTACCAACCAGATTGGTACATAGATGAATTCAAAGACAGGTAAAGCTATATCCTCGATATGTTGGGAATTTTTGAGATATTGGAGAAAGTTTGGTTGATATCATATTAGTTACATCTACCTCAGAGGTACCATTCCATGAACGATGTCTTCAACGTATCCCAAATTTGATGGTATCATGTTGACCCATATCAGTCTTTTGAACATGAGGATATGAAGTTGGAGGTGGATGCATGTTTTTAGGAGAATATGATACATGTTTTTTATCAGAGCATGAAGGGTCTTTGAAGTATTTCAGTTCCACTAGTCCAGGTGCTATGGAAGCATAACCATATACATGATGAGAAATGGAAGTGGTATGCCGATGTATGTGCGTAGTGGGTTTAACATCTCCCATATGATGTTTTACCACCCTGAAAGTGAAACATAGGAGAGTGTGGTCTTAAATAGGGTAGGATGTACTGTCTGGGATTTTATCAAGGTAAATACCACTATTCTTTTAGCTTAATTCAATGGTTTGACCGTCATAATATTACCAATCAGAATCATGGAGGTCATGATGGTTTCTGAGGCATATTTGGAGCCCGAATCCCCATGTTTTGGAGAATAGACTAGGCCAAAAAGTTAGGAGAAATTGTGTATCCCAGCTTACATGGTTTCTTTAACCGTTTGGGGGTGTGGCAGAAGGGAGCAGGAGGCTGCACAGGTTTTTTGCAATCGTGTGGGCCAAGCTGCACTCCCATACAGGTGGTGCTATAATTTTTTTATAGTGGCTTCTTTATGGCATGCACACTATTTTACAAAGAATGTTTCTTTCCCATGCGAGGTCCCCCATAGGTAGAACTATTCATATGGTTGGTGTACAAATTTTCCAACCATGCAGCCAAACTGTGTGACGCAATGTTGGTGGGTGTCCTTTTGGATTTCCCCTAAAATGTTTTAATACCAATAAACTCTTTTCTCACCATCCTGTGGATAGATCCCATGAAGAAACTCCTATCCTCTTCTCTACCAAGGTATTTTGATCCCTTCTCTACCTGATCTCCAAATCATTTTCCATCAAATGAATTATAAAGCTTGAGGTATGCTTTACACTCCCCTTTCCTCCATTCATAGTTTATCTTATCCTCTATTGAACTATTTGGACACAACCTCATTTCACATTTTTCAAGGATTTTAGTGATTCTTTCAATAAATATCATTCTAGATCAATTAAAGGGTTGACAATATATGAGTGGTCTTATACGATCCCAAAGTATATGGTTTAGTTCTTTCCCATGAGTTTTGGTGCATTTTTGGTTTTCATTATCATGCCACACACATGATTTTTTTTGTGATGCCTATAAATTGTTAAATATATTAAATTGATGTTTTTTATTTCCCGATATGACTCTAGTGAGTGGAGAATCAACCGTTGGTTGATCACATTAACCCAAGTCTCCCAAATGGTTACGTTTCCCCTTCAACTATTTAATGACCTTTTCCCTAAACTGTCTACACACTCTTAAGGTGTGTTGAAAATGTAATAAATGCCTTTAATTAATGAATTTATTTAAGATAAATGTAAGGCAACGGTTAATCCCTTATGAATTATTCTTGATCCTTATACCATGTGCTTAATTCTTAGTGATTTTTCCTTATACAATGTGATTCATGCTCAATGATTTTACCTTATACCATGGGATTCATGTTTATTTATTTTTTACTTATACCATGTGCTTTATGCTTAGTAATTTTTTACTTATACCTTGTGCTTCATGCTTAGTGATTATTTATACCACTTGTTTTAGTCTTAGTTATTTTTCCTTATACCATGTGCTTCATTCATATCTCTTATTGTTTTATGCCATATTTGTTTTGATTCAATTAAATGATTTGGAAAACCTATTTAGCAAGATATAAATGTAATTCTTTTTTGATGATATATGATCTTGATTACTATGTCTTACCTACTTATGGGTCACGAGAGAACACGAGTCTCGAATGAATGACACTATGGATGCACTCACCATGCCTATATTTTTAACTTCTAGATGTGTTGGAAGTGATACATTAAATTCTATGTATTGGGTCTTCAGGCTTATACCCATGAGTGACACTAGTTCCCAAGTGGACACACTGTGGATGGGCCCATTAGCAAGATGGTTATACCATGACTTGGGTGATCCTTATCCCCTATGTGAGATACCTCAGACATGCTCAGAAGTTATGCTTTCACCATGCCAAGAGTGATAAAAGGTATTCTTTTTATGGGACGCCTTGGATGGATTTTGAAGTATTGGGTGTTTTGGGAGCCCCTATAGTGAATCTTAGGATTCCTTTATAGATATCTTTTCATGGGATTAGGATTCCATATGGGATTTGACTATTGACCGTTCCTAGCATAAATGTGATGCCTAATTTTTAAATTAAGAAGACACTTAATTGATTCGCGAAGGAAACATCCACCAAGCCATAAAACTCAAGGGATTGGTCAACACTTGATTAATTATTTTTTGATAACACATGGACAGTTCTTATCATATCTGTACAAGTTCATTGGTTCATATAAATCCAAATTATGTAGAATCATGTATTAGTGGTTGAGTATCTTGGTGGAATGCAGACTGTCATATTTTATTTATCTATTTCAATACATTTAATGTTACCACAACACTATTCATTTTATATTTCCTGGACTTTATTGATCTGGACACCGTTGGTAGTGCCCAAGTGAGAATATATCACAACCTTCTTGTGAAGACTTTGGTACCCAAGAAGTCTTTATGATTGTACGTATAAATAAAGGGAAGCATCTAACATCGAAATCTTGATTGACAGTTCTTGGTTGGAGTACGGGAGAAAGGGACCGAGCCTATGTTCAAGATGAAAGTAGTAGGTACTTTTTAGCCTTTTGGGTTTTTTGTATATTCTATGGTATATGCCTATATCCCCTACTCTCAATGTTCTCATTTTTATAGTTACTGGAAATCATGATCTTTATATTTGGTATCTATTTATTGTGTATCTTCCACTAATTTGTTTATTTACATTGGATGATTTATTGTTGTTATTATGATACTTTCTATCTATTATTACTGCTTTTGTGGTTTCTTATTTATTCAACAATGTTACTCCCTACTTTGATCTGTGAGAATATATTCTCCCAGTGTACAGACTCGGGACCCTTGTTGTTAGTCTATTACCTCTTGTGTATGGGTAGGCTTTCTAGAGGTCTTGTGTCCCACTGTCCTAGGGTATCACTAAGTGGAATCGGGGGTGGGACACTCAAAATGAACCCCGTATAACTTTTTATAGTCCTCCTATTATTTAACTCCATCTCACAAACCTAATTTACCGCCTCAATTGGTGACTTCTAGATGAGAATATTTTTTCATTTAATCAATGTTGGTGTGACTTTAGTAAAAATCTCTCAAAAACAATGGAAACTTTTACATTAATTAGATTCCTATAGTTGTATATCATTAAATACCGCAAGTATTAAATTTATAGAATCCAAGTTTCCATACAACACCATAGATTTGGGCAAGGGATGTGCCAAATTTTATCAGCGCTAAGCAAAAAGCGTTGGTAAAAGGGGGGCCTTTACCAACGCTAGAGAAAAGTGATGACAAATCATTCCGTTATCAACACTAAAAAAAGAAATGATAAATGGCACATTTATCTGTGCTATTTTTAGCGTTGAAAAATGTTTTTTTATAAAAAATGTTATTAATTTATATAAAATTATTACATTTATATTAAAAAATAATGTTTATTTGTATACATTGAATAAAAAATGCATGTTTATAAATAATATATATTTTTTAATAATTAAAATATATATAATAAATTTCGTTAAATAATAAATATATTCATTATATTTATGTATTTATATATTTATAATTACATGTAAACAATTTTTAAAGATATATATTTATAAATATCTATAAATACATTTTAAATATATATATTTATAATTATAGTTATTAATAAATAAGTAAATATTTGTTTCTAATGAATTTGGTCAATTGATTCGTGAATAAAACTGACCTTCATATGTTATGTATTCATCATGAATGTTCATTTATACATTACAACCTCATTACAATTCATGTTTTCCATATATATAATGACTCGATTTTTATGAGATCAATTCATTACATGGTGTATATGATTCATTCATGTTCCATGAAGCTATTATGTTCTCATAAATACTTAAAATCATGATAAATATATTTAAATTATAAATATATATATTAGATTTATAATTATAAATATTTTGTTATATATAACTACTTTTTAAAATATATTTATATTTATAATTATATATAACTATATATATTTAATTAAATAACTATAAAATTACAATATTTTTTAAATGATAAATATATTTATGGTATTTATAATTATATATAAATACTTTATAAATATATGTATTATATTTATTAATATATCCACAATTTTTATAAAATTACAATAAATATATTTATTATAGTTTTATAAATATATATATTTACATATTAATATATATATATATATACACAAATAATTATATTTATAATTATATAAAAATATTATATAAAAATATTTATATATACTTATAATTATATATATTTTTAAATAAATATAAAAATATAATAAATATTTTTATAATAATCACAATTTTATATATATATAATTATAGAAATATATTTATAAATATAAATATATAGTTATACATATATACAAATATTTAAAATTATAATTATAAAAATTATAGATATATGTATATAATTTTAAAATTATAATACATATATTTATTATATATATAATTATAATAAATATATTTATTATATTTATAATTATAAATATAAATAAATATATACTTATTTTTAATCATAAATATTAATAAATAAATATATATATATATTTAAATAATAATGAAATTAAATTAAATATATTAATTATATATAGTCATAAATGTAAATATATATATATATATTTAAATACTTATGAAATTAAAATAAACAAACAAATAATATATATATTTTTAAATTTTCATAATTATTCAAATAAATTTATATTTATAATTAAATAATTGTTATGAGATTATAATAACTATATTTACTATATTTAGAATTATAATTATAAATATATATATATCTGTTTAAAGTCATAAATATAAATAAATAAATAAATAAATATTTAAATACTTATGAAACTAAAATAAATATATTAATTATATATATATTTTATAAATTAATAATTATTAAAATAAATATATATATATTTAAATAATTATAAAATTATAATAATGATACTAATTATATATAATTATAAATATAATAAATATATTGATTATAAATTTATGATTATAAAGAAATATATATTTATTAAATATATAAATATATAAATATATATATATTTATTTATAGATATATATATATATATATTATACCTACAATTTTATAAATAAATAAATAAATATATATATAATTTATTATCATTATAGTTTTATCAGCACTTTTTTGGTGTTGATAAAGATTGACCTTTATCAGCGCTAAAAAAGAGTCGATAAAGGCATGTTTTATGAGTGCTTTCTATTTTACTGCCGATAAAACATACCTTTATCAATGCTTTTTAGATAGTGGTGATATAAGGTTTACCCGATTTTATAAATAAACCCTAATAGTATCCTCCTCCTGTCGCATGAATCAAGCTCTCATGGAAGACGAACACTACCGCCGACTCCTCCTCCTCCTCTACCATCGCCTCCTCCTTCTCTACAGCCACGAAGTCCTCCTTCACCGTCGCGAAGCCCTCCTCATCCTCTACAACCGAATCCTACCACTACGAAGCCCTCCTCTTCCACAACGATGCCTTTCTCGTCCTCCTCTTCTTCCACTCCTGCCACTTCAAATCCCTCCTCTGCCAATGTGAAGCTCTCCTCCAACGAGAAGATCTCCTCCACTTAGCCCAGCTCTACCACCGAACCCCACCTCTATTGCGAAGCCATCCTTTTCTACTAACCCACCTCCACCTCAAACCCAACTCCTCAGGTGCTACCACTATGCGTATTCTTTTAATTCTTTAAGTACAATTTTGGATCAATAAGTATATGGTTAGCTATTGGATGCTTGTGGCCCAATAAGTGTTTAGTGGCATTAAAATTGGAATGTTTGTTAGGTGATTTTGATAATTGAGGTCATGTTTGGCTGGAGATCATGTCATAGAATATAACCCATCCATTTGTAGTAATGTTTTTAATCATAGTTTCACATGTTTTTATCATCTGTTTTCATATGGATATGGTTTATTGTTTCTAACTGCATTCATATAGCGATGTTAGATTATATTTTAATTTTTTAATCAATTATAGAGGAATGTATTTTTTATTTTTCTCACGAATTTATGGCATAAGAATGTTACATGCTGGTTCTTAGGATATTCTAATTATAAATTATCAATTTACTCAAAGTGTGAAAATTTTTCCCCATATATTAAACTGATACACTAAGTGATAGACACCATCCATAGTGAAGCAATGTACACTGTTGGGGTAGTAGTGAACTAGTCCATCTATTTTGAGATTTTTTATTTATAGTTTCACCCACATCTCATCATATTTTCACCCATAATCATCAAAATTCATGTCCATGTTATAGGTGTAGATTATAGATCTCCTTATAGTCATGGATAATAAATAATATTAGTTATCATACAAATGAATTACCCCATTGAGTAATATACTTTCATCCACTATTCCAGTGACCCAAACCCATGAAAAAGATTCCCTATTGGATTTAGAGTATTAGAATAATGAAAAATACAACATTGGAAAATTGTGAAAAATTGAGGTATCTATAGAAAAAGACTAAGTAAGAAGAGGAGGAATGGATATAGGAAGAATAATAGGGAAAAAATTAATGATGTAATTATGAAATTAATCTTGGAGGCTTATCCTGACCACTTCATGAACCAGGTGGAACATGTTCATGTTCTGGATCCACATACTAATTATATCTGAGATAAATTTCCCATTGAATAGAAACTAATCCTATGATACCTAGAATAATTCATATAACTCAATTACCCTGATCTCCTATCAAAATATGTATGTTTTTGGTGCACCTTGAAGGGCCAACCCCAGTCCATGTCGAAAACACCTCTTGGGTGTAAATCCCAACTCGAAGCCCAACCCAATTATTTGTCAATAATGTAATTTTTCATATAGAGTCATAACTATGGGAACCAATATTTGGAATATGTATTCCTTATTCTAGATTTATGAGGTTATAACTGAGGATATGACAATATATATGGTTCCCTATCGGATGAAGTATCCTATAACCATGATCTTTACATAGACTAGTTCATGGTGATGATTAATATAGATCACATGCTGATTCCCTAGTTATTGTGTTGGTATCGGCACATCACCAAAAAACCCAAGTCCATATATACGTAGAATCTATGATATAATTTAGTATTGAAGAACCACCCTAATGAGATTTTAGAGCTGTAAATGACTCATTCAGACACTATTTAATTGGTTGGGAATTTCTAATTATTCCCAGAGGGTAAACAAGGAGTCTTCCTAATTAGAAGCGCTAAGACAACCTTAACCAAGAATGTGGTATGGTTCCTTTTATTAGATGTTTATGTGATATCCTTCTAATATCATAATGGTTTTATTGAATAAAATAACAATCATAACTGTAAATGAGTTGTGTAATGAGTATGGAATAAATTATGATTTATCAGAAGTAAGGATTTTAAGAGTTATAGTCCATGATGGCCAGGTGGTTTCTTATGGGTCCATATAGTTAAGGAAACATGAGAGAAACATACTAAATCATTTCCTAGATTTAAAAATAGTGGTTCCTTACACGAGGTGTTATTTTTATTATCATTAGGGTGTGATATTATTGGAATACACTAAAAAGTTGTGTTAGGAAAAATACCTCAAGGTAACATTGTAGCATTTCTAGGATGGTTGTGTTTGTTGACAATGAAGGTTTTCATGGTGGATTGATGAGTTCCAGAGACTTTGTTGAAAATTCATGTTGACAAAGAACATTGAAAAAGGAATGGATGATCTAGGGGTGGTACAAAATAACATATACAAGGTGGTGCCGTTTCCTAGTGTCTTTCAATTTTTTGGGGTCTAAAATTATGGATTTGGTGAGCATCATAGAAACTGGATTTCCATGAAGATATCATCAAAATATGGAAAAGGTATGAGTTTCGAAAAGATAGGATCCATGAGGTGGATTTCGTAATGACTAAAAAAATGTTATCGATGAGCTCTGTGATCACAATGAGCTTTGAAAACAATAGAGGTGACGAGCATTGCGGCGAAGCTTTGCGGCGACGATAAAAAGGAATTGATGGAACTCACTACGATTACGACAAGATTCAAGATTAGAAAATTTCCGTGGTACTTCTTGATATTGAGATAATTTTGGAATAAATTTTGGAGCTTTGAAATTTGAGCTAACATGGCGCTGAATTTTTTGCAGAGGTCCTTGAGTCGGTGGAATCACCTATAAATATGTCTCAACACCTTCGAGAGAAGTAGAGAGATCAATCATGTAAATTTTAGCTCTGAAATTTCAAAAGAGGTTCACTGAGGCAGTGTGCTTCGCGAAAGGTAGGAGCTTTGAGGTGGATAATCTAGCTCCATGAAATAGGTGTGTTCCGTATTGGCTAAGTGAGGTTTGAGAAGGAAGTCACTTTTCAATGGATTGAGCTCTGAGATGTCCTAAGCTCTATAAAGGCTTGAGATCTGTGAAGTTGTGTGCTCTATGCATCAGTAATCTCTATGAAGGTGTGTACTCTGGGAAGAAGTAGGGAATTTTAAAAGTAGGGAGATATGAGAAGGTATATCCAAAGGTGGTTTCCCAGTGATTAGTGGAAAAGCGGTATTCATTAGTAGATTAATTTTAGACATTATCAAAGCATCTACATATAGTAAAGGATGTAATCATTAGAGATAATGAAAGGAATTTCAAGTCTTTAAACTACGATTAGATCTTCTGAAGTAGCAGTGTGCTCACTTAAGTTGAGAGAGTAGTGAGTTCTTAAATTGTGATTGGTTGTTAACTAGGAGGGATAGTGAGTCCACTTCAAACTTGTAAACAGTAGTGCACTTATAGTGGATTTGGTGCATCATCACATCTCCATTGTATGTTCCTTGGATATATCCTATTGCGGGTGAACAAGGTAAAATTGATATGCCCTGTGTATGCTTTATGATTCATTCATACTCTGAAATGAGAAAAAGGGAGAGAAGAGAGTTTTTTCTAACAAAAAATAAAAACAAGAAAAAAATGGGAATTTGTTTTAATTTTTCATAACCTGACTCACCACCCTCTCTGGGTATCTTTCCTTGTGAACCTAACAATTGGTATCAAAGGGAAATGTTGATATCCGTGTTTCTTACTCAAATGGAGGTCACCAATCATAAAGGGATTCTGATCATCGACTGGAATAATTTTCAGATATGGAAGAATCAAATGCAGCACTACATACTATCTTTGGTAATATATGTGTTTATAGTTTCAATTCATGGTATAATAGCTGATATTAATAGTTGTTCATTATCAAATTTCGAGCGAAGAGAAGTGGATACTGACGCCAAGGGAATCAATGCTATTGGGGGAGCCCTATCCAATGACATATATACAAAGGTGATGTCATGTAAACCATTACATGTCATGTTGGAAAAACTTTTGAACATATATAAAGGAGATTCAATGGTTAGAGAAGAAAAGTAGCATGTGTTATGGAATAGGTATGAGGATATTATAATGAACCCAAATGAGTCTATTGATACATTCTTTGAGAGGGAAAATGTTGTCATGGATGATATGTGAGGTCTTAGTGAAGTCATTGAAGACATAAATATTGTAAAGTTTATCCTAAGAAAGCATCCACCTCACTTTAATCCAAATGTTTCAGTATTGGAAGACAAGGATTGAAAAGGGATGACACTAGACAACTTTCATAATACCATTGTAGCATATGAAATGAAAAATGATGATAATGATGTTGTGGAGAAGGGGAAATCCAAATAGGTGGCATTCAAAGTCATGAAGAAGCTCACTATTGAAGATTCTCAGGAAGAAGAAGAGATATATTAGGTGATGTAATTACTTTCCTCAAATATTCTAAGAGGAAAAAGAATATTTAATGGGAAACATCAACTTTCCTGCTTTAGATGTGGAAATGTTGTTAATCTTGCAGTAAGGTGTCCCAAAAAGTTCTAAGAAGATGATGATGTTGATGAAGATGAAATTCCCAAGAAGAAGTCTTCAACCTAAGTGAAAGGCAACAAATAGTTCAATATAAATTTCATTTATAAGAATAATATCTTTTCACAAGAATATGATAGTTTAGATGATTCTGAGGTTGAGGAGGTTGAAGAGATAGAGAACTGCAACGATCATGGAGAAAAATGTTTGGTTGTTATTGTCAGTAGTGCTCATGAAATGAAAGAAACCAACTATGATGAAGAAGAATATATAGAAGGAATACTTGATATGAAATATGAAGTAGAAGATTCTTTGAACTAAATAGAAGTTAGGAGAGCCAAAATGAAGAAAGCCACCAAAGTGGTTTGTGACGCTAAATTCTACATGAAACATAAAGAAGAAGAAACTTATGAATTAATGGAAGAAATAGAGAAACTCAGGTAATCAGGGCCAATGAATTCAGAATCAATTAGTGAGTATGAACTCATGATCGAGGAATATAAGAAGGAGATAAATGGTTTGTATATCACAGTGAAAGATCACATCAAGCATATCTAAGAGTTTGAAGAGGAATTTGTATGTCTGCCAAAAAAAGATAAGGATCAAGAAAAACTTTTGATTCCTAACATGTTTTTGGGAAACTAGATTATTCAGATGATTGAAATGATGAATGAATATCCTAGTAGCTCAGATGGAAAGAAAAATAAATCAAGCTCATATGTTATGACTGATATAAGGCTTTATAAAAAACAGAAAGCATTCACGGTTGAAGTTAGACCAAAAGCAACTGTTTTGAAAATGAAAATTGATGTGGGTACAAAGAAGAATTTGAAAATTCAAATAACCCAAAGGAAAACTAGCAGTATAGAAATGAAATGTATGGATGCACCTTTCATCAGGTGTTATTACTATGCAATGATGGGACACTCAAATAATGTGTGTTCTATATTCAGAAGATATAGAAGGGCACAACAACAGAGGTGGAATCCAAACAGAGAATGTTTCTCTAGAACATATATTGAAGGAAACTATTTTTGGTGTGTAGGATTTGGGAGCATGGCTAGATACTGCACATCGACCATACAGAGGAATGTGCCAAAGCATAATCAAAATGTTCACAAGTAGTAGTCTAATGAACCTACTGGTGAGTTGAAAATGAAAAATTGATTTGTAGCTTTGTAGGATGGAGCTGGTCCATCAAACGTTGTGAAAGATTAGAAATATTAATCTTTACCAAGTGTGAAGTCAAAAATATGGACTATGAAGATGAGATCTAGGAAGGCAGTGGTTGCTAAAATTTCTCTTAATGAATCAGCCCATTCCAGTGTTTAGATCCTTGACAACGGCTGCAAATCCCACATAAATGTTAATAAGGATCTTATTGCAATCATAAAGTATGAAAAAGAAGGAATTTTTAAATATGGAAATGATGAAGTCTAGAAGATTATTGGCTCAGGAAAGGACAAGTTTCGGGGAAAAGAGATGAGATGTGCAGATGTCTTAGTAGTATAAGGTCTCAGTCACAATATGTATAGCATCATTCAGCTATGTGACTCGGTGCATTCTATACGATTTACTAAGAAGACATGTTTTGTCAAATGAAGAGATGGTTTAGTAGTTCTATTGGGAAAAATAACAAAGGGAAATCTATACTAGGTAAGTGGATTAAAAGATATGTGCTTTTTGTCTAGAGAAGAAGAAAACAAGGTATGGAATAACAGACTTATTAATTATGCCAACCTTCCTCGGAAGATCTGGTTAGGTGTGATGAAGCTAGAAACCTCCCTAATCTATCATGTGATCTTAATAGAATATTCAATGCATTCCAAAAAGGTAATCTCATCAGAAATACATATAATTAAAAGGAAAAGAAGTCAACCAGAGTGCTCGAATTGGTGCATGCTGACGTCTATGGATCATCACATCAAGATCCATTGACGAAAAAAGGTATTACATTATTTTCATTGATGAATATAGCCTAATGACTTGATTATTTTTCATTTCCCATAAGTCAGATGTGTTTTATTTCCTAAATAAGTACCAGAGGGGGTGTGAAAGGATGATTGGACAAATTTTTTTGAAGTTTTGTACCGATAATGGTTTGAAATTCGCAAATATTTAGGTAGAACATTATCTTGAGAAACACGAGATAAGGCATCAAGTTTCATCAGTGTGAACTCCCCAACAAAATAGTGTGGTGGAAGGATAAATCAGATCATCAACAACATGGAAAGAATGATGCTTATAGAAAAAGTCCTACCAGAGAAGTTCTGGAAGGAAGCAGTGTTGACATCGGTCTACATTTTTAACAGAGCTCTGTTATATCCATAGAAAGGAAAGACTTCGTATGAGATGTGGTATGGAAAGAATCCAACAGTGAAATAATTTCGAATCTTTGGAAGTAAGTGCTTTATTCTCAATGAGGAAAAACATAGGAAATATGAGTCTTGTGGAGATGAGGGTATATCCCTTGGAAATTCATGAAAATGAAAAGCATACAAATGCTTTAACAAGAGGCTGGAAAAATTAGTTGAGAGAAGCCATGTCACTATTTTGGAAAATGAAGAGAACACTCAACATCACATTGAACTGTTTATTGATGAAAGTGATTAAGAGGAAAGTAACATAGGTGAAGAAGAAGTGGCTGATGCTAATTCAGAAGAAGATACTGATGATGAGCATGAGGAAGGTAAATATGTATCTATATAGATTCCAAGGAGTTGAGTTGAGACTAATAGGAAGAATATCATTGGTGGACAGTCAGCTCTAGTTCAGAAAATAAGAATGAAATCTGCATAGTAGACATCTTTTATATCTTATCTAGATCCTAAATTATTTTCCATTTTAGCAGGAGATGAAAACAAGGTCAATGATATAAATGAAGAGATAGATCATATTGAAAAGAACCAGACGTGGGAGAATGTTTCAAGGCTAGCAGATAAGAATGTCATCAAGACTAAATTGGTATATTAGAAAAAGATGAATGAAGATGGCACACTGATTCAAAAAAAAGAACAATTAGTGTGAAAATGATACTCCCAGATAGAGAGAATAGATGTTGATGAGACATTTTCACCGGTTGCAAGGATGGTGATAGTCATATTATTCCTAGCCATTACCATGTAATGAAAGGTCAATGTGTTCCAAATGGATGTGAAAACTGCATTCTTGAATGGGGTTCTAGAGGAAGAAGTGTATATTGAGCATCTATATATCTTTCTCATTCATGGGAACGAGAACAAGGTTTTTCGACTGAAGAAGGATTTATATTGGTAGAAACAAGAACCGAGAGCATAATACTCGAGGCTTTATTAGTATTTGAGGAAGCCTAGTTTCCAGAGAGGTGGAGGTGATTACAATCTCTATTTTAAAAACAATTATGTCGATGAAATAATATTTGGTGGATCGGATAAAGATTAGTGCAGAGAGTTTTCTGAATTTAGGAAATGTGTGTGTGAAATGTCAACAATTGGAGAGC
Organism: Viscum album; assembly: GCA_963277665.1. Taxonomy (NCBI): domain Eukaryota; kingdom Viridiplantae; phylum Streptophyta; class Magnoliopsida; order Santalales; family Viscaceae; genus Viscum; species Viscum album. The sequence continues at coordinate 140,454,533 of OY728136.1, forward strand.
TGACATTTTTCCTTGGTTTACATGTGTCACAAGGAATGAATGAAACCTTCATTTCTCAATCCAAATATGACAAGGAGGTTTTTAGAAGATTTGTAATGGAAAATTACAAGGAGATGAAGACTCTGATTTCTACCTAGATGAAATTGTCAAAAGTTATTGATGGCAAGGCAATTAATATCATAGAATACATGAAGATTATTGGATGTTTACTATACCTAATAGTGATGAGACTTGATATTGTTTTCACCATATTCCAAGAAGCTCAATATCAAAGAAATCCCAAGGAAATCAACATTCTTTTAGTAAAATTGTTACTTTGGTATATCAATGGAACGATGGATTTTGGTTTGATGTATAATAAAAAATCTCAACTGGCACTGTTGGGATATACAGATGCAAATTGGGCTGGTTCAATAGATGACAAGAAATCAATGTTAGGTGCTGCTTTATATCATGCCGTCTTGTGTATTTCTTGGATAAGCAAGAATAAAGATTTAATTTCACTGAGCTCTATAGAAGTTGAGTATATTACCGCCACTCAAGCATGCACACAGTTTTTGTGGATGAAGCAATAGCTTTGTGACATGGGAGTTGAAATTAATTCTCTGATCAGAATCCTGTGGGATAAATCAAGTTCTATAAATCTCACCAAAAATCCCATCCATAAATCAATTAAAAATCACATTGAGATAAAGTATCATTTTATCAAGGAGAAGGTTGAGCAGAGAATCATAACGTTGGAGTATGTGCCTACAGAAATACAGGTTGCAGAGATTCCAAAAAATTACTTACCCAAGGAATATTTTGGGAGGCATCAACTGGCTCTAGGAGTTCAGTCGAATCCCCATATATAAACAAGTGTGGATGTGGGACCCCTATCCCTGAGGTATGTTTTGTTTCTTCCTAATGTGATGATATGTGTTCTTTACTCTGTTTCAGACCACAAAGAAGTAACCTTTGGGTTTTTTCACAAATGGGGAGAAATATTTCCTTAAGGGGGAGAAAATGATTATAAATAGTTGAGAAAATGTCTTAGTCAAATACACATGGAGAAGCTTATAGGTGGAGTAACAAAATAGGGGGATTATGAGTTCTTAATGTGATGATGCTTAAAGTGATAGATAAAAGATTAAATATCATAATAGTCATGCTTCATGATGAAATCAGTTTATTGGTATTTGTATGGTATCAATTATTTGTATTAGTAATGAAGTGATTCAATGATTAAAGTTTCATACTATTGTTTATCTCACAGATCATTTCTCCTGGGGGCTAAGACAATGTGGTGAATGAATATTTGGTTGCTATCTAAATCTCAAGATTCGAATGATGGTAGATGATGGAAGGAGATTTAGTGAGGTATCAAAGTGTACCTGTCAAAAAACCCCAAGGGAGAGATTGTTGGGAAAAATACATCCTGGAAACTTTACCATATCTTTGGGTTGGTTGTGTTTGTTGACAATGCAGGTTTTCATGGTGAATTGTTGAGTTCTAGAGAATTTTTTGAAAATTCATGTTGACAAAGAACCCTGAAAAAGGAATGGATGATCTGAAGTTCGTACAAAAGAACAGATACAAGGTGGTACCGTTTCCCCGTGCATGCCAAATTTTTGGTGTCCCAAACTAGGGATTTGGTGAGCAACGCAAAAAGTGGATTTCCTTTAAGATCTCATAAAAATATGGAAAATGCATGAGTTTTGTGAAGATAGGATTCATGAGGTGTATTTTGCAGAGATTGGAAGAATGTTGATAGTGAGATCTGTGATTATAATGAGCTTCGCGAACAATAAAGGTGAAGAGAATTGTGGTGAAGCGTTGCAGGGGATGAACAAAGTAATTGAAGAAACGCTCTGCGATTACGACGAGCTCCGCGATCTTAAAATTTTAGTGGATCTTCTCTATATAAAGATAATTTCAGTAGAAATGTCACAGCTTTGCGATTTGAGCTGACATGGTGCTGACTTTACAAAGAAGGTTCTCAAGTCGGTGGAATAGCCTATAAATAGACCTCAACCCCCTTTAGAGAAGTAGAGAGATAAAATGAGAAACTTGTATCTCTCTAATCGTAAAGGAGTTTCACATAGGTAGTGTGATTCAAGAAAGGTAGGAGCTTCACGGTGGCTAATCTAGATCCGGGAAAGAGGTGTGTTTTGCATTGGCTCAGTGAGCTTCGTGAAGGAAGTCACATTAAAATAGATTGATATCTACGATGGCCAATGCCCTGTGAAGTCTTGAGCTCTACAAATAATTGTGATCTGTGAAGAATTAATCTCTGTGAATGTGTGTTCTTTGCAAAGAATTAGGGGCTTAATGAAGGCTTGTTTGAGATTTGAAAAATTGGGAGCTTCATGAGGTAGGGAGATTTGGGAAGGTATTTACAAAGGTGGTTTCCCAATGATTAGAGGGAAGGGGTATTCATCAGTGGGTGAATTTTGGACATCAACAGAGAATCTACATATAGTGAAGGATGAACTCATTAGAGATAATGAAAGGACCTTAATGTCTTTAAACTATGATTGGATCTTCTGAAGTAGCATCTATCTCACTTCATTTGAGAGAGAAGTGAGTTATCAACTTGTGATTGGTTGTAAACCAGGATGGACAGTGAGTCCACTTTGTACTTGTAAACAACAGTGCGCTTATAGTGGATTTAGTACAATGACACATCACCGGTGTCTGTTCCTTGGACATAGACCAGTGCGGGTGAACCATGTAAAATTGTTGTGTCTTTTTCATGCTTTAAGATTCATTCACACTCTTAAAAGGGAATGAGAGAGAGAAGATAGTTTTTTCTAACAACACAACAAGATCTAAAGGGGTAGTTGTCTTAATTTGTCATACCCTGATTCACCCCCCTCTTAGGGTGTCTAGCCTTTTGAACCTAACAAGATGTGACTTTAACCTAATGTATATCCTCAGGAAGGGGGAAATTTATCTAATGTACCATTTTGGAAGGATTAATCTTATGTATTACATGTTTCAAGCATCTAGTGTATGATGGTTTCCCACTTTTAAGCGATGTGACTTTATGTTCAAAAGTATCATGGAAAAGAGAAACTTATGTCTTTATTTATCTCTTTTTTCACTCCTTATAAGTATTATGAGTGTAAACAATAGGATTCATACTATTTATTCATGAGAGACAAGATAAACCTTTTATAGTTTACATTTTATAAAATGGTGGTCATTTTTTATTCATGTATCCTTTATGAAATTCCTATTTTGGTATTTATGTCTATGTTAAAAAGCCTAAGTGGATTTTTTAAAACGATTCAAGCATTTTGAAATGTCTAATAAAAAATTATATGAGTCCAACATACCCTTTTTATATTTTACATTGCATTAAAATGATCTAAACACTTGGCATGGACATTACTTGCATGCAAAATGTTTTTCAACTCACCTAATTGACTTTCATAAAGGGATGTGAATGTTTTGAAAGTGTATTTAATGATGACTTCATATTAAAAAGGGTGTGTTATTTTAAAGATGATTTTTTGTAAATATTTGTATTTTTAATGGGATTTCATGTGTGATTTTATATATAGTTTTCAAAGGAATTTGTTTTTTCTTTTAAGGGGATGGGTCCTAGGCAACAAAATGCATTAATAAATATCATTCAAATGTTGTTTTACCCTTATTTTAAAGGGACTTTCTGTGTATTTATCATTTTAAATATAAATATTACCAAATAGAATAGGATTTATATGAATAAAGAATTGAGGGATTCCAATTGTTTGAAAAAAGAATATAATGATAGAGAGAACGAGTTAATCGAGTTTGAAAAAGATCATGCATATGACCCTTCAGAAATCCTATGGCCATGTTTATGTTATTGTTATTAAAGACAAGTTAGTCTATAAGAGTTGGAAGAACACTTGATTTATCATGTAATTGATCAATTTTATAAATGTTAGAGTAAATATAGAGAAAAAGAAAATGTAGCTTCTGGTAGGGATAACATTTAAGTTTATGGATCATATGATATGATTTCAAGTGTGGAAAATGAAGAAGATTGTATCAAGGATGTGATTATATATGTAAATGATGATGAAGATATTATCTTGGAAATGAAAAGGAAACTTCAAAATGAAATTTTTGATTTTCTAAAATTGTTTGGGCAGTCAAAGATTTGTTGAAGGATTCCATTGTATTGTGGTTGCAATAAATATACAACATTTTCAGGTATACTAAAGTTGTATAATTTGAAAGTAGGAAATGGATGGAGTGATGCGAGTATTATATAATTACTTTCTATCTTGAATGACATTCACCCAGAATATAATGAGCTCTTTACCCTAACATACAATTCCCAATGACTTCCATGCTTGATGTGTATGATCTATAAAATAATAAACGCCCTCCCGAATGACTATATACTATTTTTCAAGGACCCAAAATCACTTCCCAAATTCCCAATGTTTAGTGCTTCTTAATACAAGAAAGATAAATCTTGTCCTATTAATTTTTTATGGTACTTTAAAATCATTCCATGGTTTAGGTGCCTGTACTAAAGTGAGGAGACTGTAGGGAAATTGACGTGGAACACATAAAAAAAAGAAGATGGGAAACTATATCACCTAACATAATCTCCTTTGTGGAAGAGAATTGATCATGAGTATCCTAAATTGGAAAACTATATGAGAAACTTTCATATTGGGTTATCTAAAGATTGAATGAATCCTTTTGGTTTTAAAAGTAGTGCTCATAGTACATATCCGGTTATGTTGGGAAATTATAACCCTCCACCATTGTTATGCATGAAATTAAAATAAATCATGTTATCAATGCTTATATAAAGAAAAACAACCACTAGGTAATGATATTGATTTATATTTGGGTCCATTGATCAAGGATTTGTAATAATTATGGGATTTAGGTGTAACGCTATATTATTCATACAAAATTGATGATTTCACATTGAGAGATATATTGTAAGACATAATAAATGACATTCCAACTTATGAAAATTTTTCAGGATATATAATTAAAGGAAATCAAAGGTGTCTTGTTTGTGAGAAAGGTACAAAGTCAATATGGTTAAAACATTTATCAAAAATCATGTTTCTAGGACATCACAGATTTCTACCCCGATAACATAAGTACCATTATTGGATGACATCATTTGTTGGAATTTCTGAAGAATGAACAACACCATATCCACTAATAGTTGATCAAATATTTGAGAAATTAAAAGATATGGAAAATGCTTTTGGTAAACCATTTTCGAAAAACCACTGGAAAACTAGTGGAAAAAGAGAACAAATTTATTATTACTATTCTAGAATTTTTTATATGTCAGATTTTTTTTATGTTATGCATGTTGAAAAAAATGTATGTGATAATGTTATTGGCACATTGTAAAATGCACCCAGAAAAATAATGGATGGAATTAAGGGTAATTTGGACATGGTCGACTTGGAAATATGAGAAGCATTTGTGTCTGTGAGGTGTGAATAATGTATTTTTTTCCTCTAACTTCTTACACTTTTTCCAGATAGGAGAGATATTAGTTTTTCATCTTCTTTAATGCCATAATGGTTTTATAGGGGTATTAATGGAATATTAAGAACATCATTTCAATGAACGATTTAATGTTAACGGGTATGAAATCACATGAATTCCATGTTTTATGCAAGATCTAATGCGTATATCTTTACATTGATTTTTTTCCAAGAATATCCATCATACATTAACCAAACTCTATTTCTTCATCAAAGTTATATATAGAAAAGTTATAGACCTGACAAAATTGGTGACTTTGAAAAGAGAAACTTCCATCATATTATGTGAATTGGAAATGTTCAGCCCTCCAACATTACTTTATATGATGGTTCATTTTATGCTTCACTTGTTGAGAGAGATTTGACTATGTGGTCCTGTACAGTATAGATAGATGTAACCTATTGAACGATATATGAAGATTTTGAAAGGGTGTGTACAAAATTGAAGTTGTCTGGAGGGTTGTATTGATGAGTGATATATTGTTAAAAAAGAAATAGAATTCTATAATGAATACTTATCAAGTGTGGAAATCATTGGTCTACTGAAATCTCATCACACTAAGCGGCTTGCGAGTGGATGAGTTTCTGGAAGATATGTTGTTTCAATAAATATTATAGATTGAGGGTAGGCCCATATACACATTTTTCATTAAATATTAGAGGTTGAAACATATAGTGAAACCCACAATGAAATTCTTAGTCCTTTTAATCCAAAAAGGATGAAATATGGATATCAAATACACACAATCAATAGCTTTTAGGATGGTTTCAGGACCATATTTTTAAGGATTGAGATGAAAATCCTGATTAAATTTCATAATGACATTGATGGATAGATGGAGGACCATGTGTGTATGTATTATCTTAAAATGGATATGTAATTAATGGTTATATGTTCTATATAAATGAGAATGATGAATACAGTACCATTAAAAATAGTGGAGTTACACTAATGGCTGAAGTGATGCATGATTTTGGTACTAAGGATAGAAATCCAATTTACATGAATATTTAAAACATTGGTATCATCAAACAAATATGGGAGTTGGATTATAAAACATTCCAAATGGAAATTTTTTAATACAAGTGGTCTGCTAACAGAAGTGTTATTAAAATAAATTAATTGAGATTCATGAATGTTTATTTCTGTATGGAAGGGTAAAAAGATGAATCTAAATATACTAATGTTGGTATGTTTCATGTACACGTGTCACACTCCCCATAATTATATTAAATATACCCTCTCCACCCCGTATCATTACCTCTGCATCAGCCATCTTCTGCTTGAACTTACCTTCTCCCTATCCTAGGGTTACCACTGAAAATCATTTCCTCATTCAACCTCCAATTGTTCGTTTATCTTCGATAGAATCTTCTCCTACATCTATCCCTACTATCGAGTTACTCTCTATAGATTTAGGGTTCCCTCTTTTTCCGTCGACTCCATTTACCTCCTAAACTACCCTCGACACCTCAAAGTTCTCCGCCTCTACCTTTCCCTACTCTGCCTCTACGTATTCCGCGTCTACCACCTACAACTCCTTTGTTAATGACTCATACATCTCCGTCTCCTCTACCTACTACGATTATACAGTGCTGACCATGAATTGTAGTGAATTTAAATATTCAAAGAAGCTACTATTGGAATCAACTCAAGGTTCAATGAAAATCATGGGTGTCAATTTCTCTCAATTGGATGGAATTGGACTCTACATCAACTAATGGATAGGCTTCGTAACCCATTTCTCTATCATAAATATTTTAATAGGATTTCATATTCATGCTAGGTTTCAGTTTATAAATCATCATTAAGACTCAAATGAAGGTCTCCAGATCCCATCTCTGGTGCTCGGGATTCAATTATTTGATCATCTTCATCAATCTCTATTGAAATCTAGAACTTAAACAGCGTTCAATGATTAAAGGTATTCCTCTTCAAATGAAGCTAGGTTTGTGTTCTACATGGAGATAGACCCCTGAGAAAAAAAATCCAAATTCAGGATTGGTCAACACCACGTTTGTCATCATAAAAGGCAACTTCAGTGATTCGAAACTCTGGTTGTGGAAGAAATCAAATCATTCAAAGAACTTTGGCTTAGTCTGTAATCATATTTCATGATTCTCTTACTCAACTATTTTTAAAATCATTTTCCTTTTTAAAAAATACCACCACGATCCTTTGTCAAGAATATCTCAGAAGATGTAGCTAGCCTCTGCCTCTCTTCATTCTGGTTTTGTGTTTGAATTCATTATTTATTTTTTCTTATCTAATTACAATACATTTTATATTCCATTTTAGAAATTGGAGCAACTATTTCATTCAGTATGACAATATTTACTCACCTATTCATTTTCTTAGGGTTCATACTTTCATCTAATACTACAAAATGAGTTGTAGTTTAGGTATTCCAATCTTACTTGGTAAATTGGAAAATATATTTATTTTTCTCTCCTATTGATTATATGCACTCTTTGTTATTTATTTTTATAAAGGTGTTAAATTACATGCATTATGTAATCTTTTTAAGCCATTACAAAATATATTTTATGTTGTATACTAGATAGTTTATTTTCTTCCATCAGGTTTTCCAATCAAATGAATACTACATTAAATTATTATATTATCTAAATTCATTGATTCTCTTGAGTTTTTTTGATTAGGCAATGAGGGATAATATCAAGATAGCTCAACCAGAAACTGAAGGGCTGCATAGGGGAGATACTTAGGCGTTCCATTCGTTGAACACTTGATTTCTATCACTAAATAATCATCAAGTTATGTGATTTGAAAGTTTCACAGTATTTTTCAACTTAAAGAATAACTTTATTTAAAATACGAAATAATTTTTTTGTATTATAATCAAGAGAGATTATTTTAGGTTACACACTATTACATACATTTGAGTTTACCTAGATATTATTCGAATGGTTTTTTTGCACAATTTTTTAGTTTGGAATTTGTATTTTATATCAACTGTAGGCATTCCAGTTAACCAGATTTTATTTCAATAGTTATTATATACATGAAAAATACAAATAATATTCATTGTATATGTTCAGATACATGAATCACTTTTCAGAACATGTATCAACCATCTCAATGCTTCCAAACCATTAACCTATATGAATTGTATTTACAGATAGATGAAATTAAGAACATATTTATGTATTCAACATAACAGTTCAACGCTTGACCATGCATAAACTGATTCAATAAAATAATTGTACTATTCACCAACCATTCTTCTCAATGATCTTCCAATTTTCACTACATGTACTCATGCTTCCAAGATTTGATTCTCCATTCATTTAAATATAATCCCATTAATATTGATTTTGAATTTTGAATTTTGTACTCAAAATTATTTTAATTCAAATAGAAAAAGTAAATTTTGAGAGTTTCTCCTAGGTTCCCACCAAGGAATGATATTAAAATCATAACAGTAGAAAATTATAATTCATTTTAGAATATACTCATAATTTTCATCTTTCATTGATATGTTCAACAGAATATAACATTTTATCATGTTCCAATGGATATCTTTTTCCCAGGTTGTTCTAACATACCTTTCACGGACCCTATGTTTCATCATTAAAAAAATGTCAATGAAATGGTTGATGGTGCACATTACAAGGTATGTTATTGAGAAGTTTTACATGATACATAGTTTTATTCGTTTTCTAAAAATATATACTTTAATTCATAGTAGTATATTGATTTATTTCTACTATTGTAACAAGATTTTGGTATAACAACACCATTTACTATAAAATTGTGCAACTCATGTGATTTTTTAATTTTAAATTACTGATTTATGTGATAGTGAATGTAAGAAACACCATCGATTAATAGAACAAACACCATTTTTATTTGTGAATTATGAAGATTTAGTCACTTTCTAAATGACACACAAAAACTCAAATTGTTTATTTTGAAATATTTGGAATTATTTTCAGATTTTTGATACTTAAATACAATACTGTCATTATGTTATAACTTTCTTATTTATATCTATATATATATATATATTTAGGAAATTTGGAATTTTTCTGCTTATGTGTCACTTTTCCATGTTACCGCAACACCCAAACCCTCTAATACTACCTCCATAACCAAAAGAATGTCACAGTATGCTGCCCCTGACTGGGATTGACTTTCAGTTCTTCTAGGGTTCCTACTTCCCTCCCCGACTCCCCTATCCCTCTCTCATTTCTGAATATCCTCTCCAGTCCCACCACTGCCTCCTTGTGCTTGACCTCTACATGCTCTACCTGTGACTCCTGATCCTTTACCTCCTCCGCCTTCGGCTCCTCCACAACTGAAAACTCCACCTTCGGCTCTTCCATATCCTGGTCCTCTACTCCACCTGGGGTTATTTCACCCTCAGCCACAGAAAGAGTAACCTATTTCAAGGATTTCAGATCCTTTGTGGACATTGTTGTTGGGAGAAAAAAACGGTGGATTACTCATGGGGAGTCTATGGCTTTGCACATCAATTCGTGGAAGAATCAATAGTGACATATCGCCATATTTTATTTCCCAACTGAAGAGGTTCGCTCTATTTCCTTTTATCTCTACTATGAGGTTCTTAGTATATTTATCAAGCGTATATCCTCACTTTATTTTCTGAAAATAACCCTGAAATGTATGTAATTAAAATCCCTTCTGAACATCATTTTTGACTTGTATATTCACACTATTAACTCATTCAATCATACTATAAATTTCCTACTCTAATACTCAAACTACTTTCTATCCTTCTTCTTGACCATTATTTCTTAAACCATCTCCTTACAAGGGTTTATATTGATTTCCTCTATTGTATTAATGTTTAAAATACTCTAATGATCAGGGTATTGTACATTTTGAGGTTATTATGTATTATTTCATTTGTTCTTTCCTTATTTAAATATTTTTAGATCCACATGATATGATATGCGATCTCAAGAATTGATTCTTATCATATTTGTATGTAGGTATGAAAAACCAACTTCCCTTTATAATTTTTTTTAATTTTAACTATTTCAATTAGAAATACTAATTTCATTTCATTCCATTGATATTCTCTAAGATCAAATCATATAATAATTTTTCCAAGTAGGTTTTTGTGATTTTATTTTCTCTTGTCATTTAATATTTTTATTTGTTTCTATAGAATGAAGGTATCTAAATTCCATATATCCATTCCAGCATTTTATGAAAAAATGTAGGTCATATAAATTCTTCTATTTTTTGGAAATTTTAATTTTTTATCATTTATTTTGTTAAACAATAACTAAATGAGGGTTTACGAGTAGTGATTCTTCTTCTATATGGTTTCAGGTATGAAAATCCGACATCCCTTGAAAACTATTTTTTCTAATTTTAATTATTTCAATTACAAACATTAAACTCATTTCATTCCTTTTATGTTATATAATATCACAACATATAATAATTGTTTTGGGATGTTTGTGTGATTTTATTTGTTCTTTTCATTTAATATTTTTATTCATATCTTTAGAATATAGGAATATGAATTCCATATTAATATGCCAATGTTTATTTGAGAGAAATAGAATTTAGCTAAAATCATCTATTTCTTTTTGAAATTCTAAATTTTTACCGTTTATTTGTTTAAACTACAACGAAATGAGCAACTTCCTTTTATTTAATCCTTAAATTATTTTCTCTAAACAGGTTTTATTATATGTGGTGTGGTATCACCATGATAACACCACTCCAATGATCGGGGTATTGTACATTATGCGGTTATTATTTGTTGGTGCATTGATTCATTCCCTCCATGTCTCTCAGTGTCTGATATTTTTCGAAATTGAAATATGTTAAGATTTTTAGGATATGATTTGTGGTCTGATGAATTGAATCTTCTTATCATTGATTTTAAGTATGAAAAACTACTTCCCTTGAATAAAACTAGGTATGGGTGTAGTGAATGGTACCCTAAAATCTCATTGATCCTTTCCTCCTATGAGTTGTGAGTTCTTTGTAACATTTATATTTTAAAATTCCCAAAAATCTCCTTGATTTTCCTTTCTTGACAATACATTATACGATTACGTAATGTCAATAGAACCACATGCTGTTATGTTAAACTGTTGACATAATACGGAGAGGAAGTCACTTGGTAGGTTAAACAGTTAATGTAATGTGCGTCACTATTGTGGGAAAATAGATTAATGTTTTCATATAAATATTCATTCATTTCTGAATAGATTTAATGTAAAATCACATTAAACAATTACAATGTTTTAATAAATTTCTTGAAATTGTACATCTCTTGCATATTATACTTTTTCAGTTCAATTACATTCAAATAAAATTTCAAAAACCTTACTTATTTTAGTCAATAGTACGTGTTTTTTCAATATACAGTTTCATACATTATTTTTTAGTAGTTTCAATTAGTATCAAATAATAGTGCACTGAAACTATTATCTTTTTATTCTATCTTTATAACAGGTTTTTATATATTCTACTGACCTGCTTCAATTTTTATTATATTGTTACCTGTTAGTACATGTGTATACCCCTGCATTGATTGTATAATTCAGTTTTGACCATATGAGTTTTGATCAGATTCTGTTTTGATTGTTTTTATATTCTGCAATGATTGTTTTTATATTCTCTATAATAGGTTTTTATATATTCTTTAGATCAAATTCAGTTTTGATTGTAGTTTTTGTATCATTTCTCCATAATTTATGATATTTTAGTTTGGATTTAAATGCTGAGCAACTTTATATCCATATAGCTCATACCAAAATTTTTTTACAGTATTAATTCATGAATCCTACACCAATGTTTCATACAGTTCATGCTCATAGGATATGCATTTGTCAATGTGTTTTTAAAAATAGGATAGAGCCAAAAATTCCTTAATTACCTTACATTGTTTGATATATTTTTCTACTCTTACTTATATGACCTAAATTAGTATATATGATCCTCTTATATTTTTATTTGCTGTAATGGATAAGATGAGGTGTATTCATTTCAACTGAAAATGCTTTGGGGGATGAAAAAAGGTTTTGATACCATACTATCTCTCAAGATTGATGAATTATATGAAGTATCTTGTCTCTGTTTTAATGTTACTGTATATTATACATTCATGTTTTAGGCCAAAGGTTTTTATATTTGAGTTGATGAAAATTTAATGTGAAATAAGGTATTTTAAATTGGTACCACTTGATAATTGTGAGTGAGAAGCTATATACACCTCCTTGTTTGGTCTCTATCTTGTGGATTGATAAAAATTCATAAGATTATGTTAACAAAATTGATGTGGCTATATTGTTTCCTTAAACTGTTACTTTTATAAAAAACATATGCACCTTGATTCTCTATTTTAATGTGGCCGTTTAGTTTCCCATAATTGTGTTTTTATATTCTACAAAAAATGAATCTATATTAACTAAATAAGGGATTCTTAATTTCTTTTAAGTAAATTTTTTTCTATTACTTATGACTTATTTTCAAAGAAACAAGTGGTACGGATTAGGGGTATTTAGTCAAAATCCACATTAAAAACATTAAACAACATAATAATTTTTGAATGATGATAAAAATAAGTTTCATAATGTTCATTAATTGTTTTTAATTATTATGTACATATTGTACATCGATGAAGATGTGTTCCTTTGATTTATTGATTAGAGCGTGTCATTTCTTGTGTATTCACAATGGCAGATATCATCGGATGGTAAAAATCACAAAAACTTTGATTTCAAGTTTCTAGGAAACTTTAGTGAGGAGCATCTACTAGTTAAGATGAATTTTTACCTTAATGGATAGGGTAACCAGGAGAAAATGACGTTGGTGTGGTGTAACCCCACCAAAAATTTTCACACTTTCTCTCTTCAATGGAACCTTTGCCACATTTTTTAATGATTCTTTCTCTATTTCTTCATCCATTAAACCATATTATTCCTTTATTTCAAATATAATTATTTCCTTATATTTATTCAATTTTCTTAAAAGTACATGATTACCAATTGTAGTTGATTCACATTTGATTAAGTGTTAGTTATAAATGAATCGACATATTATTATGAAGTTTAAAAAAAAAACAGCAGATTATTTAACATTGAATTTATATCCATCTTCCACATTTATTCAATATTCACTCATCTATATAATATACAATTAAAAAGGATAATATATGATGGATTCAAAATTCATTATCATGTACAATATAAAGTTCCTCTAAAATTTCAAACTATCAACTTATGTGAAATATGAAATATATTTAACATTATTCTTTATTGGTTAATAAGAATGTAATATGTAGGTACAATATAATTAATCAAATATATTATGAATTCAATACCCTCTATAATGTATATTTTCAATATGTTTACATGTAACTATATGTTTTTACTATGCAGTATCACATGATTTGAAATTTGATGATTATTTTAATCAGTGGCTTGGTTAAAAATAATTTTATTAATTTTTAAAATAGAATAGTGGTTACCAATACATTCATTGATTCTTAAAAATATAATTTAGATGAATATAAATATAACATATTATATAAATAAATTAAATATCACCATGTAGTTGCAAATCTGATAACAAAAAGTGAACTGATTCAATTATCAAATGAATTATTCTTTCCTCGAAATCCTTAATTCTTTCCCTTGATTAACTAATTCCAAAAAATATTTACAACCATCATATTTCACAAATCAAAAATTATTTTTTAAAATAAAAACACACACCAAATATGTTACATGGTAACCTTCTATCCCTATTATTAACTACTGATGATTTAATATTTTTATTAAAGCAATAATTTTTAGTAAACCTATATTTACCAAATTGATATAATCTTATTTCATACACATGTATTTATATTTTAATTATCATTATATTATTCTAATGATTTTATTGAGTTTAGTGACATTACATTTTTTTGAATGATGCATAACTAGATGATTTTAAGGAAAGTTGAATAGTGTCATGCATTTGCTTGGGCAGATTGATAGTTGTTTATAATGTAATCACAAGAAGTAAAATTATATTATGTTTCTGATCCCGCAAACCAAAAGTGTTCAATTGTTCTATTATTGATCAAAACCACTGAAGGGTCTAATCAAAATTCAACCAAGGATGACCCTTTCATTGGGACAACATAGTCATTTTATAGCAGTCCTAATGTTGATCACATTTTGTTTGTCAAAGGAGACTAAAATGAAGGGATTTAGATGGTCAATAGACATGTCAAATCCATTCATCCTTTAAAAAATAAAAAAAGATTTCAATAGTCAGGTTACATTTTTCTATAATATACATCATGTTACCTCATGTTATTATCCGTTTTCTAAAACATTTATGTACTCTAAATTAAATGGTAAACCACTTCTTCAGATAATGAATTATGCATGTATTGGTGCTCCCAATACTAAGGAACAATAATCTTCCCAACCTGATGCTGCTCACAATGTAGATAAATGACCTTCTGCACATTCTATTGCTCCCATTATTGTGGAACAACATGTTTCTCAACCCGTGTTTCTCCCAATGAGAGTTATAATAACCATCTACACATGTTGATGATACCACCCCAGAGAAACATATTTATGATGTTCATTTCTTGGAAATGGTAGGTGAGGAAGTACCAATAGTGCATAAAATCATGCATGTATTTGTTTTATGGCTTTATTAAAATTCATTAAGGCAAATGTGAATGGAATCCAATTTGAGGTCATATGGAATGCATGGGGACATCATGTTGATCCCAATAAGGCCATGTTCAATAGTTTTATAGGAATCTTCACTTGACAACGTGTGCCGATTGATATATATTATTGGAACCATGTTGTGCCTGTTCTTAAGACATGGATGTGGGAAGATATTATGGTAACATTGTGACATCATTTCTTAAATTTAATAAGAAACAAGATAATAAAGCATTGACTTAATCTTCATCATCCATTGTTGTGTGCATTTATAGTAGATAAACCCCATAAAAAAATATGTATTAATACTTGATGGAAGGATTAAAAAAGGATTATACACAATATTAACAAGACATCATCTTAATGATGCTAAAGGGAAAGTAAAACTACATGAAATGATTATCTATGCACACCTGATAACCCACGAATCATGGGATGCGTTTACTAGCAGTCATATAGATACGTCTTTTTTAGGTACATTTTGGCTAGTAATACATTTTTAGACGATACTTGTATTCATAACTTTGAATGAAAATTCATTATTTATGTAACAACAACTAAGTGCTGTAAATAAGGAACAAGAAGCAAAACCAGCATACCCCTACCAAAAATCATGTATGGTGTATGTTTCACTTGAAATAAAATCGGTATATATTTTAAATCTACTATAATAATTTAATGTGGCATGAAATCACAATATAATTATGTTACTCTATTTATATACAGATTGATGAATCCAAATCCAATGATACTTCCATCCCACGCCATGTTCTATGGAAGAAGGCACGTGTAAATAAATATGGGATACTAATAGATGAAACCACACAAAAAGTGTTGGAAGCATGTGTGAGTATTACATAATAAAAATTTGTTTTTATTTAAATTTATATTAAATATCAATGATCACCTATTTTTGTATATTTTATATTTTATATGGTCACATGAATCAGTAACACCTATACCAGATAAACAAATATCATTAGGTTCCTTGAAGCAGCTAGAACAGTATCTCCGCGTTAGAGGTGCTGGTTTTGGGGTGACACCCTGAACATATATTGAGAAAAAAACAAGAGAAGGATCAAAGTGAGTTAATAAAATAGACGAGATAAAGAATATCTACCATAGAAGAAGAGATCCAATGGAATATTGATATGATTGAAAATTTAATGGGGGGAGGAAAAGAGAAGGTGCAACTAAAGAATAACCACCATGTGGAGATCCCACCCCACCCCGCCACCAGCTATGAGGATAACCATTCCCCTCAATGAGATGTCTTAGTTGAGGTAATAAATGTTCTTATAAATGTTTCTATGAAACATGAATCATAAAGATAATAATATCTTTCCTGTACTAATATTCTATCGGGTGATAATGAATGTGATTTATATCTATCTACACCAACCCATCGCCTTGTAGCGAGGGATACGATGTTCAATATTCAAAATGACACACTACATGATAGACCACTTCCAACAGGGAATGTACGAGTGTCAATCATCATATCCCATGATTAGAGTGCCAATATACTGATTCCAATTCATGAGGAAGATGTTCATAAGTTCCAAAAATCTATTGGAATATTCATCTTATGACCGTCACATCTTGCAAAAAAACATACCGATAAAGAGGTATTTATTTCCAATTTACTTTTTAAGCTAATCCTTTAGAAATTAATGAAAAAAGTTCATAACTGAGGAATATTATTACATATAGACAAATAGAAGGGGATGAAATAAAAAATTTCCTCAAAACCATTGAATGGATCGACCAAACGATCAAAATGATCTACCAAAATAACTACTACCCCACCCGTTCAGTGTCCACATTTAATTTCATTGAAGGATAACTTGGATTAAAAGTTAAAAGATGGTAGAAACCCCGTATTTTAATTTGAAGAAAATAAGTATGAAGAAAATGATCAAGGCATAATTGGTTTCAAGAGTGAAATTGAAATCCTCGACTATGATTGGTTAGGCGGCTCAGTTGTAAATGAATAAATGATGTATGCTTTAATTATTTGATTTTACAGAAGCTAATATACTTTTTTAATTATGAATAAATACATTTCATATTTTTGGAAAATTTATATGTGAATAACAATTGAATGAATATATCCATGAAAGAAAATTTGGACTCATTAGTCCTCATATACCCTCTATAGAACAAATGAAAATAGATGCCAAAAAAGGATGAAATAGTGGTAGGTTAGATAAAATGGTTTTAAATAAAATTTATTGATGATAGAATCTATTTAATACCAATGATACAGGGGTAAAAGTATAAAATTTAATCATATTAGATATATGTTTATTTCATACTTTACTTAATCTTTTTGGGTTTTTAGGCAGCATTGGATACTCATTGCGGTATATTTGGATACTAAAATGATTTATTTCTTGGCTTTAATGAATGGGTATCCAACAAACCATCCACACATGATGGATTTTGTAAATTTTTAATATAGAATATCCAATTTTTTAGAAATAATCATCATGTTATATAATGGATATTATATTGTAATTATGATTTTTCTATAATAGGGCGGTGCATCGATATCGTGAAAAACAATGAATGAGGCTAAGGGCCAGGCCTGAGGACGAAGAAAATTTCTATGAATGGATAAGTATTAGGGTATATATAATAGTATTTTCTATCCAAACACATATAATAAAAAATTACTTATTCTCCTCAATATTTATACCGTGTCTGAAACAAAACAATGGAAAATATTGCAGTTATTATGCTTGTAAATTCATTAGAGAGATCACATTCAATAAAGAAACCAGTATCCCTAAAGTAGTATTTTTGAAGATAATTAGTATTTAATTTAAAATATTTATTAATCATTTGTGCATTTATATTTTTCCAGTAATACTATGACTGTCGAAAATACTCATATTCACAAGATGATACAGATGTTCTTAGAAATGAATGTGCATCTTATCCGATGGATGAATGTACAAAAATAGAATGAATATGTGAATTCCATTAAATTAGTGGATTGTTTAATATTTATGTTTAATTTACTTCATTTTAGTATTACTCTCATAAGAGTTTTTTTCTAATATATTTGTATTTTTTTCGAGTCTGGGTGGTTTGTTCATAGATGATCAAGCTCGTGAGAGATTGGACTTCGAGGCTGCAACCCAGAATTCAATGAGAAGGTAATGTTTTTTTAATATACCATGTTTTCCTCATAATATTATCTGTTATCTAATGTATTATGATAATTTAAATTAAATGCTTGACTTCTCATGTGGACAATGTATTTCATATACTTATTCCTTCCCAAAAACCCTATCACCCCAATATTTTTGGCATTTATCAATTTCATTTAAATTCAGTGGAGGGAACATGAAGGAAATTAATAAAAATAGATAATGAAGTGTTTAAATTTTGACAAAGAAAGTAAATATAAATCATGATAACACATGATGCGGATAGAATGACTCAAATTCTATCTTGTTATGTAATTAGTAATTTTTTTCATCATTTTATCTACTATTTATAAGTTAGTTTCATTATCATTTTATCTAATACTTATTAAGATTTTATGCTCATGTTATATTTATATGATCATTGATATCTCCCTTGTTTACAATTATTGAGCATCTATAATCACCCTTTATTATGTTTAATATCCTTATTTTATTAAGAATTGTTTTATAATTTATATGGCTAAGAAGGTCTCTAGTAAAGAATAACATAATGATCTTATGAACTAGTTCTATATGTTTCCATGTTTCGAAAATCACTAGACTAAATAATTCTTTAATCGATCATTATGTTATGTAATGAATATTAATATACTAATATTTTATATATAGGTATGATATTTCTGGGTCAATATAGTTTTTATTAGAGCAACTAACCCACTTAAAATCGAGCAAAATGAACAAGTGATCAGTATCACTCAAAGTGTCACTTTTTATTCAAAATTGACATTAATTTTAGTAAAAATAACAAGTGATATAATAAAAACTAAGAAAAATCATTTGGATTGTTTTGATACTTTTGAACAATGATCCATGATTCATTTGTGATGTTTAAAAATTTAACCCACCTCAATACGATGAACTGGTTGACCGGTATGATTAAAGGTGTCTGTTATTGGTTTAAAATTGACCTTTTAGTTCAAAACATGTCACTCATTGAAAACTAGTAAAATTTACTCTGATTGTACTCATAATTTTGGAAAGATATTCATAAGGATTTTTTATGTTTATAAAGCTATATCACTTTAAACTGATGCACGATGTGATAAGAAGGGATCAAAGTGTGTGTTTATAGTTTGGAAAGACATTTTAGTAAAAAAACTTGCATACTCAAAACCAAGAAAACAAATTAACATTGTTTTCATAATTTATAAAAATTATCTATATGTCATCTGTGACATTTATGAATCAACCTCACCTCAATACGATGCATGGTGTGGCCGGTATATCTGAATGTGTATTTTTTTTAATTTAAATTGACAATAATTTAAGTAAAAACAACAAGTGACATACTGAAAACCAAACAGACACATTCAAATTGTTTTGATATTTTAGTAAAAACATAGATTATTCAATTTTTGCTTGTAAAAATAATATGGACCTTAATACAATTCAAGGTGTGGTTGGTGTAACTCAAAGTGTATCTATTTTTTAAAAAGTTGACATTAATTTTAATAAAAACAACAAGCGACATACTAAAATAATAATAAAATCATTTATATTGTTCTGATACTTTATGAACATGATCCATGAATCATTTTTGACTTGTAAAAGTTATACACACCTCAATAAGATGCACGGTGGGGCTAGTATAACTCAAATTGTCTCTTTTTATTTAAAGTTGACATTAATTTATGTAAGAACAAGAAGTTAAGTATTGAATACCAAGAAAAAGAATTCCGATTATTTTGATAGTTTATGAAAATGATAAATGAGACTTTTATGATGTGTATGAGTATAACTAACCCCAATCCAACTTACAATGTAACCGATATGACTAAATATCCCCATTATCAGTTTAATATTGACATTTTAGTTCAAAACATGTCACTCTTTGAAAACAAAGAAAACATGCACCAATTGTATTGATAATTTAGGATAAAAATTCATTAGTCATTTATGATGTGCATGATGTAGTCTCACATCAGTCCAATTCACGATGTGACCAGTATGATTCATAATGTGTGTTTCTAGTTTAAAATTATATTTTTCCAAAAAACACAACAGCCATACAGAAAACTGAGAAAATGCTGTCAGATTGTTTTTGATATTTTAGAAAATGGATATATTAGTTACTTTTGACATTTAGGAATCATTCACACCTCCATAAAATTCATGGTGTATCTGATATAACTCAAAGTGTGTTTTTGATTAAAAATTGACATTAATTTAAGTAAAAACAATAAGTAAAATACTGAAAACTGAAAAAATTGGATTGTTTTGATATTTTAGGAAAATGAACTATTAGAAATTTTTAACATGTAGGAATTATTTGAACCTCAATACGATTCATGGTTTGTCTAGTATACCTCAAGGTGTCTCTTTTTATTTTAAATTGACAATAATTATGTAAAAACAACAACGGACATACTGAAAACCATGAAAATACATTATAATTGTTTTGAAACATTAGGGAAAGGACCCATGAGTCATTTTTGATGTATAGGAGTAAGACACACCTAAATTAGATGCATGGTGTGGCTGGTATAACTTAATTTGTTCTTTTTATTCAAAATTGACATTAATTTAAGTAAAATAACAAGTGACATACTAAAAACCCAAAAATTGAATTATGATTATCATGATAAATTAGTTAAAAGATCCATGAGTCATTTTTTATGTGTAGGAGTCAACCTCACCTCATTCTGAAACACAATGTGAATGATATGACTAAAAGTGTCCGTTATCAGTTTAAAATTAATATTTTAGTTCAAAACGTGTCACTCATTGAAAACCAAGAAAAAATTGAAAAGACTCATAAAATTCAAGTGATTTTTTTTAATTTTCTCTGGGATTTTACAAGAATTTAGTTTCTGAAGGTACCTGATTCCGAGGCCCGGTGTGCCCAGAATCTTTTTTTCCAAAGTTTAGCTCAGGTACATTCTATGAACGAATGAGTGGGTTTTCCTAAATTTTGAACCGATGCTCGAAATCAAATTCCGAGGGAACTGATGGAATCACAGCGTCGGTAATTGCTTAAGAACACCTTTTCCAAAGTTGCGTTTTCTCGGGTGAGGTTATTAATTAATTGGGTTAACTAAAGAATAAAATAAAATATTGTGCAACAGAATTTATTTTTATTCTAAGTAGTGTTAACCTAGGCATGTTGGTTGGAGTGGGACCCACTGATATCCAAATTCCTTGGTAGGATATTAGTGAGGTGGGGACAACATGATCCCTACCCACTTTATTTCCTTTTACCTCCCACGTGCATTTAATTTGGTAACTCACCCGCACCCCCCTCTTTAATGCCAAGTCAACTCTCATGTTTAATTGGATTATTAAACGCCACATTAATTGTTCAACGCTCGATAATTAAATTGTGTTTTAATTTTGAATTTCAAAAATAGATGTCATGAGTAATAAAATAAGGAAATGCCTTATTTGATTATTGTTGTTTCATTGTGCTAGTGGGACTGGGAGAGGAATTACTCAAAGCCTTTGAATATTTATTTTCTTCATTGGAGAACGCAAAGAATGACGAAGAACGCCATCCTCTGACAGAAGACGAAGAAGAACGCTAGTTCCCCGGAGATCGACGACGTGACACCGTGTACGGTGATGCCGACGATCCTCCTTCCGCGACGCCGTCTTCCACGATGTCCCTTCCCCGCGACGAACTTTCGTTCAACAACGCTTAAGGTAGGGGTTAATTGTTTTTTCCCGTGAATTATTCCTTTTCCATTCATCGACTTCTATTTGGGCTGCCTGTTATCGTAATAACGGGAGGAGGTCAGACTGCATGAACATGACTGACCATCCTCCCCCTTTGATGTTTGTGTTTGTTGAGGTTCGAAAGAAGGCGGCGCGGTGCAACGGAACCATGCGGAAACATGGGGAAATGTGGCGAAGATGCGCGGCGCCGTCGCGCCGCGCTGTTGAGACCAAATGAACCCGCGACCGGAGTCATGCCGCAGTGAAGGGGCATGGCACCGTCGTGCCGCGCCGGAGAACCACGAAGACACCGAGGCCGGAGCGGGGCCGCGGCAGAGGGGCGCAACGCCGTTGCATGGAGCTGGTCGGACAAGGTTGCGACTCGAAGCCGCGGCGATGCAAGGCGGGGCGCCCGGAACCGCCGACACCTCAGAGGGGTGGGACCCCGGCGGTCCCACGTCAGCAGCGCCGGCCGACCGGACCGGGCCGGACGGCTTCCAAGAAACCAGGGGTCGTAACCCCCGGCTGGTAGAAGGATCGGCCCCCCACGTGGGGACCGCGGTTTCTCAATCAGGGGGGCAGCGCGCCCCCTGTTCCGCTCAGCTCGGCGCTGGCCGAGCTGGCCACGTGGGCCGGGGGAGCGTCCCAGGCCACTGGCAGCCCAGGCCAGGCCGGGCCATGCCGACCAGGCTAGGCTGCACCGACTGGGCCAGGCCACACCCTAATGGGCCAGAACCAGACCCGGTTCGGGCCGACCAACGGGGTCTTGGGCCGGGTCGGTCGAGACCCAAAACCCCCTATTCTCGGACAGGTTTTTTCAAACGCCCATAACTTGGGATA
The DNA here is from genome assembly GCA_963277665.1 of Viscum album. Lineage (NCBI taxonomy): Eukaryota > Viridiplantae > Streptophyta > Magnoliopsida > Santalales > Viscaceae > Viscum > Viscum album. The sequence continues at coordinate 140,477,433 of OY728136.1, forward strand.
CAGACCCCCAATCGACACACTGTCTATTGCGATGCGATCCTTGGATCGAGATAGTCATTTTGGTATATTACAATCAAGGTTTTGGAGAACTTTGGGTATGTGCCGGGTGGGTTCGAACACGAAACCAACCGGGCCCTCGGAGCATAAACACTTATAACGTGAGCTCCAGACGTTTGATTGATGTGCCGCCGACTTTTTGGGATTCCTATTAGTGAGATGAATCTTTTTTATTACTCATCTTGTGGTTTAGATGTAGTTGGAGTGAGGTCATGTTGGTTTTGAATTTAAAACCAACCGGGCCCCTGGAACGAAAAAGCCAATAACTCTCAGACCGGGCGTCCGATTGACGCTCCGTCAGTAACGTTGAGTTCCTCTTATCAAGACAGAAGATTGAGATACATCAACTTAGGACTACGTGTCAGTGGATGTATCGACCCCCTTGGATCATGGATTGGACCCTCCCGGAAACTAGTATGCTGTGTGCGGGAACCCTAGAGCTAGATGCGACTGCGACGATGAAGACTGCACTTAAATCCTATGTGGGTTCGGAAGTGATGAAGACCGTACTGAAATCCTCTGTGGGTTTGATGGAAATGAAGAGTGCACTGAAATCCTATGTGGGTTTGGCAGCTTGGTTGGTTTAGTATCCTACGTGGGTCCCAGCTTAGATGAATCAGTGGCTATATTTGATCATCTCTATCACTGAAGAAGTATACCTATTTGAGCAGAGTCTGGACTTCAATCAATATCTTCGATATGATTGACGTGATTTCCTATGTGGATTGGGTTGTGTTATCCTGTGTGGATTGGGTTGTACTCTTATGTGGACGTGATCAAACTTGGGCTCAGATGTTGGAGCTGAACGGGAATTGATGACATAGGTATATGTATGGGCATATACCTAAGTAGTGTTGGTTGTTACTTCATGATTGTATCTTTCATTTGTGGATTATACATTATGGATTTTGGGAGACCTTCGGGGCACGGGCTATGCCCGCACTACGTTGTGTTGGATGCAGACGACGGACAGCGCTAATCATGGTTGAGGCTTGTGGAGCAAGTCGGTACCTGGAGGTGGACCACTAGGCGGGACGTACACGGAGCAGACAGCCGGACCCGAGGAGCTGAGGAGGCTATCTATACCCACCCTTCAGGTGGGACTTCTAGTGGATAGCTCGACGTTGCTGCATTACATTCAGTTTTTGTACTTTCTTTCCAGTTGTACTTTACTTTCAGTTTGGGTTTGTATTCTGGCCCACTTACTTTTCCACACTACTTTTGTATCCAGTTTTACTTAGTGATTACGTCTGCCTGCTTACTTTGTGGTGTTTGATTACTTTATAAAGGAAATGACTTTCCCTTTTGTCGGGATTTACACCTTGGTGCTAGTCGCCAGCCCCTGACCTATGGGAGGCGGGCTTGGGGTAGTCACGGTATGGGTCCCGAGGACAGGCTGTGACAAATTGGTATCAGAGCAGTTCGGTTCTACCAAAGAACTCAGGACTCTGATCTTTCTTCTATGAGAAGCAATAATTTTAAGGGTATTGAGTATGGTTATCAGTCCAGGGAGTCCAGTGTTAGTGCTGCGGCTGACGTATCCGTACACCAGGACCCTGACTTTTGATTTCTGAATCAATGCACGAAAACATTGATTGCATGTGTGTTTCAAAAGTTTTTTTTTGTGATTACTTTGTGTCAACTCACCAGGTATACTGTTTGACTGTGGCGCACCTATTTATTTTCAGGATGACCCCACGATGGCAGCCAGCTAGGGTTCCGAGATTTGAGGGAGACGATAGCCCATCGAGCGACGAGGCCTCGGTACAGGGCCCTTTGACAGCGGAGGCACTGACGATAACTCTACCCGCCGAGCCACCGATGTTACCATCCCCAACCGCTGATAGTGCACGTCGCCTTAGTGCACTGCACGAGTTTCAGCATCAGAGACCGCCCAGGTTCCGTGGGGAGATGAACCCTCAGGTAGCCGAGGATTGGCTGGAGGCGGTTGTGAGAGTTTTTAGGTTAGTGGGGACACCAGCTGACCTCATGGTGATCCTCGTAGCGAGCCTCCTGCACGTGACAACAGGCAGATGGTGGAGCTTGATGCTCCAGGTGCATGATGAGGCATCAATCCTTTGGAAGAACATTGAGAGCCTCTTCCACTCAGAGTTCATCCCATCCACCCTCTGTGTGGTGCGCATCCAGGAGCTTCTACAACTGCGGTAGTGCAGCATGACGGTCGCCCAGTACGCGGCGAGATTTACCGATCTCTCGTGCTATTCGATAGACATGGTACGAGACCCATTCTTACGGGCCTAGAACTTCGAGCAGGGAATGAGGCATGAGATCAGGGCATTAATGATCTCCCTCAGCATTCCGCCACAGGCAGGAGTACTGGAGCAAGCTCTTCTCATAGAGAGATTTCTTTGTCGAGCCTACGCCAGCAGCGAGACCTACCGCAGGGCGACACATAGAAGAGTCGGCTGCAGCTAGCAGTCGACGGATGTCACAGGGGTCCAGGAGGACCAGACCATCAAGAAGACGACCTCAGGACATTGTCTCTGAGGTGTAGGGCACAGGGCACAGAGCCAGCCTTCCGAGGAGCAGGTAGTGCTACGCATGCGGTGGGCAGGGCCACATGGCTCATGACTGCCCGAACCACCGTGCAGAGGAGCAGCGGGCAGTTGAGGGGCCACCCAGGAAGAGGCAAATGGTCGACCTTGGCGGTCCGCCGAGAGCAGAAAGACGAGGAAGGGGAGCTGGCCGAGCAGCAGGTGGTGGGCGGCGCTTTGAGGCTTTACCACCACCACCACTAGGAGGTCCACCCCGACCACAGGGAGCTGGCAGGCAGAGATAGGATCAGCTTCAGTCAGTGGAGGCCTACGACCACGGAGCGCCAGAGATGATTCTAGGTACTATCTGTGTCTACTCCACCCTTGCTGCAGTTCTTATAGACACAGGATAGAGTCATTCCTTTATTGCTGCTGCCCTTGTTTGGAGCTCGGAGATTCCGACGGAGCTGTTGGCTCGATCCATACGGCTAGAGACTCCTACGGGAGCAGACTCAACGATTATTCACTGGTGCCGGAAGTGTGAGCTTACTCTAGGACGTGAGATCTTCAGCTGGAATCTTCTCGTAGTGGCGTCGAGGCCTTACGGCGTCATCTTGGGCATGGATTGGTTATCAACAGTCCATGCTTAGATTGACTGTATTAGGCACAAGGTGCGGTGTGTACGCACCGACGGGAGCAGGTTCACCTTCACCGGCGAGAAGGGAGCATTTATAGAATAGGATGGACTCTCTTAGAGGAGAGGACATCCCATCACTCATCAGTTGGCTAGCCTCAACCTTGGAGCAGTTGATGTGCAGAGTCCTAGTTTTCCTGTAGTGGTGGATCAGTATGCAGATGTTTTCCCTGATGACGTTCTAGGACAACCTCCTCGCAGAGAGGTGGACTTTTATATTGAACTGTACCCCGGGATATCCCCGATATCCACTCCAGCATATCGGATGGCCCCCGCTGAGCTTCGAGCGCTATGAGTATAGTTGGAGGATTTGCAGAGCAAGGGATTCATCCGACCTAGTGTTTCACCCTTGGATTCCCCGATATTGTTCGCCAAGAAGGTGGACGAGAGCTTGCGGATTTGTGTCGACTATCGTCACCTAAACCAAGTGAACGTGAGGAAAAAGTACCCACTACTGAGGATTGACGACTTCTTCGATCAGCTCAAGGGTGCACGGTGGTTCTCAAAAATAGACCTTAGATCAGGCAATCATCAGCTCAGAGTTAGAGACGAGGACGTGCAGAAGACGGCCTTCAGATGTCGGTATGGCCACTATGAGTTCTTGGTTATGTCTTTCGGCATAAACAACACTCCAGATGTGTTCATGGGTCTCATGAACATGATATTTCAGCCATACCTCGATCGATTTGTCATGGTCTTTATCAACGACATATTGATATACTCGACCACTGAGGAGGATCACGCCTACCACTTGCGGGTTGTACTAGACACAATCTGAGAGCACTATCTTTATGGAAAGCTCCCGAAATGTCAGTTTTGGTTATGTGAGGTCCACTTCTTGGGAAACATCATCTCTGGGGTGGGAGTTGTGGTGGATCCTGTGAAGATCGAGGCAGTGCTAGCTTGGGAGCCACCCTGGAGCGCGACAGAGGTGTGGAGTTTCTTGGGGCTAGCTGGGTACTACCAAAGATTTGTGCCAGACTTTTCCAGAGTTGCGGCACCACTCTCAGCTTTGACGAAGAAGGGGAAACCCTTCATGTAGTCAGACAGATGTTAGTAGAGCTTCCAGGAGCTGAGACAGAGATTGACCAGTGCGCCTATCTTGAGGATACTGGAGGAGGGAGTAGGGTACGTAGTCTACTGCGATGCATCAGGGACCAGACTCGGATGTGTCTTGATGTAGGAGCGGGCCATGATCGCCTATGGATCATGTCAGTTGAGGCAGCATGAGCAGAACTATACTACCCATGACCTGGAGTTAGCAGCAGTGGACTTCGCTCTGAAGATGTGGCGACAATATCTGATGGGCGAGCACTTTACAGTCTACTCTGACCACCAGAGTCTCAGGTACATCTTCTCGCAGAAGGACCTGAATCTCAGACAGTGGAGATGGATCGAGTTCTTCGAGGACTATGACTTTGAGATAGTCTATACTCCTGGAAAGGGGAACGTATTAGCTGAAGCTCTCAGCAGGAGGATGGGCATTCAGCTACTCGGGGAGGCGACAGAGCAGCTAGCCGCTTTTCAGATATCCTTCACGGATAGAGATGGTGCAGCCTTTATTCAGTAACTCACAGTTACTCCTCCACTACTGTAGTGGGTCATAGAGGCACAACGTGGGGACGATGACAGTGAGACACAGGGTGCACAAATATCCTCAGGACAGGCACCTGATGGATTCTATATAGGATGCGAGCACGACATCCTTTTCAGAGGACGTACCATGGTACCAATTGCTTTATAAGAGGAGGTGCTAAGAGAGTTTCACATTTCCCCTTTAGAAGTACATCCAAGAGTGGTGAAGATGTACCAGGATCTTAGACAACAACACTGGTGGCTGGTTATGAAGAAGGCTGTGGCAGAGTTTGTTTCTCGATGCCTCACCTTCCAGCAGGTGAAGGAAGAGCACCAGGTACCAGCAGGCTTGGTGCAACCCTTAGAGGTCCTAGAGTGGAAGAGGGAAGAGATATCTATGGATTTAGGGACTGGACTTCCATGTACTTCCATAGGTCATGACTCCATTTGGGTGATTGTCGACCGACTCACCAAGTAGGCTCACTTATTACCCATCAGAGAGCAGGGATCAGTAGAGAGCTTGGGACATCTCTACGTTCAAGAGATTGTACGGCTTCATGGTGTGCCATCATCTATCGTCTCTAATCGAGATGCTCACTTTACTTCCCGACATTGGAAGGGGTTGTAGGAGGAATTCGGGACGCAGCTACGTCTGAGCACCGCCTTTCACCATAAGACGGATGGTCAGACGGAGAGGACAATTCAGACTCTTGAGGACATGCTCCGCACATGTTTCCTCATCTTTGGTCATATCTGGGAGGACCACCTACCCTTGGTGGAGTTCACGTACAATAACAGCTACCACTCCACCATCAGGATGGTACCATATGAGGCATTGTACGGATGACCTTGCAGATCACCTCTGTGCTAGACAGACCCTGGGGAGTCCGCACTTGTGGGACCAGAGATGGTCCAGGCCTCGACAGAGAAGGTCCAGGTCATTCAGGAGCAGATGAGGACAGCTCAGAACCGGCAGAAGGCTTATGCTGAAAAGAGGTAGAGGCCACTGGAGTTTGAGGATGACGACCACATTTTCTTGCGGGTCTCACCTCGACGTGGATTACAACGATTTGGCCGGGGCAGCAAGTTATCTCCAGGCTTCATCGGACCATTCCAGGTTCTCAGTAGGATAGGCGAGGTGGCTTATTGCCTGACTATACCACCTCAGTTGCACCAGGTGCACAACATCTTCCACGTTTCTCAGTTGAGGAGATACGTGCATGACCCGATGCATATCATCGTCCATGGGGAGTTGGAAATTGACGATGGGGCGACTTTTTCGGAGGTCCCGGTGGAGATAGAGGATCGACAAAAGTAGGTCCTATATGGATGGTCGATACCTCTAGTGCGCATTAGATGGCAGCACGGGAACCTCCATGAGATCACTAGGGAGTGGGAGGCTCAGATGCGTGCACAGTACCCACATTTGTTCCCCTAGTTTATGATTTATCATTATGGGGACGTAAAGTCCTGAGGTGGGAGTAATGTAAAGACCCATAAAATTCAAGGAATTTTTTTTCTTAATTTTCTTTGGGATTTTACAAGAACGCAGTTTCTGATGACACCTGATTCCAAGGCCCAGTGTGCCCGAAATATTTTTTTCCAAAGTTTAGCTCGGGTACGTTCAGTGAACGAACGAGCGGGTTTTCCTAACTTTTGAACCGGTGCTCGGAATGGAATTCCGAGGGAACTAATGGAATCGCAGGACCGGTAATTGCTTAAGAACACCTTTTCCGGAGTTGCATTTTCTTGGGTGAGGTTATTAATTAATTGGGTTAACTAAAGAATAAAATAAAATATTGTGCAACAAATTCTATTTTTATTCTATGCAGTGTTAACCTAGGCATGGTGGTTGGAGTGGGACCCACTGATATCCTAACTCCTAGGTAGGATATTAGTGAGGTGGGGCCCACATGATCCCCATCCCCCTTTATTTCCTTTTACCTCCCACGTGCATTTAATTGGTAACTCACCCGCACCACCCTCTTTAATGGAAAGTCAACTCTCGCATTTAATTGGATTATTAAATGCCTCATTAATTGTTCATCTCTCGATAGTTAAATCGTGTTTTAAATTTGAATTTCAAAAACAGATGGAATGAGTAATAAAATAAGGCAACACCTTATTTTATTATTATTGTTTCGTTGTGCGAGAGGGATTGGGAGAGGAAATAATCAAAGCATTTGAATCTTCATATTCTTCGTTGGAGAACGCGAAGAACGATGAAGAACGCTGACCTCCGATAGAAGATGACGAAGAACGCTAGTTCCCTAGAGATCGATGACGTGACGCCGTGTACCGCGACGCCGAAGATCCTCCTTCCGCGACGTGTTCTTCCACGATGTCCCTTCCCCATGACGAAACTTCATTCAACAGCGCTTGAGGTAGTAGTTAATTGTTTTTTCCCATGAATTATTCATTTCCCATTCATCAACTTCTATTTGGGCTTCCTGTTATCATAATAATGGGAGGAGGTCAGACCGCATGAACACGACCGACCCTCCTCCCCATTAGATGTTTGTGTTTCTTGTGGTTCGAAAGAAGGCGGCGCGGTGCAACCGCACCTCGCGGAAACATGGGGAAATGTGGTGAAGATGCGTGGCGCCGTTGAGACCAAACGAACCCGAGACCGGAGTTGGGCCGCAGCGAAGGGGCGCGGCGCCGTCGTGCCGTGCCTGCCGGACAAGGCCGCGACGGTGCAAGGCTGGGTGGCCGGAACCACCGGCTACCGGAACCTCGGAGGGGCGGGACCCCGGTGGTCCTGCGGAAGCAGCACCGGCCGGCCGGACTAGGCCGGCCAGCTTCGAAGAAACCGGGGGTCCTAACCCCTGGCTAGCCGAAGGAGCGGCCCCACACATGGGGGCCACAGTTTCTCAATCAGGGGGGCAGCGCGCCCCCCTGTTCCGCTCAGCTCGGTGCTGGCCGAGCTGGCCACGTGGACCGCGCGAGCACGCCAGGCCACCGGCCGCACCCTAATGGGCCGGACCCAGACCTGGTTCAGTTCGACCCGGTTCGGGCCGACCCAGGGTGTCTTGGGCCGGGTCGGTCCGGGCCCAAAACCCCTTATTCTCGGACAGGTTTGTTCAAACGCTTGTAACATGGGTTACGGACCCCTGATCGATGCACCGTTAGTTGATATGCGATCCTTGGATCGAGGCGGTCGTTTCGGTATATTACACTCAAGGTTTTAGAGAACTTTGGGAACGACTGGGTTGGTTTGAACACGAAACCAACCGGGCCCTCGGAGCGGAAACACTTATAACTTGAGCTCGGGACGTCCGATTGACCTGCCGTCAAATTTTCTGGATTCCTCTTAGTGAAACGGATCTTTTGGATTACTATTCTCAAGGTTTGGACGTAGTTGGAGTGTGGTCTGGTTGGATTTGACTTAAAAACCAACCGGGCCCCTCGAACGAAAAAGCCAATAACTCTCAGACCAGGCGTCCGATTGACGCGCCGTCTATCACATTGAGTTCCTCTTGTTGAGATGGAACTTTGAGATACATCAACTCCAGACTACGTGTCAGTTGATGTATCGACCCACTTGGTTCGTGGAGCGGACCCTCCCAGAAACGAGCAAGCGGTGTGCGAGAACCCTAGAGCTGGTTGCGACTGCGACGATGAAGACTGCACTGAAATCCTATGTGGGTTCGGCAGTGATGAAGACTGTACTGAAATCATCCGTGGGTTCGACGACAATGAAGACTGCACTGAAATCCTACATGGGTTTGGCAGCTTGGCTGGTTTAGTATCCTACGTGGGTCCCAGCTTAGATGAATCAGTGGCTATATCTGATCATCTCTATCACCGAAGAAGTATACTTGTGTGAGCTGAGTCTTGACTTCAATCAATATCTTCGATATGATTGACTTGCTTTCCTATGTGGATTGGGTTGTGTTATCCTGTGTGGATTGGGTTGTACTCCTATCTGGATGTGATCAAACTTGGGCTCTGATGTTGGAGCTGAACGGGAATTGATGACTTAGGTATATATATGGGCATATACCAAAGTAGTGTTGGTTGTTACATCGTGATTGTATCTTTCCTTTGTGGATTATCCTTTGTGAATTCTAGGATACCTTCGGGGGTCTCGGGGTCCCTACTGAGTAGCGTATACTCACCCCTGCACGGGCTATGCCTGCTCTACATTGTGTTGGATGCAGACGACATACATCACTGATCGTTGTTGAGGCTTGTGGAGAAAGTTGGTACCTGGAGGTGGACCACTGGGCAGGACGTACACGGAGCGAACGACCCGACCCGAGGAGCTAAGGAGGCTATCTGTACCCACCCTTCAGGTGGGACTTCCAGTGGGCGGCTCGACGTTGCTACTTTACTTTCAGTTGTTGTACTTTTTTCCAGTTGTACTTTACTTTCAGTTTGGGTTTGTATTCTGGCCCACCTACTTTTCCACACTACTTTTGTATCCAATTTTACATAGTATTTACGACTGCCTGCTTACTTTGTGGTGTTTGTTTACTTTATAAAGGAAATACCTTCCCCTTTCGTTTGGATTTACGCCTTGGTGCTAGTCGCCAGCCCCTGGCCTATGGGAGGTGGGCTTGGGGTAGTCACGACACGGGTCCTGAGGACGGGTCGTGACAAACATGATCTGATTGTGTTGATATTTTTGTATAACAATTAATAAGTCATTTTTTATGTTTATGAAGTAGTCACATATCAAAACGATGAACAATGTGACCAGTATGACTAATAATGTGTGTTTCTAGTTTGAATTGACATATTAGTAAAAGACACTTCTTCTATACTGAAAACCGAGAAATCAAATTTGGATTGTTTTGATACTTTTAGACAATTAACCATCAATAACTTTTTATAGGTAGGAATCATCCTCACCACAATCCATTGCACGATGTGATTAGTGTAACTTCAAATGTGTCATTATTTAAAATTGACATTAAATTTAGTAAAAGAAAAAGTGACATACTCAAAACCAATAAAACACATTTAGATTGTTTTTATATTTTAGGATAGTAATCTATAACTTATTTGTGAGATGTAGAAATTAACCCCCTTTCAATAAGATGCACAATGTTATAAGTATAACTCAAAGTTATCATTTTTTAAATATTTTAATTTTATTAATATATTCTTTCATATTAATGTTTAATTTATTTCCTTATAGTGTTAATAACATGTTTTTTGTTTTATTATATAGGCGTAAACATTTGATTGGGTTGGGTTGATTTTCTCGACAACTAATACCATGGGCGGACATTTTTGAGAGGGGATGACAGGCGTTAAAAGACAAAATTTTAATGTTTTAGAATGTTTGTTGGATAATTATAAATTTAATTATAAGAAATATTTTCATTGAAATGTAAATAAAAGTATTTTTTTGTATATACCATGGGTGTGAATTTTTGTATTCCAGATATCAATTAAATGTATATAGAATTTTTTGAAATTAAATAATTTAATGAAATTATAGGTTGTATATATATTGAATATGAAATTACAGGTTTTTCTTATGGATGTGCTGTTATATCAAAATTAGTTTATAGGAATCCACGCCTTTATCTGTGATAAAATAGAGCTGACGAAGGGGGTCCTTTATCAGCACTTTTTTTGGTGCAGTTAAAGGACCCCCATTTTCATCACTGTGATTAATAGTGATTTTCTAGTGATATTGAATTCCAATTTGCATGATATTAAAGGGAATATGTGTAGTAGTGATGTTTCCAATAATATAATTACTCTATCTTTATTTGAACGATATTTTTAAATTAACCACCTCATTTAGTTAAATATCAGATTTAAATTATGCCCGTCACCTTCAAACTAAACTGAAATAGACTGCATTCTGTGTTCAAGAATCACACACCAATCCTTATCTCATGGAACCAGTTTTTTACCCAAACAGACAATAATAACTAGTTTGTTAGGAATTAACAATATCCATCTTCTTCTATGTATTTTGTTATATTATTCAATGAGTCTCATTTGGAAATAAGACAACCGTATCTAGCATTAGCATCACTTGTGTAGTACTCATGCTTAATTCAAATCAACCTCAGTTAAGAGAGCTTAAAAAATTATTTGACTTTGTAAAGATGATCTCCTTAGTTATTGTCCAAGTACAACTGACATAGGGGACCACAGTTTCTTCAAGGAATTTAATTGATCAGTTTTCACTTATCCTCCAATAATCACATAGTTGGAACGATGAGATGCAATGAAGCCCCCAGTTTACAACACATGGAACAAAAACAACAATGATTAAAATATATCGAATATCCAACTTGACCACCATCATTAACGAATAAAAGAAAATGAAGTTATAATCGTCGTGTTTGGGTTTAATGAGTAGAAGACAACAATGTGGTTCTTAGGTCTTCATATTTTTCTATTTTTGAAATCCACATGCTCAACTTAACTAACTCAACTTTATATTCTGGTTTCCTTCAGTAGTTTGATCTAAAATTCATTAAAATGAAGTGACATTGATGGTTTTCTTAGTCAATTGGCCCTTGACCTGTCTAATTTGGTCAATGAATCACTTACTTTAACCTCAATGAAAGTCAACAATGAAAAAAAATTTCCCAGACCTGACACCGTCTTCTCAAATCAATCTCAAAATAACATCACTCATTCCTGATCATGCTTTGAACTAATGTGTGTGAGACCTTAAACTCAAGCTCAAATATCATTTTTGGTAATATGGGAGAAGAATCCATTTTTTTCCAACTAGGAATAAGGATGATAGAGAAGAAAAATTCTATTACATAGCCATTACACCTATAATTCACCCCTATGGGCATCTTGTTTTGTGTGTCTAGTGAGAGTTTTCTATATAGAAATTTGGATATAAGAGAATTCATATTTTGATCACATGAAATGTATTCCAATCCATTCAAATATTTTTTATTTATAAAAAATACCACTATATAAAAATCTAGAAATGTATACATTTAGCTACGTAGTAATCTGCTGCATCTTGAATATTATCCTATGTAATCGCTAAGTTGTTTTATGTTGATTTAGGAAGCATGAGATTTGATTACATCGTTCAATTGGGTATTTGGATATATATCCATTCATATACCTAAAACATTTATTAAAAAAAAAATAGTTCACCAAATAAAAATTTGAAATAAAAAAAATTCCAGTAATTCCATATTACCAAAATGAGAATAAAAAAATAAAAAATAAAAAAGGTTCTAGAAGTAATAACTAGAAAATGGTTTCCATAAAAATAAAAAATTTAAATATCACATGAGGAATGAAAATCCAATAAAACCAACAATTAAAATAATCTAAAACATTTTATTAAAACATACAAAAATTAAACTATTAACATTACACTATTCTAGAACACATGTCATTATTTTACTAATAATAGTTAATGCATTAAATTTTCATCTATAAAGTGAAAAATATTTCGTATTTATCTGTTATAAGCATATTTATAATTAAAAACATAGAAAAATAGTTAAAAACTTACGTATAAAATGTAATGGAATAGATCCATATCAAATTCCACCAAAATTTTCACATTGATTGTTCTCAATAAATCCTTCAGTCATATTCAATAGTTGAAAGAAAAATCTCAAAATAGGGAATATAAAATTCCATAGAGAATCAATTTTGAAAATAATTTTCCCTCATGGATTATGTAAACTAGAAACTGTGGTTACCCTCTTGAAATAAATGTTATCTTTGGAAAATTATTTATTATTTAACAAAAATTCTCATCATTAAAAATTTAAAAATAATTTAACACAATTTCATTTTCATGAAACTAAAAGTTCAAAATTATATTTAGCTCTCGGAGAATATACACACATAATATAAGAGATATTATAATTAGTAAAATCAATATATAAGAACAAATTAATAATTATATAGGAAAAAATAAATAACCTATCCATTTTATTAAGGTGGTATAATTCTACACATTGTTATGCTGGGTATCCTAGAAGTGAATAGTGATACTGATTGATGAAGGAAGTATTGTTCTATGCAATGTTTCCGAATCCATGAAGAAAATGCAAGAAAAACTGGCATGGAATGTCATTATAGGTTAATTTTCATTGGTCAATTTTATGAGAGACAAATATGTGGATGATTAGAGAGTATATTCAAATCAAAATAGGGGATTATTAGGACATACACAGTTCATCAAAAACCAAATAGAGAAGCTTAAGGAAAAAGCATAGTGGTTTGTTGGTCATGGTGATATTAACTTATGGAATGTGAACTATGATGGAGAAATACTTCACTTTATAGGTTGAACTTTAAATAATATATCATTCAATGAAGATAGCATGTTTATAATTTTTTCAATTCCATTATTAATCATGAATAGAAGAAAATCCATGAAGATATCAACTTGGTTGATGGAACATACAAATAAAATTTTTTGGGATCACCTTTAGGTATATTCAATGATTGGGATTTTATAATAATAAGACATGAAAGAAGAAGTATGGATGAATGGAAATAAAAAATTTAGTGTACAGAGATACCGGCTAAGATGAACATTTTGGTTTTGAAAATGATGAACCAAACACTCCCGATGGATGAGAACTTTCAAAAGAAGGGTGTGTGTTTGGCCTCCTGATGTCAGTGTTGTGAAATGACATGATATAAAAAATATGGAGCATATTTTTTTAAGGTTATTGTGATATGGGGAAATGGTAATTCATGGGAAAGGATATGAATATTTATGAGAGATGGAATCAATGCAAGAGGTTATTGACCCATGGTTTTTGGGATCTGGCTAACAAGGTTTGGATGTAAAGATATAGAGAATGGATTTTATTACTATGTGATGGAACCATTGAGAGGAAATGAAAAAAATGAAATAGAAGGTAAGAGGTACCCCCAAAGTTTATTCTATGTTCATATAAAGGTTCTGGTGGTGGAACTTGGGGAACTAATTAATGGTGGTGGGTCCTCTACTAATCTAAGAAGGTTTCTTCCAAGGTTAAAATTTAATCTAGAAGGTGGCTGAGGTAACTAGGGTTGGTGGGTTAAATTGATTCCACTGAATACAGGGAAAAATTAATGTGGATATATCATGTTCATAGATGATATTTTGGAAGAGGTTTTGTGAGAGACAGTAGGGGTTCATTAAGTTTGGATTTCAGTTCATTCTATGGTCCTTGTAATACACTTTGAGTGGAGGCAAGAGATATGGTCACTGACATTTTACTATGTAGGATTTAAAATATAAATAAAATATAATTTGAGTCTGATTATGGTTGGATGGTTGGGTTACTCCTAGGGAAATATAAAAAACCATGGGAGATGACTTATCTGGTTAGGAACTGTAGAATGATTTTTAATTCAGGAATCAGATTTGGTCACACTTGGAGGGAAGGGAACTTCACTAAAGGTGTTTTATCGAGAAAGGGATTCCAAGTGATAAAACTGTTATTTATATGAGACTATGATATTTACCTGATGATTTTAAGACAATAAATAGAGGTAATTATCTTAGTATTCATCAATTATAGACCCCTGATCTGGGACAACATTTATTTCATTTTTTCTTTATTTTAATGTCTACATATCAATAATAAAAATTTTATTTTAAGTACAATTATTAATGTATAAAAGTATCATGATGTTTTATTGAAAACTATTTATTTTCAAAATGGTATGAAGTATTATTTACTTAATTAAATTCATAAGATAATATGGATTAAATTCTTCAAAGTTTTATCACATCATTTTATATTATGAATACTTTTAACCTATTGAAAATAATTAAGTGATATCTAAAGACTGGTCATTTTGAAATCTTTTAAGGGGTTTTTATACATTCTCAATGAATTACAGATCCAATCAATTAAAAAATCTCCCGCACACTTAAAACCGAATATTTTACCCAATGTTAAACATAAATTGGAAGAAATAATTTTAAAAATTTTAATTTTAAAAAATATTTTCATTTCAGTAGTGAATGAGTCATGCATAGTGTATCAAGTATGTTCAAAAATAATTTTTCTGCATAAAGAAAAAGTGATTTATCAACATATATTTACAAAAAAATGTTATTATTTGTAATAAACATTCAAAAGGATTGATAATTAAACTCATGTTAAATATCATGTTAAATAGTTATTATACATCATTTCAACAAAAAAACAGTCTCAAAACAATTCCAAAAGTTACCCCATTTCCCCCACACTTGATTTTCAGTTTTAAGTTAATTTATTTAAACTTATAAAGAGGAATAAATTAGTTAAAACTATAATTTAACTTCAAAATGGAATCAAAATATTGAAAAATGTACTCCTATAATAGATGTATCTTGGATTCCTTTATACTCATTTGAAAGACTTCTCCCTTTTAAACATGTGTAGCTCCCTTTGGTTTGTCACAAATAATCAACTAAATGAAAATAATAAATTATTCATTAATTTTATAAAATAAAAATAAAAAGTTTAAACCTAGACTTGAGGTGAGTATGTGTAATGAAATTTAGGACACAGATTGGTCAATGTATAATACAATATAGTTGGAGGGGGGTGGTATGGGACTGTATAGAAAAAAAAGTTATAATTTAATGATTTATTAATGTCTTTATAAAATATATTAATTTATTGAAAATAAATTAATCATGGGTACCCACCCATGTAGCTTTATATTTTTAGTCTCTATGAATAATTTATCCTAAAAAATATCTAACCATGATCATGTGGTGGGATTGATTTCTTAAATAAAGGTATTCTTTCATTTATCCAAGAGAGACCACTATGATCACCTGATATTTACAACAAACTAGAATAAATTAAAATATTCTCAAAGTCATACATTAACATAGGGATGATGTTTCTGTCCATTATTGTAGTTATGATTAGAACATGATAAGAAATACCAAATGGTTAGTCAATATCCTAGACAAACTACTCAAATATAAAGGAATGACCTAACAATTTCCCCTATCTCTTGGGGCATCCAAACAATAAAAAATTAGGTGTGACATTTACTATAATGGACTCATTATTTTCAAGAACTACATCCAAAAGAATTATGGAAAAGAAATATAAGAAGGATCCCTTATAATTATTTCAATTATTGCACTAAAATTATAAATTTTATAATCTATATAAGAAAAAATTAAGTGAGTTTCTCAATTATAGGTGGAAAATCCTTATATAAAAGTTTATTTAAAATATATTTGGAACTATATAGAAAATATTAATTTTTTAAAATTGATAACTATAAGGGTTTTCAATAGGATTTAACCATGAATTTTCTCAATATTTAGAGAATTCTAGGCTCTTGAATAATTAATTAAAATAGTCTTATTTAGGCTTACGAAACTTAAAAAAAAGAACTTGAAAATCTAAATCCATATTTATTTTTTGCGAAGGAATTTCTACACAAATACATGGTTGTAAATGGAATTTAACAACTTGAATGATGATCTCAAGAAAATATTCTTGTTCATGTTTGATTGGTTCATTATTATTTGAAAATAATTGTCTTAGTTTATCCTCAAACCTCATTATTGTTTCAAACTCTCTAGTGGATTTGGATTAAAAAAATTTACTTTAAAATTTACAGTGACTAAATTTTGAATTATTTGATCATATGGGTCAAGAAAATATCTTCTTAAATAAATTATAAATACATCTCTAGAAACGTCTATCATCCAAAAACCAACCTAATGTGAATATTTGTTAAAAAATTAAGATATTATTATCTAACACTTTATTTGAGGGTTATTTTATAACATGAAAATTAAATAATAGTCCCACATATATTTAATAATTAAATTCTAAGAAATATGGATACTTTTTTTATCACATTTTATTTCTAGCATAAAAATAGTTGTGAAAAAAATGATCTTTCTAACCATAAATAAAAGATCATTTTACCTTATAATGGGAAGTGTAATCAACCTATCAACCAATTGAAGAGAAAAAATTGTCTATTTCATCCCCCTATACCCAACTGATCAAATATAGAGAAAATAATTAGGTATATAGTATCACCTATGTATCATTAATAATTAATCTCTTCACTTTATCTAATTTTACATGTAATTAAAAAACATTCTTGGTATTTCAATTTTGGAGTTAAATTATTTTAGATTATAGAAATTATTCCCTCAATTATACTAATGGAATCAAATTCTATTATGTATCTTTTATTTTATAAAAAAATCTTGATAAATTCGAAATTTGAAGGAATTTTTTTACGGATTCTAAAAAATCATTCTTCACATTAAGAGTTTTAAATATTTCATTGAATTTTAAATAATCCTTCAAATCATATGTTTTCTTAAGTCTGTCGAAAAGGGAAAGAAGTGGAATAATGACTCAAATAAGGGTAAAATTTATCTTTCTCTTCAATATTATCATTTTTCTTACCTTATTTGATCAGTTACCATTTAATTTTCTTTTCCTAATGGGATATTCCATGTGAATAAAAATTATTTGTCTTCGGTTTGTTAATTCTATCTAGATTAATTATTTTAGTATTTTCCATATTTTTACTTCTAGTTTCATCATAAAACTCAATTTTATCTTTTCTAGGTCATTCCATAACATATTCATGAGTTTTTAGGATTGATTCAGTTATTAAAAATATTATATTTTTATAGTATTTGGTTCTATTATGTATGAAAATTTCTCTCTATTACTCCCACATAGATCACTTTCCAGCTGACCCATTTGTAGGTCCAACATTTGAATCCTGGAATCCATGCCTTTATTCATCGAACTAATTTCATACAAAATCTGCTGTAATATCCCCTTGGTATTGCCTTGATGAATATAATATTTTATAATGTATTGATTAGGAATATAAATCTTATTCTATGGTTGGTAACCAAGGGTTGTTTAAGTAATAATTTTGATTACCATGATATGTAGTGGTGTTTTTTATAAACTACATCAAATTAAATAGAAAATGAATCATTTACACCATGATTTTTAATTTTTTATTCAATAAATTGAGCACTTTTTCAGGCTGGTTTGGAATATAAATATTGGGAAAAATATTTCTAAAATATCTCAATATCCCACAGTGGATGCGTTATTGTCTATCTAAAAGTTTATTTAATACTATATCATGATTGTTTTTTTATCACTCCCATGAATTATAATCTTTATAGTTCACTTTTTTTGATACTTTTGGAACAATTTATAATTTTTTTATTATTCTCATCATTGGTAAAATCAAGGAAGAATCCACCAAAAGATTTTAAAACCAGAATCTTGTTATGAAGTGTGATGCTATTGTATAATATATCTGTATACAAATGGGGAGATCACTGATGGCTAGGAAGCTACCTAAGAAGATCTCTAAACCTGTCACTTTCTTAAGGAAACAATTCTTTCACATCCTGGAAAAAATAGTTTATCTTATGATTGACCTATATTTTGGTAATCTTGGGAAATAATTTAGAAAAAAATGAATTAAAAAGATCATACTGGGTATAAAAAATCTTTTCATATAGATTTTAAAACAAATTCCTAGTCTCCCTTTAATCATATCACATCCTCACACAACCTTTATAAGAAACTCTGCTGAAAAAAACTAAAAAACCCATTGATTAAATCTTGAAAATCCTCTATTAGAAATCTATTGAAGGAAGGAAGCATGTAGAGGTATAATTTCTTCATTTTACAGTTCCTATACATAGGGTAAATCCTTGTACACTATAGAATAATTGAGAATATTTATATTTGAAACTCCCCATGTCTAGGCCTCTCAGGAAGTTGTACACTATCCAGTGGAGGGTTCAGGTTTTCATTTTAAGATCTTCCGAAATCTATATTTTCAAAACATTCCATTTCTATTTACTTTTATATAATATGTAGAGAACAGTGTTTATTTATACTATAATTTTTTTATTTATGTTATTTTTTATAAAAACAATGTTCATTATAAAATAATTTAAAAAGATTATAAAAACAGAATACAACAGTAAGAGAAACAATCTTTTTTTAGTAGATTTTTTTATAAATTATATAAATTTTTATAACGTTTTGGTTTATTTTTTAATGTAAATTACCACCCATAAAAAGTAAAAAAATTGATAGAATTTAATTAAATCACGAAAATTAATTTATTTATAACACCTACTAACTATAATTATTATGATAATTAGGGATCAAACACCAGAGAAGGATAAATATAGTGTCCAACACAAACCCAGAGAAAACAAGAAATAATTAAGAAATGTTGTAGAATAACAATGAAGTGATAGGGATATAGAGTGGAAACTATAGTAATAGGAAGGAAAGATGAGAAATAATGAATTTAGGGTAAACATGGGAGTTTGAATTGATGTAAGTGTCACTGCTCAGGCATCAGATGTAGTAATAACAGTGCCAAAAGCAATGTTATAAGTGAGTTTCCTAGTGGTATCTACAACATTATGATATATCTACTATGATATAATGATATGGTTGAGACTTCATAGAGATAAAATAACATCAAACATTTTTAGATGAAGTTATTTAGTTTAATTTACTATAGATTAATATTCTACTACTCTATACATATTGGTATGTTAGGAAGAGTTGATACTCATAAAGAAGAGAAAACTTTGAACATTGGATTAAGATGATATATCATAAATTTAAATTTCACATCACCTATTTTTATTATATTATGTGGTGTGTAAATAGTTTTTCTACTACCAAATAAAATATAATTCTAACTTAAAATTTCTATACACCATTACAGAATTAAGTAATAAATCAGTAAATCAAAAAGAGAAGAACATTGTATTTTATGAATTAAATTGAAACAAAAATAGGTAGAAATAATTCAATTAACTCATTTAAAATTCCTCTAAAAATTTCTATCTACACATATCATTAATTTAATGAAAAATATTCACTAGAAATATCACAAATATAGTAAAACAATAGAGAAAGGGAATAAGTAATAAGCCCTAATTTCAAGATCAATTTAATATCCCAGCTTTGGTACTCTATATCACCACTTCGAAATATTCTCCTCACCTCTAGTTCCACTCTCATCCTGATCAAGTACCACTAAAACAAATCAATTTTAGTAGAATTAATCCCCCTAATGTTATATAATCCTCCTATTATTTAACTCTACCTCATAACATAATTCACCACCTCATTTTCCGATAGCCAGATGAGAATTTATTTTTTCCTTTAATCATAAATATCCTGAATCTAATAAGACACTCTCAAAAATAATGGACACTTAAATACATGCTAAATTTTAAGCCATAACATATTAAATAACTCAAGTATTAAGTTTCCAGAATCAAAGATTCTATGTGTCCAACAACATTATTGCTATAAATTATTTAACAAATAATTTTAAAAAGACAAAATTATTTAAGTGACCATCTAACTTCAGTAATGACCATCACCATCGAGATCAACTAAAAAATATTATATTCTTAGATCAATAATCACATACTAGTATTTATCTAATGCCACATATTTTTTCACCCCAAAAATACCTTGTAACCAGTGTGCTAGGAAGGAATGAGTTCCATATTATTCCATGAACTTCATTATATTATTTAAGGATGATCATTTAGAAATTTCCATGCCATATCTAATGGTATATTTCGTTCATGAGGTACTCAATTATGATTGAAATTGATCACAGTTCAAAGTGTTTCAAACAAAATTAGGAGAATTTTTAAATCCCAACAACTCAATTATGGTCAGAGTCCATCCACAATAGGAAACCATAGATTCTTTAAGGGATTTCATCGATCTAGTAGTGATCATTCATTAACAATAACAACACTAAAATGTTGGGATTAATTGAAGACTCCATTGTTTAGAACATGGAAAATTAACTCAAGTGATCAAAATATATTCAATCTCCAACATGACCACAATCAGTCAATGCCATAAAAAGTAAAATCATATTATTTGGAATGGAGTTTGATGAGAATAAGAACACATTGTAGTTCTCATGTCTTTACCTTTTTATAGGTTCTGAATATAGATCCTCAACTATAGGAAAATTGAAATAAAACTTCTTTAGATTCCAGATTCCTTTAATAGTTCAATAAAAAATTCATTAACATCAATCATCCTTGAGGATTGACTTTGTAAAATAGTCCTTGACTAGCTTTATTTTCCAACCAATTCTCTTTATTAATCAATGATCAAACAAAACAACATGGATAAACATCTACATTCTACACTTCATCTTATAAAATAAATCTTGGAAAATATTCACTTATTCATGATTAATATTTAAACTCATGTGTAAGAAACCTTAAAGTAAGGATAAGATTTTATTTTCTGTAATGCAGGTGTAGAATTAGTTTTTTTTAAAATGGGTAACATAAATGTAGGAGAAGAAAAATTATATTATGTAGAATTTTCCAATTTTTATGAACCTATAATTGAACTTTATGGGAACATGGATCAATGTGGTTGGTGAGAATTTGCATATATAGTAATCTGGCTATGTGAGGCATCATATTTTGATTATTTGAATTCTGTTCCAAGACATTCACATACATGAATTAAAAAAACCATATGTAAAAATCTAGCCACAAAACCATTTTTTTATTTAGAAATTCGCTACATCTTGAAAAGTCACATATGTGATTGTTTTTATACAAATTAATGTTGATTTGGGTCTCTTGAGACTATATTACACGGTTCTATTTAAAATTTGGGAAAAAAATCCATTCAAGTACCAAAAATCACGATTAAAGACAAGAAATATAACATTAATTAAAATTATAAGTAAAATTAAAAATTAATCCCTCAAATATAGGATACCAAAATGAGGATAAAATTACATTATAGCGGTAATAATTATAAATTGATCTAAAAAAATATTCAAATTCCCAAAAGCATTTGAAAAATTAAAATTCACTAAAAATCACCAATTATAATCATCCCAAACAATTGTTCTCAAATCATATAGAAAATAAATGTGGAACTTTATACCATTTCATAAAACACATAATCATTTTAAAAATAATAGTCTACGAATTTCATATTTATATAAAAATTTATCAATATTATGATTTCCCAATTATAATCACATTTATAATTAAATATTGATGGATGAAATATATTTGAGTGAGACTAAAAATTATTTTTCTTATTACATGACGTAGTGGGGGTAGTCTTTTATCTTGTTGAAAAATAGGAGGTAGAGTGACTTCTAACAAGGAGGAACCCTGAAGAAATTCTGAGGTCAAATTTATCTTGTATGTGTTGGGGGTTGCAACTTGTGAGTTGTAATAAAATATGGTTGATCAAAAATTTATACATCCTTATTGTTTCATTATAATTAATAATGTGGGAAACTATTGGGTATTTTTGGTCCTTAAGATGATCACATACAATCGAATACGTTTGAATGTATTGGATGATATGGTTTAAAGATTATATTAACAATTATATTCATAGATTTTCTTTCATCATACATAACGAAGGAGTTCACTATCATGACCAATCCACACTAAAACCCCTCTTCAGTCAATAAGGGTAAAAGGGGTGAACCTTAAAGCCAACCTCTAAAAGGCTATAGGTTTGTGAGTAGCATACTAGGTATAAGAAATTGAAATGGAAGGTATAACTATCTGATTTCCCCTAAGAATAAATAAAAACACATAATAAATACTAAATAAATGAACACAAAACAATCCATAATCCCAATATAATTTAGATAATGCTACAGATAAAAAAATTATCCTAGTATTATAATTAATGGAATAACTTGTATAGAAGTGAATCCATCAAGGCCAACCAAACACCATACCACTAGCCTGTAATGTCCAACCTGATCAGTAACACCACTCCTAAAATCTAAAAAAATATTATATTGAATTAGGGATGGGAATTTAAGTACACTCAATAGGTTCCTCCTCTGAAATTGTAATGAAAATGAAGAATAACCATACTAAATCCCCATTGAATAATTAGAAAAATTGACTCATCACCTATAGCAAGTAAACCGTCAAACCCCTTATCACCAAGTCCCACTCACCAAATCATTACATAACTAGAACAACACATAAATCATGAAATTATATCAAGAAGTAACTACATACCTTCTTTCTCACTAATTTATTCACCCACATGTCTTAATGGAAAATGTCCCAACAATCCCATCCCTTATATACCCACATACCATAGCCTCAAATCATATCTTATTAACACAAGAAACGTAACCATATTATTTCCACATTTACTCATCACTTCCAAATCATCATATCAAATCCAAATTACCTCATCACTACCACATAACAACATATAAACAACCACATATACATATCCACATCTGGAAGAATGAAAACAAGAGTGGGAGTAGTCAGTCATTAGTACAACCCTTATATTGGATTTTAGGGGAATATTTAGAACAAAAAACACACACATAGGCACTTACCATGTTATCTAATTAGTATTCCCCATAGGTGTGACTATATATATTACATTAAATTAAAGAAAATATTTTATAAAAATACATTTCCATGATCTTTTAGGTTTATAGTTTAAATGGATTATAAAAAGAGATTAACAAACAAAAACCATTATTTTTTAACTATTTTCCAACTGTATGGTTAAATTATTAACACATTGAAACTATTTAATATCTCCCATAAATTCTTTTCAAAATATTTTCATGGTAAAATATCATTCATATTAATTTTCTTCATAACCTAGGGAAATAGAAATATAAGAAAGGTGTGACCTCATATTCTCAATAAGGGTAAACATAAGTGATAATAATAAAAAATCATAAGTGATCATAAGATAGGAATATAAATTTAATCAGGATACATAATAGAGTTATATAAAATAATCATAGATCATATATTATGGAAATATTCATAAAATAACATAAAATGTTTAAATATCTTATCAAATAGGTATAAGCATTTAATGTACCATATTCTATAAATTTAAATGAAAAACAACTTATAAAGATGAAATATTCATAATCATAGGAAAAAGTTTGAGAAAAATCCTCATTCCCAAACCAATGTGAACAAAATCATTATATACATGGTTGAAAATTTGTGTAAAATTATTTTGACAACGACTATGTGAAAAAAACTAATTATGTTTATTCCTGAAAATGTGAGAAAACTCATTATGACCACACTTATGTGAAAAAAACATTCTGTCCATTGCAGACTATGTCATGAGATGTTAAGTTAAAAAAATGAATTATAGGGAAAGAATTTACCCCACCTATCATCATCCTTATATATTTTTGACACAAGAAATAAATCATTCATCACAAAGAACCCATAAAAAGAAGTTGAATTTTATAACATTTCTATAAAGTGTCACATAAAACAACTTCACGATTCAGATCGATTGATACAAAAAGTCCCATCAATATTCATAGAATGATAAATCTGTGGAAGAAAATGGGTATCAAATGACATTATGTAAGTATCTAGGTAAATACCCTTGAATAAGATTACACATGATATTTAAAATGTATTGAAAAAGGGTATCATATTTAGTCAACACTCACCCAATCAATCTATGTATGGGTAACTAGGTGAAGAACGTTCAATAAAAGAAATAACAATAGGTTATTCATAGAAAAAATAAATTAGATGAAAAAATATGTATATACACCAAATAGGATTAGGGAAAAAAAATTCAGTGATGGATCATTTTTATTATACAGTTTTAACATTTCTCATTTGTTAAAACATAGTTTAAGAATCCAACAGGTAGTTGAAGAATAATTTTAGAAGAATAGTATAAGTTTTATTTATAAATAAATATGAAATTTACCCTTTTCCATGAAAATATTTTTAAATAAAAATCATATAATAATATAAAAATAAAGTAGTTTTAAAAATCATCAAAAAGAAGATCCCAAAATATTAGAAATTTATTCTTGTGAAAACAATTGAAAAAGAAGATTGTTTTTTTATAAAGAAAGTCTAAGTGAAAAACTCAGGAGTTTCTTTTGAAATTAATTTTCAAAAAATATGGAAATAAATAATTTGAGACATATTAAATTTTATTTATGAAATATATAATAATGGAGTGTTTAAATAGGATAAATGGTTGTATAGAGAAAACATGGAGTGAAATATAATAATTATTACCATGATACATAAAACATTTTAAAATTTAAAAACACATTTATTGAAAGTCATCATCATAATTAGTAAAATAAGACTTAGATTAGAAATTATTTAATGATAAGTAAGAGGATCACATGAATTAATCCATAATTTAGTTCTAAAAATTAGAGGAAACCATTATTGGGACGGAAAATATGGACAGGGAGGAGAATTATCAATTGGAAATAATGTGAGTAATTCTTACCATTATCAATTTTTTACAAGGAATTTCATTATAGATGATCATATATATGAAAAGAGTAACTTCCCATAAGTAAAAGAGAAATTAATATTGGAAAAAGGAAATTTAAGGATAAAATTGTTATACAAGATCATAACCAAGTTGAGAATTTATGACTTAAGGAGATATAATTTTATATAGGAAATCTTTTATGGATCAAGTAACATTTAAATGAAAATGATTAAGGATATTATTTTAAATGAAAAATTAAATAAAATAAATAATGAGGTTATTAGGATGTGAAATATTAAATGGGGAGTAGATACACTATTATAAATAAAACATGGTTTATAAAAAGAAATATATTTCAAGAAACTAAATTTGAGACAACAAACCCTTATTGTGTTTCCCTTATTAGTCGAATTGAAAAAATAAAATAAAAATATTCTATTGAAAAACCTTATTATCATACATTACCTTTTATATACTTCATTTATGATTATTTATTATTAATATATTTGTTAGTTGTAAGTTATTGTTTTCCACTAGGTGTTAGTACAATTAATTGTTTCTCATAAGCATTATGATATTGATTTGAATACCCATTATTAGATAACATGTTAATAATTATTTGATAATTTAAGATATTTAATACTTAAATAGTATTTATTTTAAAATCACTAATCTCATTCATTAATATTTTTAGTTATACTATGTGAAAATGGAATCGTTATTGGGTTACATCGGTATTTTTAAAAGTCAAAGATGACATTTTAATAATAAGTTAAATAAATTACATAAACATTCCAAAACAATAAATCAATAATTATTTGATTATTAACTTATAATAATATTAGTATCAATGTCCTCATAGTCATCCATGATAGAGCATTATAACATTGTTCATGTAGGTGGTTAAACTAATCAAAACAAGAACACACTATAACTCAATGGGTGAGTATGGTTAAAGAGTGTATAATATCGCAGTAACTAAATAATAATTATGTTTTTATATGTTTTTAATTTGGTAATTAATATTTGAATATTTTTGGACAAATACTAAATATTAATCTAAAAAATGTTACTTTGTAGAGAAGGTAGTCCACATAACGTACAATCAACCTTTTTATTTCACATATAATGAGGGGGAATAAAGGGGGATTATAAACTATATCTTAGTAATTATAATCATATTATATATGTCACATTTATTATCTAATTATATTTTTATAACCATAAATTAGAGGTGGTGGTGAAAAATAGAATAAGTCAATTCGTGGAGGCAATAGTCCACACAAACTCACAATTGATGATATTTTGTTTTTCAAAGTGGATGAGAAGGTATAATTAATTATATTTAAATTAAATTAATAACATTTATTAATTGTAATAAAAATTAAATCATTAAATATTCTATGTATTTTTGGGGTGGTTAAAGAAGAAAATATGGAAGAAAACTAAATAGAAGTGAGACAGTTACAAAAAATAAATTAATATTCACTTAGAAACTTCATTGATTTTGAAGAGGTTTTGGAAATATTAATGACACAAAGTCTCAAAAAAGTAAGGGTGGTTTATAGGGTAAGTAGAATGAAAGAAATTAAATAACAAATTCTATGTAATAAGGGTGAAATGAAGGGGTTTAAGTGTTACCATTTTATAGGTGAAGATAAGGGTAATTTCAAGAGCACCGATCATTCTTTAATAATGGAATGTTACTATTCAAGTGTAAAAAAATTAAAAATGTGGATATAATAAAGTGTAAATTGTATATAGTTCTAAAATCCCCTCCACTATTCACTTAGATGTTGTATTTAGTGATTTAGGGTCTTTTCTTTTTTCATTTTTAACATTTTCTCTAATATACTTTTACGTTGGTATTTAATTTTTTACCATAGTATTTAATTTTATATAAAAAATGAAATTAGTTTTTTTATAATCCTAATGTGATAATTTAAAATATCAAATTAATTTTATAAAAAAAAATTCTAATATTTTGAAATTATTTTAGTATTAGCAAACAAAACTTGTAAAAAGAATTTTTAGAAAATGATTATTTTATGATTAAATTTTATGTGTTGGATTAAATTATATTTTATGTTATTTTAATGAGATAAATTTGTTTATTATAAATAAAATGATGTTTATGGGGATTAAAAATCAATAAAAAACTAAATGTCACCATTAAAACATAAAATTAAAAGAAAATACCAAAAGCTATTTTTAATTGGAATAAAATATTACCCCAGTTCTAAAATATAAATATTGGATTTCTAAGTTAAAAATAATATTTTAAAATAAATATTTTTAATCCTTAAATAAAGAATTAGTGAGATAAAATATTTTATAAACTTATAGTTCTATCTTTTATGTTGATAAAATCTTTAAATTTATAATTTTGGTAAAAACTGTATTTTTACCATTCACTTAAAAAATAATTATTTCAAAAAAATCATAAAAAATGACAGTAATTTTATTTGGGAATTATAAATTGAAAATTTAGGTACATTTTATATAATCTGATAGAAAAAATTTATATATTCACTTTTTTAAAAGAAAATAAAAATTATAAATAAATAAACTATTATTAAAAAATATCCTTTTTATACATTAAGGGTTTATAATAATATTTCACAATAATACATTATTTAAATAATGTTAAAATTTTAGTTCATATAATTGAATATCATATATTATTATAAAAATATTTGAAAATAGGATAGTTTAATTTATTAGGGTAAGTTACACAACACATAAGAATAGTTATTTGAAAAAATAATCCTTTCTAATATTAAATATTTATATTCTAAATATAATAATTTTACACTTGTTAATATCCTTTTATTTACAAGATATTTTATTATTCTTATATTTTTATTAATAATAGTATTATAATATTTTGTAACTTATTTTGATTTAGTGCTTCCTGTGAAATAATCTATTAACACATTGTCTACTTAAAGGAAAAATTATATTCTATTATCTTGGGTTGTTAAATTATCCCCTCCTTAAATAAAATAAAACATTTAAATTTCAATTATTTCTCACTGATAAAATTATTTCAGGGTATTCTTAACATATTTATCATTTAGTATTTAACTTTTAATATGACATTTTCTTAAATCTCTTAAATTATATTAAGTAACATATATTTCCTCAAATAAAATTAATCTTTTATACAATCAATTTCTCATGTATGTATATAACCTAATCAAAAATTCTATAAAATACCCCTTTTCCCAAAACCATTTGAATCTACAATACATTAATACATAAGGAAACTATATATTCTTTTTAACTTTTACAGTATCTTTATCACTCAAAATGGTATTAATCAATAGGTCATGAAATCACATAGTATAAAATATATACAAAAGTCTAAAAAATGCGTTGAACATCCCCAAGAATATCATGAATAAATTATCAATCCCAAGTTTACCAATACTAGAAAACTAACCTTTTTCAAAATAAATCAACCCTTTATTATCTCAACATCATGATTATATTAAGCCAAAGATTTATCCATCCCTCAATCACACGTTCTTCGATAGTAATCCAAAAAATATACCCTTTACATAAAAGCACTTCTCATGGTTATTAATACCATTTAAAATATGATTCCAAAATATTAATGAAAAACTATTGAATAACACTCTTTATATATTTCACATAATTGACATAAGTTTAAGAATATACATGAACATAATCAATAAATATAACTTATTAATTTAAATAGATAAGAGTATAAATAGTTAATTTTTGTTAATATATCAATCTCACTACCTTATATAAGAGTAGTAAACTCATATTTTCTATTATGGAGAGAATATACTAAAATTATAAAACATTTAAGTATGATCTATTATTCGGTTATAATACATAGTGGTTTTGAGAGACATATATTCCTCATCTTCTTTTTTATGATCTACTTTTAAACAAATAGTAACAACAAAATGGTTATGATAATATCTAAAATATAAATATTAAAATATAAATATTAAAATATAAATATTAAAATATAAATATAAATATGTATTCCCCTATGAAACATTTGTTTTCTAACATTGGGTTCTTTCAGTTTAACTTATGAATCTCTTTATTCAATTCTTAGTAATCCATGTTCATTTTCATAATAGTCTCTATAACCTAATTAGTTAACAGAATACTCAAATCATTCATAATGTTTTATTGGAGAGAATGTAAATTAACTATAAAATACACCTAGGGAGTGTGAAACAAGTTTTATAGTTTGGCCTGTTTATCGTGCACTAGTTAATGATAAATTTAATACCATATCCTCCATTTTTAGTGTTATTAACCCTAGGAATGTCTGTCCAAGATCCCGCATCAAATTTTATTATATATAAAATTATATACTTTCTAGGGGAACAAAATAATCTCTACTTTAACAAATTTTCACAATGTCATCCTATACATTGAAATATACCTTATATAAATCCTTAAGAGTTTCACTAAAGATATCTATTCCTAATCAATAAAAAATTAAATATTTCGTCAATGAACCCAAAGGATTATCTATTCCTTTTAAATGATTATAATGATAAAATTATGAACACTTAAATTATACTAAACTAACATAAAAAAAATAAAGTTATTTAGACATTACTCTTGTACCAACAATGATTCCCTATATACTTTATCATCTCAATTGCATGAATTTAAAGAAAATATTTCATTATAATACAATCTCATGAACTTTTAGGTTTAGATATTTAGATAAAAAAGATAAATCATTAACCAAGATGACCGATATTTTTTTAACTAATCTGAATTTTCCCTAATATTTTATCAACTGCATAACTATAATAATTCTTCAATATCTCCCAAAAATTATCCACACAAGACATTCTTCTAGAAACAACATACATATTAATTTTCTTCATAACCTTGGGAAATGGTAAAATAATAAATGGGTGAGCATAGATTCTCAGTAAGGTTAAACATTATAGATAATAATAAAATAATATTTGTGAGACTAATATTATAATATGGGTTTAATAAGGATACATAAGAATCATATAAAAAAAATAAAAGATCATAGATCTAACAATAAGGCATGACATAAAATAAAAGTGCATTATATCATATAAAATAGGGATAAACATGGAATATAACACAACCTAAATATAAAATCAACTTATAAAGGAGGAATAATTTTAGGAATATGAAGCCTTATATAGAACCAAAATATTCCCATGTCTATGTGAACAAACTCATTATGTTCATGATAGAAAGTTTGAAGAAAATCAATATTCCCATGCCGATGCAAACAAACTCATTATTTACATGCATAAAAATGTTAGAAAACTCATTTTTCCCACACCCATGTAAAAAAATTATTATTTCTTGGTTTTATTATATCATGAGATATCAACATAAACTAATGCATTGAAGGGAGATATATGACCCTGCCCATCATAATCCTTATATACGTGTTATTTAATAAATCAATAAGTAATTATATAAAACCCATTGAAACAAGTTGAGCTTCATAACATTTCCAAATGGTGTAACACCAAATGACTTCTAGATTTAGATCAATTGATACAAATATTTTTGTAATAGTTATAGAAATATAATCAAACAAAAAAATGGGTATGCTATAAAATTAAGAAAATCTCTTGCTAAATACCCTTCATATATGATGACTCATTATATTTACACCAATTAGATAATGAGTGTATGATTGTTTCAACAATTTCGTTGTAATAGACCAAACTGGGTCAAATTGACTAGACACACGAGCTATCCCATCACAGTGATAAGGAAACAAAGATAGTGGAAACAAGCCTTGAATATAACCAAAACAAGTCATACAACCATAATACAATTGAGAATAAAAATATAAAGTACATTACATAAAAATTAATACAAATAGGGTAAATCAAAAATATATTACCAAATGAAAACAAAAAGTCCAAATGTGACCAATAATCTCCTCCAAACCAACCCCTAACAAAGGAAATGATGAAAAGGGAATCCAACATGTAATAAGATTCTTTTAATTTTACATGGGTCATGTAAAACAACCTTTACAACCATCCAAAGGAAAAAGTTTGATGTGATTACTAATAATAGTAGGATACCACCAAAAATTATATAAAATTACAATAATAATAATACATTAGTTATAGATTATAATACTAAAACATTTTTAAAAATAATTTTCATAAATACATAAGCATTTATAAATCATTTACCCTATTTTTAATAAAGTCCTTTCATATTAATAATGCCAAGAATACGGAAAATTATAAGTAATAAAACATTAAATCATATCCACAACCATAAGTTAAGCTGGTAAACACATTTCCATGAAACATTTCATCATGTGAAACCAAGCGAGAAACTATCCTAGAAAAACCCATCATGTGTCAAAAAAATCATTAATAAAATATCACTTTGAGTTTGGACTAAGCCTTTGAGAATATATAATAGAAATAAAATAGCCTAAAAAAGACATATATTGGGGCCAACCGATATTTAGTCCTACCAAAATCTATCAATATCCCCAAAGTAACCCTTAGTGGTGCCACACTCAATAAGGCCACCTATGTCCTTGTCTGGATGCACCCGAGGTTTTCAATGTACCATGTTTTTAAAAATTCATTTCAATACCATGAAAACAATTTAAAAGATATTTTCAAATCCAATACAGACACTATTTTTTTGTTTGGAAACCCATTTCCAAATAAAAACCACCATTCAAGAATTTAAACAAACATTTGGTGTGAGAAGAAGAATTTTTAAAGAAAAAACCTTTTAAAAGCATGTATCATTCCATGAAATCGATTAAAAACATAAAATACTTCAATTCAATGAATAAAATAATTTAATTTAACAATAATAATAAATAATTTATAGAATTAATACTTTTTATAGGAATTACTTCTTTATGAATGGTGGTAGAACTAGACACCTTCAACAACAGAGATTGAGGAAGGGTATATTGGGTATTCATGATCATAGATCCATAATAAACACATGAATATTTCTCTAGGCCACATAGATTCATAATAAACATCCCCTTATGGTTGCATAAGATGATAGGAGAAGAGATATAATATGGGTCTAAGAGGAAAATTCAAAACTAGATAGAAAACACAACATACCTTGAGTTGATCCATCAAGAACGAAGGAAATCTGTCTAAAATAAAAAGAGGTAATCCTATAGATTTCTAGGGAAGTATTATATTGATAATAAATAATATTATGTGTTCATTAGTTTTTAAACCCAGATCCCATGTGTTTTTAACTAAAATTTCCAAGAATTTAAAACTCGTATGTACGGTTTGCTAGGGTGACTGCATAGTTAGAAGTAACTGTGCATATTAAAAATGTTTCTAAAAAGGCATTCTATTTGGGGTGCATGGTTATGAAACATATTTTATTTAAACATGTTACAACCATGTAAAACCCTTTGTCTAAGGGTGCATGGTTTTCACTTGTTGGCCGCACACTTTGAGAAATCCCAGCATCCCCTTTCAGTGGCACAACATAGGCGACCTGATTTTTTGGGACAAACCACATAGTTATCATTAATCATTCACCAACCATGCACAGCCACATGAGCCTAGTTGTTTTCAAAACATCTGAAATAAACCTGAAGAAAAACTGAACAAAAAATGTTAAAAAAGGGACAATAAATACCTTAATTAGAGTAAAAAAACATTATAATCACCCCACCATAAAGGAATTATGTCCCCAAAAAGTGATAAAGATCCCAGAATCTCAAAAAGAGAAAGACACTACTACATCATCAATGATTCCCACCACCGTATCTCATTGTTACCCTTTCACACATCCTTAGTACATGGACTAAGGGATTAATTTTACCGCATAATACCTTATATTGGTGATACATAATCTAAAATCATTTCTCAACAATGGTGGTATCGAGATAATGATCACAAAACTGCCATTTAATCACATGGAAATGACCTGTTTGATACCTCCTCTATTGGGAATCATGAAACAAATTGTGTATTAATGTTAAATGAGATAGTAATTCTAACCAATATTCCACCTTTCTGAGTCACTTTATGATCTCAAAGGGGCCAACAAACCATAGTGCCAACATACCCTTCTTACTGATCCAATGATGTCCCAAGTAAGGTGATAATATAAGAAAAAATAGATCACCGCCTCAAAATATTGTGGCCAATGATGATGGTCCACGTAAGATTTATGAAAGCTCAGTGCTGTGACCAACCTCTTCTATATCAACTATATATTTTTTCCATATATAGAATGAGACTTGACCCAAATAAGGACCACACTCCCTAACCTTCCAAGAATAAGGTAGATCTAAATAGACAACCATACAATGCATAAAATGGAACCATCTTTATCGAATCCTGATACCTATATTTATAGTAAAATTCAACAAAAGAAAAACAATTTTCCAAAGATCCACTAAAATAAGGAATTCAAGACAAAATATTATCCTCAAGAACTTTGATAGCTCTATCAATTGGTCTATTCATCCATGGATGATAATCTATTCTCGATTTCAATAAGGAACCCATTTCTTTATTCAAATATTTCTAGAACCTAGATGTTGACCATTGGTCTCTATTAGAAATAATCATAGAGGGAACCCCATGGAGTCTTACAATTCTAAGACATACAAGTCTCCAAGATGTTCTACTTCAGTCATCTCCTTAATTGGTAAGAAATTAACTGATTTCATAAGTCTATCAATGATCACCCAAATCAAATTCTTCCCATAAGGATTCTATGGAAAAATTTGAAAAATTCCAAACAAATATCTTCCCACATCCATACTATAATGTGAAAGGGTTTTAAAAAATAAGAAGGTATCTGGTGTTCTGCCTTAATTTTCTGACTAGTGAGAATCCATGAAACAAAATCAACAATCGACCAGCTCATTACTTGACCCTTATACTAATTCAAAAAGTCATGGTACATCTTGGTATCTCTAAGGTGTATGAAAAAACATGATCAGTGTACACTATCCATTAACTCCGGTCTCAGAGAAATTGAAACACCCAACCTTCTACGGAAGTATAAAGCTTCACTCAAAGACATAGACCACTAACTCGAGGAATCCCCACCATAAAGACTTTCAAAAAAATCATTTTCACTCGAGTTATATCAAATTATTAATCCAGAATTACTCATAAAAATATTATTCATCTATCATCAAATCCAAAAACACCTTCCAAGAAACCTCTTCCGCTCCCAAAATCAACTCAGTAAGAAAACTCATCAGAGACCACTTCCCAATTGTTTACTTCATTAATTGTGTCAGTAATTTTATACTCAACTCATAGGCAACCACATTTTATTTTTTATTAGTGTATGCAATATCAAAATAAAATGTCTTTAGATATTCCACCCAGTATCTCTATTATGTGTTCAGATCAGCATGAGTAAAACTATATTTTAGTCTCTTTTAATTAGAATAAATTGTATACTTATCCACAAAGAAATTTTGATGCCATGTTTTTAGTGCTTGCATAACTGCTACCTTATAAAGATCATGGGTAGTTCAGTTCTTCTCATGAGGGTATAACTAGAGAAATCCATAGGCCAACACTTGTTTCCATTGCATCAAGAAACACCCAAAACCAATACCAAAAGCATCACAGAAAAAATCATAACCCAAACCCAGTTCTAGGAGAAATAAAAACAATGATAAATTCAAACAAATATTTAAATCCTCAAAATATCAAATAAAAATTTGATTTCATTCAAAAGTGACACCCTTATGGGTTAAATTTGTCATTGAAGATGCTATCGTGGAGAAATTATGAACAAACCTTCTATAGTATCCACTTCAACCTAAGAATATTTAGACCTCAAAAACAATTTCCTGATTATACTAGTATGTAAAAACTTTTTCTTTCTCATTATCCTCTAATACACCCCTATTAGAAATAACATTCCATATAATTTTACTTCCCAAATCCAAAACTCGCATTTGGAAAGATTACCATATATATAATGTATTTCAAGGTTTGAAAAATGATATCTAAATGGACCACAAGATCTTCTTCTGACATGGAGTACACCAAAATATCATCCATGAACAAAACAACAAATGAGTCCAAGATCTAATTAAAGATGCAGTTCATTAGTGCCAAAAATACCTTGAGAGTATTAGTGATATCGAACAGGATAACCAAAAATACTAAATGACTATATCATCTCTTAAATGATATATTAGGTATACCTTCTTCTCAGAATATCATCTTGTGGTACCCTGAATAAAGGTAAATATTTTATAACCAACATTCCCTTAAAAGTTTTATCAAATAGATCATCAATCCTTATTAAAGAATATTAGTTCTTATAGTCACCATATTCAATAATAGACAATCCACACAATGTTTTAGATTTATGTCTACCTTCACAGAAAAGAGAGCCGTTGGAGAAAATGGTGACATGATAGGTTTAATAGATCTCTAAGAATCTAGGTCCTCAATAATGACTTTAAGTTCGACCAATTTATAATGTTCCATTTGATAAGATGGAAAAGAAAAAGGTGTCATACCAGAGATCATGTCAATAGTAAAATCTACATGTCTCTACGGCGGTAAACAAAAAAAATCATCCGAAACGACCTTGAGGAATGACCACAAAACCATAAGAATTGAATTACCCAAAAAAGTGTAAAAAATATCTAGAAAAATATCTGACAACTTGCATGATATTACCCCATCATACTGAACAACATGCCCTACCCTTCCCCATAAAGAGTGTCACACAACTTGAAAAACACGAGTAACTCCCTCATAAGATAAAAAAAACATGATGTTGATAATAGTCTATTAAATCCTTAACACTTACCATCCAATATATACAATGTATCAGGTCAAATATGTTAATATAAAGAACTAAAAAGTCCCATATCACATCATAGTATTCTATCATCACTTTACATGTGGGATATGAGAAACCTTGTTCAGGCCTCTTCCCCAAATATGTGGAAAGACCCAACAAGAATGAAACAAGTTTTGAATGTTGGACCAACATATTAAATAATTTTTATGATACAAAATAATTTGTAGCACATGTATAAGAAAAATATAACAACATAAAATATAAAATAAACATCGTAACTCTAACCCTCTAACATTATCTAGACCTAATTTAGATTCCTCTAGACACACTCCACCACATGAATATGTCTGGTCGTAGACAAATTAACATCACCTTGGTATAATGATTTGACCGAACACCCTTGTATTATTTAGATTGAACCTATGAACCCTTGGTAAGAATGGATTCATCCTTACTTCCCTAGTATATCTACTCAAAAAAATGCTTCATATGACATGATAGTCCACAATGTTGAAAATTTTTAGGAGCCTATATACTATTAGGATTGGTATGAAAATGTCTTCCACACATGTATAAAAAAACTACTATTGTTCTGATGAAGCCCTTGAAATTGGTACTGAATATAACTGACCAAACCTACGCTACTTTTTCTTTCATGAAAAGACACCCTCGGTAGGAATTGCAACAATCAAAGATCCACACAAATGTTTCTTTATAGACATGTCCTCCTCATCCAAATCAACTTTGTCAACTGCCACCATGAAGTCTAGAAGACACATGAGAATTGAAATTGACTGAATATATATCCTTATCCCCAAATCAAACATACAATTATTTAGGTACTCATTGGTGACTATCAATGGTGAAAAATTAATGAGCTCAATATAATGGGTGGAATAATATAGAATAGTATGATCACCTTGCTCAAAAGTCAGAATATCCTTAGACTTTTCCACAAATATCACATTAGGGAAAAAATAATAATTAAATATTTTATTCAAATAGGTCCAGGTCATATCCTTATGCAACTTGATATGAATAGTTGAGTCCCATAATTTCCTTCCCAGTCCCTTGAGAATGTTTGTGAAAAACCCACATTAGAGTCCTCAAGATTATTTAAGAAGGTAAATATCACCTCAATCCACTCAAGGAACTACTCAAATTCATGAGGACATTTATCACCACAGAAGATGGGTGGATTCC
Organism: Viscum album; assembly: GCA_963277665.1. Classification (NCBI taxonomy): domain Eukaryota; kingdom Viridiplantae; phylum Streptophyta; class Magnoliopsida; order Santalales; family Viscaceae; genus Viscum; species Viscum album. The sequence continues at coordinate 140,514,521 of OY728136.1, forward strand.
ATTTAATGAATTCGGAGACATGATCCACCACAAATCTCAGGTTTCCAACACATAGTTGACACCAAGTACGAATTACATGGAATAAAACCATAATTTAATAAGGTTCCATTGGAGGATTCACCAATAGATCCTATCTAGTACATTTGTCTCTCAGATTTAGAAGAACTCTACTCAGATGCATTGTCTGTTTAACAGAGTACAATGACTAATCAACTGTAGATAATATGCACTTATATTTACAAAACATTAATAATTATCATCCATGTTTTAGAAAATAAAGAATCAAAATCAATTATGAAATATAAGATCGAAAGACAATTCTCTATGAAGGAATAATAAAATTTAAGTAAACTACCCATCTATTTAATTAAAATGAACTAAAACTAGAAGTCAGAAAAATGGTAAAACAAAATTTTACCACCCATGGAAACTCGAGTTCTGACACAAAAGTGAGCTGGACAAGCACCCTCCCAGGCTTACTACTCAAATACCAATGGTTCTAACTTCTATCTACCTTATACATAGAACCAAAATTAGGTAGTGTTAACAAGATTTAGTTTGGAATTCCATTTGATACCATTATTCAATGAACCCACATGAGTCAACTAGAAAAGACACCCAAGCCATACCATTATAGTGATGAGGTAACAAAGATATCAGAAAATATATTGAATATTAATAAAAAAATACAAATAAAAATATTATAGAAAAAAGGAAAATATAAAGGAAGATCCGTAAAAAATAATCCAATTAGGCCAAACCAGAAATGTACAACATGATTAAACCAACAAGTTATCATGTGACCAATTGTCATCCCCAAACTGATCTGCGATGAAGGTAATGACGAAATGGGAAGATAATATGAAATAACTTTCCCTTAAATTTACCCAGGTCATATAGAACAAATCCTAAAATATATGAAATTAAAAATTAGGGTGTGAGAACGAACCCAGTAGGATACAACCATATAGTCTATATAAGGTCTAGTTCTAGAATTTAATTTTTTTTACAAATGATTTTCATAAATCCATACCCATTTTTAAATCATTTCCTTTGGTTTTCATAGAATACTTTCACATTAAATAATATAGGAATATGAAAAGTATAAGAAATAAAACCAAAAAGTATATCCATACCCACAAGGTAATAAATTAAAAACATATTCATGAAACAATATATCATGTGAAACCATGTAATACAAACTCATGTGGAAAACATGTGGAAAACTATCCGTGAAAAAATCCATCATGCGATAAACACACCATAAATGAAACAACACTTTATATTGGGATCTATACTATGAAAATACCAACAAGAAAAAATATAGTAAACCATGCTTATGATGGTACCAATCTAAATCAAGTCCTTGTATAGTTCAATGATATCCCAAAAGTAACCCATAGTTGTGACACTCACACACTATAGTAAACTATGTCACTTTCTCGATGAAAACATAGTTCCTAGTGTTCTAGGTCTTTCAAAATCAATTCCAAAACCATTATGACAATTTAAAAAACGTTTTCAATGCCATTAAAAATCCATTACAGTGTTTGAAAACTGATTTCCAAATAAAAACAACCATTCAAGAATTTAATCAAACATGGGAAAAAATATTTTTGAAGAAAAACCCCATTAAAAAAACATATCACAGAAAGAAATCCCATAAAATAAAATATTTTTAATTAAATTAATAACCCAAGGTATTTTACAAGAAACATAACCAATTAATTTAATTAACCTTTTATATAGAAAAACCCACCTCAATAATGGAGTTATAACTACAAACCTTTAATATATGAGACATGGGAATGGTAGATTAGGTCCTCATGATCCTAGATCTATATAAAACAGACAAATACTCTTAAAAACCCATTATATCAAGAATACATGCACCCGTCATGTTGAAAAAGATGATAATAGAAGAGGTCCAACAAGGGTATAAGAAGAAACGTGAAATCTAAATAAGACAACACAACATAAAATGAGTTTATACATTAAGAATAATAGAAATATTCCTAGAATACCACGGGATAAACCTTTAGATTAATAGAGAAGCATTATTTCAAGCCTAAATGAGATTATAGGTTCATTATGAGATAATAGAGGGTCTTAGTATTTTTTAATTGATGTTTTACATTCTTAAAAACTTGTGATTACGGTTTGATGAAGAGGTTGCATAGTTAGGAGTAACCATGATCCTTAACTATGTACCTCCAAATGCCTTCTTTTTTGGGGTCATGGTTTGGATTCATTATTTGTTTAACCAATTTACAACCATGAAAACCCTTTCATATAAGGATGCATAATTTTCACTGGGTGGCTACACAATTTGGAAAAAATTCTCCCCCTTCTAGTGGCTCAACACATGCCACGTGGTTTTCTGGACCAAACTACATGATTTTCCCTAACCATTTTTAAACTTTCAACAACCCTACGGGCCTCCAAATGTTTTAAAAAAAATTCCAAAATGACCCAAAATCAACGCCCAAACATTGAAAATTCAAAAAACTCTCCTAGAAGTACCTGAAAAAATGTCAGGAAATGTTACAGCACCAATAAATATTTGTGTGGGTAACTTGGTGAATGACCTTTAATCAAAATATTTAAAAAATAGGGTATTCGTAGAAGGAATGAATTGGATGAAAAATTATAGTTATATATGAAATATGATTAGGAAAGAAGAAGACAATGATTAACCATTTATCTTATATATTTTTAACATTACTCATTTGAGAGAACATTTGTAAAGAATTTCATGAATAAATAAAGAATTATTTTTGAGGAATTGTAGAATTTTAATTTTAAAATATTTTTGAAGATAAACCTATTATATGAAAAATATCTTATATGAAATTTACATAATAATTTATAAATGGTCTATTTTGTAAAAATGTGGGAAATAAGTTTCCAAATGATAGGAAATTTATTCCTTTGAAAACCTTTTGAAATAATGTTTCTTTTCATATTTATATAAAGAAAGTTGAAATGATAAATTAAACGGTTTCTTTTGAAAACTATTTTTCAAATATATTAGAAAGTAAAGTTTTAAGATATATTAAAATATCAATTTTTAATAAATATATAATAATGGAATCTTGAAAAATACAATATGTTTTTATAGAGAAATTGTGGACTAGATGATAAGAAATATATCTATGATACATAAAGTCTGTTAATATTTTTGAACAACTTTATTGAAAACACAAATCATAATTAGTTAAATGAAACCTATATTTAAAAGGTATGATTGAGAATTAAGATGATCAATTGAATTTATAAATATTTTAGTTCCCACAAATAGAGGGAAATGTTGGTGCAAAGGAAAATATGGACATTGAAGAGAATGATTTTTTGGAAAGAATGAGTGTTATTCTTATCCACATCAAACTTTTATTTGAGAAGGTATTCATTAAAATAGGATTATGCCTATAAAGTAATGTTTCATCCCATTATAAAAAAAAATTACTATTGTAAAATGGAAATATAAGGATAAAAGAGGGTTATAAGATCATAACTACGTAAGTAATTTATGACTGAATGAAAATTTAATTGAGTTAGGAAATCTATTACAAACTGAGTAAAATTTAAATTGAAACCACTGCAAGGATTTGATTTCAATTTAAACATTAATAAAGCATGAATAATTATTTTATGATGATATATAATATTAAATTGTTTGCAAATACCCGATTTTACAGAAAAATGGGGTATTATAATAAATATGTCTCATGAAATTAAATTTGAGATTAGAAACCCTTACCGCATTTCCATGCTTAGTATAATACAATATAAGATCCTATATAAAAACATAAATATATTAATATTAAATTTAATAACATTATTCACATACACTACCTTTTATATACTTCCTTTGTGATAATTTATTATGAATATATTAAATAATAATAACTTATTTTTACCATCAGGGTTTAGTAGTTGTAATTATTTATTTCAGGTTTTAAGATGCCAATTTGGGTACACATTATTTTATAAAAAATTCAATATTCATAGATATTTTAATTTATCAGAATATATAACATATATTTACTTATAAATATCTTATCTAATTCAATAATTTTTTAGTTATGCTCTGTGACAATAGAATCCATGTCGGCTTACATTGGTAGTTTTAGCGACCACAAATTTTATTTTAGTAAAAAGTTAAAAAATAAATATAATCATTAAATAATAATAATAATAATAACAATATTCTTATAAATTGATAGTAATATTTTTATTTATGTTTCCAATGTTATCCATGATTGAATTTTGTAGCATCGTTCATATTGGTGATCAAAACGACCCAAATGAGAATACGCTATAACTTGACGGGTGAGTATGGATTAGTAAGTGTATACAATATTTATAAAATAAAATTAATGATATTATTTATATGTATTTAATTAGGTTAATAATATTTCATGTGGTTAACAAACATAATTAAAATCAAGAAAAAACTTAAAATGTTACTTCATGGAGGCGTTAGTTTACACAATGTATGATAAAGGCTTTTATTTCCCAACTAATGAGAGGGAATTTAGATGGATTATAAATAATCTATTAATAATCATAATTATATTAAATATTTCATGTTTATTCTTTAATTCCATCCTTATTACCTATGAATAGAGATAGTTTTGAAAATCGAATCTGTCGCTTCTTGTAGGCGACAATTTTCATAAATTCACAATAAACTCTATTTTGTTTTTCTAAGTGGATGTGAAGGAATATATAATGATTATAACATTAATATAAAATAATTTAATTATTTTAATTATATTGATTTAATTGTATTATAATGTATTTTTGGGGTGGAAAAAGGATAAAATCCGGAAGAAAACTAGACAAAAGTGATACACTTACGTAGAATAAATTAATATTATCATAGAAAACTATTTAATTTTTAAGGAGTTTTGGAAATATTATGGACCAAAAGGATCAATAAACCAGTATAATTTTTCTGGGATAGTAAAATTTATGTTTTTAAATATGATATTCAATGTAATATTGGAGGAGTGATGGGGTAAAAGTGTTCCACTTTTATAAGTGAATAGAAGGGTAATTTATGGGAGTAACCATTACTTTTCAATAATGAAATATTTTTATTCAGTGGTCAATGGTTACATAAAGGGGAAATAATAGAGTGGAAATTTTAATGAAACCTATAATCCACTAAAGAATTCATTTGGATAAATTATTTAGCGATTTAGGGCCTTTTTCCATTTTATCTTTTACTTTAATGTAAATTTACCTCGATAATTAATTTTTAACCATAGCAATTGATTTTAATGTAAAAAATTTAAATTTAAATTATTAGTTAATTTGGATATAATTATTTAAAATATCTAATTCGTTTTATTAAATCAAATATATAAGGGTTATAAAAATTAGTTTTAGTGTTAGCACACATAACGTGTAAAAACCCTTTTTTAGAAAATGTTTTTTTAAATTAAAATATATATGTCGGAAAAAATTTGGAATGTTTTTAATTTTAATGAAATTTATTGGTTTATTATAAATAAAAAAATTTACATGGATTTTAAATAACATTAAGAACTAAATATCACCATTAAAATGTGTGATTAAATGGAAAAAACCAAAACTATTTTTAAATTAGAATAATATATTAGCTAAGTTATAAAAAGTAAACATTAGATTTATATGTAAAAAATAATTACGAATTTAATGCCAAAAACCTAGTTATCCAAAGTTATTGCATTATTACAAAACATTGGAATGATCAAAAGTGACCTTGTCTCGAAAGACGGATTAGTTTGGTAGCCTTGGAAGTACTAGATACATACATATGTTTTACATTAAATAAAAAATTGGAAAAACTATAAAATTGTGTCTTCCTTGAAAAAAACCATATCCCTTAGCCTATTCCGGCAGGTCAAACAAAATATACTTCTTCACATCCTAGGAAAAATAAATCATAAGAAAGGGGTGAGCTAAAATGCTAAGCAAGGATAATAATATAGCCGAAACTATCATAAGAGAACTTATAAATTTTAGGAAATGTATACGACTAAAACAATAGAATATAAAACATAAAATTCAGAAAAAAATGAAAATGATAAATCAAATAATTCCATTTACTTATTCACATAGATATTACACTAGTCTAATAATCACATGTAATATCAATAAAGAATTTAATAATGATGGAATGCATAATTCCAGACATCATAACCACATAGTCAAGGCCTCATTCTACGACTACAAAAAAAGATTTTATTAAGGCCTTGTTCCAAGACACTATTTTGTCTCATGAGACCTACCGAATCATCAACGAGTTATAGCGGGCTCTACCCATCACATACTTTGTCCAATGCACCCCTCATATGAAACGAATAAAAGATAATCTAAACATTTGTACTAGCATACAGAATGTTAATATATTAACCACAAAACATAAATGGTATAAAAATAGCACATCTATAGTAAAAAATAACTCAATCCATACAATATAGAATATTTTATTATAGTAAATCAACCTCAATCAAGATTAATGAAGGATATTTATGTAGATGAAAATAATCAACAAAAGTATTTGAGAGAAATATCCAATTTTTCATGAAAACATTTAAATGTTTCACTATTTATCAAGAAGCTGTTAAAATAGATTTTTGAATAAATGTGTCCCATACCACATTGAAATTTTTTAAAGGAATATTAATTTTAAAACATTCATCTTCATATAAATAAATCCTTAACACCATTTTTAAAACATGGACATTATTGAGAACGATTCAGAAGAATAAATCAGTAAAACATTTAAAATAATATTTTATTTAGAGTTCAAAACCAAATGATATGAGCTTGAATAAAAATAATTGAGGTAATAAAAACATTATAATATCATTATAATAATGGGATTCATGACATACTATGTTAAATTATAGTATGTACACCATATAAAAGTGAATTGGCTCATAACAACAAATAAGTCTTAAGGGAATGTAAATTGAGATGAAATGCCTTATAAAGACTACATTCTTAGGTTAATAATAAATCAAGGACATAATTATGTGTGAAAATATAAATACCCTCAATATGATCAGATATTCAGTGTAAATAAACTAGAGGAAATTCACTCATATTCTTGTAAAAACAAAACCAATGGCTTTGATGTTTAACTCAGTGAATGTAAATTGAGTTAAGATTACTCTTATAAAGTGCATATAGATGAATTGAGAATTTATAAATGGAGTGATTATGTGTATAGAAAGTATATCCACACAATGGGAATTGGAAATTACTACATAAATAAATAAATAGTGTTTTACACATAATCTTGGCGTAAAGTAATCAATGAAGTTTGCATAAAACCCAATTAGTGGAAATCGAAATAAAAAACACCCTTACCGATTTGGTATCATATGAAACATGAACCACATGAAAGAAGGATAATAAAATTAAGATGTAAATACCCATAAATTAATTTATATTACACAAGTAATATAATCATTGGTAGTACATACACCACACTAAACTAAATAGTGGCAATATAGAATGAATCTCACATGAATGTGAAGTGAGATAAAAACTCCTTACCTTGTACTTTTCCTTAGTACAGGGTAGGTAATCGTCTTGTATAATGGTTATATAATTGTTATTAAATTATTCAAGAACCAAATACATAAATATTATATCATATATGATCTTTTAATATTTATTTGTTAATGATATTTCAGAAGTTTCATTGTTTTGGGTGTTAACTGATTCATTTTCCTTTATATGTTTTGTTACGTAAGTCATTTTTGTTATGGATAGGATGTGTTTGATTCATATCAAGAATGATATTAAGTTCTTAAACATTATTTTTAATGATAAAATTAAAATTATTAATGAATGGTTATGATGGGGAATGAAATCTTATCGCGTCATGGAGACGGGATGTGATACGTACGTATGAGCGACAATATCATTTTATTAGTTGTGAAATCATATGAAAATGGATGTTATATTATATATAATGAATCATTAAAATGTTATATTTTTTATTTACATAACTTGTACTTATTCTTATACCCATCAAAATAATTAAGTGTTGAATAACAAACTACACCATGACGTGGAGACGGTAAGCCGTACATATGCAAGTATGGTAACTTTTTCATTCAGAGGATGGATTGAATATTGAATATGGTTGTAAAATATTTATAATAAAATCATAGTATATATAATCCATTTGAGTTATTATTTTATTAGGGAAACAATAATGAAAGAGGAAGTGGAAGAAGAAAAGAACTTTGAAAGAGGTGATGAAATTATTACCTCTTCTTCAGGTGATTCCTTTTCATTTGATCAAAAGGGATGCTTAGGTTGGATTCTGATCAATGTAAGGAATCTATGATGAATTGAGGGTAGTTGGGGGGATATTTGAGAATGTTTTGGATTATAAAAATTGATTTTGAGGTGTAATTTTGATATAAGGGGAAGAAACCTTTTATAAGAGAGGTGAGGGTCACTTTAGGAAAAGTTTAAAATATTATTTTATTATACCATCATATTCGGTTTATAATGGCTAAAAAAGAATGTATTTCTAGGCTAATATGGGGATGGGTCAAAAACCTCCAAAAAATAGGTTTTAGATAGGTTTAGGTCACCACAATAACCTTATATTTTAGATTTAACTCTTAGTTAAATAGTTCAACTTTTACCATGTATTCTTGTATTATTATAATAAATGGTTTATAAAATTACTATAAAAATACAAGAGAACCAAAAGTGGTTAATTATTTATATATCTATTCTTATCTATTTACTTTGGCCAAAAAATAGAATTTTAAGAATATTATATCAATTGATAATATAGTATTTGTTTTAAAAATTAATTTATGTCAATTTTGACACTATTTCGTATTTGGTTTTTGTGAAATTAATAAAAACTTTATCACTTTGAAAAATTTTATTTAATCAACCCTAACATTTCATATTATCCTATAAAATTAGTTTAATACATCAAAAGTGTCAATTTAAAATTATATTAATATTTATAATATCAATTATTTTAAATCATTCAATAATAAGGTAATTACTACATCATCATTGTGTCATAAATAAATTTAATTATTTAAAGTCTAAAAATTATAAATAAAATACCATTATATAAGAAATTTTTTTATATTTCTAATTAATATTTATAGTCGAAATTATCTTATGTATAACCCAATATTAAAAATGGTTTAGTTATAAAATGTTGAATTTAACACTCTTAACTCTTCTTTAATTAAATTAATAATAAATGTTCTAATCCAATCCATGTGGACCAAAAGGATCATAGTTTATTAATTAGGTTGATTTTGGTCAAAATAAACTTATCTAATAGAATTATGACATGTGTTAGGGTAATTATAATATCATTTTTACCTTTAATTACCCTGTTTACTTTTAACCGTGGTAAATAAAATTCAACAGTTACTATTTATCAAAAATTATTTTCATCCTATGGAACCTTATTTTACTTACTGATTTCAACTATATCACTTGGATTTTTGAAATTCAATTCATACAAGAAGTAAAATTATGCTTTATGCGAATTTGAAAATGTGTCTAGAAGGTGGGTAAAAGATGATAAAAAGTTCAATAAAATTTTATATATTTAATCTTATTATAAAATGACTATAATGAATTATATTGGAATAATATAGTATTATGTATCTATTTTTACTTTAAAATAAATTTATATTAAAAACATTTATTTAAATAAAATGTCAGCTTTAAACAATAACATAGTGTTTTCCCTATTCATCAAAAACAGAAAGTTTTTAGAAAAATATCAAAAATTTATCCAAATATAATTTTGATATTCTATATTCAAAAATGATTTCTATTTTACTAAATTGGAAACATTTAAGTTTTATTAATTAATTAAAAAAATATTCCCATTGTCAAAACCAAAAACCAAGTTTTTGAGAAGTAAAAACTATCAAAAGATTGATATGTGTTATTGTCCAATTTAAGTGTAAAATTACTTCCAATGACCAAAATTGGATTAAATGAAAAAACTATAATCTAATTATACTTAAAAACCATTCAAATGTATAATTTTATACTATAAATTATTTTTATTATAAAAAGTTTTTTTCAATTAAAATTAATTATTTTTTTGACTATTCATCAAAATATGAATGTTATCAGAAAAGAAACGAAAATTTATCCAAACTAAATTTTTATATCCCTCTTCTAAAGAAGAATTTTATTTTGTCAAATTGAATATAAAAATGTGTCAAATATTGGATTATAAAAGGGGTTATCGATTAAAAGGGGATAAAATTGCATTTAAAAAAAATACTTCTTTTATCTAAAAAATTGAATTTTTCCTTATATTATGTCTAAGAAACACATAATATGGATGTTAAAATTATATCGAGTATAAAAAATTCAAAATGTAGTTAATACTAGTCATAACCACTTTTTGAACAGCTAGTTTGGTAAGTCGTGGTGCGCTCGAACTCATTTTTGTGTATAACGCAAGCTATTGAATTACTTTAAAGAAAATAACTAACTATGAAATCATAGGGTGTTACATTCTTACCACTTTACAAAATTTCATCCTCAAAATTTTAAAATTGGTCTTGGGAACATCATTGAAAGTCCCACAGCAGAAAAAGAGTCAATAAAACTATAACTTTAAAATAAATAAAGAGAAGTCCAAAGGTCACCCAAGATAACCCATACTAGGATTCCATGTAATAACACATGGATATGGAAGTTAAAATAAGTATCATGTTTTGAACCAGAGTGATAGAAAACATTATTAAGAAAAATATAATAACCAGAAAACCAAAAACTTGTGATGGGTTAAACATTCATTAGTTTCCCAGTAGGAAAAGTAAACGGAAAAAGTTTTTTTATGTTCCATTTCATAAAGTTGAGGAATTTATTTTTGAGATTTATTAAGAACATAAAGAGATATAATTAATTTTTATGTACAGTTTCATCCTTTAATAAATTTCTTCCACTAAATCATCTTATCTCCAAATGACAAGTATTCAAGATGACCAGGTCACACCTGAAGCGCTAGAATCCACTTCTAGAGAATTACATAATCCACAAAGGATGGACTATATATTTCCCTTGTATTTATAGTTTAACCAAAATTAAATAAACAATACCCAAAGATTAATAAATATTATTCAATAAACAATTGTACTTAAAATACTTAAATATAATCCAAAATAAGATTGAATCCCAAAACTCATAAGAATTTCATCCCAAATTCATTCATTGTAAATTTTATTATTTATCTCTAAATAACATCAACGACTCTTAATGTCTCATACAGAAGTGTAATTAACCAAATCACATATTCTCTATGATCGGTTAATCATTTACATTAATAACCTGAATCTCTATAAAAAAATAGATTTTTCAAAAATAAATTAAAAATACACAATTACTCTTCAAATTAAATCCCATAGTGTTCTATTTTCCTTAGGCATATAGTGTTCCCAATAGAGATAATGAATTCCAAAATAACATTTATCACCTAATGACCAAATTATTTTTATATACTAAGGACATCGATTTAATAAAACTTAAGATCCCAAATATACTTATTATTGATCAATGAAATCATTTAACTAAAAATAATAAGTCACACTAACCAGGGACATCACGTAGTATAGTGGTAGGTGTTAAATCCTAGTCGCACATTGGTAGTGGGTTCGATTCCCATAGCTTTGTCCGATGTGATGGGTTGTCACATGGTCTGTCTGTTTTCCTTCTTCTAAAACTATATTTTATATCATTCCCAAAATGAGATAAATTCCTCAAAATGACCATATTTTAACCATAAATGTTAATTCATACCTCGTATTTTTATTGAAAAAATTAATAACCTGATATTAAATCAAATTCAAGGACCATAAAAACCCAAATGGTTCTTTATAACTATATCCACCAATGAAAATATAATTCTTCCTCAAAAAGAATTTCGACATTACAAACTACAGGGTTACACATACAAGAGAAAAGTCTTATAAATTTATCCCATTAACAAAGAGAAATAATAATTTTATACATTTTTCCGTCCATTTATTTTGTAACACCTCGACTTCAATTACCCAGAGTTGGTGCATTATTACATAACATTGGCATTATCACAAAAGATAAAGTCTAGAATGACCGACTAGTTTAGTAACCTTAGAATCACTAGATACATTCATAAAGTTTACATTACGTCATAAAGTGAAAAACTACAATAACATCTTGTCTCCATAGTCCACACTCATATCCCCTCATATTATCCCTACATGTCATTCATAAAATACTTCTTCACATCCTAGGAAAAATAAAACATAGAAAGGGGTGAGCTCAGATGCCCAGTAAGGATAAAAATATAGCAAAAACTTTTATAAATAAGCATAAACATTTAAGGCAATGTATAACTAAAAAAAACGTTTTAAACTTTAACTTCATCATAATATGGGAAAAATAAAATGAAATAATGCCATTTACTTATTCACATGGATATTCTACTAATCGAATAATCACATGCAATATCAATAACCACTTTTATAATGATGGAATGCATAATTCCAAACTATCATAACCACATAGTCAAGGTCTTGTGCCAAGACTACAAATAAGATTTTTTCAAGGCCTTGTGCCAAGAAACTAGTTTGTCTCATGAGACATAAAGATGCATCGAGGAGCTATAGTGGGCTCCACCTGTCACTTACTAAGTCCAATGCATTCTTCATATGAACATGTTTAAACATAACATAAACATTCATATTAAAACTAGCATACGAAATTTCAATACATTCTCCATAAAACATGAATGGTATAAAAATAACACATCCACAATCAAACACATCATAGAACCTTTAATACAGTATGGATGTTTTGTATCATAATAAATCATCTTCAAATAATCTTCAAATCCATCAAAAGATGTTGACATAGATGAAATCAAAACTATTTGAGAAAAATATCTCTTGTTTTGAAAACATTTAACAGTCACATAATTATAAAAGAAAAAATTTACTTAGAAAATATTATTATTATATGCTTGTAAGGGAAGTTTCAACGATTTTATAACGGCGTAAAATAGCCGCACCCGCCATATAAGTTAAAAAAGGCATTTTAATTCTGTCGAAAAGATTAAAAGGACCTCATTTGGAAAACAACAAAAAGATTCCCTTATAAATATCTTATAAAAGTCAAAAAGGGTATAAATTACTTTAACCCATAGTCAATAAAATAGTAATACTGTTTTGAAATACATTTTTAAGAAACATGGATGTGGATGATAAAGGGTTCCTAGTAGATAATTACATATAAACAACCTCGGATAATGTAGAGATTGTGAAATAAACCCTTACCTTGTACTTTTCCTTGGTATAGGGTAGGTTAAACTCCTATATATTAGCTATTTCATTACTTTTAAATTATAAAAGAATCATATACAAAAATATGATATCATATATGATCTTTTAATATTGATTTGTTAATAATATTTTTGTATTATCGTCATTTTGGGTGTTCAGTTACTCATTTTATTTTATATATTTTGTTAAATAATCCATGTTTGTTATCCATAGGTTGTATTTTATTCATATCCAGAATGATATCAAGTCCTCAAACATTATTTTTAATCAAAAAATGAAAATTAGTCTTGAATGGATACGATGGAGAATGAATCTTGTTGCGTTTGTGGAGAGGGTAGTCCGTACATACGCACGAGCAACAATATCATTATTTTGATATTAAAATAATATATAATTGGATGGTGTATCATATATACAGAATAATTATTATTGTATATTTATTATTTAAATGAATTACACATCATTATTATACCCATCCAAATAACAATGTATTGAATAACAATTAAACCACGACGTGGAAACGGTAAGCCGTACGTACACACGTATGGTGACATGTCATCAAAGGGATATATAGAATAACGAATATAGTTGTACCATATTTATATTAAAATCACAGTATATATAAGATACCAGATTTATTATTTTAGTATGGAAATAACAAAGAAATAAGAAGTGGAAGAAGAATGGAACTTGAAAGAGGGTGGTGAAAACATTAACTCTTCTTCAGGTTCTCCCTTTTGATTTGATCAAAAGGGCTCCTTATGTTGGATTTCAGATCAATGTAAGGAGTCTAAGTTGAAGTGAGGGAATTTGAGAGAATATTAGGTTTGGGGTTGGCCTAGCCAAAAGGAATTGAAGGTGTAAAATTGAGAGAAGGGGGAGTTCCCTTTTATAAGAGGGGTAATGGGCACCTTAGGAAATGCTAAAAATATTATTTTATAATAAATTAATATTCAGTTTATAATGGTTCCAAAGTAAATTATTTCGAGTATAAGGTGGTGATGGGACGCAAACCACCCAACCAATAGGTTTCAGACAGGTTTGGGTCACTATATTATCCTTATCTTTTAGTTTTAACTCTGACTTAATTAGTTTCACATTTACCATGTCTCTTTGTATTTTTTATTATATAGTTAATAAACAAACTATATACTTATATGAGAACCACAAGTGGTTCATTAATGATAAAAATATCATTATATATGTCTCTTGACCGAAAATTAGATTTTTAGGAATTGAATATAAATTAATAATATAATATTTTTTTAAAAACTATTTTATGTCAATTTTAACACTATTTGGTATTTTGTTTTTGTTAAATTCATAACAGCATTATTACTTTCTAAACTAATTCATTTAATCAACCCTAAAATGTCATATTGACCTATAAAATTCGTGTAATCTATTAAAAGTCTCAAATTATATTTATTTGGGTATTTATATTATCAATCATTTTAATATTTCACTAATAAGGTAATTACTGCATCATCATTGTGTGATAAATAAATTATATTATTTAATGTCTAAAAATTATAAATAAATTACCACAATTTATGATATATTTTTAGCATTCTAATTAATATTTATAATCGAATTTATATTATGTATAACCCAATATTAAAAATGTTTTAGTTATTAAACTTTTATTTTAACTCTTTTAACTCTTCTTTGAATTAAATAATAATAAATGTCATAATATAATCAAAGTGGACCAAAGAGGTTCATATTTTATTCCTAAGGTTGCTTTTGGTCGAATTAGTTTTAGCCAATAGAATTTGGACTTGTTTTAGGGTAATAATAATATCATTTTACCCTTAATTACCCTATTTACTTTTAACCATGGTAAATAAAAGTTAAAAGTAACTATTCATCAAAAATTATTTTTATCTTATTGAAACAAATTTTATTCCTTGATATTAACCATGTCTCTCGGATTTTTGAAATTCCATTCACAGAAGACGTAAAATTATGTTTTATGTGAATTTGCAAATTCTCCTAGGGGATGGGTAAAAGACGGTGAAACGTTCAGTAAACTTTTTATATATCTAAAATTATTATAAACTGACTCCAATGAATTACATTGAAATTATATAGGTATTATTTATATATTATGACCTAAAATAAATTTAAATGAAATAAATATTTATTTAAATAAAATTTCGGTTTAACTATGACTCAGTATTTTTCACTATTCATCAAAAATAGAAGGTTTTCAGAAAAATACCAAAATTTCACCCCAAGATAATTTCGATATTCCAAATCCAAAAATGAAGTCAATTTTGAGAGATAAATTTTTTAAAATTTCCAAAAGTGGGTATTACTATTCATAATGGCTAGTTTGATTGGTCACAGTGTGTTAGAATCTCGAAGTTGCGTAGAATGAAAGATATTGCATTATTCAAAGGGAAACGTACCATGGAGGCTAGGGGTGTTACATATTTACACATAGGTTATTCCTTGACCTAGTGGTTATCCTTTATAATATGTAATTGACTCGTGAAATGTGCTGGTCCCCAACATTTACGGTAAATTACTGTAAATGGATTTTTAGGATCATTTTTATTTTCTTCCATAGTACACTTCATTTTACCTTGGAAAGTCTTTACATCATGTCCTTATTTCCCACACTTAAAGCATTTATTTATTCCATTGGGAAACTTTCCTGGGTTTCTCCTTCCATATTCCAGGAATGGTGGAAATTGAGATTTATTTTCTCCATTGTCTCCACTGCGGGAGCTCTAATCATTCTTCGCCTTTCTCTTCTTTGTTGAGTTTGGGAGTTGGTTAATGTATATATTTTTGATCCTATTTTTGGAAACCTGCTTCAGCATGAACATGATATCTTTTACGCCCATCAACATTCCATTTAGTTTCTCATTTCCACCATCGTTCCCACCTTGTTCATCATGTTCAATGTTATAATGAATTCCTTGGGATCTATATGTTGACTAAAACCATGAAGCATAGTGTGAGTATCAATAGTCATAAAATAATTTAGAGAATATCATGATACCTTATTTTCAAACTAAAACACCTTAATAATAACCAAGGTTATTTATTAGCATATTATATTCAAATCCTTCAAATCAGTTTGTAAAGAAAAAGTAAATTATCCAAAGCATATCCCCTGGGAGTGTCGTAACCAAGAGTATAGCAAGGCCAGTTTTCATGCACCGGTTCCTGTTCGAGTCTACCCCAAAGCAGTGTTTTCAATTTTTACCCATAGGTACATCTATCCTGGAGCCACCTCTACTTGATCGTATCTAGACAGGGATATATTTCTTGGATAACCCACAAAATATTTACATTACCAATTTTTTGGATGTTCATCAACACTAATCCTAAAATTCTATATTAGGGTAGTGTTTTCTAATCAGAGTTTTTCTAAATTTGGTTTCCAAGGTTTGTACTAAAATTCCTGTGATACCAACTGTAACACATCAAACCTAGTTACCCAGAGTCAGTGCATTATTACATAACATTGGAATGATCACAAGTAATCAAGTCTTGAAAGAATTATTAGTTTAGTAGCCTTGGAAGTACTTGATACATATATATGTTTTACATTAAATTATGAAATGGAAAAACTATACCATTATGTATCATTTTAACACACTCATATCCCTTAGCCTATTCATACAATTCAAACATAATATACTTCTTCACATCCTAGGAAAATTAAAACATAATAAAGGGGTGAGCTCAAATGCTCAGTAAGGATAACAATATAGTGGAAACTATAATAAGAGAAATTAAACATTTAAGGAAATATATAAGACTAAAATAGAAGCCTTTTAAACTTAAACATCAGCAAAAAAATGGAAAATATAAATCAAATAATTCCTTTTACTTATTCACATGGATATTATACTATTCAAATAATCACATTTAATATCAATAAGTAATTTCATAATGATGGAATGTATAATGTCGGACATCATAACTACCTAGTCAATGCCTTGTGCCAAGACTAGAAATAATGATTTTGTTAAGGCCTTGTGCCACGACACTAGTTTGTCTCGTGAGACCTACCAATTAATTGAGGAGCTATAGCGAGCTCCACCCTTCACTTACTATGTCCAATGCATTCCTCATAAGAAAAGGTTGAAACATAATCTAAACATTCATATTAGCATACAAAATGTCAATATTTTGACCACAAACCATGAATGGTATAAAAATAGCACATCCATAGTCAAACATAACTCATTAAATACAATATTGAAGATTATATTATAATAAATCAACCTCAATCAAAAATAATGAAGTATATTGACAGAAATGAAAATATTCAGTAAAACTATTTGAGTGAAATATCCCCTTTTTCTTGAAAACATTTAAAAGTCTCACTATTCATCAAGAAGATGTTAAAAATAGATTTTGGAATCAATGTTTCCCATAACACTTTGAATCATTTAAATGGAATTTTAATTTTAAAACATTTAGGTCTATATAAATAAATCTATAACCCCATATTTAAAACATGGACAATAATGAGAATGATTCAGAAGAATAAATCTTTATAACATTTAAAATAATATTTTAGTTATAGTTCCAAAACAAATGAGAGACATTTGAATAAAAATAATTGAGGTAATAAAAACATTATAATATCATGAGAATAAAGTGATTCATGATATACTATGTCAAAGTCCAGTATGTACACCATATAAAAGTGAATTAGCGCATATTAACAAAGAAGTCTCAAAGAAATGTAGATTGAGATGAAATCCATTATAAAGACCGTATCATTAGGTTAAGGATAAATCAATGACATAATTATGTGGGACATATAAAAATAAAATCAATATTATTGGATTTTCACTATAAATAAATAAGAGGACATTCATATATATTCTTGTAAAAACAACAACAATGAATTGGATGTTTAACTCAATGAATAGAAATTGAGTTAAGAATACCCTTATCAAGTTCATATCGATGAATTGAGAGAAATTTTGAATGTAGTGATTATGTGTATTGAATGTATATCCATACAAAGGGGAGTGAAAATTATTATATAAATAAGTAAATTGTGATTTTACACATAATCTTGGAATAAAATAATCAATGAAGTTTGTGTAAAACCCAATGAGTGGAAATAAAAATTAAAAATTCCCTTACTGATTTGGTAACTTACGAAACATACACCCCATAAAAGAAGGAAAATACAATGAAGATGTAAATATCCATGAATTAAACTATATTACATGAAGAAAACAATCATGGACAGTACATACACCACACAAAAGGAAATAGTGGCAATACAACATGAATCTCAAATGAATAAGAAGTGAGATGAAAATCCCTTACCTAGTAATTTTACTTAGTAGAGGGTTGGTTAACATCATGTATGATGATGGAATAATTTATATTAAATTATAAAAGAACCAAATACACAAATATTAAATCACATACAATCTTCTAATATTTCATTGTTAATTATATTTCAACAGTATCATTGTTTGGGGGGTTAAATGATTCGTTTTCCTTTATGTGATTTGTTATGTAAGTCAAATTTGTTATGGATAGGATATATTTGATTCATATCCAAAATGATATTATGTTATTAAACATTATTTTTAATTATCAAAATAAAATTATTCTTGAATGTTTATGATGGGGAATGAAATCTCATCGCATTGTGGAGACGGTAAGCCGTACATACACAGGAGCGAAAATATGTTTCTATTAGTGGTGAAATCGTTTGTAAATGGATGGTATATTATATATAAAGAATAATTAACATCATATATTTATTATTTACATCAAATATACTCATTATTATACCCATCCAAATAATTAAGTGTTGAATAACAAACTACACTGCGACGTGGAGACTGTAAGTCATACATACGCACATATGGTGACTTTGTAATTCATAGGAAGGATAGAATAATGAAAATGGTTGTACAATATTTATAATAACATCACATTATGTAGAAGGAAATAGAATTTTTATTTTGGTAGGGAATCAACAATGAAGGAGGAAGTGGAAGAAAAAAAGAACTTTGAAAGAGGTGATGAAATTATTACCTCTTCTTCAGGTGCTTCCTTTTGATTTGATCAGAAGGGCTCCTTAGGTTGGATTATGATCAAATTAAGGACTATAGGTTGAATTGAGGTTAGTTGGGATGATATTTTAGTAGTGGTTGGATGAGCCAAATCGCTTTTGGAGGTGTGAGTTTGAGAGAAGGGGAAGTACCTGTTTATAAGAGAGGTTAGGGTAACGTTAGAAATAGTGTGAAATATTATTTTATTATACAATCATATTTGGTTTATAATGGATAGAAATGATTTATTTTGAGGATAAGATGGGGCTTAGTCAAAAACCACTCAAAAAAGTATGTTTTATATGGGTTTAGGTCACCATAATAACCTTATTTTTAGATTTAACTCTTATTTAAATAGTCTAACTTTTACGATGTATTCTTTTATTATTATAATAAATGGTTAATAAAATTACTCTAAAAAGCCAAATGAACCCCAAGTTTTAAATTATTTATATATATAACTCTTTATATGTCCTTTGTATAAACCTTATAATTTTAGGAATATTATATCAATTAAAAATATAGTATTTTGTTTAAAAACTCATTTATGTCAATTTTGAAACTATTCAATATTTATGTTTTTTGTAAGTCGTAACAACTTTATCACTACAATTTTTTTTTATTAAATTGTTTTTACATGTAATATTATCCAATAAAATTAATGGAATACATGAAAATTATCAATTTACAATTATATTAATATTTAATATGTTAATCATTTTAATCTTTCAATAATAAGGTAATTACCGCATCATCATTGTGTCATAAATAAATTTAATTATTTAATGTATAAAAAATATTAATGAAATACTATTATATTGGAAATATTTTTATCATTCTAATGAAAATTTATATTCAGATTTATATTATGTATAACCCTATATTAAAAATGGCTTAGTTATTAAACATTGAATTTAACACTTTTAACTATTCTTTAAATAAAATAATAATAAATGTCCTCATGTAATCAAAGTGGACCAAAAGGATAATATTATATTTATAAGGTTGATTTTCGTCAAAATACACTTATATAATAGAATTAGGACACGTGTTAGGGTAATTTTAATATCATTTTTATCTTTAATTACCTTATTTACTTTTAACCATGGTGAATAAAATTCAAAAGTTACTATTAAAAAAATTACTTTCATCCTATTGAACCAAATTTCACTTACTAATGTCAACTATTTCTCTCAGTTTTTTGAAATTCAATTCTCAGAAGTGGAAAAATTATGTTTTATGCAAATTTTCAAATGTTCCTAGAAGGTGGGTAAAAGGCTATAAAAATGTCAATATAATTTTATATATCTAATCTTATTATAAAATGACTTTAGTGAATTAAATTAGTCTAATATAGGTATTATGTATCTATTTTTAATTAAAAATAAATTTAAATTAAAAATAATTATTTAAATAAAAATTCGGCTTTAAACAATAACACATTGTTTTTCACCATTCATAAAAAATTGATAGTTTTTAGAAAAATACCCCAAATTTACCCACATATAATTTTTATATTACAAATTCCAAAATTATGTCTGTTTTAATAAATTCAAAACATATAAGTTATAATAATTAATTTTAAAAAATATTCTCACTGTCGAAAACCGAAATCATGTTTTTGAGAAGTAAAATCTATCAAAAGATTGATATGTGTTTAGGTCTAATTTAAATTTAAAATTACTTCTAATGACTAACATTGAATAAAATGATAAAAATATAATCTAATTATGCTTCAAAACCATTTAAATGTATTATCTAACACCATAAATTATTTTTATTAGAAAATGTTGTTTTCAATTAAAATTTAGTATTTTTCACTATTCATCAAAATCTGAAAGTTATCAGAAATGCACCAAAAATTTATCGAAACTATTTTTTATGTCCCAATTATAAGGAAGAATTTTATTTTTTCAAATTGAATATATAAAAGTGTCAAATATTGGATTAAAAAAAGGTTTTTCCATTAAAAGGTGAAGAAATTTCAGTTTTTTTGAAAAAATACTTCTTTTATAAGAAAAATTGAACTTACTCTTATATTATGTCAAAGAAACACATAATATGGATCTTAAAATTATATGGAGTATTCAAAATTCAAAATGAAGTTAATACTATTCATAAGGTCTTCTTGAACAACTAGTTTGGTAAGTCGTGTTGTTTTTAAACTCGGTGTTGCGTGTATCCCAATCTATTGAATTATTTTAATGAAAATAACTTACTATGAAATATTGGGGTGTTACAATGAAAAAACAACATGATATAAAATCGTAACTGACACCCAAATCAATCCTCCCCTAGATTTAAGAGAATTCTTGATCCCCATGGGCAAGAAACACACACATGGGCATAAAAGGAATGATGTGGGAATGATTTATCCCATTATCATTAAAGATAAAAAGATAGAAGCTAAAATAAAATCCATAAAATACATAAATTGATATATAAAACTATGTTGAATCAATGATATTATTACAAACTAGAAACAAGACTTATGGATGATATAACTGAAAAAAAGAAAATGATGCCATACCACCATCATATCCATACATAAGTGTGGCAATTCCTCATGTACCACCACTAAAGCTCAAAGATGATGATTAAAAATATTTAACATATCAAAAAAACCGATAAACCTATAATATATAGGCATGATCTAAAATAATAATCTTCCACTACCCACCTGCCTATATAATTACACTTTAATAGAGAATCCATAACATGTAGGTTTGAAAATAATGATACATAAATAGGTTTTTCTAGGTTTCTCATCAATATAGAAAGTATAAAAAATATCATTTAAAATATATTTTCTTTTTAAAACCAATCACAATTTAAAATACAGCCAAAATTTATTTTATAATATCATATATTCATAAATTTTAGTTTAAAATAGTTTTAAAGGAACTATGGAGAATACAAGGTATCTTTTCACAATTTTCCAAAAATGACCATACGTTGAAAAAATAATCTTAAATAATAATCATGGAAACCAAAGGTAATAAAGGGAAATAATATAGAGTAGATTCAACATGGTCATTGATTAAAAATGGTCCGTTCATTGGAATATAAATAAACACATCAATCAACCTCAGCCCAAACACCCTATCTTACTATATCCTATCCTAACAAAGGGGAAATCTATTAGGTTTAAATAGGCTCCACCTACATCCAATAGGTATACCAAGATTCTAAACTAGTCCACAGGTAAACCTAATCATCCACCTAGAAATCGATGTACTCCCATGAAATTAAAATAGAGGTGAAAATTTTAAAGATAGAATCATACCATATATCATAACATTACATTATATTTATAATCAATACAAAATCCTTAGCCATAACTATATTCACCAACATAGGATCCAAATGATTATCATGCATAAAAATTATATTAAATTCTGTTAATCACTCTAATAAGGTCATTCTCGTTACATTCATTTAAAATTCATCATTTCTATAATACATATAGGTGTGAGTCATATGGATTATTAATTTTCTAATAAATAATTTAAAGTGATTGATGAGAATTTCCACATTCCTCTTGGATTACCGAGCCATTCAATCAATTTATGACCATTTAGGAAATAATTTCAATTTGATAATTACTTGTTTTCAAGGAAATATTTAAAATAAGATAAACATACCTTATCATGTAAAACCAATCTTTTCTCATTATTTTAGAAATAAACATCACAAAAATTTCCAAGGACAATATCAAGATCGAACTAGTAATTTAAACTTCCAAAATAATGTTACATTTATTAGAAAAATATTTTCACATAAAACATATCAAAATCCCCATATTCTAATTTTATAAAAATATTAATAGACAATAAATATTTTATATAACTACTATATATAATAAAAAACATTCGAAGACATAAAAATATAAAGATGAAAGCACAAGAAATCATAGTTTCAACTATAAAGGGATGTGATTGGCATTCCAACCTCAACATATTGGAAACTTTGACAATTCCATGAGATCTGAACACCAAAGAAGATGCGAATCCTATAATAAAAAAGTAGAGCTAACAACATGAATCCATAACTTAAAATTTAGATTCAAATATCCCAATATCAATAGAGAAGAAAGGTATAGACCACTTACCATAAATATCTCAATGGTGTACACAACAATCAATATAGATATAAATGATTCCACCTATTCTAATAACCAATATAAGATGAATATTGTTATAGGTAACACTGAAATTAAATTTGGAAACAAAATACCCAATCTAAGATTCATTTAAAAGAAAAATAAGAGAGACCTAGATAAATTTTGAATAATGATGAATAACATGAACAACCATTTGAAAACCTATATCCAACTCTATTTGCTTCATAGAAATCAATCTATAGAAGAGTTAGGATATCCACAATCACCTAGTAATAAACTCTAGTTTGACACAATAATGTGATAATTAAATAAATAGGTCAATGATAGGCATTTCAGGTTTTAGAGTTAATTCTAAAAATAGTTAATTATTGTCCCATAGTTTGGACACACGTTTTAGAAAACCATTTGTGAATTGTGTTCCTTGTACTGGCTTATTATATAGGCCACATGGTTTGATATAACGGTATAAATAATCATTTATTAAAAATGTAAAATTAATTTTTTCATTGGTGAAGGGTTTCCTAGAGAAGGATTCATATTTCTTAAAAGTTGTTTGCCCTCTTTCGGGGCCCCAAAACAAGTTTCACAGTTTCCTAAATATGGAATATGGTTTATCCAAATAGTGTTACAACTATGAGCCACCCAAAACACTCCAAAATTATGGAAAAATAAAAATTTAAGGAGGGAAAACAAGAGAGACTCAAATATACATAATACTTTTGAGTTATATGAGGCCCATATATGAAACTTCTCCCCATTATATGACTTTATAACCCTAAAAATCAACAAGGACATTGGTCACTCAAGATGAAAGAAGAAATTGGTTGATCATGAGAAAATAAAACCTAAGTTGTGCAAAGAAACCCAAAACATAAATATATTTACAAACACTCAACTACCTTAGATAACAATCAGATGAGATTCTTACAAAACTAATAAAGATACCAAGATCATGGTATGACATCACCAAGATCCTGCTGCGCAAAACAACACTTCCAAAGAAAACAAGTTAATTGAATTATGAAAGAGTGAGAAACTCTCAAAAGAAGAGTCTCTATTAAACAAGCCTCTTACAAACTGTACAAAAAACACTCAACCACACAATGGATGATGAAAATATTGTTATACACTAACACAACCCTATAATCACCACAAACGAATGCATAAAAAATCACATTGAAATAATAGAAGTGAAAATATCACAATTATAACTACCCATAGTTTATATACATTGATATAACTTCAAAATTTAAGCATATCCATTACAACATATAATAAATCCACAATAAGGCCATATATGTATAGTGTCTTTAGAAACTAGGTAACATAAACAACTGGTTCATAAAAAATCTACATTGTCTCCCACTTGTTTCTTCATAACTAGACTCCTTTTTGACATAGCATACTTAGTACCCTTCTCTATGACCTGGGTAAAATAAATATATTAAAGGGTGATCTAAAATTCTTAGTAAGGGTATAAAAGTGAAATATAAATCATATCATAATCATAATACATATGAACATAACATTTTAATGTATTATCTTGCATACGAAAGCTCATGATATATTGTCTTGGGATAAAAGTTCATAAGAATTAGTGGAAATATTACCCAACATAATATCATAAGACAAGATGTTTCTTTGGAAAACACATAATCATAGAAAATCATTTTATATTAGTCAAGGATCATTTCCAAGACTATAATAGTGAATACAGTTCATTACAAAACTGGGTTTACTTGCTGTTACAGCCCTGTATTACTGAACCGGATTTACTTGATGTTCCACTCATTTCTATCTCATGATATATAATATAACTTCCCAGTTCTGGGTGCTACCTAGAGGTGCCCCATAACCTATTGATCACATGGCCTCAAGAGAATTTCCCCGAATTCCAGAGGATTCCAACTAGCAGTGAGGGCATTGGGTGTGATAGTTGGAAAACTATTCCGTCATTGGAAAAGTAACATATAAAAAACAAAAGAATAATAGTATAGGAAGTAGTAATACCATAGAATAAGTAAGCAATGGAAGACTAAAAATAAATAAACAGCTGTGACATATATATAAATAATGATGCATGTCACAGTATCTAGGAAAGTATCCAAACAAGTCACAATGATAGAATAAAGCACTAAACCAATCTATAATTGAAAAAAACTAGTAAGAAACATTAATAACATCGCAAGCCTCAGATTGGTCCCATGCTCTCCATCTCTACCTCAATCAGGTACCTGAAGTAGAAGGGTATTTTCCCTAATCTATACCTACAACAATATAATCAGTTTGGCCCCAAAAGGTTAACCTAAACAGGGTGTGAGACGAATCCCAGTATGCAACCACACAATGATATGTGCCTAACTGTTTGTGAATATATATGGGAGGAAATATGAAAAATAAAGTAATAGACAATGAAGTACACAAAAGTAAAAAAAATCCTATAGTTTCAACTACATAAATTTAAATTTATTAATTAAACAACCAAAAAATCTCATGAAACCCTCTAGGAAGTTATCATAGACTAAGCCCTTTGTCTCAGCTTAACAAAGACTCTCTAAGGAAGTACTCATTGTCAATTCCACCAATAGTCTAATGATGGTAAACTAAAGACACTCTAGAAAAAAAATCAATGTCTAATTCCCATTGTGGTATCACAATGTGGGACTAAAGACACCCTGAGGGAGCACTCACGTCAATCCCCTCTATGGTCTCGCAATGTGAAAGTACAACAGACACTCTGTGAAATCCCTCAGTATCCATTTCCCCTATGGTCTAACTACACCATGTTTCCACTACCATGTGTAAGTCAATCTTGCAAAAATGATATCCACCAACCGAAGTAAATCACGATATACTACTTGAATAAACAGCTACAAAGAATATCACAACATATTAGATAATATCACTCCATCCGAACAAAACTAGGCATATAAAACAAAGCAACCTAACAGGCGGATCTGGACCCAACGACCAAAACAATCAAACATGGGAAAACACATCCATTTCATGGTAACTAAACCCTATTCACAATCTAATATCCCTACTCAATAAAACAAAGCAGAGAAGGAATTAATAGGGTTAAATTCCCTAAACATGTAATACCCTAAACTAGGGTATTGGGAAATTTTCCACATATAATTCAAAGAAAAACTATAGAATGGAACAAACCACCCACCTTAACATTTAACAATTGATATATTTGAATACTGGCCTTTTAATCAACCTAGAATGCCGTAGATATACAAAAATGTCTAAAACATTCAACTAAGAATATATCACGAAAGATGAGAAATCAAGGGATGAGGCTCTAGAAGAAAGAAGAACTCACTGTGGGGATTCCAATGTAATCGAAAACAGTTGATTCAGATAACGAATAGTCTATCATGGGCTGCAATAAGAATTAGAGGTATTCGTCACTCCTGGAAAAGATGATCAGAGAAGAAGATTTTTCTTTCGATTATATGTGACCCCAGTCCGTTTGATCAATTAAAAATAAATATAAACAGTGTGTCTTTTAAAATTACATGGAACATATATGCCTTTAATGGGCCCTACTTTAGGCAGTCTCCAAGTCACCCCACACAGCCATGTGATCAGCCGTTACATGGCTAGTACACAGCTACCCGCAACAACCAGGTACATGGTGTGCATTCCTTTAATTTTTAGAAACTCCACTTTTTCTAAAAAACACTAGAAAACATGATCCATACATGAAAAAGATATCTAAGTTCTTACAACCCCTTAAATAAATTTATCCCTGAATTTTCTTAGTAAGGAGGAATAGAAGAAGTACCTTGAACAGCTCCAACCACTGTGATTTTACATCAGCCTCCCTCTCCCAAGTCTCATCCTATACTCACCCATGCTGCCATAGCACCCATACTAGTGGAATAGACCAACCATAGGGAAACTTCACGCCTAGATCAAAAATCCGGATAGGATGCTCTTCAAATGAGGCATCCACCTTCAACTCAACCTCCTCGGGTTGATAAAACATGAGATGTGTCTGAGAAGTAACGTCGTAGCTAAGAAATGAGGAAGACATCGTGCATAGCCCGATACCTGGGAGGTAACTAAAACAAAGAGGAAATTGGTCCAACCCTCCCTGAAAATCTCAAATGGCCTGACTTATCTCGACAAAACCTCACTCTATCCCCTAATCATCCTGTGTCCCATCCATGGTGTGACACGCATAAAAAACTGATCTATGACCTCAAACTCTAGAGGCCATCCCGTTCGATTAGTATAAGACTTATTTTGTGATTTTTCAGTTTCCATCCTCTTCTATATCAACTCTATCTGCTCCGTGGTCTCTTAGACAAGACGAGGTCCTAGCATAGCTTCCTCTCCTATCTCCAGCTAACATAGGGGTGATTGGCATGGCCTACCATAAAAGACTCGTAAGGTTCAATATTAATAGTTTCTTGAAAACTATTATTGTTGGAAAACTCCGCTAGATGTATGTGCATCTCCCCAGAACCTCCAAAATCTAGGACTCATGCTCGATGCATGTACTCCATCACCGGAATCATACGCCAGACTGACCATTTTTCTTGGGATGATAAGTTGTACTCAAGAGTACCTATGTAACCAAATCCCTATGTAGTCCTCTCCATACCCATGAAGTAAAACATGTATCCCTGTCTGAAATAATGGAGTGCGGAACCCCATGTAAACGTACAATCACCCTAATGTACAATCTACCAAGATCATCAACACTGAAGGTCTCCTTGATCGTCATGAATTGTGCAACCTTCGTGAGTCTTTCAATGACAACAAAAACTCCATCGTTCCCTCAAGGCGTTCTTGGTAATCCCTTCACGAAGTCCATCACGACATCATTCCACTTCCACTTGGGAATGGATGATGGATCCAAAAGCATCTCTAGTCGATGATGCTCCACCTTTAACTTCTGAAAGGTGGAACACCTCAACACAAAACCAACGACGTCTCTCTTCATGCTTGGCCACCAATACTGATGATGTAGATCCCAATAATTCTTGGTAACACTAGGATGAACTGCCCATACTGAGGAATAAAAATCTTACAAAACCTCCTCACGTATGTTTTCTGACACCCATATGCATCCATGGAAGTGCAATATATCTTCCTCGCTTACATTCCACCTAGGAATAGGGTCCTCTCCTGACACACTCTCCTGTAGAACTAGGCCTTCAGAATCTGATAATTGCCTCATTTGCACTCTCTCATGTAGAGTTTAGGTAACAACTAAAGAAGAAAGATACATATTCTCTTGACTATTTTGAATCTCCAAATGAATCTCTGAGAATAGATCCATAAGATTCCACTCACATCTAGAATCCTAAACTGTCTGTATCCGAGTCATCCGGGTTAACGAATTAGCCACTATGTTGCCTTTCCCAGGCGTGAAGGCAAGCTCAAAGTCAAAGGACTGAAATTACTCAACAAATTTTTACTGTCTCAAATTCAGATCATGCGGAGTAAATATATACTTGAGACTTTTGTGGTTAGTGTACACAACAAAATTATCTCCCAGAAGGTAATGTCTCTAAAAACGTAAATCATGAACAATAGTTTTCAACTCAAGATCATGCGTAGCGTAATTCATCTCATGTGGCCTTAACTACCAAGACCCATACACAATGACGCCTTCCCCCCTGCATAAACACGACTCCAAGCCCGATACTTGATACATCACAGTAAACATTATAACTCTTTACTAGGTCTGAAAAAACTAGTATCAGTGCTGATGTCAACCTCCCATTCAACTCCAGAAAAGCTGAATCATAGGAATATGTCCTTAAGTACATCACACCCTTCTTAGTCAGGCCTGTCAGCAACACTGCTAAGCATGAAAAGTACTATATTAAATGTTTGATGTTACTATCCAGCCCTAGAAAACCTCATACCTCAATGTCGTTCTTCGTATGTTCCCATGAAACTACTACTATCAATTTCTCTGGGTCTACTGATACTTCTGTCTCTGAGATGACTAGACCTAAGAAGTGAATCTGGTCTATCCAGAAGTGGAATTTTTAGAGCTTAGCATATAATTGACTCTATCAAAGTGTACTCAAGATGATCTCAAGATGGGTATCATGGTCGTGTCGAGTGTGAGATAATACCAATATATCATCCATGAATAATTCCATGAAATAATCCAAGTATGGATGGAACACTCAGTTTTTTAGTGCCATAAAAACTACAGGTGCGTTCGTGAGACCGAACGACATAACAACATAATCATATATACCGCATGTACTCCAAAAGTCTATAAGAGGTATATCGGATAGTCTAATGCGCAACGAATGAAAACTAGACCTCAAGTAAATCTTCGAGAATACACAAGATTCTCAAAACTGATCAAAGAGATCCACAATACTTGGCATGGGATATCGGTTCTTGACTGTCAACTGGTTAAGCTTATAATAATACATACAAAGTCTGACGGTACCGTCTTGCTTTTCAAAAATAGGAAAAGGAACCCCAATGAGTATTACCGGGTCGGATGAAACCCTTTTCTTATAAATACTCTAACTACTTCTTGATCACCTGTAACTCTGGTTTAGCCATCCTATAAGGAGGAATGGAAACCCGTACCGATCCTGGCACAATATTAATAGAAATGTCTACCTATTTCTCCGGAGGAAAACCTGAAAAGTCCTCTAGAAAGTTTCCTTGAAATGATGCACCACTGGAGGAAAGTCCATTTATGATGTTCCCTAGTCATCCAAATAAAAACTAGAAATCTGGGCTGTAACTCCTCCCAACCCATGGTGCTCGGGTATCGCTCTCCTCTCAAGGAATACCATTCTCAAATATGTAGAAACAAACCTTCCTCTGGTGATGTGAACCTCACCCTAAAGCGATAACATTCGACAACAGATCCGGCATGACATCCGATCCTAAAAACAATGAAATCAAAAACACAATAAAATAAAACAAATAATATGGATAGAAACATAACCCTATGTCATCCTATATAGAAAATAATTTTGATAAAATACTTGAAATTAATTCTCGTGGAAAATATCCTTTCTTTTTCAAAAAAATGTCTAATCTGAAAAAGCCACAAAATTTTAAAAGAAAAGAATTTAATTAAAATTAAACTTAAACACTTGAAAATTTAGATTCCTGGAAATAAGGTTTTATTAAATTATATGAATCCATTCATAACATACATGTTAAAAAAAATTCACCTCATTCTTTTTCTGGAAAAGTCAAAAAGTACCTAAAATAAAATAATGGAAGAAGATTATTTTCATACCATTTAATAAAAATTCACCAAAGGGTAAAATTAACTTTAAAATTTTTAGAAGAATATAATTAATAATGAATACTCTAGAAACATGGATTTGGATGATAAATATACCCTAGTAAATACTCACGTATAAAAAATCTCGGAAAAAAATGAGATATAAAAATAATCCCTTACCTTGTACTTTCCGTTAGTCCAGGGTGTTTAAGCCTCATGCATTAGGGTTAAAGTTTTTTATTAAATTAAACTTGAATAATATAAATATTTATGATATCATATATGATCCTATAATATCATTTAGTTAATAGTGTTTAAAAATTTCCATTATTTCGGGTGTTAACTTCCATGTTTTCTCATTCATGTTTTTCCATGTAAGTCATGTTTGTTATTATTAGGATGTATTTAATTAATTTATATAATAAAACTAAGTTAATAATTATTATTTTTAATCATCATATAAATTTTATAATCATTATTGAATTTTTAAGGTGGAGAGTGAATCTCTCCATGTCGTGGAGATGGTATGTCGTACGTACGCACGAGCGACGATATCATCTCCTTTATGGTTAAATGGTATGAAATTGGATGGTATATTAATTAAAAAGAACAATTATAATGTAATATTCATTATTTAGATCCATTATATGAATCATTATACCCATCTAAACAAATTATTGTTAAATAAAAAATCACACCATGACATGGAGACGGTAAACCCTATATACACACGAATGGTGATATTGTAATTTGTAGGATGGATAAAGGAGGTATAAGTTTGTCCCATAATTATAATAACATCTAAAAATGTAGAAGATGCTATATTTATTACTTTAGTCTGATAAAAATATAATAAGACGATGTAGAAGAAGAAAATAATTTTAAAAGAGGTGATAAAACAATTAGCTCTTTTTCAAGTATCACTTTTTGATTTGCAGAACAAGACATCATAGAATGAATTTATGAAGAAAGTTTGTATTATTGGATGAAGTGAGATACGTTGGGAGAGGAAATGGGTAGGTATTTTCCAAGAAAAATGTCTTTAGATGTGTGATTAAAAGAGAAGGAGAGGTTCCCTTTTACAAGAGAGGGGAGGGGCACCTCTGGAAATACCAATTCTATTAAATTAAAATAAATTACTTTTTAAATTAAAATGCCTCCAAAGTGGATTATTTTGAATGTACGATGGTTATGGTTCAAAATACACTCAACCAATAAAATGTATACATGTTTTAATTTTATTTTAAAACTTATCATTTTAATTATCCGTATTTAATCTATTTAACTTTAATTGTGGTGATAATATTCTAAATATTAAATAGTTATAAATATTTACTTATGTGTTTTCAATTGTCCAAAATTGGATATTTTATGAAATTATAGACCTTGAAAGTTTGAATTTTTCAATATATTTGTAATTTTCCAATAATTTAATAATATTTGGTAATTATTAAATATTAATAGTATCTATTTTGAAATTATTCAATCATTTTACTTTAAATAAAATAAAAACAGAAGATAACATCGGAAAAAAATATTTAATATACTACTAACAATTTATTATCACCTATAAATTTTTTGGAGACCTTTAATTAAATAAAATGATTTTTCTTTTAATATTTTTAAAACCATTTATTTTATAT
Source organism: Viscum album (assembly GCA_963277665.1). NCBI lineage: Eukaryota > Viridiplantae > Streptophyta > Magnoliopsida > Santalales > Viscaceae > Viscum > Viscum album. Next base: position 140,546,920 of record OY728136.1, read on the forward strand.
TTCTATTAATATAATAATTTCTAAATCACTATTGTGTCATCATTAATGGTAATTATTTAATCTACTAAAATTATAAATAAATTTATATGATGTATTTAATTATTTTATATTTCCAAATACTACCTATAGTGGATATTATATCCTGCTTATATATATATATATTAAAATTAATATACTTAAATAAAATGAGATTGTGACATTTTGTCACATTCATTAGTTTTTATTACATTCATGTCATATTCATGGGCCAGTAGCCATTAAATTATTACATTTAAAAAAATTGATTATAATGGCCAAATTTTTTCATCCAATAAGATTTTCATAGGTGTTAAAGTAATTTTTTAATATTATTTTTACCATTAATTACCCGATTTACCTTCTCCCATGGTAATAAAAATAATTACCAAAGTTAATATTCATAAAGCCCAAAAATAAATGTAGCCTATTCACATAATTTGAAACTACTAATTTCAAATATGCTGTCCATTTTTAAAAATTAAATATACAAAATTTGAAGTAATTAATTTTAAATAAATTATTATTTTGAAATGAGAAAATGTGTTTTTAAAGTAAAAACATTGAAAAATATTGAAATGTTTTTACATATAAATTCAATATAAAATTAATGCTAATGACAGATGTTATATTGAATGATAAAAATATAAATTATATTTATACTTCAGAACCATTCAATATTAGAGTTTATCCATATAAATTATTTTGATGAAAAAATTTGTTTTCAATTAAAATATTGTGAATTTTTACTATTAGTAAAAACATTAATGCGTTCAAAAAAATATTCAAAATTCATCCAAATTAAATTTCATATCCTACTTTAAAATAACAGGTTTATGTTTTCATATAAAAAATATTAATGTGTAAAATTCATAATTTAAAAGGGGTTCTCCATTCAAAGGCATAATATTACCCTTAAAAAATAAAGGTTTTAATACAAAAAATAGTTTTTATTAACCCAAAATGATTAAAATATAAAATGGATGAAATAAAAAATATTTTATTAATTATATAACATATATATCTCATTAATTTCATAAACAATAGTAATTCCCTCAAAAATAAAAATATCTAATTTATATTTTTCATAAATAATTGATAGCCTATTAATTCATGATGTATTTCCATAAGTTATTCATACATATTCCTACTAACCAAATGACTAAAATATAATCATAATTTTATACTAAGGGAATAACACGGTTCTTTTAAAATCATTGTTGTGTGCAATTCATACAACTGAAGAAATAAAGTTATTTGAATAAAATATTACATAAACACATTTGGTTGTTACAATATACCCCCATTATAACGAATTTCTCCCTCATAGTTCATCACATGGAAACGAAATAATGAGGATAAATCTACTTTATCATATCCTCAAGTTCCCATGTAGCTTCCTAAAATTGGTGGTTCCACCATAAAACATTAACCAAGGGAGTGGTCTTGTTTTGTAAAACTTTTTCGCAATGATCCAGAATCTCTATAGGTTGTTCTTCATAAGAATAATCGTGCTGAATTGGTATGACTTATGAGTTTAGAACATGTGAAAGATCAGTTATGTACTTTCTCAGGAGAGATACATGGAATGCATCATGAACATCAGAGAGTTTTGGTGGAAGTTCCAATTAGTAAGCTGCCTTCCCAACATGATCCAGAATATCAAAATTACTGATATACCTTGGGCTCAACTTTATATTCTTTCCAAATCTCATTACTCTCTTACAAGGAGATATTATTAGAAACACATTATCACCAACTTCAAAATATAGGTCTTTTATTCGGTTGTCAGCAAAACATTTTTTCCGACTCTAAGATTATCTTATGTGTTGTTGAATAGATATGACCTTTTATGTCATTTAATCAACAAGATCAGGTCATAATAGCTTTCTTTCTCTGACTTTTTCCCAAAAATATATATTTGTTCACTTAATTTCATAAATATATTCATAAGGATCTATCTAAATACTAGATTGAAAGCTATTTTTGTAAGAAAATTCCACAAAAGGTAGGTGTTGATCCCAACCACCTTTGAAATACATAGAGAAATATCTCAACATTTCTTCCAGAGTTTGAACTGTCCTCTCAGACATACCGTCTATTGAAGGATGATAAGAAATGTTGAAACTGAACTCTGTATCCAGAGCATGCTAAAGACATCAATCGAACATTGAGGTAAACCTTGATTCCTGATCATATATAATGGAAAGTGGCATTCCCTGCAATCATACCAATTCTTTTACATATATCATGGAAAATTGATCGACAAAGAAATCCTATCTAATATCAATGAAGTGTAATGGATTTGTAATGAGATCAATTATAACCTAAATTTCATTATTTTCCTTGTATTTTTTTGGGAAGTCCAATGAAAAATTCCAAAGCAATGTTATCCCATTTCCAATGTGGTATGGGTAATGGTTGTAACATACCCTTATACTTATATCACTTAGCCGTAACATGACAACAAAACAAGAATCAGGAGAAATATTTAGAGACATCTCTTTCCATGAAATCCTACTATAAAGACTCTTTCAGGTCCTTGAACATATTTATGCTTCTAGGGTGAATATACAATGAAGAACTATGAGCCTTATCCAATAGATCATTCCTTAATTCCGGTATGTGTGGAATACGAACTAGATTCTTAAACAATAATATTTTATCCTAATCAAGGTTGAATTCAGTAACATTTATCACCATCTTTTATAGCTCCACATCTTCCTTCTACAGCTCCTTCAAATTCACTTGTATATATTGATGAACATTCATTTTATAAAGATTATATTTATCCTATTAAATTAAAATTTCAAGATCCATCCTATTAAAAAGAATAAATATTGGATCTTTTTCGATCCTTATCATAGATAGGATAGCATGGTCTTACAGAAACAATTAATCTACCACCTTGTTGTCTTTCCTTGGGTGGTAATGTATTGAGTAGTCGTAATCCTTAATAAAATCCTACCATATTATTTGGTGCATATTTCGATCCTGTTGTGTGAAAATATACTTCAAACTTTTATGATCAGCATAAATATCACTCCTTTCACCATAAATATAATGCCTCTATATCTTTAATGCAATGATTACTGCAGGTAACACTATATAATGAGTTGGGTAATTTTTCTCATGGAATGTCAACTACCGTGAGGCATAATCTATCACCATATCATTTTTCATGAGAACACATCCCAACCCCTTCTTGGATTTATCACTATAGATCACAAAACTATTTCTACTACAGGGTACTGTGAGAATAGGTGAAATGGATAACCATCTTTTTGAATCCTTAATATTTTATTCACATTCCTCCATCCATATGAACATAACTCCTTTCTGAGTAAACATAGTGATCAGATTAGGTATTCATGAAAAATCTTTCAAAAAATGTCAATAATATCCAGCCGAACCAAGAATTCATCGGATCTGAGTTACCATTTTTGGTCTTGTCCAACTTTCAACACCTTCCATTTTAGTATATCCACAAATATCCCATCTCTTGATATTATGTGACCCAATAAATGATAATTTCCAAAGACCGTATTCACACTTGGTAAATTTAACATAAAGATTATCTTTTCTCAAGGACATTAGTACAATTCTCATGTGGTCTTCATGTTATTATTTTATCTTTGAATAGAAAAGAATATTTTCTATAAAGACTACCACAAACTGATCAAGATAGTCTCTAAAGAATCTTTACATTAGATCCATGAAGATAGCTGGGGAATAAGTGTGACCAAAATCCATCACCATAAAATCATAGTGTTCATAACCTACATGAAATTCCATCATTGATATATCCTCTTTCTTGACCCTTAATTGATGATATCCTGAATGGAGATCTATCTTGGAAAAGTATTAAGCTTTGCATAGTTGGTCGAATATGTCATCAATGCGAGGAAGAGGATATTGTTTCTTGATAATGATCTTGTTATGTTCTAGATAATAAATATAGAGCATCATTGATCCATATTTCTTCTTAACAAATAGAATAGGTGCTCCCAAATGTAACACTCTAGGGTTTATGAATCCCTTATCAAGATTATCTTGGATTTTCTTCTTCAATTATAGCAACTCAATTGGGGCCACTCTATAAGGTTTCTTTGAAATAGGCATAGCACCCGGTACAAGTTATATTGAAAAATCAAATTCACAATTTGGTTGAAGACCTATAAATTCCCCCAGAAAGGAATCATCAAACTCCCATACGATGGGTGTATTCTTAATCGTGAGTTTCTCCCCAAAAATTTGATATAAATAACCTTCGTTTAAAGGAATCAAAACCCATAAGATGGAAGAAATTTCTATTAGAATGTTATATTCACCCTTACATCAATAGATGATCATATATTGATCTAGAAGATGAAATATGACTTCCCTTACTTAGAAAATGATATGATCTCCATTTAGAGAAATCAAATCCATGCAAAGAATCACATAAAATTCCACTATAGGAAGGATCACAATATTTGTAGGAAGCACATTCCCAAAAACATAAACAAGAGAAGAATTAGAAACATTTGATGCGATTGTTGTTCCATTAAGAGTCGTCACATCTAAATAAATATCTAATTGATGATGTAATATGAAAATAACATTAGAAAATTCTTTTGAAATAAATGAGTTGGTGGATCCATAATCAAATAAAACATTTTCTACTTTAGAGTGGATGGTAAGTGTACCTTTCATCATTTCATTATCATACTACACATCCCCGATAGTGATTTCATGTTACATTCCATTGTCTTTGGACATAATAGTATTTTGACATCAATCATCATCAATAACTGTTGGATTAGGGAAATGATTTGATGTAATTCCACATTTACTTTCACTTGCATCATTGATGTGTAGGAGGTGCATTCTCCGTAGCCTTTTATTTGTTCACATCATTAGACATCTTTTTTCCATTACTTCGGTATTCAAATAACTACTGAACTTATTTTCCACACTTAAAAGGATTTAATATTCCCTTTAAGACAATTTAATCTAAATTTCATTCAACACTTTGTTCACAAGAAAAAATTCATCTTTTTTTTTTCAGTGTGGTCTTTATATATTCATTTGAATTCCATTTTTCTTTTCATATCAAATCAATAAGACGGAGGGGTTGCTCTTATCTCCATATCAACCTTGAGAGCAAAAAAACCAATTTGCTCATAGCTATTAATGTACCTTATGGTTAATTACCTTTAGAGACTTGGTTTTATACCACTAAATAATCAATAAATTTTATTCTCATGTTGGAAAATAAATCCAAAAGCATACAATGAAAGTCCTGTAAAATTATTATCGTAGGTACCAACAGATTCATTATAATTTTTCATAAGTATAAGGATCTTCTTCAAAATCTTTGATCAAAAAAATACAAGGAAAGTACTTATTTAAAAATATGTTCTTGAACTTATCTCATTCCATGGACTCAATTCCATCTCCATGACTTATAATCCTATTAAGATGCCACCATTGATTAGATTCAACTTCAAAAGATAGAATAATAAGATGAATTTATCATGTTCAAAACATTGTAGAACTGAAAATATACTTTTAGTTGTATTGATCCATTATTGATCCACTAATAGACTGGAAGACCCACTAAAAGAAGGTGGACGTTTCCCTAGGAAGGATTGAACATAATGGTTCTCCCTCATTTTGTCGTTTAGAAGTCCTGCATGATTCATAGATTGAGAATGTTGTATGAGCATGGCTAATATATTTTTTAGTATAGCTCAAATAAATTTGGTTTCTTAGGGGGAAAATCGTTGCATTGTTTGTCACACATATCACTGGTTCGGTTCCTTCAGGTTCCATCCATTGACTACAAATAAGAAGCATAGTTTGACCAACACTAATCATAACGGAAAAACCAAATAATCAGGAATAAAATATCAATTTAAGACACATTAGTTTTTATCCTAGGTTATTCATGGTAATTTATACAACACTAGGATTGTAACCTATACATAGGTATATCCTTAGGGTTGTTACTAAGGATTTATCATCTTAGTTTCCTATGGTTAACTATATCGTTCCTCTGATACCAACTATAATGACCCATACTTTACATAAATTGATATTACTTAAAAATTGATGTATATCCATTAAAACATATAATAAACCCATGACATTACTAAATACTTATAATGTCTTTAGAAACTGAGAAACAAATACATCTGGTTCATAAAACATCAACATTTTCTCCCACTCATTTCTTCACAACTAGACTCCTTTTTGAAATAGCTTACTTAATACCCTTTTTCATGGAATGGGGAAAAGAATCATATGAAATGGTGAGGTCAAATTCTTAGTAAAGTTATTAAAGTAAAATACCAATCATATCACAATATATAAGATATAAGAACATAAAATTTCAATGTCTTTTCCTGCATATGAAAGATCGTGATATCCTGTCACTAGATAAAAGATCATAAAAATTAATGGATATAGTCCCAAAAGTCAAAACATAAAACATGATATTTTTTGGCATACACATAAGCATAAAAAATCATTTCATATTAGTCAAGGCTCATTTCCAAGACCATTATAGTAGACAAAGTCCATTACTGATCCATTTTTACTTATCATTGCAGCCCTATATTACTAAACTAGATATAATTTCTTTTTCATTCGTGTATAGATCCTGAAATATAAATCTTTACCCAATGAATTTGAGGGATATATAGGTATCACCCATCTCATAATGAAATAATTCTTACATGATCCACAAAAACATAAACCATTCCACATAGCATAACCCAAGGAACAAAAAATGAGTTTCTTAAACACCATTCCATCATAATCAATAAAAAGTAAATGGATTTCATAAAAAAAATTCCATCAAAATAAAAATAAAATAAAAGTAATATTAGGAATTCAAACATAACCCTATTTTATCTTCAATAGAAAATAATTTTGATAAAATAATTGAAATTAATTCTTTGGAAAAATATCTGTTCTTCATCAAAAAAATATTATTTTCAAAAAAATCCAGACAATTTTAAAAGAAAAAAATTTAATTGAAAATACAATCTAAATATTGTAAAGGTAGATTCATGGAAATAAGGTCTTATTAATCCTTAAGAATCTATTCATGTTATATAAGTTAAAAAACATTCTCCTCATACATTTTCCAAAAAAGTTAAAAATCTCCTCAAATCAAATAACAAAAAATGATTCCCTTCTTACCATTTAATAAAAATTTAAAAAGATTAAAATTAACATTAAATTTTTTTAGAATAATGGAAATTATATTATATACTTAGGAAACATGGATGTGGATGATAAATATTCCCCAGAAAATTATTATGTATAAAAAATCTGAGATAAAAATTAGATTGCAAAATTATCCCGTACCTTGTAATTTCTATTAGTCAAGGGTTTGTTAACCTCCAATTTAATGGTTAAAGTATGTTATTGAATTATAAAAAATCCAAAATAATATTTATGATATCATATATGATCCTATTATATAATTTTGTTAATAGTGTTTTAATATTTCCAATATTTCGGGTGTTGACTACTTTGATTTCCCATTTCTATTTTTCCATGTAAGTCATGTTGGTTATGATGTGGATGTATTTTATTAATGTAATTAATTAAATTAAGTTCATAATTTTTTTGCTCATAATATAAATTTTATAATCTTTTTTCAATTGTTAATCTAAAGAATAAATCTCACTGAGTTATGGAGACGATAGACTATACGTACGCACGAGTGAGGATATCATCTCCTTGATGGTTAAATGGTATATAATTGGACAGTATTTTAATTATACAGTATACTTATCATGTTATATTCATTATTTAGATCCATTATACTCGTCATTATACCCATACAAATAATTTATTGTTGAATAACAAATTACACCATGGCGTGGAGACTATAAGCTGTACGTACACACACATGGTGATATTGTTATTCGTAGGATGGATAAAAGGAGGAATAAGGTTGTACCATATCTATAAAAAAATATCGTCATGTAGACAATAAAATATTTATTAATTTATTTTAGAAACAATAAAATAATAGGATTTATAAGAAGAAAATAATTTTGAAAGTGGTCATAAAACAATTACATCTTTTTCGAGTATCACCTTTTGATTTGCACAAAAGGTCTCCATAGAATGGATTTATACCCAATGTGTGGGCTCTAGGATGAAGTGAGGGAAGCTGGGAGAGGAAATAGGAAGGTTTTGGCCAAGAAAAATGACTCTATAGGTGTCATTAAAATAGAAAGATATGTGCCCTTCAATAAGAGAGGGCAGGGGCACCTTTTGACATACCAAAACTATTAAATTAATATAAATTAATTTTTAAATTAAAATTCTTCCAAAATAAATTGTTTCAAAGATAATATCGGTATGGTTGCAAAACCTTTCAATTAATAAAATTTATTCATGTTTTTATTTTATTTTAAACCTTATCATTTTGATTTATCTTTATTTAATCTATTTCATTTTAATTATGGTGATAATATTCTGAATATGAAATGGTTATAAATACTTACTTAAGTGTTTTCAATTGTAAATTATTGGATAATTTTTGAAAATTTTTACCTTATAATCATGAATATGTAATTTTTAAATATTTTTGTGATTTTTAAATAATTCAATATATGTTATTTTTATAAAATATTAGTTGTGTCGATTTAGACACTATTCATTTATTTGACTTAAAAAAAATCCACCAAAAGATATTTTCAGAAAAATATTTAATATACTAATAACATGTCATAGTCATGTAAAAAATTTATGGAGAACTTTAATTAATTAAAATTTTATATCTTTTAATATTTTTAAAACCATTTATTTGATATTTCTATTAAAAAAATAATTTTTGAATCACTATTGGGTCATCATTAATGGTAATTATTTAATCTAAAAAAATTAAAAATAAATTTTCATTATGTAGGTAATTATATTAGATTTAATAATACTACCTAAAGTTGATATTATCTTTAGGTTATCCATATATTAAATTTAATATACATATATAAAATGAGATTGTGACATTTTGTCACATTCATTAGTTATTATTATATTCAAGTATTATTCCTAGGAAAGTGTCCATTATGTGAATAAATTTAGATAAATAGATGATAAGAATCATATTTAGTCATACAATTGAATTTTTATAGTTGTTAAGGTAATTTATAAAATTAATTTTAGCTCTTATTACTCTATTTACCTTCAACCATAATAATAAAAATAATTACAAAAGTTACAATTCATAATGTTCAAAAATAAAATGATCGTATTAAAATAATTTGGACCCATTGATTCTAAATATGGAGTCTATTTTTAGAAATTTAAAGCACATAAGTTTCAATAATTTATTTAAAATCAATATTGTTGTCGGAATGAAAGAATGGGTTTTTAAAAGTAAAAATATTGCAAAAGATTGAAATGTCTTTACTTTTGAATTCAATGTAAAATTAATGCTAATGACATATATTATATTGAATGATAAAAATATATTATATTTATAATTTTAAACCATTCAATAATATAATTTATCCATATAATTTATTTTGAATAAAAAAGTTGTTTTCACATAAAATTAAGTTTATTTTTACTATTCATTAAAACATGAATGTTATTAGAAAAATATCATAAATTCATCCAAAGTTAATTTTTATATCTTGATTTAAAATATAATATTTATGTTATCATATAAAAATTAATAATGTCTCAAAATATTAATTTAAAAGTATTACACCATCCAAAGGCGTAAGATTACCCTTTAAAAAATAATTTTTTATAAAACCAATAGGGTTTATTCACACCCTATGACTAAAATATAGATTAGATGAATATAAAAAATATTTTATAAAGTATAGAATATATATATATATATATATATATATTAAATTTCATTACCAAAATTAGATCACTCAAAAATACAAATACCTTGTTTATATGTTTCATAAAAAAATGTTCTCCAATGAATTCTTAATACATTTTCATAAGTTAGTTATACTTATTTCCGCTAACCTAACTGCTAGGTTATAATAGTAATTTTATACTAAGTGAATCTCACTATTATTTTAAACTCATGATTGTGTTCAATGAAATCTATTGAAGAATTAAAATTATTTAAAGAAAATATTTCATAAAAACATACGTGTGTAACAACAGCCTCAAACAAAGATAATCCAAAGGTACTGTAGGAGGAATGATATAACATTTGAAAATAAATCAAGAATAAGCATTCCTCATCAAGAGATACATAAAATACCCTCATGTCAAGTGAGGGTAAACCAAGATTGCACACCTGAAGAACCAGCTTCATGGTCTTCCTACAAAAAAAACATCAGAAACAAAACACCACTTTTAGTTTAATACATTTGTAGAACCCCAAGAAATTACCATTACTTTTTCCAAATAACAAAATTATTTATTTAAAAAATAACTTTATATAACCAAATCAATAGTCATATTTTCATGAAGAATTACCCAAAATCAGTATGATCCAAAAGTTTGAGAAATGAAGAGAACCAAAAAATTGGGAAAAAAATTAAAAAATACTTGAAGTTATAGCCATTCATGGTTTGGATTCATGGTTTCACAGACCATTGACTAATAATGTGAATTCAATTTGATGTCAAATAGATCAGGCTAAACATCCTATATATGATTTTTCAACACTTGCATAGTAAGCATCTACCCTCTGCATTCCTTCAAAAAACCAAAGATTATTAAAAAATCTCATGAGATCACAATAACACAACGAAAAAAATAAGAATCCAAGAGGTATCTAAAAATTATTGTACTGAGCTCAAAATCAATTCAAACTCATTCTATAAAACCCTTGAAACAGAAGAATCAGCTTAGATGTGTAGTGATCACTGACCTTCTGATGACCGATTTCTTGAATTCTGAATTTCATACTTCCAAAATATTGGAAATACCAAATCAATAAGGGAAATAATTCTCTAATACCTATTGTGATGAACCAACCTGGGATACCCAATGATCTATAACCCAAATCAATCATCTAATAGCCTTAATGGAATTCTATATCACCATAGGCTGGTAAAAAAAAACATGGAAATTAGTAGGAATGGACTAGGATTGATTTTTCCAATCAACATTGAAAATAAATAGATAACTATAGAGACCTAGTTTTTTCCTGGAAAGACTTTAAAATATTTCTTATTATATTTCCATAGGTAGGTTCTGATACAATGTTTGATTCTAAGTCCTGGTGTTTCTTGAATTAATTTAACAAAAATACTAAATAAATGTTATATTGTGTGCAAGAAACTTCTTATTGAAAATTGGATAACTCTTAATAGAAATCTCGTATTAGAAATCAGATACCATGGTTGAGTCCAGAATATGGATATTACCGTAGAAACAACAAAAAATGGATCAGTGTGGGGGTGTTCAGACTCCTCACTCGTTCACAGTATGTTTAGTGAAATAATTAATTATTTCATTTTGATGTAGTGAAATTTTATATAATAATATCTCCACGGTGAATTATTCAGGGTTATTTGTAAAAAAACCTATGATAATTACATAGCTATAAATTCCTTATTCATTATCAAATATTATTAGTTAATGATTAAATTTCTGAATGGGTTAGATTAGAATACCCAAAACACAATGGCTTCTCTCAATCATTTGTAGATGAATTATTAATCAAAAAATAATCCATAATCGAGTTAGGAATCATTAATTATTGTTTTTAAACCATTTGGATTAAATAATTTGACTGTATTAACCCAATGTATCAATATATTCTAAATTGCAAGATTTTAAGGTGCTCAGGTAATGATTAATTTGATTATATCATTTTTTTCTAACCCCAGTTTCCCATTCTATATATTTGGACAAGAAAACATGAAAATTAAATTTCAAAATGTATTTTTCGTTATTATCCCCATTTTTCCTTTTTTCCCTTCACCATTTGGACCCCAAGGAAACTGTTCAACAATTTATAGGTCGTACCAATCATGATTAGACCCTCGGATCCATTATAGCTTTGCGAATGAGGAGAGGATCGATGATAATAGAAAATATTTAGAGTTTTTGTGAGTTTTCGATATTTTTTCAGTGTTTTTATATCAAAGAGTTAGTGGTGGAAGGATATGTGGCATGCAGTTCATTAAATGATCCTTTTTGGTTGAAGAAACGACGATTTACAGTGAATTATGAACAAAAACAGTGATTTTTTTGGCTAGATCCACCTTTTTTTGGCTAGAGATAGAACTGGATCAGAAGTAGTGAGATCAGATTCAAAGTACTAGAAGTGGATATGAAGATATTGAAATTCAGGGGAAAACTCGACTACAATCCATGTTCAGGGATGAACACATTGCATGTCTCCCCCCTTAGTAATGATGGCTTGGGTTTTTGGAAATGTTAAAGAAGACATGGCGTGTATCCTTCCTACACACCATGTACCCCTTCCCTAGATAGGAATTCAGGGGATGAATCACATGGATAAGAGCCTGTGTGGAAGTACATGGCCAGGTACAAGGTTTTTTACTTGAATACATGGACATGAGGTCCGGTACATGGATATGGGGTCCATTACACAAAAATGGGGTCCGGTACATGGAAACGACCGACAATACACGACCAAGTCCCAATTAGTTAGGAAAAATCGTATAGTCCTTCTACAAGACATCTACTACTACATGGTATATGAGCCACTTACCGTCTAGTGAAACGATATGTGATGGAGTGGGGCCACACACTCTATGGGTCCCCTCACACATTGTGTACCCATTATCCACTTTTTAGGAAACTACAAGGCTCAATATCTCATTTGTTTGAACTCATATTTTGGGAAATTAAGAGATTATCCCTAGTTTTTTACACATAGAATGTTATAAATACCTCTGTTGAGGAACTCAATATATGATGTTAAATTATTTGGGCATGATGCTTATTTTGGCATGGATTGATGATGTAATTGATCAGGCAGGATCACCATAGGCTCATTTTGAGTGGAACAACCTATTAGATAGGGTGTGGGTTCTCAACGACTAGAGTGGTACCCATTATCAGTATGTGAATGGGTCCTCTATGGATACCTTTCAAGTGGACCTCCTAACATATTAGGGTGTGGGTCCTCGATGACTAGAGTGGAACCCCCCTATGGTCCTATGGTGTGGGTCCCCAACTTCTATGGGGAACCCCCTATCAGATAGGGAAAAGTTCCATGATGCACATAGTGGAACCCCCTCCCACACTAAGGAATAAGTCCCTAACATAGAGTGGACCCCCCCAATAGCTTGGGTGTGGGTGCTCTACCTTACTGAGTGGAACCCCCTACCCGTATAGGTCACAAGTCCACATGAAATTATAGTGGAATACCACATCATCATTATAGAGACCCAAATCATGAAGTATATGGACAGTACATTACTTTTTTCAGAATACTTAATACATAAAAAAAACCAAAACTCAGGATCTTAATAGTTTAGTGTCTTAGGAAACTCAGAACATAATATTCTAATCATGGGATTAGATCTTCAAAATCTCCCATAAAGATCTTCCACTTTTTGTTTTCATACCTAAAACCATTCTTTATATCCTGGGGAAAAGAAAAAATATAAAGTGTGGGCTCAAATACTCAGTAAGGGTAAACATAGAGAATGTAAAACAACCCATAAAAATTTGAATGTAAAAACATGATCATAAAATCTAAACATCAAAATCTTGAGCAATGACATAAAACAATGCAGTACATAAGGCACATATCATAAAAGAACATTAATCATGATAAAATAACATGGGAATAAAACTTATAATTGTGGAAAATCATTAAGCACATGATATGATTTCCATAGCATCCAATGCATTGCTTCCAAGACCATCTTAGTTGACAAAGTCCCTTAGTGAACCGGGTTTACTTGCCGTTCCGGCCCTATATTACTAAACCAGATTTACTTTCCATTCCATCCATGTCTATATCATGAGATATAAATATTTACCCAATGCATTGGAAGGATATATAGGTCCCACTCATCTCATAATGAAATCATTCTTTCATATGACACAAAATAAACATACATCCTTCATAATAACCCAACGAATAAAATGGGTTTCATAAACATCATTCCATCATAACATAAACCATATAAAACAAATGGATATCATTTCATAATAAGAGAAGTGAAATAATGTAAATTATAGAGGCATTATACTTGAAACATAATCATACTAAATAATGTCATCTTAGATGGAAAATAGTTTTGACAAAACACTTGAAATGAATTCTTGAGGAAAATATACTTTCTTCTTCAAAATCATTTTCTTTTCACAAAATGGCATGAAATTTTAAAAGAAAAAGATTTTTTTGAAAATAATGCTGAAATATTGTAGAGTCATATTCTTGAAAATAAGGCGTTATGAAACCATAAAAATCCGTTCATGCCGTATAAGTTAAAAAAATTCTTCTCGTACTTTTGTCGGAAAAGTCAAAAAGTTCCTTGTATGGTAAACAAAAGAAAGATTCCTTCCATAACATGTGGTAAAAGTCAAAATTTGAGAAAACGAACATTAAACATACATCAACCCATTTTTAGAAAACAGGGACATGAATGATAAATATAACCCAAGTAAATACTTACGAATAAACAATATCGGATAAAAACGAGATTGGAAAAGTAATCCCTTACCTCGTATCCAACTTGACTCGATCATTATTTAATCTCCTGAATAATAAAATAAAGTTAACTTATACTTTCATAAGAACCTTTTTAAAGTTTAATTTTCCTTTTATATCACTTATTACCATGTTATAAACATTATGTAATCATTTAAGTTAATAACGTCCGTTTTATCGATATTTGGTACTTGAGTCAAAAATGGACTTCTTATAATTACATGTTGTTCATGCGGTCAATAGTCCATTATATCCAGAATGATATTAATTATTTATATATCATATATATAATATATATCCAGAATATACATGTATTTATAATAGTACATAACATTTGAAGGTAAGAAATTAAATGCACCGTTCATGGAGACGGTAAGCCGTACGTACGCATGAACGCTACTTTCATTTCTATTTCTTATTTTAATGGAAATAAAACATAATTATACATAAGTATATTATAATTATAGTATAATATCATATATAATATCATTAAATCAATCCTTTATACATCCCACATAAGGCATTAACGCGTCACATCACTTTAAGGGGGCGGTAGTCCGCACTTCCTCAAATGAGATTATCGTATTTACCCAGTATAGAAACCATAAAGTCTTGATATAATTGGGAATTAAAGAAGAATAAGGAAATAATAAACATAATATATATCATATATAAATATAGTTCCATCATAATGGCCACCATTAGAGGCTGTAGTAGATAATCGAACAATCATCGTTTCGTGAGGCATTAGTTTTCCATCCATAAAAACATTATGTTCATCATCCATTAGATGGAGGTGTGTGTAAGTGTAATTGAAATACTTCTCATAACAAAATAATAGTATATTGAGGATACTGGTGTTTTTACAAAATAAATGAATAAAATGAATTTAGGGGTTGGAGAAGTAAAATAAAAGAAAACAATTTAAGAGAAACAATTACCTTTAATTTGAGTAACTAACTTGGTTTGAACCAATGGACTTCATGAAGTGCATTATGCCTAAGTTAAGGCCTCTATGAGGAGGAAAGGGATGTATGGATTTTAATTGGGAAGAGTTTTGGAAGATCCAAATGGCTTGAGAGGTGTGTGGAATTGGTTAGAAGTGGTCTCTTTTTATAAGGGGGAGGATGGGCTCTTTAGGAAAGTGGGAAAATATTATTTTATAATATAATGATATTCGGTTTATAATGGTTCAAAAATCACTAAGGTAGAAGATAATATGACTCATATTCGAAATAAAATCATCCAATCATAATTAGACTTGTTTTGGATAATAATTTAATCATTATAATCTTATTTATTAAAATCATTTATTAATGAGGTAAATACTCTATCATTATTGTGTCATAAATAATTTTATTTATATGATGTCTAAAAATTATAAAAAACTACAATTATGTTGGAAATCATTTTATCTTTCCAAAGAATATTTTTAGTAGAAAATAATACTTATATAACACCATATAAATATTAATTACTAAAAGCGTTTTGTTATTGTCAATTTTGTCTTCACATTAAATTAATTAATCCAAATTGTCATTTTCACTCCCACGTGGCTCAAAGGGGTCCCAAAATCCACCCAAATATGCCCATGGTCGTTAATGACTCAAAAAATAAGGTTTGGACAAGTGTTAAGGTAATTTTGAATTATTATAATATTCTTTTTACCTTGAATTATCCTATTTACTTTTAACCGCGGTAAATAAAAGTCAAAAGTTACTATCCACGAAAAATTATTTTCGTCTTATTGAACCACATTTTACTTTTTTTTAACAACCATGTATGTTGTATTTTTGAAATTCAATTTACAAAAGTGGTAAATTTTCATTTAAATGAAAGATTCAGTTTTTTTAACTACCACTATGTGGTTTCACCATTCATCAAAAATTGAAATTTTTCAGAAAAATAACAAAACTTCAGCCTAAGCTATATTTGATATTCAAAATTTAAAAATTATGTCTATTTTTCCAAATTAAAAACATAGAAATGGCATTAATTAATTTTAAAATTAATTCCCGTTATCAAAACAAATAGCGTGTTTTTAAGAAACAATAACTATCAAAAGTTCGACACATGTATATGTCCAATTTTAAAGTGAAACTAATTCCAATGACCAACATTGGATTAAATGGTAAAAATATATTATAAATAAACTTTAAAACCAATTAAAATGATAATATAACCATATAAAATATTGTGATGAAAAAAGTTATTTTTAATTAAAATATTGCGTGTTTTTACTATTCCTTAAAATATAAAAGTTATTAGAATAATATGAAAATTTTATCCAAATTAAATATTTATATCCTGATTCCAAGGAAGAAATTTATTTTGTCAAATTGAACTTATAAAAATGGAAAAAACTAGATTTTAAATGGGTGTGCCATCAAAAGGCGGTAAAACTGCATTTTTTGAAAAATAATTATTTTACCCAAAAAATTAATTTTGTTCCCATACCATGTTCTAGAAAATATGTTACATGAATAATAATGTTATAAAATTCAAAATTTAGTTAATAATATTAATAACGTCTAGTCTATAATAATATTATAACAATAAATCATTGTTTAGTGAAAACCGTTATTGCGTACAAGACACGCTATCGAGGAAGGTCGCAATTGCATGTAATACAAGACAAATCAGGGTTGTGTGTAGTGAAAGACTTATTTTTTGTTGCGTATAACAGAATCCAACAATATTTCATTTATACATTGAATATATACATACATATATATATATACACTCAATGCTGCGTAGAAAAACTACTATAAAACGAACTTGAAATTTTGTGTAACCCGATCCAAGAATAGTATTGCATATACTGCAAGATAATATGGTGTTGTGTATTGTGAAATATAATCTTGGTATAGCGTACAATAGAAGATATGAAAGAAATTAAAAAGAATACATCTCATAAAATCTCAGGGTGTTACATTCTACCCCCATTAAAATGAATTTCGCCCTCAAAATTCATCGGGGTTATTAATAGTTTACTACATGAAAGTTTCTTTCAGAGAAACCCACATCGTAAAAAGGAATACTAAAAATTAATTTTAAAAAGTGTAGTATTAATCATATCTGTTACCCAAATTAACTCATCACTAGGTTTCCACATAAGATAACATAGGTGAAAATATGGATATGGAAGAGAAACCTAACCATCAAGTTCTGATAGAGAGTGGTAGAGAACATGGATATGAAAAATCCAACAATCACAAAGCCATAAATTTGTGGCGATTTAAGGTACCATCTGATTCATCGGATATAAGGACACTAGGACAATTTTTTTTTCAATATCATTTCCCTAAAGTTGAATAATTTGAACTAGAAGAAATACCTACTTTATTTTGGTAAAATCTCACTGTTGTTTGTGCCTTGAACAATATACACTTCATCTCTTAAAGAAATGAATTTGAATTTGTCATTCATGAAGTGTTAGCAGATCATGTGATAGAATGATAGGTCATTTTATCTGTCTCAAACATAAGGTTAGAAAATGTTATATACATAAGTTCATCAATGGTGAGATTAATCGTATACAGTTCCTAAAATGGACTTATACTTCATCTATCATAACGATTAATAAAATAAAACTAGTTTCTACTAACCAGGGACTTCCTGTAGACTTGTGGTAGGCGATAAAGGCATGTCGCACTCTGGTTGGGGGTTCGATTCCCATAGCCTTGTCTAATGCGACGAGTTTTCGCCCATCCTCGAGGTTTCCCTTTTTCTAAAACTACATTATTATAACATTCCATCAATAATATTAAAAAAAGTTATAGCCTTAAACAATACTAAATTATGTCCAATATAATCCTTTGAAAATATTTATTCTTATCCAAAATACATATGTCCAATCTCATAGTATAAAGAAAATGATTACTTAAAAGGTCACATAACAAGAACGTGAATACCATCATTTATCACCCATATATCATACGATATATCTTGTTGGTCACATTCAAAACATGTGAATACCATAATCATGTATGCTATTGAAAAATGAATACCCATTGAACCTAAGTGAAAACATGAATTCTGTCAAAAGTTAATTCTTTCCACATACCAAAATCCCAAAAATTCTATATACTCAAACCATGATATCACGTAGTCATTATATCAATCATGACCTCATGAATACCATCAAACATCTCATTATCTCCTTATCCTTTCATTATGAACATATCATCTACCTTCCAAAAATATTTGAATAACCCTTCATGGTTACTGGTACCATTCATCATATAATTTAAAAACCACAAGGAAATATAACAATGTAACAATCCTTAGATTTTTTTCTTTATTCTATAGTACCATACATTATTCTTTATAAACATAAAATCATTCCACTACCTTATTAAACCAATGAATGAGCTTCATTATTTCTTTCACCTAATATATCATTTGTTGTCTCTTCATCATCAACAACATAAATACTACCCATACGACCATGCTAATTCTCTTCATGAAATTTTCCCTTAGATAATTGGTTTTCATAATTCCTGTACATTCCACATTTAAAACATTTAACTATTGTTGATGTCTTAGAAATACCATTATCCTTGTCCATGGTGTTAACTGAACCTTTTCCTTCAAAATTACTGGATTTGTGTCCCTATTTTCCACACCCAAAGCATCTTCCAGTTCCTTTGAAACATTTTCCCTGATGCCTCTTACCACATGATTTACATGATGGAAATTGAACTTTCTTTCCTCTATGATCATCAATAAACTCTATATTTCTCTTTTTAGCTGAGTCAGGAAACTTACCAAAGTTGAGATTATTGATCATATTATGAGATTGCTGATTAGGAATAATAACGATATGTGGACTTCCAAATCCAATTTCATTTGGTTGCTCATGATGAATATCATTCCATTGTCCATCATATCCTCCATTATCACGAATCTTCCTATTTCCACCCATCTTCTAAAACCCAAAAAGAATAGTGTGAGAGGAAAAAATCATAATCAAGGGGGAGTACCTTCAATATCTAACATCTTAGGTTTAATTCTAATATCATTACTGTAATTCTATAACTATAATCTATACTTATACTTAACCTTAGGGACATCCCTAGACACACCTTAGAAATATCTCTAGGGATCTCACTAATGTTTTCTCATCCTATTTTCCATAGGTTAACTAAACCTTTCCTATGATACCAACTGTAGAGACCCAAATCCAGACATACATGGACAATACATTACTTTTTCAGAATACTTAATACATAAAAAAAACCAAAACTCAAGGATCGTAACAGTTTAGTGTCTTTGGAAACTCGGAACATAATGTTATAATCATGGTGAAAGATCTTCAACATCTCCCATAAAGATCTTCCCATTTTTGTTTTCTTACCTAAAACCTTTATTTATATCATGGGGAAAAAACATATAAAGGGTGAGCTCAAATGCTCACTAAGGGTAAACATAGAGAACGTAAAACAATCCATATACATTTGAATGTAAAAACATGAGCATAATATCTAAACATCAAAATATTGAGCAATGAAATACAACATTGCAGTACATAAGGGATAGATCATAAAAGAACATTAATCATGATAAAATTGAATGGGAATAAAACTTGTAATTGTGGAAAATCATTAAGCACATGATATGATTTCCATAGTAGCCAAGGCATTGCTTCCAAGACAACCTTAGAGGACAAAGTCCCTTACTAAACTGGGTTTACATGCCGTTACAGCCCTGTATTACTGAACCAGATTACTTGTCGTTCCAGACATGTCTATCTCATTAGATACAAATCTTTACCCAATGCATTGGAGGGAGATATAGGTCCCACCCATATCATAATGAAATCATTCTTTCGTGTCACACAAAATAAACATACATCATTCATAATAACCCAACGAATAAAATGGGTTTCATAAACATCATTACATCATAACATAATCCATATAAAAAAATGGATATAATTTCATCTTAAGAGAAGTGAAATAATGTAAATCATAGAGACATTATACTTGAAACATAGTCATACTAAATAATGTCACCTTAGATGGAAAATAGTTTTGACAAAACCCTTGAAATGAATTCTTGAGGAAAATAACCTTTCTTCTTCAAAATCAGTTTCTTTTCAAAAAATGCCATAAAATTTTAAAAGAAAATGATTTTGTTGAAAATAATCATGAAATCTTGTAGAGTAATATTCTTTAATATAAGGCGTTATAAAAATGTAAAAATCTGTTTATGCCGTATAAGTTAAAACAACATTCTTCTTGTACTTTTGTCAGAAAAGTCAAAAAGTTCATTATATGGTAAAAAAAAGAAATATTCCTTCCATAACATGTGGTAAAAGTCAAAATGGGTAAAAAGGACTTTAAACATACATGAAACTATTTTTAGAAAATAGTGACATGAATGATAAATATAACCCTAGTAAATACTTACAAATAAACAAACTCAGATAAAAATGATATTGGAAAACTTATCCCTTACCTCGTGTCCGACTTGACTTGATCGTTCTTTAATCTCCTGAATAATAAAATAAATTTAAATTCTAATTTCATAAGAACCTTTTTCAAGTTTATTTTTCCGTTTATATCACTTATTTCCATGTTATAAACATTATGTAATCATTTAAGTTAATAATGTCGGTTTTATTGATATTTAGTACTTGAGTCAAAAATGGACTTCTTATAATTACATGTTGTTCATGCGGTCAATAATCCATTATATACAAAATGATATTCATGATTTAAATATAATATATATAATATATATCCAGAATATACATGTATTTATAATAGTACATAACATTTGGAGGTAAGAAATGAAATGCACCGTTCATGGAGACGGAAAGTCGTACGTACACATGAATGCTACTTTCATTTCTATTTCTTATTTTAATGGAAATAAAACATAATTATACATAGGTATATTATAATTCCAGTATAATAACATATATAATATCATTAACTCTATCCATTATACATCCCACATAAGGCATTAACGAGTCACATCACTTTAATGGGGCGGTAGTCCGCACTTCCTCAAATGAGATTATCGTATTTACCCACTATGGAAACCATAAAGGATTGATATAATTGGGAATTACAGAAGCATAAGGAAATAATAAACATAATATATATCATATATAAACACAGTTTCATCATAATGTCCACCATGAGAGGCGGTAGGAGATAATTGAACAATCATCGTTTCGTGAGGCGTTAGTTTTCCATCCACAGAAACATTATGTTCTTCATCCATTAGATGGAGGTGTGTGTAAGTGAAATTCGAATCCTTATCATAACAACAACCTAGTATATTGATGATACTGTTTTTGTTACAAAATAAAGGAATCAAAGTAGTTTAGGGGTTGGAGAAGTAAAATAAAAGAAAACAATTTAAGAGAAACTGTTACCATTAATTTGGGTAACTCTCTTTGGTTTGAACCAAAGGACTTCTTAAACTGGCTTATGCATAAGGTAAGGATTCTAGGAGGAGGAGAGTGATGTATGGAGCTTAATTTTGCAGTGTTAGGAGGAGAAATATGGCTTGAGAGGTGTGTGGAATTGGTTAGAAGTGGTCTCCTTTTATAAGGGGGAGGAGGGGCTCTTTAGGAAAGTGTGAAAATATAATTTTATAATATAATGATATTCGGTTTCTAATAATCCAAAAATGATTAAGGTTAAATATAATATGACTAATATTTGAAATAAAATCATTCAATCAGAATTTTACATGTCTTGGATAATAATTTAATCATTATAATCTTATTTATTTAAATCATTTATTAATGAGGTAAATACTGCATCATTATTGTGTCATGAATCATTTAATTTATCTGATGACTAAAAATTATAAAAAAAATACCATGATATAGGAAATCTTTTTATCATTACAAAGAATATTTCTAGTAGAAAATAGGTCTTATATAATACCATATAATTAATAATTACTAAAAAAGCTTTGTTAATGTCAATTTTGTCTTCAAATTAAATTAATTAATCCAAAATATCATTTTCACTCCCAAGCGGCTCAATGGGGTCCCAAAATCGACCAAAAGATGCCTATGGTCATTAATGACTCAAAAAATGAGGGTTTTACAAGTGCTAAGGTAATTTATAATTATTATAATATTCTTTTTACCTTGAATTACCCTATTTACTTTTAACCGCGGTAAATAAATGTCAAAAGTTACTATTCACCAAAAATTATTTTCATCTTATTGACCCACATTTTAAATTTTGATAACAACCATTTATGTTGTATTTTTGAAATTAAATTCACAGAAGTGGTAAAATTTCATTTAAATGAAGGAGTCGGTTTTTTTAACTACCACTAAGTGGTTTCACTATTCATAAAAAATTGACGTTTTTTAGAAAAATAAAAAAAATTCAGCCTAAGATATATTTGATATTCAGAATTCAAAAATGATGTCTATTTTTTCAAATTCAATATATAGTTGTGGAATTAATTTATTTTAAAAATAATTCCCGTTATCAAAACAAATAGTGTGTTTTTAAGAAACAATAACTATCAAAAGATCGACACTTGTTTATGTCCAATTTCAAAGTGAAATTAATTCCAATAACCAACATTGGATTAAATGGTAAAAATATATTCTAATTACACTTTAAAACCAATTAAAATGATAATCTTACCATACATATTATTGTGATGAAAAAGTTGTTTTTAATTAAAATATTGCCTATTTTTACTATTCATTAAAATATGAAAGTAATTAGAATAATATGAAAATTTTATCCAAATTAAATTTTTATATACTGATTCCAAGTAAGAATTTTATTTTGTCAAATTGAACTTATAATCATGTCCAAAACTAGATTTAAAATCGGTGCGCCATCAAAAGGTGACAAAACTGCATTTTTTGAAAAATACTTATTTTACTCAAAAAATTTATTTTGTTCTCATACAATGTTCTAGAAAATATGTAAGATGAATATTAATTTTATAAAATTCAAAATGTATTTAATAATATTCATAACGTCTAGTCCATAATAATATTATATCAATATATCGTTGTTTAGTGAAACCCTGTATTGCGTACAACACACGCTATCGAGGAAGGTCGTGATTGCGTGTAATGCAAGCCAAGTCAGGGTTGTGTGTAGTGAAAGACTTCTTTGTTTTTTCATATAATAGAATCCAACCATATTTCATTTATACATGGAATATATAAATATATACACACACATATATATATATACACTCAATGCTGCGTAGAAAAACTACTATAAAACAAAATTGAAATTTTGTGTAACATGATCCAAGAATAGTATTGCGTATACTTCAAGCTAATACGGTGTTGCGTATAGCGCATGATAATCTTGGTGTAGCGTAAAATAGATGATATAAAAGAAATTAAAAAGAATATAGCTCATAAAATCTTGGGGTGTTATAGGCATGGTCATATTTCCTCTGCATATACTTATAGAGTTGCCCCCCCCCCCAAACGCACTAGGGTACATGTCATCTACTTTGAGTTTGTTCCCCCTTGTTTGTGCGACATTGTGATGAGGCATGGTTTGACATGGACAATTACTTCTGGGAAGAGGTGTGATATGATGGGGAATGTTGATAGACTTTGGGAAATATTGGATACTCATCTTGTTTCCTTGATCTGTGTGATGGAGATCCCTTTACTCTCCCATTTGGGATTTTTGACTAAGAATATGTATATATATCCTTATGTATCCCCACCATGGATTTGTTTACTCATTTCCTTGGAGAGGTGAAGTTGCATGTGGTTTTCCAAATGCTTTCCATGTCTAGAATATCATGGTTGGATGAGTCTACTATCCTACTATAGACATAGAATACTAACTAAAAATTTATTAATTTTATTATTCAGTCACTTTTGAGGAAAAAGTGAGAAACCATACTTGACTTCAATGAATTAAAAACTCTCAAAGCACTATGATACGAAATTTAAGAGAAAATAATTAATTCAAATCAACGCAAAAGAGATCATACTAAGCATCATAAACATATTTTAGTTTCCTTCTACTCATCGCTTCATGGAACGAAGTCCCATGCATGACTGCATGATCACGAAAATGATGGTAAAGCCATTCCCTATTTAACATCCAAATACAAAAGAAAAAACTAGTAGAACACTAATGCTCTGAACCCTATCTGGAGAAATTCCTTGTAAGAGAATAGTTTCATCAACTCTTAAACCTCAAATCGAAGGCCACCAAAATTCCACCCTTGAATCGGAGATCACCATCATCATAGAAAGTCACACCATGAAAACATATCACACCTTATAACAGAATCACCTCACTGAGTTGAAATTTATAAAAATAGAATACCATCACCCACCTTGCCTACACCAAGCTAGAAATGGAAAACCATTTCCACCCTCCAAATCGCACGTAGAGTCCACAGTGGTCCACCCAAACAGTGTTCTATCAGAACAAATTAATTTTTAGAAACCCAAAGGCACACCCGATCTAGAAAAATAATAGATCTGGATCCAATGCATGGGGATGGATGGTTTAGTTCCACGTCAAAGATCCTCCACATTCTACGACATCAAAGACGTCACCGTCACAGAACATCGCAACCAAGATGATACAGAACAGAGCCAGTGCAGGATGCCTGAGATGCTTCGATACATGTACCCAAACAAATCTGCCACCTAAACACGCCAACATATGAAGCCAATGACCGGAAGTTGAAGCCTTCATAGAGAGAGTCAAGGCTGATGAGATTAACACCGACTCTAGAAGTCAACCACAGAAATCCAATGCCGCTGTAGAGATATTTCACTACTCGAAGTTGACCAAGACCGAAACGAGGGGTGACCAGCACAACTGTGGAGATAGAAAACTATAGAGGAATCTGAGGCAATATAGAGAAAACCAACACCTAAACCCATCCAAAAATAACAGATCCATCACAGAAAGACTTTGATGCCTGATGCTGATCGATACCAAATCATAGAAGAAGGAAGAGGCCACCCACAACTGATCGTATTGAGAAGCACCACCTTCGAGATGAATCTCAGCCAAACTTATATCGAAACTGGAGAGGCAACGACAAGAAACTATACCATGAGAAGCACCCCTTACGAGCTCATCATAGGTATAAAATACTTGATGGGTAGTTCATCTACTCACCATATTGGGCCCTATGTGTTTGGACGAGCTTACATTCACTCATGGATGGGTTGAACTATTAAATTTAATTGTATCTTGTGTCTAATTTCATTGTTTACTATTGTATATCATACAACCCACCATCAAATTTTGGGGTGTCCTATTGGGTATGTATTAACTCACCCCTACATGGAAATTTCCTGCACATTTTGGGTCTTATTCAGAAGATGGATAGGTTGACCACGAATACAGAAGATCCTAGGGATATTGGGTGCTTTGGACCATGTATGGCGGTTGCAGCGTGGGATTCTGGAGATGGGATATTTTAGTAGTTTACTTTTCATGTATATTCAGGATGGTACATATTTCTAGTTATGTTTTTATTCCCCCCTTTTCTTTTCTATTAATACAATATTACATTTTTACTATCTATAGGTTCATTCATTCTTGGTTTACATTATATAAGTGTTTCATATTTTACTTCTGCCCTCTAAAATGTTTCATTTAGATAGTTGTGTTTGTGTTTAGGTACTTAAGAAAAGGCCTCTCCATGTTAGTTACGCCTTCAGTGTGGATATTCAACCCTTGACTTATGGTGGTAGGATTGGGGTAGTTATGGATTGAGACCCATATTGTTTTAGGTAATAAAAGATTGGTATCAAAGGTTTCTCAATCCATGGGACATTTTCTGAACTACTTCCCTTACAAGTATTTTTTGGGTTTAACATAATAGTGTTAGAGTGTCATGAGTGCGACTCTTGGGCCATGGAGTATAGTGATGGTGTAGGTGACTAATGTATCAAATCACTAGGATCCTGAATACCTACTTGTCGACATGAAATGTTAGGAAATTTTTCTACAGGGATCAATGGAACATGAAACATATTGTATTGAGTCTTTGAGTTTCCTTCTTGAGTCAGATCCCTATTTTTATTTTTCTATATATATATATATAGTACCATTAGAACTTTTTACATCATGGTAAATCTCAGTATTCATCCGCGATGATAGCCATCCAATATACTAGCTCCGGATCATGATAGAGATTTGATGATAGATGAGGACATAGACTAGGGTCCATCCCAAGATCCCATCTCTTAGTGGGCAGGTAGCAACACATCCACCTATTGAGTAGAAGATCATTCCAGCAGAGCTTGCTGAGGATGTGTGCAGGCTTAGCATGCTTCATATATTCCAGCACCATAGGACACTGAGGTTCTGTGGTGAGCTAGATTATTAGGCAGCAAAGCATTGACTAGAGTTGGTGGTCCATGGATTCAGTATCATCCGGAAACAAATGGATCAAGTGGTTGCATTGGTAGATAGACTTTTTATAAGGAGTAGTAGGGCACTAGTGAATCCTTGTTATACATATGAACAATGATTCGACACTCTCATCGAATGAATTCTAGTAGACATTATATGAGAAGTAATACCCCCTTGTTATGCTTAGTTTTTATCTAGGATCAACTAGAGCTACATTAGGGAGGGATGGTAGTGGTTGAATAGGTAGTGAAGTTCATAGTCCTTACAAAGTACTCTATTGACATGATACTGGATGGATACCTCTATGCATGAATGTTATAGTATAGGATTAATAGAGATATTGAAGATAGTGTTGTGTCCTTGTGGATCTACACCTATGATGGGGTGATAGAGTGGGTAGTTGTGATAGAGAGATGTATGTAAGAGGAATGTAAGACAGCTAGAGCTAGCAGAGGGTATCGCTGAGATGAGTTGTCAACAACAGCTTGAAATCACCCAGTTCCAAGATCCTGATGTATGAGTCCTCCCCATGATCTGACTCATGCATGTGGTCAGGGGTAGCTCAATGGACCAGGGTAGCTTGGAGAGGGGAGTATCTTCACTTGTTATGGGCAGGGTCACATAGTGTGAGACTATCTAACCAGATGTGTCGAGAAACACAGATAGATATGTGATAGACTTCCACAACAAAGGTAGTTCCAGAATCAGGGATCTCCCAAGCATGGACAGGGTGGTCCCCAGGGAGGAGAAGATGGAATTAGAGAAGGAGGATCTATGGGTGCTGGAAGATTTTATGAGATCCATCATCCAGTATAAATATTCATCCCACATAAGGCTCATTGAGCTGGTGGCCAATACCGTAGATAGCTATAGGCTTTTGATGTCTATGATCCTGAAACAAATGAGTCAATTAAAGGTATGATCTATATGCTTTATATTCTTTATTTAGTATTAGTAGACACAAGTCCTGTCCATTATTTTATCTCTACACTTATATTGCATTGTCTCGATAACCTAGGTGAGGTGGTAGTCTAGTAGATTCTTCTTGAGGTTTCTATAATGAATTCTTCTTATATATCATTCATCTATCATTAGTGTGAGATATTGCTGGGTGGATAGAGGTTTACATGTGAAATTTTGTCCACTAATTTGGAAACCTATTATTTTATCTTGGGAGTGGATTTTATTTCCATGGTCCAAGACTAGAATGAATTTCACCATAGTCATTTAAGATTCATACACGATGATGGGATGAGATTATACTATTCTAGTAAGAGAGAACTCATTAAAGGGAAAGTGTGTTCTGCAAGAAAGAGGATGCAAACCATCACCCATTAGTTAGGGAGTATAGACCTTGTTTCAAAAGGATATTCATGCACCTAGTTTCCTTCAGTTGTGGATGATTACATTTATGTATTCCCCTAGGTTTTTTCAAGACTACCTTTGAGGAAAGATATGAAGTTTTTCATTACATTATATCCCAAAACATCTTTGATAACTTTTTTGAAATATCAGATGGCCCCTACCGAGATTCGAGATATGCTGTTGGGGTTGGAAGACCTTCAAGTTAAGGGTTTCATCAGAACCAGTGTGTCCCTCAAGGTAGCTTCAGTGATGTTAATAAAAAATTAATATGGGAGATTTCAACTTTTAAGGGATTATCATCAGCTAATCTAGGCCATAATAAAGAACATGTACCCCTTTTCAAGGATTGATGACCTATTTAACGAGTTGAGTGGCATGAGATGGTTATTTAAGATCAAAATTAGGTCCATCTACCACTATATGAGGGATCATGAGGATCATATTCCAAATTTGGAATTATAATGTTATTATACACACTAATATTTTATTGTGATACCTTTGGGTGTAACGAATTCTCCCGCCATTTTATGGCTTTGATGAACTAGGTTTTCCAGCCACACATTGATTTATTTTTGGTTATCTTCATCAATGGCATACTCGTTTACTCTGAATTTGATGAGAATCAAGAAGAGTACATGAGGATGGTCCTAGATTTTCTTCGAGAACACTATATTTATGGGAAACTCTTGTTGTTTTAGTTATAGATTCATGATGTTCACTTTTTGGGGAAATTCATTTCTGAGCATAGTTTAGCCATGGACGTAGTGAAGATCAATGTAGTGATTTATTGGGATCCACCTAAAATAATGTAAAAGGTTTAAAGATTTCATGGCTTGGTGTGGTACTATAGGTGGTTTTCGTATACTTCTATAGAATTTTAGCACATCTGACCACCCTAACATGGATATGACAACTGTTTTACTAGTCAGAGAAGTGCTAGAAGGCCTTTGAGTAGTTGAGGATGGGGCTGAAAAGTGCTCCAGAGTTGATAATACAAGAGGAAGGCATGGAGTTCATAGTGTATTGTAATGAATTGGGATCCAAGATCGACATCTTGTTGATATAGTGGTAGGTTGTCATCACATATGAGTTAACATAGTTAAGACCCCATGAGAAAAACCATGTGACTCACGACATAGATCTTGCAGTGATAACCTTCTCCCTATGGATGTGGAGGAACTACCTTCTAGGGGAGCACTTTGTGGTTTATTTAGACCACTATAATATTAGGTATTTCTATATACAGAGATAAATGAATATGAGACAACAATGTTTCTTGGTGTTCCTATAGGACTATGATGTTGAAATAGTCTAAACTATATGGATATGAAACATTTAACATATTCCCTTAGTAGGAAGTCCTAGGATTTCTTATTGAATGAGGCTTCAGAGGAGTTGGCATCCATATAGCTTCCCTTGTTGTAGTAGGAGGTTACAACTTTTCTGAAGTCATTGGTGTTGAATCATGCACTTCTTGAGAGCATGTCAAAGTTCAAGATGGGAGACATCAACTATGAGGTCTTACATGATATGATTTCTACAAGAGACTAACAAGATGAATATTCTTAATGTGGAAATCACATCATCGATTGGGTCGAGGTGGACTTCGAGGATGAGGAAACCTTTGTGGGGCACCTAGTGGTGATCAATGATTAGCTTGAGAGGAACATATAAGGATAGAACATCCCCTTATTCCACTTGTTGTGTAAGAATGTGAACATGCATGAGAGTTCATAAGAGTGGGAGATCCATGTTCGGGCTCAATATCCTGATTTTTTTGCATCGTTGTTTCTTTTCAGGGATGAAAATATTGAAATAGGGAATGATGAAGAGACTTGATTTTTTCCTTGTAAGACATTTAAATATTTCTTTGTATTTTTCTAGAGTTAAGTGCTGAGAAGGAAAGTTGTTCTGAGGCCTGGACTTCCCAGAATTAATTTTATTAAAATATTAAATGTTTTTTATATTTCATGAACATGAATTATTAAATAAAATGTTGTAAATCTTAAATATAATCTATAATCAGAAATCAATGACCACAATTGAGCATGGAATAAGGTGTTTACCCTAGGGTCAACTTAAAATGGGTCTTAGTAGGGTGTTCAGACTCCTTTATCATAGGTGGTTTGATTAGTGAAATAATTAATTAATTAATTTTTAATTTTAATGTAGTGAAATGTTTTATAAGAATATCACCAGGAAGAAATATTCAAGGACATCCACATAAACCCTATGAGAATTCTAGATCTACCCCTTCCTTCTTCATTAGATAATCTCATCAGATAATAAAAAAATGCAACATCAGATTATGTTAGGATGCAACGAACACAAAAACATCTCTCAATCATTGGAAGAGAAGTTATTCATCAAAAAATGATCCACAATCAATGTACAACCCATCAATTTTTGTTTTTATTCTGTTTTGGTTAAATTGTTTGTGAAAATAAAACTCTTATATGAATCTATTCAAAATTTCTATCTTTTGAGGCACCCAGGTACTGATTAATTTGATTGTATCATTGTTTTTCTATCTCTGATTTCCCATTCTAGATCATTGGTCATGAAGTATTGGCTAATGATATTTAAACATTTATTATTATTTTCCCCCTTTTTCTTCACATTCATAACTGTTTGAACCCTGATGCCTCAGTTTGAAGATATACATGTGTTACTGAGCCATATTAGACACCCGAATTTGTAGCGGTTTTGGGAATGAAGAGGGGATCGACAATATTAGCACATTTATGGAGTGTCTTCATGTTTTGGATATTCATTTCAGTGTTTTGGGATCAACGAATCATTGGTGAAAGGCTCTATAATATGTTATTTTTATGACAAACCCCTTTGGACGAACAAAGGATGATTTCCTATGAACGATGGATAAAAATATGATTTTCAGTCAGATCCACATTTTTCGGCCCTAGATAACGCCAGATCGGAAGCAGTGAGACCCAATTTAAAGCACTAGAAGCAAATCTAAAAATTTGAAAATTGTAGAAAAAGTAAATAAAAGTCATGTTTAATGATAAAAACATGACATGTAGCCCCCATCAGTGGTAGTGGATTGGGTTTAGGAATTGTTAAGGATGGCACATCATTTAGCCTTCGTATATGCCGTGTACTCCTTCGTTGGATGGGAACCCATGTGATGGATTACATTAATGGGAACCCGTGTGGATGTGCATGGACTAGTACACAACCATTTACTGTAATATACATTCACACGGTCGAGTTAATGGAAACAGGGTCCAATACAGGGATACGGGGTCAAATATATAGACCGAGGGTCCAGTACAAGGACATGGGGTTCAATACATAGACATGACCAACAAGACACCACCCGGTCTCAGTTAGTCAAGGCACACTATATAGTCCACCCACATGACATATAGTACTACATTTTATGGGAGCCATGTGCCGGCTAGGGACACAACCGGGAAGTGGAGTGGGACTACATACCACATGGGTACCCTCTCACACCATGCACCTCTTGACTTCTTTTGATGAAACATCATGGTTTTGTATCTCTTTCATTTGAACTCAAATTTTGGGATGAGATTGCCCTATCCTGACTATTTTTCCACATAGAACATGATGGTTCCCTCAACTATGGATTTCTAGATATGATGTGAAATGTTTCAAGCTTGAAAATTAATTAGGCACTGCTCGACGATGGTAGTGATATGGAAAGATCAATAGAGGCTCCTTCTGAGTAGAACCCCTATTGAATAGAGTGTAGGTATTTGATGACTAGAGTGAAAACCCTAATCAGCAAGCATGTGAGTCCTTTATAACTACCTCTTGAGTGGATCCCCTTGATTTATTAGGGCATGTGTCCTAGAGTGGAACCCACTTTGGTACCAGGGTGCATGTCATTGACTTCTGAGTGGTACCCCATATTAGATTGGGCATGAGTCCTCAATGACCAGAGTGGAAACACCTATCGCCTTTTGGTGTGGGTCCTCGACAAGTAGAGTGGAACCCCCTATCTGTATGGGTGGTAGTCCTCTGCCATACTAAGGGTAACATTCAATCACCATAGATAGCGGGTCCTCATAACACTATAGTAGAACCCCCCATTGTCATGGGTGATGGTCCTCTATATATACTTATAGAGTGGAACACCCTTGAGGCAATAGGTTGTGGTTCTTCTACTACAAGTTTATGCCCCCTCGACTATGCAACATGGTGATGAGGTGTGGTTTTACATAGATGGTTACTTATAGGAAGACACGTGATATAGTGGGAATCATTGATGGAATTTTGGAACTATTGTCTACTCATCATAATGGGTTGAGATGTGAGATAAAGATCCCCTTACTATCTCATTTTGGATTATTTGGACTGAGTATATATATATCATTATGTATCCACACATTGGATTTGGTTACTCTCCTTACAGGAGAGGTGAAGATGCGTGGGGTATGCCACGTACTTTTCATGTCTATTATCTCATGGTTGGATAAGTTTACTCACCTTGTATAGGTGGTGAAGACTCAATGGGTTGTTCATCTACTCACCATGTTTATCCACTTCTATTTGGATGATATTACATTCACTCTTGGTTTTGGTTGAGCTATTCACTTTGAATGTATCTTGTATCTAATTTATTTCTTTACAATTGTATCTTTTATTATCCCCCCTTCAACATTCAGGGTGTCCTAATGGGTATTTATATACTCAAAAATGTATGGGCTTTGACTTCACATATCATGCATTATACAGAAAGACAGATAGGTAAACTATGACTACATAAGGCTTTAGGGATATTGGGTGATTTGGACCACATATGGTGGTCGCAGTGTGGGATTCAAGAGTTGGGCTCTCTCAGTCATTTAATTTCCCATTTTTTATCGTTGGGACATATTTTTGGTTTAGCATATAATTTTATCTTTACTTTTTAGTTTACAATACCATACATTTTTACTTTCTAAAGGTTCACTCAAGCTTGGTTTACATTATAATAGTGTTTCATTTTTTACTCTTTCCCTTAGCAATTTGGCATTGATATGGCGGTGTGGGTGCATATATGTACTTAAGTAAAGGACTCCCCATGTTATTTGTGCCTTTGGCGCTAGTTCCCAGCCTATCCACTATATAGGCAGGCCTTGGGAAGTTGGGGCTCGAGCCCCATTTGGGTCTGGTCATGATAATAACTAAATAATGGAAATCTAAATGAGGCATAATATGATATTTCAAACTATAAAAGAACAAAGATATTACAATATACTACAAAAAACTTTATTTCTAATTTAACTGATAATAAGGGAGAAGACACCAAAACACCAATATCTCTATGAAAATGTGTGTCAACATGATAAGAACCTCCACCAATGATCAAAACCTAAGATATAAAAATATCCACTTCACTGAGTAACTTTATATACTAATAATATATAGGCATGAACTGAAATCACAATATCTCTTCACCCATTTAACCAAAACATATAAATTTTCAAGAGAATACATAACATGCTGGTTTTGAAATTAGGATATTATAATCAGTTTTATCGTTTTTTCATCAACAGTGAAAGTATTAAACATTTTCTTTGAAAAAACCCCTCCTGGGAAAACCAAAACCTTTTTCAAATAAAATCAAAATATTTAATTTATCAAACAAAAAATTCATAAATATTAGCTTAAAATGGTTTTTTATCAACTATGGTGAATTTTAGGCATCTTTTCACAATTTACCCAAAATAACCATACCTTGGAAAAATATACATAAATCATTATCATGGAACCTGAAGCTGATAAAGGGAGAAATTATATAATAAAATCCATATGGTGATATTGGAAACAAGGTCCATAAAATTGAAATAAATCAACACATCAATTTTCCTTATCCTATTAACTCGGTCTTATCCTACCTAGCTCAACAAAGGTGTTATCCCTTAGGTTGAACTAAGTCCCACCTAAGGAAAATAGGAAGATAATGATTCTAAATTTGAGAAAAAGTGTACATATACTTCCCATCTAGAAACCTAGGTCTTAGCATGACATTAAATTAGGGGTGGGTATTTCCATGATATTATCATACCATATATCATAACATGTCATCATATTTACAATAAATACAAAAGTCTTACTCACACCTCCATTCACCAACATTGGATCAACCCCTCTTATCAAGCATATCAGTTCTATTCAATTAAATCCATCACACAAATATGGGATATATCCTTACAAAAATTCAATATTCATCATTTCTATCATACATATAGGGGTATGTCATGTGGGTTTTCCATTATCTAATAAATCGTTCAGTGTTCCAACCATGAAATTCCTCATTACTCTTAGATTACATAAATATTCAAACAATTCTAGGCCATTTAACTAATTATTTATAAAACATTTCACTATGATAAATACTTGTTTTCATAGAATTTAGTTACTGAGGACCGAATGTACCCAATCTTGTAAACCAACCTTTTCTCATCATTTTGGAAAAGAACATCGCAATGAAATTCAATAACAATAAAAACATCTCAATGGGCATTTAAATTTCAACAATAATGTCAATTTTTTTTTAAAAACCATATTCACATTAACCACATAAAAACTCCATTTTCCAATTTTATCGAAAGCTCAATAAATCATCAATATTTATTATATATACATGATATAAGTGGAAAAATTAGAAGACATAAAAATCTAAGGATAAAATCACATGAAATAATAGATTAAATTATAAAGGAGTTTATTGGGACACCTATCTCAACCGATTAGATACTGTGAAAATTTCATGAGATATACACAATAAAAAAGACGAGTTCCCTAGGAAACAGGAGATGAAAGAAAACCAAGAATCGCATAACATCAAAATTAGGTTAAATGATCCCATGATTAGTGGAGAAGATAGAGATATAACTCATACCATAAATATCTAAAAGGGCTACACAATGATCTACCTAGATATGAAGTATTCAACCTCTTCCAATGACTGATGTAAGATAAATATTTTAGATCATAACAAGAAACTTATATCCAATGAAAAATCTCCAAATTTATGAATCTTTTCATGGAAAAGATGAAATATCTTGAGAAAAAATAATTAATTAAAAATAATGGGATTATATCTTGGATAAAATAGTTCCAATGACGCTTGATTCATCGATATAAATCTCTGAAACAGTTAGGACCATCAAAATTTCCAAGGAATGACCTCTAATTTTAGAACCTTCTGTGAGGGAGAAATAAGGAGGAAAATAATAGGTGAATATGGTTTTATAAATAATTTTTGGGACTAGTAATTACCATTTTATAGTTTAGAAAATTGTGAACCAACCATGAAACTGGTTCTGACCTACTAGAGAGGCCACATGGTTTCATCACACAATTTGACTAAGTATTCACCATCCATGAGAAAAAACTCTATCAAAATGTTTATATGTTTTTTGGAGTTTCAATAATGGTTTGTATTAACCATGTTCTAATTTTTATACCTCTTCAAGAACTGCAAAACAAACTTCACAGTTTCATAATGATGGGACATGGTTTCCCTTAGCTGTGAACCAACTGTGTGCCAACCAAAACAATCCAAAATTCTTGGAAAATACACCCGAAATGAGGGAGAAATATGGGAGACTCAAAAACAAATAAAACCATATAGTTATCCAATGATGAAATGTGAAAATTATCCCCACCATAAGGATATATTCCCGGAGATGGATTAAATGACATTGTTCACTCAATAAGAATGATGAAATTTATATCTCAAGAGAATAGATAATCCAAGTTATGCCAATAATCCTAAAGAATCAAAATTATTCCAAATGATAAAATGCTTTATAATACAGCCAAAAGAGATTCTAAAAAAACTAATAAGGAAACCATGATCCCAGTATGACATCCCTAAGAGATTAATCCACATTAAAATAATTCCAATGAAAACCAGAGTACTAATTTAGGGAATAATGAGAAACTCTCTACAGAGGATTATCTAACAAAAAAAACATTCAATAAACCGGGGGAAGAGATCCTCAACCACATAAACGATGATGAACATAATTTTTAAACTCAAATGAAACCCCAAAATCACCACACAATAAATCCTCCAACTTCATGCTAAAATAAGAGACCTGAAAAGATAATGACATCATGAAAATACAACCAAAATGTCACATGAGAGAAAATAAAGAATATTTAGAAATGAATAAAGTATAATAATACCTTATAAATAGATATATAAACTAGCCTTGGGTTATGTGAGTGTTACCCAATACTACACACCTAAAGCATTGGCTACTGGTACTACCAATTAAAATATTAGAAACCAAACACCACTTTGAATTTATATAAATTTTAGTACCCTAAGAAGTTATGGGCACTTATTCTAAAAAACTAATGGTTAGATTTAAATATATCAGTTATAAAATGAAAATAGTAATCAAATATCCCAGAATAATTACAGAAAATCATTGTGAACCAAAAGTGAGGGAATGGAAAACAACCCAACAACCAACGAAAAATGAATTAAAACTCTCAGAAATAATAGTCACACATGGTTTGGATTCATGGTTTGGTAGAATATTCACTAATAATTGTATGTTCATTGGAAGTCATCAAGATACTAATTCATGACTGACACATAGTTTTAGAAAACACACGTAATAAGTGTGAACCCTTGCAATTCTTTCCAAAACCAATGCTTCTCAAAAAATTTCATACACTCCCAACACCACAAAGAAACAGTCAAATAAAGGCCAAAAGGCATCAAAAAAATTGTCCGAACGATCTCGAACTTCAGATATACTAAACCTAGAAAAACCTAGTAACATAAGAATCATGATGGATGGGTGGTGGTCAAGAACCCTCTCATTATGGAATTATTTAATTCTTAATGTTCTACCTTAAAACTACTTGAATTTCTAGAACAAAAAAGCATAAAAAATAATTTGATATTAATTGTAAAAAACCAAATGGGGATACCATATATAACGACACCCAAATAAAGTCTCTACTAGACCAAAGGCAATTCCTGATCCAATAGGGCTGAAGATAACCACCTTGGAATAATCAAAAATGTTTTGGGAATTATTTAACCCATAAAATTTAAACATTAAAAGATAAAAATGGAATTAAATTACAAATGAGTCCTAAAATGATATATCAAACCATAAAATACAAATGGAATTAAAATAGAATATAAATAAAGAATATGTCCAATACAGCTGAAAATATGTGGTAGGATACCAAACCATTGACATTTTCATGTACATGTGAGGAAAAACCACATTCACTTCCACCAAATCTCAAACCCAAAAATATAAAACAACTACTATGTTGAGAAATGTACTAAAACTGTAATATATATGACTGATATATAATCCCATTTGTCCCACTTAACAAAATCATAACACTTTACAATAGAATCTATAACATGTATGTTTAAAAATAAGGATTCAAATTTACGTTTTAATGGTTCTTAATAAATAAATCAAGTATCAATCATTTTCATTGAATGAAAACATTCTCTTTAAAACCAAACCCTCTTCTAAATAAAAAAACTATTTATTTTCACATATCAAACATTCATAAATTATAGTTTAAAACCGTTTTAATGTCACTATAGGGAATGTATTTCATCTTTTCATGATTTCCCAAAATAACTATACCATGGAAATATACACATAAATCATCATCATGGAACAAAAATGTGTTAATCAGAAAAAGTATATAACATATTCAACATGGTCTATGATGAAACAAGGTCCTTACACTATAAAATCAATCAACACATCAATTGTCCTTAACGAAAACACCTAGTCTTATGCTATCATGGTCTATCCAAGGGGCTATCCCTTAAGTTTACCTATGTCCCACGTAAGGCCACTAGGTAGTGAATGATTTTATATTAGTTCACATATGTACCTATAAATTCCACCTTGCAACCCAATTATTCCCATGACATTAAAATGTATATTATAATTTCAAAGGAAATATCATATCATATATCATAAAATGTTATTAGTTTTATAATCAATTCAAAATTCTTACTCAAACATCTATTCAACCACAGAGGATCAAACCCTTTATCAATCATATCAATTCAATTCAATTCATCACTATAATGAGGGAATTATCATTACAATCATAAAATATTCATAATTTCTATCATTTACAAATGGGTATGTTCTATATGTTTTAAATTTTATAATAAATCATTAAAATTTCTAACCATAGATTTCCACATTACTCTCTAATTGTTGTTCCGTTCATACAATTTAATGCCACTTATAAAATCCCGTAAAACTATTCTACCTTTGATAATTACTAGTTTCATATAATTATTTTAAAATGGACCAATCACACAAGAGATTATAAAAAACAATTTTCTCATTATTTTGGAAATCATAATCACATAAAACATCAAGAAATATATAAAGATATAATTTATAACTTAAATTTAATAACAATGATACATTTATTTAAAACCCATTTTCACATAAAAAATATTAAAATTTCCCACGTATGTTGTTTTAAAAAGCTCATAAAATAATAAATCCTTGATATAAGTACTAGATATAAGAGGAAACATTCGAAGACATTAATAAATAAAGATGAAAGCACAAGAAATCATAGGTTTAATTTTAAAAGTGGTTGATTGGGACACCTACCTCAACAGATTTGAAACACCAAGACTTCCGTGATATCTACACACCAAGGAAGTTTATTTCCTTAGGAAATGTGATAATAACTAAAATAAATAATCCCATAACATAAAATTCAGATTCAATGATCCCATGTTCAATGATAAAGAGAGAGAGACCACTTAACATAAATACCTTAATGGTTAACACAATGATCAAACTAGATCCATATAATTCCATCTCTTCCAATGTCCAATATAAGTGAAATATTGTTAAATCATAACACAAACCATAGATATGATGAAAATATTTTCAATATTATATTCCATTAATGGAAAATAAGAGAGATATAGAGAAAAAATGAATAATGATGAAGAACTGGATTGAACATTTGAAAAACTAGATCCAAAGCCACTTGATTCGTCAGAATCAATATCTAAAATGGTAGGATTCCGAAAAACCACCTAAGGAAGACATATAGTTTATGAACCTAATGTATAGGTGAAATAATTTTTCAAATGTGTGGTGTTTCAAATTTTAGAAATAATTTTCATAATAATTAGTTTTTCCTGCACCATTTGGCCACATTGTTTAGAAAAATGTGTGAAAACTATATTCTTTGTTATAAGATACTAGAGTCGCCATAATGTTGGAAAAAGCATGATATAATAATTAAAAATGCCTTCTTACAAAGTTTCATGTTTTTTTGGATATGGATACATGGTTTGGAATAATCATTCACCAATAATACGCCTTCCACTGAGACCCCATAACAAGCTTCCTGATTTCTTGGATATGAAGCACAATTACCTATAACAGTTTTTAACTATGAACCACCTAAAAAACACCATAATTCTTGGAATTTAAACTATAGTGAAGTCCCAAACAAGGGTGATTCAAAAATAAGTAAAAAATTATGTTAGTAAAGGTTGGTATGTTACAATTATCCCCAATGAAAGGATTTATGCGCCTTGAACGAATCCAGGATATTGGTCCCTTAAGAAGAATGAAAAAATTGATAACTCAAGAGAAAAGAAATCCTAGGTTGTTCCAAAAAACTTGAATCTACCAAATAGATCAAAATTATTAACTCTCATAGGGAAAATTGAGAATGGAATTAAACCAAACCAAGAATATAATCTTGATATAGGGATGAAAACTCTAATAGATAACTCTATAAAATGATATTTCCAATGAAAACTAGAGAACTGATTTGGTCCAAGGAGAGAAACTCTATAAAAATATTTTTCAAGAAACAAATCCTTAATAAACTATGAAAACCCCCCAAACAAACAAATTATGTTTAACATAATAATTAAACTCAAATATATTTCCAAAATATCTAAACAAAAAAATATTTAAACTTCCCACTAAGATAAGATTCCCAAAAAATCACCACCTTGAGAAAATCCAACTGAATGAAAACATGAGTGGAAATGGAGAACATTTGTAAATGAATCTAGAAAAATAATTCCTCATCAAGAGTTATATAAAATATCTTTAGTTCAGTTGAGGGAGTCTCGAGACATCACACTGAGAGAAATGAATTTAGGTACTTCCAATCGAAACATGAGAAACAAAACACCACATTGTATGTAAAGAATTTTCAGAACCCAAAGAAATTACCAGCTCTTTTTTCAAACAATTGAAGGTATTATTTAAAAATATCTCTGAAAAAAATCATTTTCAAATATGAACTATTAATTAACCAAAGTCAAAATGAACCAAAAGTGAGAGAAACAAAAACTACCCAACACTCGAGAAAAAAACATTCAAAACACTAAGAAATAGTAACCATGTACGGTTTCGCCATAGATTTTAGTAGACCAGGCATAAATCATGTGAATTATATTGTAATTCAACTATATATGGCTACATGAATAATGAATTGTTTGGAAATACATGCATAGTAAGCGTTCACCGTATGAGTTCCTTCTAAAACCCTGGCTTCTAAAAACAATTATGAACTCCCAACACCATTAAGAAATAGTCAAAAAAGTCCAAAAGGTCTGAAAATTTTTTAGGGCCAATCCTAGACTCAAGACATACTCATCTTGGAAAAACCTAGTAATAAATGGATCATATTGTATGGTTATTGATAAAGAACCCTCATGTGAATGACTACTTGAATTTCTATAGTTCTACCAATAAACCAAAAAACACCAGAACAACAAGAGAAACAACCTTTGATACTAATTACAAAAAAACAACATGTGATACTTTCTAAAAAAAACCTAAATTAATACACCACTATCCTAAAGGTATATTCGTTCTCTATAGGCTAGATACAAGCACTTTAACATCATCAAGAAAGAAGTGTGAATTATTTTTCCCATAATCTTTAACCCTAAAACATAACAATAGAAAGAAAATTCAAGTGAGGTATAAACTGATATAATAAAATATAAAAGATCTATTATAATATAATATACTATAAAAAAAGTTGATGGACAGTAAAACTAACAACTAGGAAGAGTATAAAAAACCCCCAATATCCCCATGTCTAGGTGTGGAAACACCACTTCCACCTCCACCAATGATCCAAACTGAATATATAAAAATATTCATTACCTGGAGAAACCTGCTAAACCTATAATATATAGGTGTTAACTAAAATCCCATTAGGTATACACCTATCGACTTATATAATAACACTTTGAAAGATAATACCTAACATGATTAAATGAATACAAGGATATAAAAATAGTTTTTTCTAGGGTTTTTATTAATAGGGAAAGCATCCAAAATTTTC
The DNA here is from genome assembly GCA_963277665.1 of Viscum album. Classification (NCBI taxonomy): domain Eukaryota; kingdom Viridiplantae; phylum Streptophyta; class Magnoliopsida; order Santalales; family Viscaceae; genus Viscum; species Viscum album. Next base: position 140,588,635 of record OY728136.1, read on the forward strand.
GTTGAAAATACCATTTCTCTTTAAAACTATAATATTTTCCAAATAAAACAACAATTAATATTATCATATTATAAATTCTTAAATTATAGTTTAATGAATTTATAATGTATCTATATATAGAATAAGTTATCTATTTCAAATTTCCCAAAATAACCAAACCAAGGAAAAATAAACATAAATCATCATCATGGAACCCAATGGAACTAAAGGGAAATATTCTGAAATAGAGTAAATATGGACATCAACTAAAAATGGAATGTTGTCCATAAAACCGCCCAATACATCAATTAAACTAAACCTAAACACTCAGTATTACCCTACCCTGGACTACCCATTGGGAAATTGTCACGAATCGCCTTCACCAAAAGGAGGGAAGGATCAGTAGATTGCCAGACCCTTCCTTCTCTAAGTTGAAGGAGAGATAATGACCCCTGAAACCCACCTTCAATAGGTCCCAGAGTGGCGACCAGCACCAAGGGTATAGAATAACAAACTAAATTGAAGGAATTTCCCTTTTTCTTTTAATAGGATCGGGAGATAAGATAGTAAATCCCACAACACCAAAACTGAAAGTGAAAATACGGATGAAAATAAACCATTACCATATGCATGTTCAAAGGTAAAAGAAACAATTCACAAATCTCCAAAGGTAAAAAGATACCAAGAAAAAGGGAACAACAACAGCAACTGCCCCAAAGGTCCAAGCTAGTACGGTCCCGCACGATCCCTGAAGTCCTCTTGGAAACCTGAAAGCAGTTTTATATACATAGGGTGAGCATACAAGTATACTCAGTAGGAAAAAACCAAAGACTCTCATGCACAAGTGGGGAGGCATACTGATGCCCTGTGAGAAAAGTGACACCCAAGCACCTAGCAAGGAAACTAACCACCCAATCCTCACAAAGACACACTCCCCAAATAACGCAAGTCAAGTATTGTATAGTAATAGCACATCGATGTTTGGGTACCCCGCACCACTTTACCACTTGTTATTGAAGACAACCTACGCATCAGACCAATCCCTCCATTCTCATTGCAGTCCCACTACCATACCCCACCCACACACACTTGGGACACAACCACACAACCCGCCCACAAACACCTGGGTCACAACCACTAACCCGCCCGTAGACACCTGAGCCACAACTGTCACACGTAACCATGCCTGAAAACACCTAGGCTAGAACAACCACTGCCATGACCAAAGACACCTGGGCTAGAAGAACTACTGCCATGCCGGAAGACACCTGGGCCTCATCCCGAAGATACTTGGGAAACCTCCTGCCCTCACACACTTGGGCCAACCACCACACTACCCTGCCCAAAGATTCTTGGTCTAATAATGGACTTCATGCCATCAAAACCTACCCGTAGAGTCTTGGGCTATCCAGGAAAGGGAGTAGAAAAGGAGCTAATAACCACCCACTCATAGGAGTGTTGGAAAAAACACCATCCCCCATGAAATGGGGGTGTTCGACACTAAGTGCTCAACTTGGGTGGGGCGTGAATAAGAAACAAAAAAACTAAAAGTGTATGTATAGGTAACAAGCCCTAACCCAATATAAGTTATTCTTCAGCCAGCCTAATGAACACTATCCTTACTATTTATTCACAAGAGAAGGGAATAACACCCATGCCATAGTCACAACTCACACCAAAACAAATCCCCATTTGTCCCATCCATGTCTTCATGTTCAGTAATAATGTTTAAATAAGTTCCTGCACCTACTTGGGAAACTAGTAAGCACAAGAACAAGACAAGGAAAGAGTACACCCAACATCAATTTAACATTAAAACCCTGTTCTCTTGTAAAAGTACATCAAGTGAGACCCCTCCAAGTATTGGAACCGAAGCAGGTCAAAGTGAGATATATTCCCAAGTTCCAAGAACCATGAATAGGAAGTTTTCACAAGAGTAGAGGATCCCACCCCAATTCGTGATACAAACAGTGGATCCCATCCTCACCCACATCACCACAACAATCTAATCCCCTATCCAAGAAAACCATAGGGTCACCCGTACTTTGCCCGTGGAGGAAACAACCAAACCAATACTACCAACACAAGGCATACTCAATAGGTATTTTCAGATTTAAAATATTTAACAAAGTCCATGATTTCAGTTCCACTGGGCTTAAACCAGGGTTATCATTGAAAAGGAGTTGATCCTGGTGCTTCCATTTTATTTACCCAAACATACGTAATAAACCGATTTCCATTACACAGAAAAAGGTTCACAACCAAAATACAAGGCATTTAAACATCACAAGCGGTAAGGATTTATTAGTGCACAGAGAAAGACCACCAACTTCCATGATTTTTAGTAGGTGTAAGACCACACAATTCATAAATCATTAAACATGAAAGAGGAGAAAAATAGAGCACCATCATGGATCACACCCCTCCCCTTCATTATTTAGAATCCATTTATTATCTTTATTAATGTTTGTTTCATCAAATTCTACAGAAATAGTAGATCACCACCTCGCAAGATACACAGAAAGGAGAGAGGAATGTGAAACCCCTACCTGACTGATCAAGGATCGACGTCAAGTCCCCGCATGAGTAGCAGGAGCTCCATGGAACACGATCAAGGAAAACTTCACCGGGTTATAACTCGTTGGGAGGAAGGGTACTTCGACCAGAGGGTGATCAAGAAAATGAAATGTTTGGAGAAGCCTTAAGGTTATATATGCTGATAAGGGCTCAGATACAACATGCCCAGGATGGTTAAGATAAGGAGAGAAAACTCCAAACCGCGTAAGGAGCGGGATTTTGGGTTTACCACACGGCTGGGACACCCCACACATCATTTAAGGGTCCCCGCCTTTCAGGGCGGTTTTAACCGACGCACACCAGGGTACCTCACCAATAATTTAATTAAACAACATTAAGGGGTATTAATGGGATTTAAAACAGGCTTAAAGGGGTCAAAACAAGGTTTAAAACCCAATTCGAGCAAAAAGGAAGCGCTACTGAAAAACCCGTGGGGGGTAGGCGACAACTACCGGTTGACGAGAGCTACCGGTAGCCGAGAGCTACTGGTTGGAGATAGCTACCTGTATCCGAGAGCTACCGGTAGCCGAGAGCTATCGGTTGGTGATAGATACCGGTAGCAGAGAGCTACGGGTAGCCGAGAGCTACCGGTACCCCAAGGTCACCGGTAGGCTATGTCTACCGGTAGGCCGAGGCTACAGATAGTCCAAGGCTACCACTAGGAGTCACCGAGAAGCTGGGATGGCCTTCCAGACCACCGATAATACCTCAAACATCAGATTTTTACCAAGTAAAGAATCCCCAAAAACCCAGGCCATTACAACAGATACCTCTCAAACTATTCTCTCCCTCGAGAATAGTTTACAAGCCAGAAGGAAAGAGAGGGTCTGAACAACCACCTCGAAAGATACCTCTCAGGAGTGAACCTCATCGTTATTTAAAAAATCCTCCCTCTCAAGAACCAAGAAACATACCAGGGTCAAACTTCCCCGTCATATGGGTTGGGGAGTCTCTTACCCCATGTCAAGATACTATCCGCTTTGGGTGGCACTGACTCACCTGCATGGGTTTAATCACATCCACCTTAATGCGTCTTGATTAGGGGTCAGGTCTTCCCCTCCTTATGGTCGGTACTTTTCACACACATTAAGAGAAATGAAAAACCAAATATTTCATATCCAACAAGGTAAAATGCTCCATCACAAAAAGTATAAAAATAACAACAAAAAACTCAAAACAACTCTGGGAACTGGGCATGCATCTGTGCTCCCCTTTCCCAAGTACTCTCCTCAAGCCCACCATGTCTCAAAAACACACAAACCAAGGGAATGGTTCACCCACAAAGAACCTTCTCCTCACGACCCTCGATCCTCACTGGTCTTTCCACAATGGTCACATCATCCTCGATGTCTAGCTCTCCCCAGCCGAGTATGTGGGAATCGTCGTGCAGATACAGATGGAGCTAGGACACAAGGAAGACGTCATGTATCTTTAGTAGCGGCGGTGGTAACGCTAGCTGATAATCCACTTCGTTGACCCACAACAACACTTCGAAGGGTCTGATGAACCTGGGGGAAAGCTTACTTCCCTTTCCGAACCTTAGTTTTCCATGATGAGGGGAGACCTTCAAGAACACGTGGTCTCCTACCTCAAACTCCAAGGGCCTTTTCCTGCTATCGGCACACGACTTTTATCGGTCCTGTGCTACCTTCATCCTTTCCCATATAAGTTTTACCTTCTATGTCATGCCCTGCACCACCTCCGGGCCAAGGATGCCCACCTCTCTGACATCGATCCAACAAACGGGTGAGTAGCATGGCCTCCCGTACAAGGCTTCCAACGGAGCCATACCAATGGTAGAGTGATAGATATTATTTTAGGAAAACTCTATCAGAGGAAACTGTCACACCCACGATCCACCTAAGCCCAGAACAGATTCCCACAACATATCCTCCAAGGTCTAGATGGTGCGCTCTGTTTGTCCATCTATCTGGGGATGGAAATCAGTGCTAAGACGTATCAGGGTGCCAAAAGTGTGCTGCAATTCTCTCCAGACACATGAGGTAAACCGTGCATCTATATCCGAGACTATGGACCTCATAACTCCATGCAACCGCACCACCTCATCAACATAACTTCGTTCTAATGCATCTGCTGCACCCGACTCTTTGATAGCCAGAAAGTGAGCCGATTTCGTCAACCGGTCCACTACTACCCAGATGGCGTCATATCGCCCTTACACCTTAGGCAGTCCCATGAAAAAAATCCATTGAGATGTCATCCCACTTCCACGCGGGGACATCTAGAGACTACAGCAGGCCGCCTGGAACACGGTGTTTAGCGTTCACCTGCAAACACACTAGGCACTTGGCCACAAACTCTGCCACTACTCGCTTTACTCCGGGCCACCAAAACTGTCTCTTTAGACCCTGGTACATCTAGGAAACTACTGAGTGCACTGCTAGGGGTGAGTTGTGGAACTTACTAAGAACCTGGCCACGCATCACCTCTGGAACAAACAACTTTCCTCAGAAAAGCATCTAGTTCTAACCTCCCTCCCTCCACCCTTCTAGAGCATTGCCCTGGTCAACTCGGCCACGCATCACTTCACACTCTAGGTCTACCCACTGAGACTCCTCCACTTGCCATAAAAGAGAAGACTGCATTGTCATCTGATACAGGCAACCACCATCGCTATCCATCCTCACATCCAGGTGCTAGGCAGCCAACTCCTCCATTGCCTTCTAAGTGTCTCCTGACTCTCAGACTGCATCCTTATGCAACCTCCTTCTCAAAGAATCGGCCAATAAATTACATTTTATTGATGTGTAGGAAATATTGAAGTCATAATCCTGGAGAAACTCCATCCACATTCACTGTTGTAAGTTTAGGTCCTGCTGGGAGGAGACATACCTCAAGATTTTGTGATCCATGAAGACCACAAACCGTTCTCCGATGAGGTAATGCCGCCATAACTTCAGTGAAAAAATGACCGCTGCATGTTCCAGATCATGGGTGGAATAATTATTCTCATGAGGGAATAGCTGCCTAGACCCATAAGAGATCACCCCTTGTTGCTGCATCAACAAACATCCGAGGCCTTGCCCTGAAGCATCACAGAACACCTCATACGACACCCCTTCTTCTGGTAGTCTTAGCATTGGGGAAATAACCAATTTCTTGTTCAGATAGCTGAAGGCTGCCTCGCACTACTCAATCCACATGAAAACCTGGTCCTTCTTGGTCAAGGCTGTCAAAGGGGCTGGAACTCGGGAGAAGTTGGGTACGAACCTCCGATAGTAACCTACCAGCACAAGGAAACTGCGAACCTCTACCACATTCTTGGGTTCTTCGCAAGAAACAACCACCTCAGCCATTGATGGGTCCACCGCTACCCCCTATTCAGACACTACAATCCCAAGGAAGTGTACTTCTCGCATCCAGGACTTGCATTTCGATAACTTCCCATAGAGCTGGTGCTGTCTGAGGACCTCTAAAACAGTCCTCAGATGCTCCGCATGGTCCTTTTCGGATCTTGAATAGATTAGAATGTCGTCGATGAACACGACTACGAACTGATCCAGGTACACCTGGATGATGGTGTTCATAATCCCCATGAACACAACCAGGGTGTTCGTAACACCGAATGGCATGACTACAAACTCGAAGTGCCCATATCTGTGCCTAAAGGCCATCTTTGGGATGTCACCCTCCCTTACCCTCAACTGGTGATACCCAGACTGCAAGTCAATATTTGAGAACCATCCTTCCCCTTTCAGCTAGTCGAAAAGATCGTCTATCCTCGGAAGAGGGTAGAGATACTTGATCATTACCTGATTCAGACTCCTATAGTCTATTCACAACTTGAGACCATTGTCTGTCTTCTTTGCGAACAAGACTAGAGCACCCCACGATGACACACCTGGTCGAACATAACCCCTCTTCATCAGATCGTCAATCTGAATCCGCAACTCCCGTAGCTCCGAAGGTTCCATCCGGTAGGGATCCATCAAAATCGGATTAGCACCAGGCTGCAAGTCTATCCCAAATTTGATGTCACGACAAGGGGGTAGAGTCGTCACCTTCTTAGGGAAGACGTCCATAAACTCACTGACGATCCCTGGTACCTCCACCATCTCAGCATCTACTGGCTCTACTGACTGCTCGACGAACAAAGATAAGAGGGGTTCCTCTCGCCTGCTGCCCTTCTGACCACTCTGTTCACTGGTGAAAGTAACACGTCAGGTGCCCAAGTCTGAGAACACAACCCTTCCTCGGAAGCATTCGATTATGGAACATACAGAGAACAACCAGTCGATTCCTAGGATGACATTGTATGGTTGTATCTGCAATAGTAGGAGATCCCTGACTGACTAATGTGGCCCTATAATCAATCTGCATCCTCGAAAAACATATAGCAAGTCAGTCTGACATCAGACTGGTGTGCTCACCACTAGGGGAACTGGATGTCTCTTGGAATCTAGAACCAAAGCGCGAGCTAGAATGGGTGCAACGAAGGAGTGCGAAGCTCCGGTATCGAACAAGGCATAAGCAAGGGTGCTAAACAAACTGATCGTACCTCGAACAACCTCTCGTCCTGCTGGAACTGCTTCCTCCACAGTGTGCAACTACCCACGCCCAGCTCCTCTACCTCTCGGCTGTCGGCCACCTCCCCGACCATGCCCTGGTCAAGGTTCCTGAGGAGCTCCCTGAGGTCGGCCTCCCCCTGCAACGCCTGCCCTCGAAGGAGCGAGAGCTCGCTTCCCCTGTTTCTGCTGCTGGAAGGGCCTATCTGGAAGCTGCTACTGGGGTGGGTTCTGGGCGTATCCACAAACCCCATACTATACTCGGTCCGGGCACTGATTCCGAAGATGTCTGTGGCCCCCACAGATGAAGAACCTCGGTCCTGGGCCCAAAGGAAAAGGGCGAGGACCGGGGGACCGTAACTTGAACTACTGCAGCCTGCTCCCTACTAGTCGGAACCTAGAGGATCCTGATTTTGGAGGTTTGGTACTGACAACCTTCCCTTTTGATGGGCCTAGCTGAATCCTGTCTCGTGACACACCCCCTAGTGCGTGAATCCTCTCCACCACTTCGGCCTTCTTCTAGACTTCCAAGTATGTCCGCAGGGTGAAGGGGGTAACGACGTATTGGAGGGAGGGTCAGAGCGCCTCTTCTAAATGTCTCGGCCGAGACTCCTCATCTAGAAAGTGGTCTGGAGAAAAAGGGAGGAGGTCCTTGAACTTGATTCCTAGTTCCCTTACTGACATACTCCCCTACTGGAGGGAGAGTAGCTCCCACCTCTTCTCCGACTTCATCGTAGAAGAGAGTAATTCCACCCTGAACTCCTCAAAATCAGCCCATGCCACATCAGCCTCTCTCCTCTCCCCTAGGTAGAGTGTCCACCACTGACGTGCTGATCCCCACATCTGGCTGACAGCCAGAGGAACCCAGTACTCGGTCGGATCCTGAATCAAGCCGAAAGCTATCACCAGCTCCTCTATCCATTTCTCCGTCTTCATGTCAGTGGTGCTTCCCTCATACTTTTTCAAGGGTCTGTCGTTGGAAGGCTTGAAGAGTCTTCTGCCACTAGTCGTCCTCCTCCTCTCGATCAGCCCTCTGCCGATCAGCCAATTCAACCTTATGGGCCTCGATTGACTGCACCACCCATGGTCGACTCCCAGGTTCCATAGCTGCAAGGTAAACATGGAATGCCTAATCCCAAGTAGTGCAGAATTTTGTTCTTAAAAATTTCTTAAAATTCTTACTTATTCAAATCCCCAAAACACCCATTAAACATGAGAAAAAAAGTCATTATAATTCATGTTCCTTTCCTAGGGTCTCTACCCTGAAATCAGCGTGGTATTACTTGGTCATTCAGTAGGTCCAGAGTCCTTTCATCAGACCATGCGGGGCCCTAAAATCCCATGTCCTAGCCGGTCTTCCCTTGCCTAATTCACGCACCAAGGTTACCCAACACTGTTTCCCTACCATCCCATACAATCCTTCTGTGCCTAACTCCAGAACCTATCCTACCTCTCAACCATTCCTTTGATACCATTCTGTCATGACCCGCCATCACCAAAAAGAGGGAAGAGTCAGCAGATAGCCAGACCCTTCCTTCTTTAAGTTGAAGGAGAGATAATGACCCCTGAAACCCGCCTTCAATAGGTCCCAGAGTGGTGAACATCACCAAGGGTATAGAATCACACACTAAATGGAAGGCATTACCCTTTTTCTTTTAATAGGATCAGGAGATCGGATAGTAAATCCCACAACATCAAAACTGAAAGTGAAAATATGGATGAAAATAAACCATTTCCATATGCATGTTCAAAGGTAAAAGATACAAGTCACAAAACTCAAAAGGTAAAAATATACCAAGAAAAAGGTAACAAAAATAGAAAATTCCCCAAAGTTCCAAGCTAGTATGATCTCGCATGATCCCTGAAGTCCTCCTGGAATTCTAAAAGCAGTTTTATATTCGTAGGGTGACTATAAAAGTATACTCAGTAGGGAAAAACCAAAGACTCTTGTGCACAATTGGGGAGGAATACTAATGCCCTATGAGAAAAGAGATAACCAAGCACCTATCAAGGAAACTAACAACCGAAGCCTCACCAATACACACTCCCCAAATAACGCAAGTCAAGTAATGTATAGTAATATCACATCGATGTTTGGGTACCCCGCGCCACTTTCCCACTGGTTATTGAAGACATCCTACACATCGGACCAATCCCACTATTCTCATTGTAGTCCCCCTGCCATACCCTGCCCACAGACACCTGGGCCACAACCACACATCCCGCCCGCAAACACCTGGTCCACAACCACTAACCCACCCGCATAAACCTAGGCCACAACTGTCACAAGAAACCACACCTGAAAACACCTAGTCCAGAACAACCACTGCCACGCCTAAAGACACTTGGGCTAGAAGAACTAATGCCACACTCGAAGACACCTGGGCCTCATCCAGAAGATACATGGGAAACAACCTTCCTGCAAACACCTGGGACAACCACCACACTACCCTGCCCAAATATTCATGGGCTAATAATAGACTTCATTCCATCACAGCCTGCCCGTAGAGTCGTGGGCTATCCAGGAAAGGGAACAGAAAAAGAGCTAATAACCAGCCCCTCATTGGAGTGTTGGAAAAAACACCCTCCCCCATGAAATGGGGGTGTTCGGGAATAATTGCTCAACTTGGGTGGGGCATGAATAAGAAACAAAAAAACTATAAGTATATGTATAGGTAACAAGAACTCACCCAATCTAGGTTTTTTTTCAGCCAACATAAAAAATACTATCCTTAATTTTCCTTCATAAGAGAAAGGAACAACACCCATGCCCAAGTCACAACTCACACCAAACCACATCCCCATTTGTCCCATCCTTGTTTTCATGTTCATTAATAATGTTTAAATAAGTTTAGGAACCTACTTGGGAAACTATTAAGCACAAGCACAAGCCAAGGAAATAGTACACCCAACAACAATTTAACATTAAAACCCGGTTCTCTTGTAAAATAACATCAAGTGAGACCCCTACAAGTATTCGAACCAAAGCAGGTTAAAGTGAGATATAGTCCCAACTTACCAAAACAATGAATAAAAAGGTTTCACAATATAAGAGGATCCCAACCCAATCTGTGATACAAACAGAGGATCCCATCCTCACCCAAATCACCCCAGAAATCTAAGCCCCTAACCAAGAAAACCATAAGGTCACCCGTACTTGGACCGTGGAGGAAACAACAAAACCAATAATATAAACACAAGGCAGATTCAATAGGTATTTTCAGATTTAAAAGATTTAACACACTCCATGATTTCAATTCCACTGGGCTTAAACCGGGGTTATCATAGAAAATAAGTTGATCCTGGTGCTTCTAATTTATTTAGCCGAATATACATAATTAACCAATTTCTTTTACACAAAAAAGGTTCAAAACCAAAATACAAGCAATTTAAACATCACAAGGGGTATGTGTTTATTTGTGCAAAGAGAAAGACCACCGACGACCATGATTTTCAGTAGGCATAAGCCCACACAATTTATAAATCACTAATCATGAAAGAGGAGAAAAGCAGAGCACCATCATCGATCACACCCCTCCCCTTCATTCATTAGAATCCATTTATTATCTTTATTAATGTTTATTTTATCTAATTCTATAGAAACAGTAGCATAACCACCCCACAAGATACACATAAAGGAGATACAAAGGTGAAACCCCTACCTAACTGATTAAGGATCGATGTTAAGTCCCCGTGTGAGTATCAAGAGCTCCACGGAAAACGATCAAGGAAAACTTCACCGGGTTACAAATTGTCGGGAGGAAGGGTACTACGACTGGAGGGTGATTGAGAAAAAGAAACATAGGGAGAATCATTTAGCTTATAATGGCTGATAAAGGCTGAGATACAGCACACCCGAGACGGTTAAGATACGGAGAGAAAACTGAAAACTGCATAAGGAGCGGGATTGTGGGTTGACCATGCGGCTGGGACACCCCACACCTCATTAAAGGGTCCCCGCATTTTGGGGTGGTTTAAACCGACACACAATATGGTACCTCACCTATCATTTAATTAAACGACATTAATGGACATTTGTTGGGACCACATTGTGTGTGAAGATTGTATTTGTTGTCAATAGTTGTCAATACTGGTCAAAATGATGAAGGAGATAAAGAAGGACTCAAAAGTTAATGGAGATCGGCTGAAGTGAGGATTCTTGGAGAATTATTATGAAATCATAGCATTGGATGTCATACTTGAGTAATTCTCTAAGAAGAAAAATTCAGACGATTGTTGAACTGATCCTAAGTTCAAAGAACTTGTGTCAAAGGTGACACATTGTTTACAACAATGAAAAATGGAGAAGTATCATCCATTTGAAGATGATTGGAGAATAATGGTGAAGTATCATCTATCTACGAATTGTTGAAGAAGAATTGAGGATTTTAAGTGAGGATGAAAGAAGTACTTTGGAATTCATATTCCAAAAAGAATGGTAAAAACAGATGATGATTTACTGATTTGTATTTCACAAATATCATAAGTTTGGAGAACTTGTGATGCAAGCCTTATGAAGGAAAGGGAGTGATAAAGAAGTGTTTTTGTCTAAGTCATATCACAAATATCATCAGATCAAAAATATGGCAAAGGAAAGAAGTAGGCGCACAAGTATGCAGTTGGCGCGCAAGTATGTAGTAGGCACGCAAGTATGTAGAGGCGCGCAAGTCATATTTAAAAAGAGCATTATTTAAGAAATATGGCAAAGGAAATAAAGTGGCGCGCAAGTCAGGAATTGTGCACAAGTTTTTGGCGTGCAAGTATTGGAACACAAGTGTGTCGCACAAGTGGTGGTGCGCAAGTGTTGTATAGGTGCGCAAGTCATATTTCAAATTGCATTATTTCAGAAATATGGAAAAGGAAAGAAAGTGGTGCGCAAGTCGTGGCACGCAAGTGTTGACGCGAATGTGTAAGTGGCGCCCAAGTCCTATTTCAAAGATCATCCAATCAAAATATGAAAAAGGAAATAAAGCGGTGCACAAGTTTGAAAGTGTCGCAGAAGTCAAGAGTGTCACGCAAGTGTTGGTGCACAAGTCTTGGCGTGCAAGTCTTGGTGAGCAAGTGTATGGGTGCGCAAGTCACCAAATTTCCTATAAATAGGCGACTCGCCTCTTCATTGTTAAGGCTCAACACTTAAGAGAAAAATTTGATCTCTGAACGCGCAAGTGTAGAAAGCAGCGCGCAAGATGAAGTGGCGCACAAGATGAGTGTTATTTATACGACGTGAAAGTATTGTCTCACAAGTCTGCCACACAAGTGTTTCCACGCAAGTCTGCCATGCAAGTGTTGCCACGCAAGTCTGCCACGCAAGTGTTGTCGCGCAAATCTTATGGGCAAGTCTTTCCGCGCAAGTAGTGGCACGCAAGTAGAAACGTGCAAGAAGAGGCGCGCAAGTTATAGGTGCGCAAGTATAGGGCACGCAAGTGGAAGTGGGCGTGGAAGCTGTTTTGTTCCAGGAGTTCCTGCCATATTCTGGAGGGGAAAGAAGAACGGGGAAAAGAGTTCAACTACATTCCATATGCATGATCACATGCATTTATGAACAAGAGGAGAACTCACTCTGATAATGCCGAGTAAGATGGTCTTCATTTACTAATTAATCAAATTGGTATATGTGATTATTTCTAAGAAAGAAGGAGTCCTAGTGCATTCTGTTATAGCACTAAAGAAGAAGAATAAGTCCTAGTGTAGCTGGTTTTGCACTAGTGAAGAAGAAAATAAGAAGACATGAAGAATTGCTTGCCTACTGCTTTGCACGTAATCAAGTGAAGAGCACTGAAGAAGATCAAGAGCAGAACCTACCTTTTGAAGAAGGAAGAAGACTGTCACCATAGGTAGTATAAAGAACCAGCTAGACGCTGAAAGTTGGGCTAGGTCATCACCAGTCCAGGGAAGAGGATTGTTTCCCACCCCCTCTAAAGTGTAGGGACTCACACGGGCTAGAGGATTGCTTTCCTATCCACTCCGTTGTAAAATCATATCAAATTATAATGGACAATCCATGCAGTGGTCATACCCATGTATGGAATGGACGTAGCTACTCTTATTGAGTGGTGAACCTTGTAAAAATATCGTGTGCATATTTTTACTGCTTTCTATTATTACATGCGACATGGAAAAGAGAATAAGAGAATCAAGATCCTAACAGGTCACGAGGTACAGGGATAAAAGTTGAATTTGGTTTAATAAGTCCCCAACACTGATTCACCCCCCTCTCAGTGTTATACATATCCCAAACTGGTCCTTTCAATTGGTATTAAAGGGAGGTTCACCTCTATTGGATTCTCTACTGGGAAGTTATTCTCTTTTGAAAACTTGAGTACCTTTCCTGAGTCAACATTGAAGAGTAGTGTTTGTAAATATTCAGCTATCTCTGAGCATAAAGACATATCTACCAAGACTATGATGAACAGGAAAAAGAAAGATAAGAGAAAATTGAAGAAGAATTCTCTCTTATATAAAGAATAGGAAGCATCTTGTTTTCCATATCTGGCTGACATTGAAGACACACCAGATTTGGAAAGTAATGGGAAGGTGGCTCAAGTACCCACCATGAAGATGGGAAACCTTGCTACCTCAACTGATCAAGAGGTATGTGTTATTACATTTGGAAATTACCCTCATGATGAAAATGATAGCATAGGTGGTGATGAACAATCTACAACATCTCAAGAAATATCAGTTGATAGATTAAGAATGATTCTACATGGTATTCCTGAAGAGAGTGCATCCCTAGTTTGCGGGGTATTTCAATGCATGCAAGAAAATATCACTCCGCTGGAAGAAGAAACTGATATTTTGGAGAAAGGCTTACAAGCAAAAATTGTCGAATGTTTAAAGCTCTCTAGACAGGTTGGAGCCTTTGAAGCAACAAAGAGGGGATTTTAAGAAAGTTCTTCAAAGTGGCTCAAAGATGTTGAAGAAAAGGAGGGAGTCAACAAGACTATAGAAGAGAAGATCCATGCACTAGAAGATTATCTAAAAAGGGGCAATGAAGTCAAGAAGTAATATTTGGAAGATAACTCTAAGAAGATCAATGAACTTGACTCTTTGTTACAAAACAAATTAAAGATGCATGAAGATGAAGTTGAAAGATTAAAGAAGGCTTGTGAAGAGAAAATGACTATGATTGAAAACCAGGAAGTCATCCTCAATATGAGATGTCTAGAATTGGAAGCTGAACTAACCAATCTTGAGAAGACACATATTGAGTCACCACAAAAGAAGGAAATAGTTACTGCTAGTACTCAATTCTCACCAGAGGATTCTACTATCAAAAGACCTCAAACATGTGATAATAAGATCATGGCTTCACTCACAGATCTATCACAAGTAGTTCAGAAAGTAAAGGTATCATCCATACCATCTTATATTAATGTTTCTAAAATTGCTCCTACAAAAAGTGCAGGTTGGAAGAAAAATTCTAAACAAGTTTGGATGAAGAAAAGTGAGATGAAACCTATCACCATGGATAGGGTGTATAAGGTAAAGAGTGTGGAAGATAGATCCTCACAGAAATCACAACCTACCAAAAAGAAGAAGACTCAGAAAACATATCAAGAAGATAACAATAAGTTAAGGTTTGTTGGTCAATGCTGGTGCTGCAATAGGTTTTGGCATTGTGCACTGGATTGTTGGTACAATCCCTTAAATGTAAAAGCATAGAGAACTCCCATATGAAGGGGGAGAAATCCAGAGAAGAAGAAGCACCATCCACAGATCCAAAAACATATGTATACTGCAAATATATTTGGGATGCTGGACAACATCTGTGATGTATGAAATGGGAGTGGTCACATGAATGGTGGATGCCTATCTCAGAATGTATTCAAAGCTAATAAGAACAAAAGACCACAAAATCTGGATAATAATGAAGAATCTATATTGGGATGTAATCAGAAGTATGTTGTAAAAGAAAATGATCCCAAGAAGATTACAATGAGGAAAACTGTGAAGTCCTTGGATTCTATGTCTAAGAAGGTGATGGGTGGTTCATCCAAAATAACTACTATGAAGGAATCCACTCAGAAGAATCCATGTAGAAGATCCAATCTTGATGCCTCAGTCCCTAATTATATTTTGGTGATTTGGACACAAGATTTCGAAAGAATGAGAAAGTTGGAAGATGCACAAGCTAAGGCTAGTGCCAAAAGCAAAAAGAAGATTCTACATGAAGACAAAGAAGTTCTGTGTGTGAGGTGCAACAAGGCTGGTCATACTGTCAGAAAGTTCTTTGAATTTATTCTATCCCAACAAGAATTCATGAAGAGGATGAATGTTGCACCGAGAGATTCTAGTGCTTGGAATTATCTTGAAGAAAAAAGATTCACACACAAAGATATATAAGAAGTATTGAGATCCACACAGCTCCATTCAAAATTAAAGATCAAATGTGAAAGTGTGGGGAGTGGAGAAAATTGAGCAACATGGTTGAGAAAATCATCTCAACCCTCCTGCTCACATTGAGGAAGTATTGAGGATCCACCATATTCCCTTAAATCGTTGTGTATTGTATTTTTTTCTTTAAATACAGGGAATTGAAGGTGATGCAAGATCTCAGGAGGAGAACCTGAGAGTCAGTGATGAGAATTGTTCTCTATAGAGGGATACACATGAAGAAGCTTCCAGAGTCATTATCTCAATAAGTATCAATTTCAGTTGGAACTAAATTCAACTACTCTGAAGATTGTCTGAAGATCATGTCATTGGAAATGGTATGTTATTTCTAAATCATTCATCCTTGGTTACTCAAAATAAAGATCATTCTACAAAGGGGAGTAACAAAGATAATCAATGACATAAGAAGAGTGAATGAGATCCAAGGCCACTTATCCTGCCAATTACACATGAATGTTTTTGATCCATTTGTTGAAGTGAGTGATGGAATTTCAGGTTGATTGTTTCATTCACACTCAATACCTTCGGCCTAGAATGAAAGTGAAAAACCCTTGAAGATAAGTGTATGAGTTCTCATCTCATGAGGTGTCATATAACGTGGGTAATGGACAACTTTGTTGTCTAAATCAAATCCTCTTATTTTCTATGCCAAGCATTGCTTAAGTAGACTTAGAGTGAAATGATTGATGTCACATTGCTTAAGTATAGAATGATAACCTCTCTACCATGAACTTTGTATTTCTTGATAATAAGGGGGAGAGAAATGAAATGAATGTCTAGGGGAGAGACATAAGTAAAAGGGAGATATACGATTCTCATTTTGACATTGAGACATTCATTTGAGAATACTTTGTGGTATTGACAAAAAAATACAAAGGGGGAGACTGTTGGGACCACATTGTGTGTGAAGATTGTATTTTTTGTCAATAGTTATCAATACTGGTCAAAATGAAGAAGGATATAAATAAGGACTCCAAAGTTAATGGAGATCGGCTGAAGTGAGGATGCTTGGAGAATTATTATGAAATCATAGCATTGGATGTCATACTTGAGTAATCCACAAAGAAGAAAAATTCAGATGATTGTTGAACAGATCCTAAGTTCAAAGAACTTGTGTCAAAGGTGACACATTGTTTACAACAATGAATAATGGAGAAGTATCATCCATTTGAGGATGATTGGAGAATAATGGTGAAGTATCATCTATCTAAGGATGGTTGAAGAAGAATTGAGGATTTGAAGTGAGGATAAAAGAAGTACTTTGGAATTCATATTCAAAAAAGAATGGTAAAACCAGATGATTCTTTGCTGATTTGTATTTCAAAAATATCATAAGTTTGAAGAACTTATGATGCAAGCCTTATGAAGGAAAGGGAGTGACAAAGAAGTGTTTTTGGAAAATTCCTATCAAAAATATCATCAAATAAAAAATATGGCAAAGGAAAGAAGTAGGCGCACAAGTATGCAGTTGGCGCGCAAGTATGCAGTTGGCGTGCAAGTATGCAGTAGGCGCACAAGTTTGTAGGGGTGTGCAAGTCATATTTCAAAAGAGAATTATTTCAGAAATATGGAAAAGGAAATAAAGTGGCACGCAAGTCAAGAATGGCGCGCAAGTATTTGGCATGCAAGTATTGGCACGCAAGTGTGTCGCGCATGTGGTGGTGCACAAGTGTTGTATAGGTGCGCAAGTCATATTTCAAATTGCATTATTTCAGAAATATGGAAAAGGAAAGAAAGTGGCGCGCAAGTCTTGGCACGCATGTGTTGATGCACAAGTGTAAGTGGCTCCCAAGTCCTATTTCAAAGATCATCCAATCAAAATATGACAAAGGAAATAAAGCGGTGCACAAGTTTGAAAGTGTCCCGGAAGTCAAGAGTGTCACACAAGTGTTGGCGCGCAAGTCCTGGCGCGCAAGTCTTGGCGCGCAAGTGTATGGGAGCACAAGTCACCAAATTGCCTATAAATAGATGACTCGCCTCTTCATTTGTTAAGGATCAACACTTAAGAGAAAAATTTGAGCTCTGAGCGCGCAAGTGTAGAAAGCGGCACACAAGTTGAAGTGGCGCGCAAGATGAGTGTTATTTATAGGGCGCGCAAGTATTGCCGCGCAAGTCTGCCGTGCAAGTGTTTCCACGCAAGTCTGTCGTGCAAGTGTTTCCGCGCAAGTCTGTCGCGCATGTTTTGTCACCCAAGTCTTTTCAGCAAGTCTTGCCGCGCAAGTAGTGGCACGAAAGTAGCAACGTGCAAGAAGAGGCGCGCAGGTTATAGGCACGCAAGTATAGTGCACACAAGTAGAAGTGGGCACGCAAGATGTTTTGTTCCAGGAGTTCCTGCCATCTTCTGGAGGGGAAAGAAGAACAAGGAAAAGAGTTCAACTACATTCCATATGCATGATCACATGCATTTATGAACAAGAGGAGAACTCACTCTGATGATGGCTAGTAAGCTGGTCTTCGTTGCCAAATAATCACATTGGTATATGTGATTAATGATAAGAAAGAAGGAGTCCTAGTGCATTCTGTTATTGCACTAAAGAAGAAGAAGTCCTAGTGCAGCTGGTTTTTCACTAGTGAAGAAGAAAAGAAGAAGACACAAAGAATTGCTTGCCTACTACTTTTCAAGTAATCAAGTGAAGAGCACTGAAGAAGATCAAGAGCAGAACCTACCTTTTGAAGAAGGAAGAAGACTGTTTCCATAGGTAGTATAAAGAACCATCTAGACGCTGAAAGTTGGTCTAGGTCATCACCAGTCCAGGGAAGAGGATTGTTTCCCACCCCCTCTAAAGTGTAGGGACTCACACGGCCAAGAGGATTGCTTTCCTATCCACTCCATTGTAAAAGCATATCACATTATAATGGAGAATCCATGAAATGGTAACACCCATGCGTGGCAAGGATGTAGCTACTCTTATTGAGTGGTGAACCTTGTAAAAATATCGTGTGCATATTTTTTTCTGATTTCTATTATTGCATGCGACAGGGAAAAGAGAATATGAGAATCAAGATCCTAACAGGTCACGAGGTACAGGGATAAAAGTTGGAATTGGTTTAATAAGTTCCCAACACTGATTCACCCCCCTCTCAGTGTTAGAAATATCCCAAACTGGTCCCCTCAGCATTAATGGGCTTTAAAACAGTCTTAAAGGGGTCAAAACAAGGTTTAAAACCCAATCAGTGAAAAAATGAAGCATTACTGAAAAACCATTGGGGGTAGGCGAGAGCTACTGGTAACCGAGAGCTACCGGTACCCCATGGTCACCAGTAGGCTAAGTCTACCAATAGGTCGAGGCTACTGGTAGGCCAAGGCTACCACTAGGGGTCACCAAGATGCTGGGATGGCCTTCTAGACCACCCAGAATACCTCAAAATCAGATTTTTACCAAGTAAAGAATCCCCAAAAACCTGGGCCATTACATAAATACCATAGGTTGACCGATGTCTTACGTAAGGCCACTAAACAGATCATGATTATAAACTATTATACAAATATAAAAATACATCCCACACATCATCCCAGTTCTTACCATTACATAAAAATGGAGGTGATTATTTCAATCATAGTATCATACCATATATTATAATATGTCATCATTTTTACAATCAATCCAAGAGTCTTACTCAGAACACCATTCACCCACATAGGATCAACCCCTATATCAAGCATATAAATTCAGTAGAATTCAATTCTTCAACCTAATAAGGTACATCTCTTTATAATCATAAAAAAAATCATCGTTTTTATCATAAATTAATTGTTATGTCATATGGGTTTCCCATTTTCCAATAAAACATGCCATGTTCCAATGAGGCCTTTCCACATTCCTCTTAGATTACCGAGACATTCAAATAATTCATAGCCATTTAAAAGCTCATTTATAAATAATTTCCCTTTGATAAATATTAGTTTTTGTTGAATTAATTTTAAAGGGATTGATTTAATTGTTCTTATAAAAAACACTTTTCTCATCATTTTTCAAATCAGCATCATGAATTACATAAATGAAAATATCAAGATCAAATCAGGTATTTCAATTTCAAAAAAATGTTAGATTTCATTAAAAATGGGTTTCACATCAACCATATTAAAATCCACCTTTACCACTTTTATCTAAAGATCAATAATTCATGAATCTTTGGTATAGATATAATATATGAAAAAAAACATTCATATAAATAAAAAACTCAATATGAAAGAACAAGAAATAAAATATTAAATTATAAGGGGAGATGATTGGGACACCTACCTCAACCTATTGGAAAATATGAAAATTCAATGAAATTTACAGACCAATGAATATAAGGGCCCTTGGAAACTAGATAAGAACCTAAAACAAGAAATCTATAAAATTAAATTTATATTCAATGATCTCGAGAACAATGAAAAATAAAGGGAGAGACCAATTACAACAAAGATATGAATGGTTCACTAAATGATAATCTAGGATCCAAAGGATTCCACATCTTCCAGTGACCTATCCAAGAGATTTTTTTGGATTATAACAAAAAATTTAGATCTAGTGAAAAAAACCCAATGTAAGATTCCTTTCTAGGAAAAGAGGATAGATCTAGTGACACGATAAATAATTCTGATTAAAAAGATTGTACATTTGAAAAAATATATCCAATTCCATTTGAATAATTAGAATCAATATCTAAAATGATTGGGATACAAATAATCTCCTAGGAATGACCTCTAGTTTGAGACCCTAATGCGAGGTTGAATGAAATAGGAAAGAAAGGGGTTTTTTGGGTTTTCAAATCAACTTTTGGAATATTTAATTTCTATCATTTTTTTTAAGAAACTATGCTCCAACCACGAGCCAGGTTATGAGATACAGGACTAGACACAATGTTTGAATAATAGTGAACCAATCATGTTAAATTAATTATCCAAAAAGTTGATGTTTTCTTAGAGAAAGATGAATGGTTTGGAATAATCATATGCCAACCGCACACCCTCCTTTGGGTCCCTAAATCAAGCTAAATGGTTTCTCAGAGATAGTGCATAGTTTCCCATAAATTAGTGTAAAAATCCCCATGGTTTTATGTTATGTATTTTATTAA
This sequence comes from Viscum album, assembly GCA_963277665.1. Classification (NCBI taxonomy): domain Eukaryota; kingdom Viridiplantae; phylum Streptophyta; class Magnoliopsida; order Santalales; family Viscaceae; genus Viscum; species Viscum album. The sequence continues at coordinate 140,609,178 of OY728136.1, forward strand.
ATAAATTAATTTAATTTGATAGTTTATGTTTCACACAACACCGAGAGGAAACAAAAAGTAATATATAATTAAATAGTAACTTGACTGTTGTAATAGTAATATGGAAATTATGAATAGTAATCCATCCAATTAAATAGTAACCTCACTTATTAAAGCAAAAAATAAAATTTAGGCATCTTACAAAGAGAAATATTATATAATTACATCATTGTTTTAATAAATAAATATTTATAAAATGATAAATTAGTTTTTGGTATTTTTATGAAAAAAAATTATTATTTACAATTTTATAATAAATATAAATATTTATATGAAAAATTATTTTAAAAAAATATATTTATAAATTAATATTTTAATTTTTTATGATTAAAATATAATTTTATGAGACCTTAATTAATTTTTCAATGTTTCACAAAATCACTTATAATTTTAAAATTGATATTTTTCGAATAAATGATAATATTTATTAAAAAAATAAATTTTCCATATATAGAAAATTATTTTCATAAAACAGAGTCCATTTTTGAATAATCTATGTTAAAAATGGTTTGAGTGATGTTTTTGGATTCTTCTAAAATAGTTGAGTTTTTTTGTGAGTAGTGATATACCGTAATTTATGTTATTTAAAAAATACATAATTTATTGATTCATGATTGATGTATGTGTGATATAAGCCCATAATATAAATATATCCTTTTATATTTAATGTATTTATTAATTATAAAACAAAACTATTCGCTTTGATGATCCAAAACAACAAACTAATGAAAATAATAAAAAAAACACCCCTCTCGTCCAAAATAAATACCACCTCTTATCCTCACACCTCAAAATCCGTGGTGGTTGTACAATTTATACAAAATAATATTCCTAAGTATCTCGAAAAATTCATTATATTATGGAATAAATAATATACCAAACCCATGTTCCGTAAGGATTTTATCAAAGAGAATAATTCATGAGGTAAAACCCTTAATCATTCTCTTTTAATTTCTTTCAATTTCATTTCATTTATTATCCTTCCATAAACTAATCTCTAGAAAAATGAATTATAATTCTAATATATTATATATAATAAAATTTTATTAAGTTAATGTAAAATCCCTCATCAAAACCTTTACCCTTTACATTTTTTTCTAAAATTGAAAACATCGTCCCTGATGTGCAGATTTACAACTATCGTGGATGATGCATTTTCATTTTACATTAATGCCTACAAGGATGGTCATAAAACAATTTTTATGGTTAAATAAGATTTTATTATAAATATTATATGTTATATAATGTTATATAACTGGTATACATACATAATATTAAAAAATAGAATAAAACTAGTTTGTGATAATCGAAAAATCACCAAAATAATCAAACATTCATCATTCACATTTTATATAATGAATAATTGTAATATCTAGAAACAATGATGTATAAGACCATTTAATATTATAAAATCCCATAAATAAATAATAATTTAAATTATATAGAATTTTTCTAAATTTACATGATCATCCATACATGTATACAAGTGAACCAATCCTAAAAACCAAGGAAATGAACATTCCTGAATGAAAAAATTGAATCTATTAATTTATAAAAAGTCCATAAATGAACATAAAAAAATTATAATAAATTAAATACATGTTCATAAGGTTATTACTTAAATTATTAACGAATATAATTTCATTATTTATGACATTAAGTTCATGTGAATAGAACTTTTGGTCATTAGGTAACAAATTCCCCAAAAACCTCCATTTTTCATTTGGGTTAATCTTTCTCTCTATTTAGCATAATTTAATTATTAATTATTCTGTTATAATCCTCATAAATTATGATTTTATGTTCCTAAGATATTTTAACCTAACTCAATTCTTATTTATTGTATTAAAAATACATTTTTTACAAGGATCCAGTTTCAATTCTTCTTGATAAGTAAGTCGGATTAAAGGGAACTTTGATTTATTACCAATTTTCAAGTACCATCCATAATATGTTTTAATATACCAATAAATTACTAAAATCAATAATTTTATCATGAAAAAATATCTTTTTTCATTTATGGTATTATTAAAACAATTATTCCTTTTTTCTTTTTAAAGTCCCTTTAGTAATTTCCCTTAAACCGAACTAATGAGGCTAATTTCTATTGGTTCATAAAAACAAGATTTATTTGTTTTAGCTTTAGTTTGATGTATTTTTTCTTGATATATTCTTATTTTCCATTATTAATGTCCATGTATGATTTAAATACATTATTTAATGGACTTCTTTATGATGTTCCCTTTGGTTATGCCTTATTAGCCACTTACTCCTTTGTGTGGTGTATGTATACTTATCTTTCATTTGTGATCATAATTAATTGAATATTTAATTTAAATTACATATTTCTTGTATCATGGATATTATTATTTCTTTTATCCTTATAAAATTTTGGCATATGATGTTTCATTGAATTTTGTTTTAATTGGGGTGATATTGATGAATTTGTATCCTCTACTCAATATAGATATTTTGATAATTCATATTTCTTATAAATTGAATATATTTTGGAAAAATTCATTGGAGTTGTAGTAATGTATGGGGAATAGTTATATATATCCCCTGATTCATTGACAGATCTCATGAGTCAAAAAAATTGGCAAAAAACCCTTCATGTTTGTTTCTATGAAGAATCAGACGGGTTTTTACCCAGAGACATAACCCATATTGACATTATAATAGTTCATGTGATAGATACATGATGCCAAATGATTAATAATTTTCTTTATTAATTATTCATCTATTATTATGCATGATATTTTCACTATGAAAGAATCTATTAATGAATTAACATTTTCAGTTTATTGATGGCACGTGTTTTCAGTAATCTACCTTACCATTATGATTATTCCTTATTGGATTTGATTCAATTATAATTATTTAATATATCCCTTACTGATCAATTGAGATCACCATTTTCTATGTTTTTCCTTCCCTATGTTGTGAAAATAAAATCGCTGATTAAGTGATAAGAATTACTTTATTTAGTTTTGTTATGTTATATTTATAATTACTATTGTAATATGGTCACAATGTATATATATAGTTCTTGAAGACTACTAAACTGATTGATCCTTGGTGATGTGATCCCTTGTATCTATGACATTGTAATAAAATTACTACCAACTCTGGGTTGTTGGGATCAGGGTTGTTACTGATGGTATGAGAACAAGTTTAGTAGACACCAAAGGAATTAGATGTAAAATAAACACGATAAATAAAATAACTTCTTTTAGTAAATTTTTGTCTCACTACTCATGGTGATTATGATATAACATAGTGTGTGCCATTATTTAGTGATAGAGCCTAATACAGTGAAATAAATCAATACCCATGGACATTGTAGGGATTTCCCCAATGATTAAGTAAAAAATATTATTATTGGATTTGAGAAGATCATGACCATATTATGACAACTTACTTAGGTTATAACAAATACCCATGTTACACCTTTTTTATATTATTTAATATAGAATAATCCACCATATTTTATTAGGACATCTAATCCAGTGGTAGAAGAGGAGTGGATCAAGTCCCTTGAAATGATATTTCTCTCATTAGGATGCAATGAAAATGAATAGAAAGTACTAGAAGTATATTTCCTCAAAGGAGATGATGATCATTGGTTGTAATTAATCTAGAATACCAAGGATTAAGATGAAATAGAAGATTTGTAATTGAGAAATTTTGTAAAAATACTCTTCATTAAATATTTCCCTCATGATAAATTAATTGAAATGAAGGAAAAATTATTTATCTTAAATAAAAGTGAAGAAGAGAGTGTTTTAGAGTTTGAATCTACTATAAAAAGACTAGAGAGGTATACTGTTGATTACAGACATGATTCAAAAGAAAATTTTGACCATTTATTTAATTATCTTAATCAATGTCACTAAAGGGCGCTTTCTTCTAAAACATTTTCATCATTTGAAAAAATAGTATTAAGATCCATTAAAACAGGGAAACAATTTTGATAGATCATATATGTTCAATAGAAAAAAAGAGAAGTAGAGGTCTTCAGTTAACAATAGAGAAGGTTAATATTCAAAGGTGGATAATGGAATGAATTAGTTTATTTTAAGAAAAAATTATTGAAAGAATCATCACATGAAATTATTGAATGGAATAGATATTTTTTAGTTTCGAGAAATGGTTCATCATGAAAATGAATGATATAAGAATAAAATAATCAATGTTATTCAATGATTCAACTATAATGAAACAAAAATTAATCAAATAAATTTCCCAAGAGTAAAAGAAAATTTACCACATAAAATCCTAAGGGGTGTTAGACAAGCTTATGTGATCACCACATTTAATGTAGAAGTACATAATGATGTGGTGGTAGGTAATATAACCCTATATCCAACTTTATACAATGATGTATTTGATTCTAGATCTAAAAATTCAATTATATCTTCCCAATTTTCCAAGAAAATTAGGTATATATTTTTTTGTTTTAATAAGGGATTTTTCAGTCAAAACCACTAATGGAAGTTTCATTGAATTTTTTTCCCAATTATGGTATATAAACATGCTTTATTTTCTACCCTTATCATCATACCTATGGAAGAATTTGATATTATCCTTGGTATGGACTGGATTTCAAATTATGATGTTTGCATTTATTTCAACAAGAAAGAAATTATGATTTGTAATAAATATGTAGAATTCCTCATATTTAGAGTTGAAACTTCATCATCGAATTATTATCTAGATCCACCCCTAGTAGTTCTAATGAATTAAATTAATAGGGAGGAAGGGAAAAAATCATCTAGGGATGAATAATGTAATCTTTAAGTTGAGGATATAAACATTTTGTAGGAATATATTTATTTATTTTTTAAGGAATCACCTAGAATCCCCTATAGAGGGAATTTGAGTTTAACATTGATTTAGTCCTCAATGCAAGAATAATATTAAAGACTCTATAAATAAGGGATATAGTGGAATTGGTGGAGAGGAGGAAACAACTATATGATTTGATCAATAAGGTATGTATTTTCGCTAGTCTATCCCCATAGGGAGCCCCTATTCTATTTGTTAATAAAAAATATGGATCCTTGAGGTTGTTCATTGAAGACTGAGAAGTCATAGTTACTATAATAAATAACAAGTACCCATATTCCTATTATTGATGATTTATTCTATCAACTTTATAAAGATATATATTTATTGGAGATTGAACATCATTCTGGGTATAATAAATTGTGAGAAAATAAAGAAGTTATTCTGAAAAAATCTTTTCAAACAAGGTATAAGAATTATGAGTGCACATGTAATGCCATTTTGACTAAATAATACAGCCTATGTTTTCATGGATCTAATGAAGAATGTATTCATGGAATATATTAACAATTTTTTAGTATTTATTTATGATATTCTGGTGTCTTCTAAAAACTATGAAGACCCTAGGAATCAATTTTATATTATCTTTGAGACTCTCAGATGGAATGAGTAATATGGTAAATTTAGGAAGTGTGAATTCTGACTCTAGGAAATTTATTTTCTTAGACATATTTTCATTTATATTGCAATCTCTGTAGTTCCTACGAAGAAAAATAAAATCCATGAATGGCCTATGATAACAAACATAACTACAATATGCTGTTTCATTGGGTCAATAAGTTACTATCAGTGTTTGGTTTAGAATTTCTCCTGATCGGCTAACCCATTAACCAAGCTCACATGTAAAGGGGTTAGGTTCGTATAGATAAAATAATGTTCAGAATGTTTTGAAAAATTGAATAGATGATTTGTTAATGAACCTAATTTGACACTACCATCAAGAAATGGAGGATTTTTTATTAATAATGATTTATTGAAGAAAGGAATTAGTTGTTTCTATATCCAGGTTGATAGAGTTATTCTCTATGAATCATAGAAGTTAACAAATCATGAATATAACTATCCAACTCATGATCTTGAAATAGAAACTATAATTATTTCTCTAACGATATAGATACCCTATCTACATGGTGAAATATGTCAGTTGTATACAGAAAAAAAGTGTTTGAAATAATTCATTACATAGAAATAACTCATCATGAGGCAAAGATAATGGCTCGAGTTACCCAACGATTATGATTTATCAATACAGTACCATCTAGGAAAATCAAATAAGGTAGTAGATGCATTAAGTAAAAAAGATCACATACTTCTAAACCAATCAATTATTGAGAAATTTATTATATTCATGGAATTAGTAAATATGAATATTGAAATTTTTGAGGAAGGGTAGACAAAGATTATTTTTAAAATTATTTCTAAAACATACTTAAAAGATATGAAAAAAATATTTCAATCTGATGATGAGAATTTTTAAAAGAAAATTAAATCCATTAAGGGTGGAAGATTGGAAGACATTGTGTATGAGGATGGGATTATAAAATTTTAAAAGAGGTTATAAGTTCCATCAATACTTGAACTAAAAAAGTTACTATTATATGATGATTATAGCTCAAATTTCTCTATACACATTTTAGTACCAAGATATATTGATATATGAAAGAATATTTTTGGCAGGATAACATGAAGCAAGAAATTGCTGACAATGTGTCATGATGTCTAGTTTTTCAATATGTGATGGTCAAGAGACAAAATCCAAGAGGAGTGTGAAAAATATTCCTATTACAACATGGAAGTGGGATGAGAGTACTATTTACTTAATCAATGTATTACTGAAGATCCCTAGAAATAATGATACGATATGGGTTATTGTTGATGGCCTTAGAAAATCAAAACATTTCCTTTTTATAAGATATGATTTTACATTAGATAACCTTTTTATTCTCAATATTAATTAATTTATAAAACTATATGGTGCACCTCTACTGATTGTGTCTGATCACGATAAACATTTTTCATCAATATTCTGTAAGATTCTTCAAATATATTGGGATACAAATCTTCATTTTAGAAGTTTTTATCACCCCCACACTATAGGGTAGTTTGAAAGGAATATTCAAACATTGGATGAAATGTTTAGATCATTATCACTTGACTTTCAAGGTATGTGGCATCAATATTTACCATTGGTGTAACTTTACTATAAAAAATAGTTTAAATTATAGTATTCAAATGGTTCTATATGAAGCATTATATAGAATGTGATGTTGATATCCAAATTTTTGGGATGAAGTTGGTGAGAGGAAACTTATAGTCCTAATACTTGTTCATGACAATGAAAAATTTAAATAAAATTCATGCTCATATTAAAGAATCTCAAAGTAGAAAAAAGAGTTATAATAACAAATAGAGAAAGAATTTATTATTTCATGTGGGATATCATGTATTTATGAATGTATCTCTATTGAAGTGTGTATTATGGTCTGATAAAAATGTAAAACATATCCATTGGAACATTAGATGACTTGAAAATATTGAATGAATTCGAGCTATAACTTTCCAATTAGAAATGCCTCCATACCTCTCCAAAGTTCATGATGTGTTCCACATATCATTATTAAAGAAGTCCATTCCATACCCAATGTATTTAGAAACCTATGATGAAATAGAACGAGAAACTGAATTATCTCGATGCAAAGAGACTATCTATATTCATGACACAAGATAGGAAGTATTGAGAAATCAGATGACTCAACAAGTAAAAGTTCTTTGGAGAAACTATCAAATGGAAGAATCAATGTGGGAATGAGATGATGTTATTAAGAAAAATCATCCTCAACTATCTAGAAGGAAATATTCATGAAATTTTTTTGGAGGGAATAATATAAAACCCCATGATTTTAGAGTTTTCGTTTTCTTAAATAAATTCAATTCATTTGATAGATTATGTTTCATACAACACTAAGATTAAACGAACAGTAATATACTATTAAATAGTAACATAAATGTTGGAATAGTAATTTGAAAATTAAGATTAATAATCCAGACAATATATTACTATCCTAACCAAGGAATGTATAAAAAAATTTAGACATTATATAAGTTGAAATATGATATAATTATACCATAGTGATAATAAAGAAACATTTTAAAAATGATAAATTAATTATTGGTTTTTATTTGAAACATGAATGTTTATTTATAATTTTAAAATTAATATAATGATTTAAAATATTTTTTATTTTCATAAAAAAATTTCTTAAATAAATATTTTGTTTATTATTATAATAATAAAATATCATGAGACCTTAGTTTTTCAAAGTATTATAAAATTAGTTATAATTTTAAAATCAATAATTTTTTTTGATAACTGATGATTTTAATTAAAATTATTTTTCTCATATGTAGAAAATTATTTTCATCATATTGAGTTTATTTTTAAATTCTATATGTTAAAAATTGTTATGGAGAAATTTTGAGATTTTTCTAATATAGTTGAATTTTTGGTGAAAAGTAAAATGCAGTAATTTATGGTATTTAAAAAATACATGATTTATTCAGTCATTTATGATTTATGACTATAATATAGAACTATAATTATATATTTACTATATTAATTCATGGAAATCAACAATATTTAGAGTCTTGAGAAAAAATGATAAACTACAAAATAAAATAATAAAAAAACCCTCTCCACTATAAATACCACCCACACCAACTCTTATACTCACACCTCAAAAGCCTTGAATATGGTCCAATTTCTATTAAATAATACTCCCAAGTATCTCTCCAAAGACCAGGTTCTTTTGGTCTCAATAAGAGGCCAAAGGCATGTTCCCCAAAGAGGCTCTCAGTGCGAAGAAATCAAGAGGTAAAACCCTTAATCCTTCGAAGTCAATTTCTTTTAATTCCATTTCATTTCTTATCATTACCTCATCTTCTCTATAAAAATATGAATGATAACTCCTATATCATATATTTAAAAGATTTTTTTACATTAATGGAAAATACACCATCAAACCTCTTGTGTTGTCCCTTTTATTTTAAAAATGAAAACATTTTCTGGGATGTGATGATTTACCGCCAACATCGATGATGCATTTACATTTTCCATTAAAAATTATATGCTAGTAAGAAAACCATTTTTATGGTTAAATAAGATATTATTATACATAATATATGTTATATAATATTCTGTAATTAGTATAAATATAATATTAAATAATAAAATAACTAGTTTGTGATAATAAAAAATTCACTAAAATAAAACAGCATTCATCATTAAAATTTTATCGAATGAATCTTCCTTATATATAAAAAAATGATGTATAAGACCATTTAATAATTGTTATGTAAATTAATAACATATAATTTAAATTATGAGGAATTATTATTGATTTACATGATCTTCCATACATCTATACAAGTGAACCAATCATGAAAAACAAGGAAACGAACACTCCCAAATAACAAAAGTGAATCTATTAAATCATCAAGAAGAAAATAAATGAACTTAATAAAATTATAATAAATAAAATTCATGTTTAATATGTTCTTACATAAATTAATAGTGAATATAATTTCTTATCTAGGAGATTAAGTGCAAGTAAAGAACTCTTTTAGACATATTGTAAGGGATTCTCCCTAAACATCCATTTCTCATCCGGGTTACACATTCTCTGTCTTTACCTCAATGTAATTATTAATTAATATTATTTAATCCCTATAAATTATATTTTTATGTTCTAGATATATTTACCTAACTAAATTATTCTTTTGTTAATGGAAAATAAATGTTTTATAAGGATCCATTTTTAATTCTCCCTGATAAGTAATCCAGATTAAAGGGAACTACTCAACTAAATTATTTTTTAATGTACCTTACATAATATATTTTAAGGTACCAATAATTTTCAATAATAACTAAATATATAATGGAAAACTACGTACATTTATTTATGGTTTTATACAAAAAATTATTCCATTTTTGTTATAATCATATTTAGTATTTTCCATTAAACCGAACAAGATAGGTTCATTTATAAATATTATTACACAATCCTTTTACATGTTTTTGCTTTAGTTGGACTTAATTTATCACTAAATATATCTATTTTCATTTATTAATTTCCATGTATGATTTCAATATATTCTTTCATAGACCCCATTATGATATTCCCTTCGGTTACGCCATTTTCGCTACATATTCCTTGTCTTTGGTGTATGTATACTTCCCATTAATTTCAGATAATCATTCATAAAATATTTAATTATGTATAAAAATTTATTATATCATGGATAGTATTATTTCATTTTAAGTATACCAGTTTTACTTATGGTGTTTTCTTTTAATGGTTTTTTAATTGGGGGAATATTGATGAATATGTATCCTCTACTCAATAAGGATATCATATTGTTCTTAAATTGAATCTATGTATGAAAAATGATTTGGATTTATAGTGATGGGTGGAATATAGTTATAGATATTTTCTCGATGGATCAATAGGTTTCATGATACAAAATAGTTGTTGATAAACCCTTCATGATTGTTTCTAAGAAAAATCAAACATGTTTTTACCCAAATACTTAAACTGTCTTGATGGTACAATGGTTCATGTTCCTGATACATGACATAAATTGATTAATCATTTTATTTATTCTACATTAAGTTATTACATTAAATGATATTTTAACTACGAAAAATCTTGGGATACATTTACATTCTCATTTTATTTATGACATATGTTTTTAAGTTATTTACCTTTCCCTTTTGATTATTCCATATTGAATTTTATTCACTTATTATTGTTTCATATATCACTTACTGATCATTTGAGCACACAATTTTATTTGTTTATCATTCCATATTTTGTGAAGTTTAAATCTCTGAATAAGTTAAAAGAACTATTTTAATTTATTTCATTATGTTCCATGTTCAATTATCGATGTAATAAGAGAACTATGTACGAATATTGTTCTCCAGGACTACTAAACTGATAAATCCTTGGTGATGTGATATATTATATCTATGCAATTTTAAGAAAATAACCACATAATACAGCTTATTTGTGTTAAGGTTGTCATAGTGTGCCTCCCATAACACTCCAAAATTCTTGGAAAAGGTATGTGAAAGGTTTGGGAAACAATAGAGACTCAAAAATACCTACAACCATATAATTTTCGAAGACTGAGATGTGTAAATAAAATTTTAAAATAAATAGTTTTAATCTATATATAAATCATCAATAAATTGGTAGGTTTTATAAATTTTTATGTCTTTCTCATATATTTATAAAGGCATGCTATTAAAATTTTTGTTAAAAACTATATTTTTCACTAATGATGTAAAAATTAATTATTTTAGAAAAATCCCAAAAATTTACCCTATGATGATTTTTTTATTATGAATTCAAAAATTATGTTCCTTTTATCATATTCAATTTCAAAACATTATATATTTATTTTTTAAATGAAATAAAAATAGATAATGAAAATAAAATTTAATTTAAAAAATATTCTTTTTGAAAAATTAATGATGGTTGGGGTGGATCTTGAGTGTTAACCCCAATAATCATGTATCCAAAAAGATAGGGGTTCAAATCCTAAGAGGCCCCTCAGAATTTTTGTGGTAGGTAGCGAGATAGGTAAAACATAGGTGGAATGAGGCATGAATGACACTAAACTGGGCCTTCAGACTATGTTCCCAGGCCTCATGGCCTTGGGGATACAAGCATTGTAATTGGTCTCACTGTACCAAGATAAAAAGAGGTATTTGATTTCATAATAAAAACAGGATTCGACATCAACTTTAAAAAAATAAGGGTTTTAAAATTATTCTATAATAATCTCTAATTTGACCATTGATAAAATATTATTTTATATATCGAAATATAATTTATTATTATAACAATACTTTGGAAGTTATAAATTTAATTTTTTAGGGTAAATTATACAATAAATCAAAAAATTGTTATTTGAAAAATGTTATTTTTACAATTAATTATTTTTCTTCTAAATATTAACATTTGAAATTGAATTACATCTTTTTCTTTACTAGTTGTTTTATTATTCTTATATCTTTCATAATAATAATAATATAATATTACATGTATCAATTTATATTAGTGTTTTATGTGGAATAATCTATCAAAACAATGTTTATTTGAAGGAAAAAGTATATAGGAAAATCTAGTGCTGTTACACTAATTTGGGTGGTGGTACATAATAAATAAAAAAACATAAGATGATATATTACTGATAGACACAAAATACCATACTTGGGTACACAACCTATTAACCCTTCTATAATCACAACCCATCATTGTAAAACCACATATACATAATAAAAAAAACTATTTTCACCTCTAATGACACAATAACATACTTTATAACCATAGAACAACCATACATAATCTCTTAATCATGACCCCCAAATTCATTTACTAACTAGATTAACTTTATAAATAATATAATTCGAGAAATTCTTTATTCACAAAAACCACCAATGAATTTTAACATATTTATCATTTATTTTAATTTACCAAATATTTAATCCCCTACTTTATTTAATATTATTCTTCATTTCAATAATTAACACATTCGAATTCATAGAAATAAATTATTTAATTTATTTGTTACCTCCAAATCTCATCTAACCAATACACACTAACCACATAAACCCGTCACACCACCACATATACAAACTACCACCATCCCGCTACATCAACCTCTAATACATTCACTTCATCAAGCCATACTAATCTATACCAACCACTATAATAATATACAATAGTAAAACTTTTGAATTAAATAACATTTTACACACAATATAAAAATAATAAAATTTTCCCATTTTTCTATCTCTATAACAATAATCCACATGAATTTACTTTGATAACATGAAAGTAAATTTATAACCATAAAAAAATTAAACCAAATGGTTATGCCATAAAATCAAACAACACCATTTATTCACACCATATTTTTCATCATATCATTTCTTTCTCATAAAAAAATAATCAATATATAAATCCATATATCACATTATTTGAATATATAAAATATTTATCTCATATAATATATTTTAATCATAATTTATCATATTAATAAAACAATCATCTTAAATAAAAAAATATTTGATCAAACAAATATGAAATAAATATTGGAAATCCTGTAAAATATGCTCGACTCACATCCTTTTCCAATTTATTCAATTATCATTATTATGCCAATTTCGAATCTCAGAAAATGAAATCTAAAGAACAATAAATAAAAATTAATTTTTTAATATGGGCATGAAAATCTTAATTTACCTACTATTAATTAATCTTGAATAACACCCCAACCATAGGAGAGAATAAAATTTAATAATCAAATTCCAAAAAGCTCACAATGATACTCCTAAAATCCTTTAACAAATGAATCCTCCATTAATCCTCCATTAATAATAATTCAAAACCAAAAACTAGTGCTAAAATAAACCCCCTATAGAAAAATAAAAAAAAATTTAAAAAATATAAGAATAATAATAGATCCTAAGTCTGAAATAACATGATTGCATGCATCCAAACAGTCATTTTTCCATCAAGGGTGTCTAAAGTCAAAAAATTGAGCCTCAAAGAAATAAAAGGATTCTATAATTCCAAAATAACTAAAAAAATGAATAGAAACATTTAATTTATAATAAAAAGTCATAGTAATAACCAAAATCATTGTTGGACTTATCTACATTATGGTTCAGCTTAGTTAGTTTAGATATGAAAATAAAGACACCTATGATGGTTCTACCATATTATTTATTTGTTTTTTTCATTAAAATTACCTCATATCAAAACCATGACATATCCATATCATCACAAGACATGTAAATTTAAATAATTCCCTAATCCATAGACAAAACAAGAAGAAATACTCACTAAAACACATCGTTTTTCCCTCCATGATGAAAAATTGATATCTTCTTCCTTCCCATGGTGGGTTGGGATTTCACCATAACTATACATAAATAATGATCATAAAGATAGGTATCTATAAATTAAGGTTTCCAACCATGAAATAATATTCCTCCAAAATCACTAGACTTAATCCAATCTAATATTCCCCAAAAATAGGCAATCAACAATGACCAAGACATGTACCATAACAAAGAAGAAACCAAACCCACAAAGATGTAATGAGACTAAATACACAACATAATCTCCTCAAATAGTCAAAATCTCATCTATTAGCTCCAAAAAAAATAAAAAATCACTTTTAACTTATCTATCATTTAAAATTCACAATGTAGAGTTCTAAAAAATATGTGTGTATTGATCCGACCTAGGTAAAGCTACCAAGTCAGTGGAGATAACAAGATATATGGACCCAATAATGATCTCAGTCTGAAATGGATGATTGAAGGTGTCTATTCTATCAAATACATATTGTTAAATGATTTTATATTCTCAAACCAGTGATTAGTATCATAGAATCCTACCATAAAATCAGACATGAAGGGCCAATATATTGGTCATTCATGAAACTAAAATAAAAAATTATGAAATGTATAATTTCCAAACATGGTATAAGAATAAAAACAAATATATCTGAATAAAATTACTAGTAAAATGTTTTCAAACCATCGAAGATATTAAAAAATTAATAGATTAAAAGGATAAGAAATAATAATATGGGAAATGTATATGACAAAAAAAATAAAATAAGCCCATGAAACTAAACAAGACAACTCTACATGATTCGTGGTCTCTTCCACATCCTGATGTACATAATATACTAGAAAACAATTAATATTATCCATCATATAAAAATAAATCAAAATCCTTTGTAAAACATGATTTCTAAACACACACCAGGGCATGTATAAAGGTAGAAACTAGGTCCAAATAGGATTCTGCTATGAATCCATACCATTAATTTTATAAGTGGAACCAAAATCACTAGTTTGAAATGAAAGGATAAAAAATAGTTGTATTAAATATAATTTTAGGAAAAAAATAACATGTAAAATATATTTTACTTTTTTAAAATACCCTACTATATTAAAAAAAAAATTTGTTGTTATTTTTTCATTGGAAAACTAACCCATAGAGACTATTAGATTTATAAGGAGTTAAAAGAATTCATTTTAAAAACATTTTATACACTAAAATATTTGGTTGGTAAGAACTTGTACTTATAAAAAAACAACCCTTGGGGTTTGAATCCTTTGTACCTATTCAAAATAACTCATAATATATAAATGAAAATAGAGGTTTAACAGACAATAATGTAATAAATCCTGGATAAAATTTCAATTATTAAAATAAATTTTAATAAAAGATATCATATTTAAAACATATACATCAATTTCAAAGTAGAAATAAATATATCAAAGTATTAATATTTTAAATAAAATGTTTTATAATATAAATTGTATCAAATAAAAGTATGATGTGAAAATACATTAGGAACTAATAAGACAACACTAGACATGAATAGGTAAAATCAATTGCTAGCTTTTGTTTCATTTCAATCAAAATAATCCTTGACTTACATTCACAATCCATATAATGTACCACTCCCTATCTAGAGAGAAATATGAAATCAAGGATACAAGATAATTCATAATCTCAATTAGTATAATATCTATTCTTGATTCCCAACGTAGATACCCATGTGTTCCCATGATTTTTCAAAAAGGATGTGAGTTTTAAATCACCATTTCACAATATTAAATCATTATTATTAAACAACGAAATCCAAAATCTCAAATTTATAAAATATTTATGAAATCAACCACTTAACCCGAATGGCCCGAAGACCTTGTTTTTTATTTTATTATGGATAATCCCCCTTTTAAGGGTTGAAGGGGAACCCGTACATGACCTGTAGGCCCAAGGCATAATCCCAACTGACACACAATACATGACCCGATGTCCCAAAGGAATACCATGCCCAAACCACGACCCATAAGCCCTGCGAACTCGAACTGCCCCTCCCCATCTTCTACGTCATTGATCACCTAACTCCCCACCATACATTTCTGATTAGCTATAATTTCCACACACAAAGATACAGGGTGACTGGTATCGATGGCGGCTACCATACGCTTTCATTCTTCCAATCCGGTTAGCTCTACATCTGGAGGCTGTTAGTCTTGTTGCTCTGATCCTCTTCTGGGGGATATTCTGTCTGAACTGGGCTACTCCATGGTCTTTGTGGACCAAAGGTCCGGTGGAATAAAGGCCTTTGATGACTCGAAGGCCCTTGAGACCCGTAGGCCCAAAACGGTGGTCCAAAGGACTAAATCGAGTGAATAGTTCCGGCTACAATAGTACCGACCAGTAACTGCCATAGTGACTGCTACAGTGCTTCTACAGTACCCAAAAATTCGCTTCCACCCGGTTTTGAACATGGGTCTCTTGGATGCCAAGTAGGAGACCTTACCACTCGGGTACGAGCTCTTTGGCATAAAACCAACCACTTTATGTGTTTATATTCAGGAAAATCCCATTCATATAAAATGAGTTCAATAATAAAACATATTACAACAAGGGGGAAATTATCCTATGGTTTCATATAAACTTTGAATTTTTTTTATTAATATTTCAAATAGCCCATTAGTTTTATAAGTGAGGTTAAAACAATAAAAATAATATTGAAGGGAAATAGATCAAGAAAAAAATAACATTGAAATACCAACTCAAAATAATATAGATTCCAAAAATATATAAATACCATGAAACCATAAAAAGAATATCACTAAAATTTCTTGAGTAATATTTTACACCATGCATTCCCATATTTCAATGAATCAAAGACAAGATCATAAATACAAAACATATAAAAACATTTATTGATGAAAAACCTAATAGAGTTCACTTATTTGGATTGAGACTCTTTTTAAAATTTTATCAAACATATAGTGTGCATTAAAATAAATTTAAAAAATTAATACACTTTGATTATGAAATTCCTCATTAATGTAAGAATAAAAAAAGGAAAACATTGATGTTTTTTGATAAAAAAATCATAAATATCGTATATTACATTTATTTAGATATAATATAATGTTACAAACTTCAAGAACCCATATAAACTCACCAATCAAATTAATGAAATGGAAACAAATGCCTTATTTAAGTGGAACCATTATAAATCACTCTAAAAGATAATGAAGAGAAAATGCGAGGGTATTTACAACACCAAAATGTTAAAAAAATATTAGGAAAAATAAAAACCATTTTTTGTTGACCAACATAGTGATTAGAGAAATGATGTTGAGGGATAAGAGAACATTAGTTGAGAAAAATCAAGAAAAATAAGAAAATACAGTATTAAATTGATGCACCATTTGAAATTAATGGAGGAATAGTATAAATCTGTGGAGGAGGGGAAGAGTGTTGTTCTAGAACCTCAATGAAAACACAAGAGTTTGGGAAAAAGAAATGAGTAAGGTTTTATATAAAAAGGAAATTCAAATACTACAATACCCATTTCTTAAAAAATGAATAGTTTAGTTTCATGTATTACCAAATGATCTATAAAACATGAAATTTCCACTAAAATCTATGAACTATAGGAAATGTAGTTTACCTCCACGGTTTATATAACTATAAAAAAATTACACGGGCTAGGGAAATTTCATATTTTTTAATTTTTTTACTCCAAAACACCAAAATATTATGGTAATTTTTTATAAAATTAGATAAAACTTGTAAATGTGACATTACAATTTCATATTTATCACAACCATTAATTTTTTACCCTAGAATTTAATTAAGAAATTATAGGAAATAAATAGACAAACAACCTCCATTTTATCAAAACACATACTCTCAAATCATCAATTCTCTTCACTCTCCTATCAAGGTGAATGTATAAGAGATATTATGTAGACTAAACTTCAATCAAATATACTGGATATTGAGACATCATAACAAAAACATCAATATAGTTATCCCAAATCAGCGATATCTAAACCAATATGTTTCTCTAATATATGTTCAAATACATCACATAGACATCAATGAGAGATACATTTGATCTAAAAATGACGCCGAACAAAATAACCATATATATTTAAACTTTACAAATATTGATACAAATTACTTAAGGTCTCCACAATAATAAGAATTCACATTATCCATTGAAATTATAGATTAGATACCTATACTCACTAGGTTCACTATTTAATAATAGTTATCATTAAACACACAAAAAATATATTTATATTTATTTTTACTATATCCATGTGTTTGTTTAAAAAATGACTCCTTATCCTTCAACCATGGTAAGGTACTTTTTATATTCTTACTGAAGACTCTTATTATAATTATGGGTCAATGATACTATTTCTATGGAACCACTATGATTTTTCTATGATATTCAAAATAATATAATGATCTATATAGTTACCACCCACTATTCCCCATCCAACACTCTAGTTCCATTGAATAAACAAATACTTATAATTTTATAACCTATCTTACCTTTGTGTCTCTCTCCCAATATAACCACCACCAATTTTATCATTACAACCATAAGATAACCTCAAATATCTCTTTTTAACTATTATAAACCTAAACATATAGAAAAACCTCAATCTGGCCATTTAAATTTATAATAAGCGTACAACTTTATAAAATATTAATATAATTAAATCTAAGTCTTTTGAGTGACTAAACTATAAAGAGAATACCATTATATCATCTCTTTAAATCCCATACAACTTTATGGGTTGTATTACAAAAAAAAAACTTTTAGTCACAAGACTATTAAATTATTTTAAAGATCTATAACATAATAGTTATACATTCAAGGATAAAAATTTTAATATCTTGGGAAAATTAGGATCAAACATCACTTATACAAAATAAATCATAAAATATTATTAAAATAATTATTTATTTATCAACTTAAAGGCTTTCATATTCTCTTTAGTACATATAGTCACCAGTGGATATATTTAAAAAAAGGGTGAGCTAAAAACCCCGTAAGGTAAAGTATAAAAAATAAGAAATAAAAGGCAAGAATCAAATTAAAACGGGTTAGAATAATCATCTTAATTATGTCAAATGATTGGTAATATCATCATCATAAAAATTATAAATATATTTGAAAAAGGCATGGAATGTGGAAATGAATAAAAATGAAATGTTATGCCATAGTTTTCAAATTCCACACATGGTTGTGAACAATGATAACATCATGTATACGCATAACATATGTGCGTAAATCAAAACATATTCATTATGAAAAAATAAATATTCATTTATATTGACAATAATTATAATCTCATGAGATACATCACATTAACCAACGAATTTGGGTGCTATCTAATTTTGGGCCCACATGTCAAATCATAACATTTACATAATCATGTTTCCATATAGATCATATAATAATCATTGTCATGAAATTACCCATGGAATAGAAATGGATTCATAAGTATTTCATCAAGAATAATTTTATGAATAAATTCTGGGTTCCTAAATGATTAAGGGAATACATATTTGAAATAGACATCATCATTCTTGAGTGAAGAAGAAATAACTTAAGAGGAGTAAAATATGTGTTTTGGAAAGAAAAGCCTTTTTAGAAAATCATTGTATTAGGATTATAAATCTTGGTGGTAACATGGATATTCCTAAAAAAGGGAATAATAGTGAAATGAAATTTTTGAAAACATATTTTAATATCTATACTAACATTTATGAGAAATAGAGATAACCTAAAGAAATGAAGTTGGGTTTGAGAATCCCTTTACCTTAAATTCTTATTTATTTAATTTATATTCCAAATATTGAATAAAAACGTCAGGTTTATTAAAATTTTAATAAAGAAATAAAATTTTGTAATTTTTATGGCTATTTATCAATTATAACAACTATTTTTTTTATTAATTTCATTGGTTTAAGGGAAGAAATTTTTATTAGTTGTTTTCCTTAAACAATTCCATATTTTCTTTGACTTCTCTATTTTGTTCAAGGTAATTTTTAAATAAGTTGAATAAATTATAGAAGAATAAAATATATAAATTTATACATTTATATATAATGAATTATTGATTTTAACCATCCTTAGTTTTGGCGATAAGGGAAGAATAAGGACACATCCTCCCTGTTTATTAACTGACCGTTACAGAGAACATTGTACAAAAGTATAGAAATAGAGTTATAAAATAAAAATATATGAAAAATATATTATTTATAGTAGGTTAACATCATCAATATAATTTTAACATTAAACCTAACTAATTTTATATTAATTGGTTTTGAAAGGGATAAATAAATAGAAGAATATTTAAAAAATGCAAAGAAGTGGTGATGAAAATGTACACTCTTCAAGGTGTTTCTTCCCTTGTATAGAACTATAATTCCTTGATGATTGTAATTGGATTACTGGAAAAAATACCTACGGATTCTAGGTGGATTAAAATAGAGAAATTGGGAAGATATTTGGAATTTTATGTCATGTGAGGAGTGGTTTTACAAGGGGAGGGAGAGGGGAGATTTGTACTTTAGGAGAGGGGTATTTTTACAATAAAATATTGTGTAAAATAAAATGTCCATGGTGAACATTGTAATAGTGATTTTATGAAAATATAAATGATATTTAAATATTATAGAATTATTTTAAGGCTTTAAATCCATTTATAATTCATTATATCTTAGTTTATTAAAAAGAAAAGTGGAAAAAAAGAAAAAATTTTATTTTAGGGGAACACTTTTGACATTAGGTTTTGGAAAATACTTTTTATGTTTTGAAACTTAGTTTATTATATTTTATTGAATAATTTATAACATTAAATAAATATATATTTTTGACTAAAATTAAGTTATAAAAATTATTAGGTCATTAATACATCCTCAATGATGTAATTTAAGATATACAGGTTATGTGAAAAAACATATTTTTTTATCCACATGAAAATTGAATTATTTCAAAAAATTACGAAAAAATAACATTTAGAAAATTTTTGATGTAATTATTTAAAAAATGATATTTATTTTTTCTAAATAAAATTCCATCATAGTTAATTTTAATTTCTAATTTAAAAGTTATGATTTTAAAAAAATCTTTTAAAATACATTTTATTAAAAATCTAATTATTTTTTTGAGTCTTTAATCATGGTATTTATTTTTTTGTCATTATAGTATGTATATTATATTAAATTTATCATGATAAACATTATTTATATTAAATTTTATTATTTTGCAGTTAAAGTACTATTCTAATGGTCATGTCACTATTCCCAAGGGTCATGATATTATTACCAATGATTATGTTATCATTCCAACAATCATAATTCCTTATATAAATATAATTCATCACTTCATTCATTTTTAACCTCAATTCCTCTCAAGGATCAATATTTCTATTTTCTATAATTTTTATTAGTTTAATAATATTTTTTAATATGAGTTTTTATGGGAGGGATGATTCTAACAGATTAGGGTGATCCACATTTTCCCATTGTATTTTTTCTATTATATATATATTTTCATATTGTAATGTTTGGTATTTAAATTTGTGTAGTGGTTGATTAATATAAATTTATTTATTAATGAAATATTTTTTTATTTCTTAATGTGATATACATGAATAATACTATATAGTATAATATAACACATAGTTATTTTTTCAGACAAATATAATTTATAAACATTAGGTTGTTAAATTATTCCCCTTTAGAAATTTTAACCCCTAAATTTAAACTCATATTCTAGCTAGATAATAGGTGAGGGTAATTTTTTATCATTGTTTTCTATGGTTACTATGTTGTCTCTACATTCTCTTGGTTCCCTACTATAGTTTTACAAGGTGCGTTGTCTTGTTTCATAAAATATTGTCTCTACAATCTAATATCTTCATCTGCTGGTCTTCATACAAGAGGTGTTTCTCTAGGGGCACCACCTCAAAATTCATTAAATATTAGGGATAAAGTATGCACTTTCTTGTGAGATTTTTATGGAGAACATCAAGGACTTGAGCTATGTTTGCTGGAATTTCATATCGATAGTCCATTTCTCCTATGTGATCAAGGATCTCAATGTTTCCAAAGTACATAGGCTCATGCTTCCCTTTCATTCCAAACCTCATGAATCTCTTAAACAATGATATTCAATGGAAAATTGTTTCTACAAATACAAACTCAATTTACCTTCAAGAGTTGTCAACATAGTTCTTTTTACAACTATAAGAAAATTTTATATGATGTTGGATGTCTTAAATTGCCTCCTTTATCTCTTACAAAAGATTATGTTGAAGTAGTATTTGTTCTCCAACTTCATTCCAAAAAGAAGGAATTCTATATATATTCTCATATAAAGATTCATATAGAGCCATTTTAATAGTCGAGTGGATGCTATTATTATATAATGACTTAAAAAATGGGAGATGTTAATCCCATACTCTTTAATAATACATCAAGAAGGATATTATCATATCCACGAGCATCAGAATAGTCCTTTTTGATTGAACATTAGTTTAGGGTGATAGGTATTACATATATTTTTTATACAATGCATAATATATTAATTTTCTAAAAATTGGGAGGAAAACCCAAGATGACCATATTTAAATTCAATACAGTTTTCAATGTAAGTTGTTAACATTTCAATAATTTATAAGTGAACCATAAACCATGATAAAAATATATCGAATGTTAAACCCCATGTAGCCTCACCAATTACCATATTTTTATCTTGGAAATTTATTCCAATGAAAAATATTCATGAATGGTGATGAAGTGGATTGTCACGGTGGGTTGATCCACTTCCACCCATATCACATTGTTTCATTATGATGTCTTTCGGTGACCTGTGAATATTTCCTCAGTAAAACTTTCACTTTTCTCTATGGGTATATAAAATGGTTGTTTCATACCTTTGTAATTTTATTTCATTGATTTAACTTGCTAACATACCAAGCAAATTGAAGGTTAGTTAGAGATATCCTTCTTCATATTTTTTAGAATAAGTTCTCTTGAAGATAGTGATATATCATGGTATTTATAGGATGGATAGTTAATGATGAGTTGTTCACATTACCTAAAATCTTTTTCATTATCTTAGGTGATGTAGGAATATGAATTCTAGTTCTAAATCTAATGACACTATCCTCATCAATGAAAAAATATTTTAGCTTCCCTTTCATTACTGATTTTACCTTCATTTTAATATCTATAACATTCCTTTATACCTCCTTGATCTTACATTGGATACATTGTTGGGAAATAATTTGGGAATGGTATAATGTATTATATCCCACTTTCATTTCTAGATTCATCCTTTGCATATCCATGATGATAGGGTATTTCTCAATCCACGTCATTTATAATGTAGCATGTTCTTTTCAACTATGATCATCATCTACCTTGTTCTTCTTTCCTATATGGTAGTGAATAAAAAAATCATAGTTCATGATTAGCTCTAACTATATTATTTAATTCATGTTTAGTTCATTTTTTGTGAATATATACTTTAACCTATTATGATAGGTATATATGTGATAATTCTCACCATAGAGGTGGTTATACCAAATCATAATAGTAATGATCACATATTTTAGCATTATATCATGCATCAGGTAGTTTTTCTCATGAATCGTTAAACTTCGCGAAGCATATGCTATCGCTTTATCATTCAACAAGAGTACACAAGCTGAGCCATTATTTTATGAATCATTGTATATCAAAAAACATTCTTCACTTATTGGTAGTGTGTGTACACATGTAGTGATTATCCTTTTCTTGAGTTCCATTAATCTTTTCCCATGTTAATCTATCCATACATAGTTTATCCATTTCCATGTTAACTTAAATAGAGGGGTATAAAATCATGATAAATTTCTCACAAAATGCAGGTAGTACCCTTCTAATCCAAGAAAAATAAAGATTTCTATGACACTAGTCGGTATGGGACATTCTAAAATTTCATTTTTCTTTGAAGGGTGCATATAAAATCCCTCACTTGTTATGATTTCTCTCAAGGACATGACTTACTACATATAAAAGTCAAACTTTATAAACATAAAATACATATTTACACATTTTAATAACTCTAGTAAAATCCATAGGTGCTCTTAAGGTTCCACCACAATCAGTGTGTAAATGTGAATATCGTCAATAAAGACTCCAATTGTTTTTGAGGTAGTATATAAATACTCTATTCATAAAATCCATAAATATTATAGGGGTGTTAGTATGTCCAAATGGAATCACTATGACCTAATAATTCCCATAAATTATACGAATGGCTATCATATAAATATCTTACTTATTAAAATTTAGCTTTTGATATGAAAAACTAAGACCCACCTTTGAGAAGTAATGATATCCTTTTAGTATCTTGAACATGTAGTTAATCCATGACAAAAGATACTTGTTATTTATGGTGAACTTGTTAATATCCTGATAATTATTACACAACCGCATTGATCTGTCCTTTTTCATTACAAAGTGGAATGACACATCCTAATGTGATACACTAGGGAATATATAAACATTTTCCAAATTATATTGCATATTATTCTTAAACTATTATAGTTTTACTAGGGCCATCCAATAAGGGAATTATGAGAAAGGAGTGGTTCCATTTATAAGATCAATTGCTGACTCTACCAAATGATCTAGGGGAAGTTCCTGTTACTCTTCAAGAAATATATATGTTTATTCCCAGAAAATTGGAATATCCAAACGATTGATACGTTACTTTGACTCAACTATTTGGGTAAGGTATGCTTCTATACATGCTATCAAACCCACATAGCTGAGGGATTTTCCAAAGGATACTCATGATCATCATTTAATTATTAGAGGATCATGGGATGGGTTGGAATGTGAAAGGATATTCTTTTTCATGATAGTTTTTGTCATATATATATAATGATATCCAATCCATGCCCACCAGGTCATCAAATTTCACTAGGGGATGTATTATGAGATTCACCAGAAGAATCTTCCCATATATTCTAACTAGGTAAGAGTATGGTACATGGGTTGGAATGATCACAACACTAGGTGTTTATATATATATATACCTACTTCATTAATTAAATACTTAGATTAAATATTTCTAGAAAACTTATGAAATATAAAGGAATTCATAGAAGTAGAATCAAATTAAAAAATTTAGATTTTAGAGTGAATTGGATGTGTAGCTTATATAACTTAATTTTAAAATCATAATTTAGCTGTAGGGATGGGATAATCTTCTCCTTAATTTAGATTGTTTGGTTACTGAAGTTGATTATACTCATGGACCTGTAGTTTAGTGCAGTGGAATGAATATTAACCTTTCTCCCTATAGTATAATCAATTAACCATGGGTTGGGAAATATAAGGTTCATTACTTTACTCCCTCATATTGGATAACTTCTTTATGTATCTTTGATATTCATGATTTTATTGGAATTATCTCCGAAACATGAAGAATTTCCCAATTCCGTTGTGGAAATTCCCATGACGTTTCTTCCTACATTCTGGACATGTGGGTTGTTGGATCCTATATCCTCCGTTGTTATTTGACCCTTCAACTTGAAATTTTATCCATATTTTCATATCCCCAGTCCAAAGGAGAAATCTAAAAACACACTCTCTACATTGAGACGACACTGGATCACTTATTTATAACTCACGTAGTATCAGATAACTGGATCCTTTTGAGAATGTATTTTTGATACATTAAATAATCTGTCGATTTTTTATCATTATTGATAATAAATCCTTAGCCATATCTTTCATGAATTGTGATGTTTTCCTTATATGTCAGAAAATATCACCTTCCTTTTACTTCATGTCTAGGAATTATCTCTCTATATATGTTCCATGAGTTTGATGGAAATACTTATTAATAAATATTTTAATAAATTCTTCCCACTCCATATCATTTATTTCATCCTTCAACTAGGTGTTATTGATGAAAACCCACTATTTCTTAGCTTTTCTATATGAATGATAGATGGGAAGAGTCATGTTCACCTTCTCATAATAGTGTATCACATAAAAGATCTTCCCCATTTAGTTAATACACATTTATTAAAAAGGTCAATCATAAGATCCACTAAAAATCGATAGTCATTTCAACATAAAGGACTCAATGGATGGTTGATAATTTTTGGGTAAAGGTTGAAATTTTAAATGGTTTGGGTTATTTTCCAAAGACTGAGAAAATTGGGTAGTCACCCCAATAATGTTTTGAACTCCACTTCCCATGAAATTGAGGATATCATTCAGATAATCATTAAATTGACACTGACATATGTTATTTTCATTCTTTCTCATAGTTCCCACAATTTTCTCTAATATAAAATGATGAAAAAAATATAAGTCAACACAACATGAATAAACAATTTATTTCTATGTGAAAACAATGCCTAAAATTTTATCTTATTGGATACCTTTGTTTATAATTCTTATGAAATAAATATTATTGGATGTTAAACTATTATTGATGTATCCTATGGGTTTTCACTAAAACTATACAACCCTATATCCTAAATTAACTAAGTAATACCTATAATACCTACTCTAATGATCACAATTTTTCTTAAATGGATACCATATCATTTTAAATATCAATAACACAATAGATATACATTCATGATCGAATGGTTTAGTATATTGGAAAAATAAGGATCATACATCACATATAAATAAAAAATAAAAAACATCATTAAAATCCATATTTATTATACACCTAAAAGATTTCATGTTCTCCTTAGTACATGTAGTCACTTGAAGATCTATATCTAAGAAAGGGGTGGGATAAAAGCCAGTAAGGGTAAGGATAACATTTCATAAATAAGAGATATGAATCAATAGTTCATTGGTGAGAATAATCATCTTAATAAGGCCATAATCATGGGATCGTAATTAAAAACATGATAAAGACATTTGAAATAGGTATGAAATTTGGAAATTCATAAAAATGAAACATTGTGTTGTAATGGTCAAATACCACACATAGTTTTCAATAAATCTAGCATAATGTTCATGCATAACATTTGTGCATAAATTATACCATCATAATTGTGAAAAAATAAAGAATCATGTTCATGAAAAATACACATAATATAATGAGATACATAAAATTACCCAATGAATTTGGTGGATATATAATTCTAGGCCCACCCATTACATCATAATATTTATATAATCAGTCATTCCACATAGAACGAATAAAAATTGTAGTAATGAAATAACCCACAGAAATAAATGAGTTTCAACAGGATTGCAACAAGAATAATTTTAGTAATAAACATGGGGTTCTCAAATGAATAATTGAAATCATATTTTTCAAAAACATCATCATTCTTGAGTAAAGAAGAAACAACTCAAGAGGACTAAAAGAGGTTTTTAAGGATGAAATTATTTTTTGTAAAAATCATTGTATTTGAATTAGAAATAAAGGTTGAAACATGTATATCAATCAAAGAAAATAGAATAATATTGAAAGGATTATTAATAAAATTATAGGAATATTTATAGTGAAATTGATATGAAAGAGGGATAAACTAATGAAATGATGTTGTGTTCCGGATCCCCTTAAATTAAATCCCACATTATTCAATCACATTTCGGCCTCCTTAATAATAATAATAGTTTTATTAAAACAATATTAAAAAATATATATATTTATACATTTTTAAATCTATTTATCAATTATGATCATAAAATTATAATTCTTAATTTCTTGGGTTAAAGGGATGACATTTTGATATCATGTTCTCCTTAATCAATTTCCATTTGACTTCTATTTATATATTTTGTTAAAGGTAATTTATACATAAGTAGAATAAATTCAAAAAGGTAAATATATATATATATATTTTTAATTTATATATAATAAATATTTTTTTAGACATCCATAATTTTGGTTATATGTAAAGAAGTTTTAAAAGTCCTTTTTGGTGATTAACCGACCGTTATCCGTTACATTATCCAAAGGGTGAGAAAGGGAGATATATAATATAAATATGTAACAAATATAATTTTTATTGTAGGTTAACATTATGAATATAACATTAATAGAATTAATAATTAATCTTCAAAGATTTTTTTGAATGGGATAGAGAAAGAGAAAAAGATAAGAGGAAAACATAATAAAGAGTTCAAGAAATCATACCCCTTCTTAGTTTTTATACCCTTTTATAGCACAAGAATCCATTGATGGTTGGATTTGGATTACTATATAACTTATTTATGGATTATAATAGGATCAAGGGAGATAATTTGGGAAGATTTTTGTCTTTTAAAATGGAGAGAGAATGTTTTTTACAATGAGAGTGAGAGGGGTTATTTATACTTGAGGAGACGATTATTTTTAGAATAAAATATTGAATAAAATACAATATTTTATGTAACTTTTATAACAATAAATTTTTGAAAATATAAATAATATATAAAAATAATATAATTATTTCATGACATTAATCCACTTTATAATTATAATTAAACTAGTTTATTAAAAAATGAATGCAGAAAAATAAAAAAGTATACTTTAAGAGAACACTTTTGAATTTATGTTTATGAAAATGATTTATTGGATTGTAAATTATGGTTATTGTATTATAATTAATAATTCATGAAATTAATTATATTTTGTTGGAAACTAAAGTTATATGAATTTTTGGGTCTTTATTATAACATGTTTGATATAATTTAAGATACACTGGTAATGAGAAAAATGAATTTTTAGTAGTAACATAAAAATTGAAATATTACATAATATTACTGAAAAAACCCTTGAAGCATTTCAACGTGAAGATTTATAAAATGATATTGATTTAATGAAAATAATTTTCTATCTTTAATATTTTAAATATTTAATATAAAAGAAATGATGTTTACAAAATCCTTAAAAATATAGTTTTTTAAAAATGTAAAAATATTTTCTTTGAGTTTCTTAGTCAGGATATTTATTTTTTTATCATTATAATATATATATTTAATTAAATTAGTCATGATAAATATTATTTATATTATATTTTATTACATTTAAGTTAAATTTCAGTTCCAATGGTTAAGTTACTATTCCCAACATTTCAGTTATTATTCCCAACGGCCAGGTTAGTATTTCAATGGTTACAATACTATTACAATAGTCACATTTCCTACTATAGATAATAATTTATTACTTTATTATGTATTAAACTCAATTCCACTGAAGGTTTAATATTTCAATTTTCAATAAGGTTTTTTGGTTTACTAATATATTGTTTTTCCATCATTTTATTCGTGGGAGGGATGATTCTCTTAGATTTGGGTGATTTATATATTCCTATTATATCATTTGAATATTTTATTCTACCCTCGTAATGTTTTGAATTGTAATTAGTTTTATTGATGACTAATATAACCTTATTTATTAATGAAATAAATTGTTTTTGGTTTCTTTATTAGATTTATGTTTATAATACTTTATAGTATAATCTAAATCACATTTGTTTCAATAGAAAAATATCATTAATATACTATAGGTTTGAATATGTATACTTCCATAATAATAATAATTATAAAAATTTATTAAAACATGTCCCAAAATATAAATTTTAACAACTCAAATTAATATCAATGAAAAATTCCAGAACATATTATTGAAATTATATCAATAGTTTAATAATAAAAATTAACCAACATTAGAACATTACATGGAAGAACACCTTCCTTATATTTTTTATATATAATATTTTATTTCCCCATTTTTTTCTTAAAAATAATTTATTACAAAATACCCATGGAATCACATTTTATTATTAAAAAAATCAAACACATTCTAAATTAATTTGATTTATTTTAAAATAATAAAAACTAATATCTTAAAAATTAGTTTTAATTAAAATTATTATATTTATTTTAATGAGAATTAATGTAACAAAAAAATAATTTATATGAAATTTAAATATAACTCCTCTTTATACCATGAAACATATATTTGTAATAAGGTAATGAATATCACACCAATATATTGGAAAGACACATCATTTTTGTAAAAAAAATATATTCATCACATGATCTCATTAATAAAAAAAGAATATTTTTAGGAACCATTAAATTTACTTTTAAAACATCACCAAGTATTCATTAAAAATATTTCATAACATTCATGGAAACAAATAAATAAAATTCTTGAAAATAATTCTAAATTTAAATTTCATTTTACACAGCCTTATATTAATATCAAAAAACTTTCCTTAAAACCCACATAATGAAATCTAATACATTTTACAAATTACATTGTACCCACAACTATGTTTTTATAAAAAATATATATTCATTAAAACTACAAATTGATAAAAATAAATTATTTATACAAAGAGAACAAATTTATAATATTCATAATTCTCATAAATATACACAAAATATTCCAATTATAATTTTTTTAGGAATACTTCATATAGATATAAGTAAGACACAAATATTTTTAAATCAATATATTTAAAAATTGGGAATAAAATTCATTTTTATTACTAAAGAATTTTATTAAAGACCCTAAAGTTTCCAATTTTAAAATATTCACATATACTTTGAAAAATCATTATATCCTGTAGAAAATAATAAAACCCTGTATTTTAAATTCAACCAAAACCAAAACAGTTCATTTACCCATGTTATTCAGAATGAATTTTATGTAATTTTATTAAAAATTTTAAGAAAATAAATATTATATTTTAATGTAAATCCAAATATTCCGTCCCATTATATAAAATTCAACCTCTCTAAATAATATAAATATATCATAAAAACATCTCTACTTATTTGTAAAAAAGTAATAAAAAATAATAAGACCATATCAAAATCATCAGGATCTAAAAAATAGTAATTTAGGTTTTTTATATGGTTTCATGATTTGAAAAAATAGTTCCCAAAGTCATTAACCCCCATGTAAACTCAATTAGAGCCATCACGAAGAGTGTGAATAGTTTGTTTATGGTTTGGGGAGTCGCGGAAAGTAAACAAATACCCAGTGAATTGATTCAAATTTTCATCAGAAACATAAAGTTTCCCCAAACAACTCTTAGAGCCACTAAAAATATATAGTAAAAAAAATCCACATAATAATATCTCAATAATAAAAAAATTCAACTCAAATACAAGATACAAACCATGATAACCCTTGATAGCTCATGGGTTTATTTGAAAGAGAGTTTATCAGACACTCTCTCACACCACCCTATCGAGTTCAAATGATCCAATATAATTTCTACCATTACCCAAAATAAAAATTTTAATGTTATAAAAATTTTCAATGAACTATCTTCTCTCAATATACCACATCACATGAGAAGGTCAGAAATAAGCCATGAATCTCATTCATGATTTATATAGGATTGTGAATCATGTAGAGGGTATCAAACAAACATTTCAGAAATGTTTCACCCTCTCAAACCCATTATCAATATCATGGAATCGTATTGTGAAATATAGTAAAGAGTTTCGATATAGTGGACATCTATATAAGTCAAATAAATAATTTGAAAAGGTAAAATAAAAAAACAATGCATAAGTAAAAAATAATAATGAAAAGATCATAATGGAATTAAAATAAAAAATTTATAGTCATCCAAGATAATATAAGATTATAATTTTAAAAAGGGAAGAAACATTGATATAGAAAATATATGATACAGTCAATTAAAGTCATTGTGTTCAAAAATCAAAAAATTTCCACTCCACATGACTCATGGGAACATACACATCCCGATGCGTATAATAAACTCAAATCACAACATATATTTGAAAATATAGAATTATAACTCATAAAACTACATAATACATTATAACTACATATACACCAGGTTGTGTATATAGGGTGTAAGGTAGTACCCAGAATGATACCACCAATAATCCATACCATTCCTCTTATAAGATAAACCTAAAATTCATCATTGAAAATAATTAATAGAAACTAATTTCTCTAAATTTAATTATGGTAAAAACTAACAATTATTTATGATATAATTCTTTTTAAAACACATTAATTTTATGAAAAACAATAATTTCTCTTCATATATCTTTTAAAAAAAACCTCTAGAGGGTATAATATTTTTATGGAGTTAAAAATAACATAATCAAAATAATTATAAAATTAATGTTTTTCTAAAGATCTTCTGTTGGAAAAAAATAATCCCTTTATTCAGAACAGATTGTATTCAGTGAAAATAAAGCTTAATAAATAAATGAAAAGAGATATTTAACAAAATTTAATGTAAGAAATTTTGGATGAAATAACTATAACTAAAATATAATATAATAAAAAACATGATATATCAATAATAAACATCAAAATCTAATTAAAAATCAATATAAAAAAGGATTAAGAATCCAAATAACAAATGATTCATAGTGTGAACAATATCAAATAAAAAGAATCATGGAAAAATAACATAGGAACCGATGATACCATACTATATGTTTCTAGGTGAAGTCATTTCTGGATTTATAGTGTGTTCATATACAAATTACCCATGAATTACTCTCACTAGATTTTTTGAGTGGAATTATCTATAGATAGATAAAAATAAAAACTTGGGAATACTAGATAGTGAGTAATATCAACCAATATCACATCATCTCTCAATTTCTCCCATAAATACTCCAAGGTTACCATGAATTTTATGAAAATAAGGCGAGGAATAAATATTGTATCATAATATAGCATGTATATAATTTAATGATATAAATCCACAATTACACTATTTCCCCTTAACAAAAAAGACCATTAACACATTTATGGACAAGAATTACCCATTCAAATAAATTGAGTTTTATAATAATACATATTAAAAAATGGAAATTTTTCCTAGGGTTTCGAATATACATTAAAAACATTTTATTCAATTTTCTAAATGAGACTTAGTTTTTATAAATGATGTTGAAACATGAAAACATCATTGAATGAAAATAAATAAATAATTAAAATTTCATTGAAATAACACTTTAAAACAACATGGAATCAAATAAATACATCAATAAAATGAATCCATTACTAATAAGATAACCAAAATTACTTAAATAATTTAACATACCCAACATACCCTAATTTTTATTTATTAAAACAAATATCATAACAACAACTACTAGGAAGACCATTTATGGAACAAAACACATTCTTGTCGGATAAAAATATGTCAATATTACTGATTAGGATCTTACTAATTATATTATGATATGAACATTACTATTGGTAAATTTTAGTTTAAATAATTATTTTAAATATTTAAAATAATAAAACCCAACTCCTATTAATGTATGTTATCTGAATTAGCTCTCAATCCGATTAAAAATGTTAGAGAATCAGATTGAGTATATATTTGATTATATTTGTGTAACATATAAGATTTAATATGGATATGATTAATCAGAGTGTATCATAATCAATGTTAGTAAAATTAAAAAATAAAATATTAATATTAATATGATTATTCACTTTCTAATAAATGTGCAGTGGAAAATAAAAAATTTTATGTAATAAGTAATAAAATAGCTTGTAAAGGAAAGAAAGAATTTCATGATATTAAAATGAATACCTAGTTTTATCTTCAAGAGTAATGTAGTTTATAACCAAAATAAAGTTACCCATTATTTTATAATTACTATTTTTTTTTCTTCCCTTACTAGGGAAGCTATCGATACAATGATCACATTTACTCTGTCTTCCTCTCCTCAAAATCCCTAGATATGATGGTATGTTATTCTATATCTACCTAGCCTCAGTATCCTTCAATTCAATGAATCATATTTTCTATTTACCTATCCCTAGAATCCCTCAATTGATACAATGATCAGACATTAATTAAATATAAGAAATTTACTAGGATAAAACCTCACAAGTTTCCCTTAAAACAATAGAACTATAAACTATTACAAATTCTATAAACAAGATGTTCACGCTTTGCAATCTAAAAAGATCTCAAAAAATGCGAAAATGAAAATTAATCAATTAGAGGCTCCAAAATCTATGAATTAATTTTTATTTATATAAATTTTTCCAATACTCATATTTTTCTCCCAATGATCATATTTCATTGAGTTTGTTACAATGACTTAGACACCTGAAACTTGACCGGTCATAAAGATTTTGTGTAATAGAATTTCCAACCATGTATTAATTTACACCATCATAGTGTAAAAAGTATTCCTTATATTAGAAATAATTCATCCAAATTCAAATATAAACATAGTTAGTCTAATGGAATTCCCTAAGATAGTCATTACAGTAACATTTTTGAGTATCATCTTAATTTATATCAGTACTTGTATCAGTCTGATTTTCAAGACTTTTTTCAATAATAGAGACATAACTAACCACTGGATTGTTTTCTGATAAGGGTGATTTTGATTTATTAGACACATAAAAATTACGATAAACATAATGAAGAATGTAAGGTTCATTTTCATAACACTTTATAACATTGTATATGTATTGTAAAAACCAATATTTTATAATAAAAATTCCGTAAAAATTTGGAAATAAAAAGATTGTTACTATGATTTAAGGAGTTGTTTGTGATTTATAATACTAATAGAATGGAAAAGTATGAATTATAACTTCTATCTCAACAATCTCCCATTTTTAGAAATAATAAACCCCAAAACAAAAATGAAAAAATAACTTGAAAAACACAATCGACTTTTTCTTTTAATTACTTCATATTCAGAGTTAAACCCTAAACATAAAATCCCCATAATAATATAAATATTTTGAATATGATGAAAAGTATATTGTTGAGTATGAGGAACTCCCCATTAAGATAATTTCTTTTCCTATGGATCTTATTGTTACCATTTATCAAACTTTCTCCATACCTGTTAATAAATATCTCATTGATAATATTTTCTATACCTTATTATAAATATATCACACATTATGATTTTATATACGGAATATAGGAGGATAAAATATTCCCTAAAAATTATAGAGAAACATATATATGAAACAATATAATTTACTAACCCATCATCCAATTTTTTTATGAAAATACAATCAATCGGAATTGAAAAACATTTAGATAAATATTAAAAGGATTAAAAATAAATTCATTCACATATTAAAAATGATTCAAATGTTTTTCCAAAAATATATAGAATATGACTTAAAAATAATAATCATTCTTCATCATAGTCTTGAAAAAGGATTTAATCTTTTAGAACCCATGTCCGTCCTTCTCCTGGTTGTCAACCATTTCTTCTTGAATATAAAATTTCTAATAAAATTATTTTTCCTGATTCATTAATAAATTAATTTCCTCTTCATAATATTTGAGTCTATTCAATTCTAAATGAATATATCATAACATTTCTTTAATTTATTTTACTTCCCCAGTATGATTATTAGTTTTATCCCTTATTTCTTCCACGATCATGAATCTATCAGAAGTTTCTTATGATAACTTATTGAAAGATTCAAATGATTCATTCATGAGATTCTCTAGGTAATCAAAATATTCATCATGAAATTGTAGATCATCATCAACTTTATTGGACTATTTAACTGTCTAATTACATTACTTTCTATGAGTTTGTGGAATTTCTTGAATAAGTCTCAACTGAGCTTAATGTCGAATAAATTTATCTATTAGAACCTTTATTGGTTCCTATTTATCACTAAGTATTTATTGAATAATTTATAATTGAGAATCCTGGTTTTAGAAATATGTATTGGTTCCCTATAACATTTTCGAAGATTGAATTACATAATCAACTCCTTTGCGTGAAATTGTTTTGGATTAATCAAAAAGACATTACTAAACCTCAAGATGTTTTCTTGTTGTTATTATGAATTCTTCTTGATTTCCATTAATTTTTTCAAATATTGTAACAAATTTCTCCTCATTATTAGGAAATATATTGTCATTAGAGATTTCAATGATATTCATATCATTGGTGTTATCTTTATCACCAACCTTTTTTTTTGAATTTTTATATTCTTATTATTCCTTAAATTAAGATATAGCTTCCACTCATGAAAAAATACAAGGATCACACTCCATATCAGTTCTGGAAGGTCGATCTAATGATGATGATTCATGTGATTTTGTTATCATATTGAGTTTCATATTTATCATCTGCCTCTACAATGACATCCTCTATATTTTTTTCCTCTTAAAAATCATCTTAAATTTTAGTGTATTATTCTACTTCTTCTTCACCAACATTTAATTATTTATTTTTAGCATAAAATTATTCATTCACTACCATATAAATATCCACCTTGACTTTTCATGACATTTTGAGAACTTATTTGCCAGAAAACTCCAGTTTCGATTAATTTTCTTGAACAGGTGTTATTGATTATTTATCTAGAGCAGTTGGAATTGATTCTTTGATAATAATTTTTTTCCCATAGCAATGAAAAAAGTTATTTCAGTTTATATTACTAATGTTCCATGAAAAGGTAATTTTACATCAAGATTCACTGGAATAGTGTAGCCTGTTAGAAGGAAAACATTCCCAGAGGATATATCAACACCTTCAAAAACGTTTTCACAATGATGAGCACCAATAAACATTATTCTTTTACTTATTCAGCTTATATTATTTTTCTATATATCAGAATAAGTGATTCTAAATTCCTTGGACTCATCAATGCCAATTAGTATTAAAAAATCCCCAAAAATAATTTTAGATTTATTTTTCATCCATTATTTATAGAATTCATCTAGAAGATTATTTTATTTATTTTGTATCTTTGGTGGGGAAGTATCAAACATCATTTACTTATTCCTATCAATTTTTTGGGATTTTTTGATGGATATACCTCTGATGTGGATTTATTATGTTTTTCCTCAAACTTATTTGTCTTAAAATCGAATGAAAATATCTTATGTTCTATTGTATCCTCACTAATGAATAAAATCATCTCCCTCATCTGATTATATTTATTCACAATGTTGAAAACTCTTGGGCACTAAAACACCAATTTTATATGAAAGGTGAGAAACATGATGTTCATTGATTTGAAAATCCTATATTGATGTTGTATATAGTAAGAAAGATGAATTTAGAAATATATTTATTCCTCATATTGACAAGAAAATAAATAATTAAATCAAATGAAAATGAGATTGTATCGTGTTCTCCTTTTGTCTTTATAAGATACCCTTGAATCCAAAGGGCGACTGCAATGTTGTCTGGTGTTATATAGGAAACTCTATTTTTGTTTTTTCATACTCTTAAAACAACGTTTCTTTGGCTCTAGTTTTTCTGAATGATATAAGAAAAACAGAAAACTTGTGTGATGGGAAGTAAGATTCTCTATCAAAAGTAATTACCATAAAATCTTCTAATTTATTCTATGATAGATTATACTTTGATCCATTAATTGAGTTATTTTTATATTATTTTTTTAAAAACCTAATGGATTTGTAAAAATCATAGACAAGATCATGGTAATAGTAATAAAAATCCTTTTATAGTTTCTCATCACAAATAGACTCCCATCCTTCCGAAGAAATAAGTTTCTTAAGGGTAGATTAATACTTTAAAAAAATCTCTTGCAATTAATAATTCCCTAACGGAATACCAATTATTATAATAATCATCATTTTACATTATATAGATACTGAATCTAGTGAATAATATGAAAGGGAATTTTTTGGGCTGAGAAATTTGAAAGGAGTGACAACTCGTGAGTAGAAAAACTAGAGAAATAGTGTCGGATAGAGTTGGTTCACTACTTATATAGGAACTCAGGGTGTTGGTTTAAGTTCCAAAAGAAATCCAATAGGTGAGAATAAAACCATACTTTTGTATGGTTGGTATTGATTAAAAAAAAGTTAAGAAAATTTTAACTCTCAATGTTTTAAAATTTTTTTATCAAATTGATGTTGATTTTGATTAGGAAACAAATTTAAATTTTCAATATAAAATAATTTTATTAAAACTTAAAAAATAAATTACAACAATAATTTAAAGAACTATCATAATGACATAGTGAAACAAGTAATAGAAAGAATAATACATTTCTGATTGAATAATTTCATTGGTATGAATAACCTATTGTTCTTGGGGTTTTTAAGACTAATAAAATATGATTGTTTTGAGAGATTGAATATGATAGTTTTATATCAAAAACTATGTTAACTTTTTTAGTTAGAAACATAATTATAATAGATTCAAATGAAAGAAAATTATAAAAATTGTTGAATCAAAAAATTTTATTACAAAAAATAATTGGCTCGAATTTTTTTAACTTTTTATGAGTCTGAAAATAATTTTAAGGATTATATCTCTAAAAAATGTTATAAACTGGTTTAAGTCCAATATTTTAATTTC
Source organism: Viscum album (assembly GCA_963277665.1). Classification (NCBI taxonomy): domain Eukaryota; kingdom Viridiplantae; phylum Streptophyta; class Magnoliopsida; order Santalales; family Viscaceae; genus Viscum; species Viscum album. The sequence continues at coordinate 140,647,325 of OY728136.1, forward strand.
AATTAATTTTTTTTTAAAAAAACATGAATTTCAGAAAATAATGATGCCTAAAAAAACAAACATATACACTCCCCTTAAGAAAAACATTATCCAAATGTAAGGAGGTGGGAAATCAAGAATTATATATGAATGATTACTTAACATTAATAATTCATAGCTACTGTTAAATTTATTTAAATATATCTAATGGAATAGGTTTTCTAAAAATATCATCATGTTGATATTGTGGTTCAATGAATTCTAAAATGATTTATCATTTTTGTGTGTGATCCTAATGGAAATGATGTCTTATGTCTATGTGTGTAGAATGTGAGTGATGTGATGGATTTTTTAATCAGGAAATTACACTTTTGATATAAATAATTATTCCATTTTTAGTTAAAATCATGTTATATTCATTGAGTGTGTGTTGCATCCATGGAACTTGAGCATAAAAACTTCCTGCAGCCACATATTTGTCTTCAGTAGTGGAAAGTTCTACTGAGTGTTATGTCTTACAAGACCAAGAAAATAAAGAATATCATAACAAATTATAAGTTCTAAAAGTACTTTTCCAATCTATTATAAAAACACCAAAGTATTTATATGAAAAAACATTTTATTTTAAAAACATTTCTATAAGAATATAAAAGTCTTAAATCTATAATTCCCTTAGGATAAATATATTTGTTTTACAACTTTTATATGGGATTTATTTGTTTTTTCTTGATATCTTTCACGTAATCATATCGAAAAAATTAAACATGGAAGATAAGATGTTAATTAATGTAGAAATCCTATCATCTCTAAAAATATTTTTATCCATAGGTTTCCCAACCTTATCAAGATCAAGGGTGTTGAAAATACCAATTGGATTACTAATAATTTTAGTATTTTCATATCCAAATTTCCTAAGAAAGTAATCTATATAATTATGTGGAGATATAACTTCTCCTTATGGGGTTTTTGAGTTTTGAAAACTAATAAAACATGTTAACTCATCCATCATACTCATTTTAAACTCAAATTTTATCAGAATTACAAAAAAATATGTTTATATTATCAATTTTATCTAAATATAGTATTATCAACAAAATTTATTTCTATCACAATACATTTATTTAGTTATTTTATAAAAAATTTGAATCCAAAACACCCATAACAAATTTGATTTGTAACAAATATATTGTTAACCTATCATATCAGACATTTGGGTCTAATATAAAATTGTATAAATCATTAGTAAGCATAAAAATGTATCTAGGGTGTCTTATATTTTCAAAAATAGTTTTTTGTTCATAATAAAATACCTCCTGAAAATATCCATTAGGAAAAGAATACTCTACTTCAATTTTAAAAAATTTAAAATTAAATAATTATACAATGGATAGGATTATTCGAATAGTTTCACATCTATAAACCAGTGCATAAGTTTCTACATAACATATGGATTCTTGTTTATTATAACCATTAGAAATAGGTATAGCTATATTTCTAAAAATAATATCATTTTGATCAATTTTTTTTTCTAAAAATACATTTTACACAAATTATATAAGTTTCATTAAGTCATTAAATTGAAGTCCAGACATTTTTCTTCTAAAATTAATTGAGCTCATATTACATTTCATTTATCAAATTCTCATCACCAAAAGCCTAATCAGGATTTTTATGTTCAAATTGGGATAAAAAAAATGGTTTTTTAATTTTATTCCTTAAGGAACCTCTAGTTCAAATAGGTTAATTAACATCCCTAATGACAGTATAAATATGATGATTCCATAGAAGCAATTGACTTCTTTGGTTTTGAAAACACATTCATTCAACATTGGATAGAAAACCTTTCTGATTTGAGTGGGTTATCCCTTGGGGGTGGGCTATGACTTGTCTCTCAGGCATGTGTGTGCAGTGTGAGTGTGTGTTTGATATAATTGTACCCCCATGAACCAAATATAATGAATAATTATTGAGTATTTTCTTTAGGAGTTGATCTTTCTAACAAAGTTTTAAAATAAGTTTTTGAAAAAACATCCAAAGATATAGGTTGATGTTGTTTGAAAACAAAAGGTTTTGTTTCATCAAACATAACTTATAATATTTCATCAAGAGTTTAATATTTTTTCAGAAAAACTATACAATCCCTAAAAGTAGTGGAATAACCTAAAAATATTCCTTCATCATATTTGGGTGAAAATGTATATATGTTACCTATTGTATTCAGGACGAATACATTTAAAAAAAACCAAGAAGTATTTTTTTGGGTTTTCAACACTTCCACAACTCATTAAGAGTTTTATTAATAAAATGTATAATTAAAACTTGATTTATTATATAGTAGGAAGTACTAACCACATAATCCACAAAATGTATAGAAATTTTGTATTCACTCAACATGGTTGTAGATATTTCTTGATGAGTTATATTTTTTCACTAACCTGCACCATTTTACAAACGGGTTCTTGGCGTTGAAAAGTTATGTTCAATACCTTTATTACTATAAAATGTTTCAAAATAATAATTTATAAATTCTCTACCATGACCACAATGAATAGTTACCAGGAGATGTTTTTTCTCCTTTTTAACATTTTATACAATAGTTTTGAGAAAATATCATCATATTTAATTGTGGGAAAATAAACCAATGTATATCTAGTATAATCATAATGTAAGATATATAAATAGTATTTTACACCAATATTTCCAGTTTTTACATGTCCAAATTCATGCATGTGAACTAACTGTAAAGCATCAGAAATTGATTCTTCACTAATATATTTGAAAATAGACATATGTTTTTAACCGTATTGACAAGGGTAAATGAGTGTTGAATGTTAAATATTATGATATGGTAAATCCTTAAAAAAGATTTTTATTTATCATTTTTGATACATTTATATGGCCAAAATTTTCTAAAATTATCTTACATAACATTGATTTATATTTCGTTGCCCTAACTCAATATATTTTTTTGCTCCAAACATATTCTCTGTTATGTGCTTAAGCATTCTCATGCCGATGGGAAGAAATAATGAATTTATCCTGGGAACTGTGTACGAGCATTTATCATTCCCAAAATTTAGAAGTCCTGATTGAACACATAGTTGAATTATTCCTATAAGGTAGTTCTTAAGACCATTAACAAATTAAACAATTGAAATCAGTTATTTAAACATAAGAACAGTGTTTCCTATTACAATAAACTCTCTTTGAACATTATCTTAGAAAGTAACTTTTCAACCTTTCATCTTGATAACATTTTCAATTTTTTTACTAGTCATATGCATGGGACATCCATTATACATTTACCATTCATTTTTTTGATATTTTCTTTGTTTTTCTTGAAATCTAAAGCATTAGATTTTTGACACCCAAACCTTCTTGGGATTGAAAATGTTATAAAGAAAAACATTAAGAATCCATATGGGTTTAGAAAAATAGGTTTTATGAAAACCTAAAGATTTAATTTTATTTAAATAAAAATTCTTCTTCCAATGGCACTTTGGAATGAATTACAAAAGGTGGAATTTAATGAACAAAAAAATTGTTACAAAAAAATAATTTTTTTGTATGAATACACAATTTTTAAACCAGTTCCATGACGAAATTTTTTTATTATAAATTTTATAAATATTTTATTTAGTAATGGTAAATGTATATAGAAGAATTTATAGAGAAAAAATTTCTTATTTTAGTTTTATGAGTAAACTCTTATCCTCATAAGTATTAGTTTTGGAATTAATTTTACCCAAACTAGTTTTAAAACTATCCTTTTCAAAAAATAATTTATCAAATTCTTTACTAATTGTATCCTTTTCGGAATTAGATTTATCTAGATATTTGGGAAGATTAGATATTTTATTTGTCAAATCATTTATCATCAAATTATCCTTTATATGTTTTTCTTTATCATTATCATGTTTTTTTAGAAATTTTGAAATTATCATATTAGAAATGTTTTGAAAAATCGGAAACATAATAATTAGATTATCAAGAATTATTATCACTGAATGAGGAATGTTGTTCATCTGAATATGTATATTCATTCTAATAATGATAATTTTAACATAGAGACATATTTGTATGGTTTTAATCTGTTCATAAATTTTCTATAAAAAATTGACTATCCATGGGTACATAATAAATGACCCATGTTCCTCTTTCCTGAATTTTCATTCTCAAAACAATTATATAAAAAATAACCTCCACTGTAACTCAAACTGGCAACAACTATTAAATCATTATTCCCTTTTGATTTGTAATATCTATTGGAAGTCCTTTATAAATTCTTTTATTTTCTATCATTCCTCTTGAACTTAGGAAAATCTAGTATACTGTGTCAATTTTTTTTAAATTCATATAATGTGGCTTCATATTTATTATCACTTCTATATTTATGACTTTCCTTGTATCAGTATTGAAAATCCTTCTTACCAACTATCTTCTACATCCTTCTATCCATGTTTTCAATCTCATTATTCGATTGTTCAATAGAACTTAAATCAGATTAAATGATAAAACTATTATTTCTTAAATATTTAATGACTGTATCTATAGATTTAACATTAAAAGGAATTGTAGATGTTGTATAGAAAATAGCACCATCTTTCTTTTTGGATTTTCCGCATCTCTTTTGAGTCTACCCTCATATTGCATAAGTGTTCAATTTAGATCATCTTGGGAAATATTATTTAACTTTATATTCTTATAAATATTATTTCCCTATGAATCCCATTAATTTAGAATAATATGAATTATCTACCCTATAAAAATATCATTATCATGTCCTTTCTCATTGAATGATTGTAGACTATTAATATTTATCATAAATATCTGATTTATTTTAGAAACTGACTCACAATGTAAGAAATAAAACTCTTGATAAACGGATTTTAACATATCTATTTTGATTTCTAAAACCATTGATGTTCCAAAATTTCTAACTTCAATCATTTTATAAATACTTTTACTAGCTTCACAAGATAATAGTTGGCTACATATGCGTCATTTCATTTAACATAATAAAGTATTCCATAATCTTTATTTTAACTGATATTACTTTTTTCCTTAATGAGTAGAGGATATAACTTTCGTATCATGAATTTTATAATCTCTTTTAATTAAGAACAAATTATCAACCAAAATGTTGATAATAAAGATCTTCTTCCTATCTCTACAATACTCATAGTAAGCACCATAAATGATAGGTGGTCTATTTGGATGTAAGTTGTCTATTGCACCAACATTAAAGCTTATAATCTTCAATACAATAAAAAATATTTTCTATCAATAAACGTTTATGTTTAATAGTTTTTTTAAAAAAATTTATAACAAAAACGTAAAAAAAACAACATGTGAAGATATTAATATTCCAGTAAGTATTTGAGTAGTAGAAACTCGTGCTGATACTAAATGCTGTATCATTATATATTAATTATAATAATTAGGGTTGTGAATAATCTATTATGATAGAAATACTCTAAGAGGGGAGGGGGGGTGGGTTAGTTTAAAATAATTTAAGTAAACAAACTAAAATACCCCTAAAGTAGGTTATCAGACATGGATCTCAATCGGATTAACAATGTTAGGAAATCAGTTTTTTATATGTCTAATTATATTAGATTAATAGACTCGATTCAAGATGGATCCGATTAATTAGATTGTCTAATAATCAATGTCAATATGATAAAAAACTAAATTTAGAGATGAATATTATTATTCAATTTCTATTAAATGTGAAGTATAAAATAAAAACATATAAGCAATAGAAAAAAATAGATAATAAAAGAAAGCATGAATTAGAAGCTATTAAAATGAATAAACTTTTTTAACCATAATATTAAGGCAGTCTATAACATTGACTAAGGTTATCCCTTATTTTATACTTACTAAAATACTATCTCCACATACCAGATAATCCCTCAATACGAAGATCAAAATTCCTTTTTTCATCATATCCTTGAAACTCTCAATAATATGATTAAGATTTCTCTATCTAACAAACCTCAGTATCCCTTGATATGTGGGATCACATTATCTATCTTTCAATCACCGAAATCCCTCAATAATTACAATGATGAGATGCATATTAAAATGAAAAATTTCTTAAGGAGACAACTTGAAAAGGTTTCCTTAAAAATTCAAAACTCCCAACAATTAAAAATGTTAAGAACAAGACATTCACAATATAAAATCTCCAAAAATCACACAAAAATGAGAAAATTCAAATGAACCATTGATTATCTCAAAACTCTTTTAATGAATTAGTATTTATAGTCATCCTCACAATGGTTATATTTATCTCCCAACAGTAATATTTCTATAAGATTATTGTAATGACTTGGACACCTAGCACTTGACAGTTCATAATGATATGGAAAAACTAAATGTCCAATTCTATATCCATTTTCACTACAATAGTGTAAAAATTCTTCCTTAAATCAGAAATATGTCTTCCATATATGATTATAAACATAGTCAGTATGATGGAATTACTTAGGATACTAATTATAATAGCCTTTAAGAGTATCAGACCAAATTTTTATTGGTATTTGTATCAGATAGTTTGTCACGACTTTTGTTAGTATGGGAGACGTGACAAAAGTTTGACATCGGGTATGATAATGGGGAGTCTGACTTATCATACACATACTCTGTATTGACCCAAAATATTGAACATGAAATTCTTTTTTTTATTTGTATAAAATTTTATTATGTTTTATAGTTATAGAAAACACATGAAGTCCTTGGTTTTATCCTATAATATTTAATTTATCATTAAGAATCGTTACTGTTGACAATACAGTTGTTGAATAGTGATCACTTAATTAGAATAAATATATAGTCCTACCAAATCCAATTATCCACGAAAATGGAAGTGATTGCGTTAACTAGTAGGACCAATTCTCTATGAAGCGCATTTATTAAAGCTTCTAAGAGTGAAATCATTTTGAGGAATTTCTTTTGACCAATCCCAAGCTGATATCCAACATCTTAGCATGTGCCAAACTATTTATTTGAGAAGTTTAATCTCATTGAGATCAAGAACCAAACCATGTTTACTAATCCACCCCATGATTGTCCCACAATCGTGCACCTTAATCATAGGGTGTTTTTGATGTATTTAATTGATATTTACGAAGACCCTATCAATAGGAGTATGTACATTATTTTTTGTAGAATAAATATTATATTTCCATCCTAGTATTGTTACATTGTAAATGTTTTTTATTTTGATACAATAAAGAAAAAATCATATTTTTGGTTAATATTCCAATTAAATTAACGAATTAATGGATTTTTAAAAAAATAATATTTTTAGAAAATATTATTAACTAATAGTTTTTATCTAATATGATTTACCATATAATTTTTTGACGTCAAATGTATTTTTTTAGGGATTGTAAACTGTTATTGTTGAAAACCCATATTTTTCTATAATCATCATTAAAAATTTTAAAAGTGAAACTTCAAATATTTAGAAAACTATTTATATAAAATAAATATTATTTTTGGAATCAGAACATTTAAATTACCTAATGCTGAATTTTTCTTAATTTTCTACGATAGTCAAATTTTCTGGTAAAAGTTAAATACCGTATAAATATACTCTATGGTTTATGGAATCATAATGACCCAAATGTTATGTAATAAGTAATAAAAATGGGATCCATGACCAAATATAGATATTTCATTTAAAATAATATAATTGTATCTTTATTTTATTTATTTTATAAATCCCTTCTGAATCATCTAAAAAATAAGATATATTTTAGGGTTTTAAAATCATTTCGTAAGAGTGTGAATCACCTCACCATCACGAATTTTAATATTTTAAAAATTTATACCCATGTACTTATAAAATATTGTAAACCAATTCCACTTCTTTGAAACCATGGGAAAAAACCATGGGATGGTTTGTGGTTTTGGAGATTTTATTATGTAGAGCACCGAACCTAAATAACAAAGAACCCCCCTTTCTTATATATACCCAAAAAATATCTTATTTAACATCCCTAAAAAACATTGGATCAATAACCAACACTAAAATACACTTTTTATTTTCCTCCCAAGGTTCCCCATGCTCTCAATAAGTCTTTCCCAAGCCTTTGGAGTGACAAATTAAAGAAAGGTATCTTCTACTCTTCTCTTTCATCAAGAAATCAATTTATGTTATGCCTTTTAATTTTAATTTTATTATGTTGGGATAAGTTATTTTATATCCCATTACTTTATATTTATGTATAAATTATTATATATCCTTTCACTATCATTTATCCTTCCTATGAACCTCTATGTACTCCCGTTACCCTGCTGAAATTATGTAAGTGACCTTCCTCTCCTCCTTTCAAATTCAAGAAACATATTTGAAATTAGTTCCTGTAATTTAAAATTTATATATTTGGATTCATTTATAATCCTTAACATACGGTACATTTTATGTTATTTTTAGGAGGTATAATTTTTCCTCCACCATTTATACACTTACCTAAGTCGTTACTATGCCAAAATTCTATAAGGGATCCTCAAATTCTCTTATTAATTCATGATTCTTTATGAACTTATGAATTCTATTACAATTTAATAATGTTGGTACTGATCCTTACATGTAACCATTACTTTCCATTTTATGATTAAATTATTAGAGACCCCCTTCTCACTCTTCAACCATTTTTATGATTTTTTATGTACCAAAGTTATGCTGCAGAAATTTCATCGTGATTTTCCATGCCAAAAAAATTATGTAGTGGAAACCATACCCATTTTTCAATCAAAGTTATTAAACTATATGTACATATACATATTGATTTGGGAATTACTTATATGTATTCAATGCCCTTTAATTGTGTAATACATTAGGATGATGACTGAACCCATGTTGTATGATTTTTGTGGCATACATAAGCATGAAAATGAAATGAATATGATTGGTGCACCCAAATAGTACTCCAAAGCATTGAGTAATGTTTACTGCCATGATACATCATATTAGGATAGAAATTAAAACTTCTTACATTATGGTTCATATTCCACCAAGAGGTCTTAGAGGATCTATCCTTAACATATGTTTATGTTGTAATGTTTTAAGTTGTTTCCACATTTCTCATGCCTTCATTTATGATTACCATGATATATCGTGTCTCATTGTCCATTTTTATGGTTCCTACTCTTTAAATGCCCCATTTATATTCCTATTGTCTAAAATGTATCATATTTTTCATGTAATGCCTTGTTTATTCCTTTAATGGGCTTTATAGCTCACCCGTTTATTTCATTTTTCTCCAGGTTTTCCCAAGTAGTTTAATGCTCGTTGGAATATTATGATCTTGTCAATGAACTATTCAATAATGATTTGTATCCCATGAAATAATTTGTTATGTAATTGACCAAATTCTAAAATAAAATACACTTATAAAACATTTGGATTGTATTAAGTGTCGTTTTACTTAAAAACATGTATTAATGTTTAATAATGATTTGAGTTGTTATAGTCTTTATTAGAGAAAAGGTTTAATTATTTATTTTAATTAGGAATAGAATACTCTACTAAAATACAAATTTATAAGGCTAAGTCTAGGAAAAATACATTTTTTATTATATATTAATTTGTTTATCAAGAAAATACATCCTTTTCAGGGTACTACAAGTGGATTGGGTTCTTGTACAAATGTGCCTGTGAATAACAACATTGACGAGGTGTTCTAGGTTTGACTTAGGGAGAACTAGTACCTGACAATGTGGCTTAATACACACCTGATATTACACTCCCATGAAACATTCTTTGGTAAATGCATAAGTTCATTAAAAAAAATTATTAAGGGAACAAAAGCAATTACCATAAGAATATATGATAGTAAATAGATCATGGATAACGTAGATTTAAGCCTATAAATACAGAAGTTAAGGAAAAAATGTAAATTATAAGTTATCCCATTATTTTCATTGGATTACCCATTATATGTTTAGTATTTTAAGATATCAATCCCTAATTTTTCTATTATTTTAGCCAATGGACATAGATAGGGGGAATCAGGTTATCAACCTATGTAATGGGAAATGTGACAACTTCCCCAATGTGATGCGCAACCCAATGAGAGTGGGAATCAACAAATTTATCATGATACTATCTTCCCTCCCTCAATTTGTTAATAAAAAACTAGATCAAGAGGATAACCTAAAAAACCTTAAGAGAAAAAAGATGTAATTGAGAGCTTCATGCGATACATGCCTCATACATTCACTGGAACATCAGATCCCTTAATCAGGGAACAAAGGGTAAACTCTATTGGAAGGATCTTATTCTTCCTTTAATGTTCCAAAAAAGAGAAGGTTTTTCTAGATATTTATCGTATGGAGGGAAAAGCAGACCAGTGGTGGACATTGATAAAAAATATTAATCTTTAAGAAGACAATGAAGATATGGAGTGGAAGGAATTATGAAAGATGATTTTAGATAATTATTTTCATTCCACCCTCTAAGATAAAATGGAAATGGATTTTGGTTCCCTCATTCAAAAAGATGATGAATATATCAAGGCGTAGAACGAAAACAATCATATGAATTGCATGGTATGCCTTTGGATTTTTAGTTAACCCCAAATTCAATCCTGTCTGCTTCTTTGGTGGGATAAAAACCTTGTATATAAAAATCCATATAGATTCATGACATTAATACTTATGATGAAATTGTATCTTGTTCCCTCATATTCTAAATAATGATTAATGAATCTCAATGGTATCATGGGGATACGAAGTGTAAAGTGGATTTTAATTCTAGTGGTCCAAAAGAGAGACTGATGATGCTAATATATTTCAACATCCCACTAATCAATGGTATAGGAAGAAGCACAAAAAAATTTCCTAACGGGATTAAATAAATGTTATAGGTAAGGGATTGAAGGACTCCTAAATAGAAATTTTCTAGAGGAGAAACACAAAAATTTTATAGAGTAATATAATGCTCTGTTCAACCCTCAATACATTTTCCATTACTTCAAATTCAAGGAAACATGTCACTTTTCAAACCAATACCCCATGCCAAGGGTTTTTGGAGACAACCAAAAACCTCCACTGTAGAAAGGGGGATGTTTTTCCATCACTACCACTGAAGTGAATCTAAAAAAATAATTAGTGACAGGAATGGTAATAATTCATTCATGAATAGAAATAATGGAATTTTGGATTCTAGTTCTACACATACCTTCATATCACAAAAGTTTAATAGAACTATCTAAAAACCACCACAATAAATGGTAGTAGATATGTCATTGAAAATGCGTCAATTATTGCATCCAAAGTATATAACTCCTCCTATATCAATGTTTTCGGGTTGAAGTTATTGGAGAACATTTTCATACTCACTTTGGTATAATTTTATGTAATTATGGGAATGTATTAGATTTCCCTATATAGAGCCAACATAAATTTCCAAGAGAAGTAAAACTCTCTCTGTATCAAGAATCGACCCCCGATTCTATAAAATTGAAAGGTAGAGGATAAATCTTCTTCCAAACCATCTTCTCAAGTATGAATAGTATTTCACTAGGAGTAAGATTATATTTCCCAAATTATTGAGTCTAATAAAAGAACCATAATCAAATAAATGCCTATTATGAGGGAATATGATAATGTGTTTCCTAGGGAACATCCTGGTCTTCCTCCTAGATGAGAGGTTAAATTTTCAATTGATATTATAACAAGGGAATTTCTATTATTCAAGACTATTTATATAATGGATGTTGTGAAACTTGAGGATCTGAAAAAAAATCTACATGAGAATCTAGATAAGGGGTTCATACACAAAAGTGCTTCCCCATGGGGTGCACAAGTCCTCTTCGTCAAGAAGTAGGATGGGTAAATGAGACTTTGTAATGATTCTTGTGAGAAGAAAAATATCATGATAAAGAACAAGTATCATTTTCCAAAATTCAAGGAATTATTAGATCAAATACATAGAGCACAATACTTATCCAAGGTGGATCTTCAGCCATGATATTATCATGTAAGGGTGAAGATGGGAGATACCCCCTAGACCGCTTTTCGTACAAGGTATATGTACTATGAGTTCACAGTGATGGAATTAGGACACATTAATGCTCCAAAAATATTTATATATGTGATGAATAGAGACTTTAATGGTAACCTTGAAATTTTTTTGGTATTATTTATAGATGATATTCTAATATACTAAATGAATGTATGGTATTGAAGATCATTTGAACAATATGATAAAGACCATACAAAAGGAGAAGATTTGTGACAAGTACATAAAATGTGTGTTTTGGTGGAAGGAAGTATCATTCTTTGGACACATCATCACAATAATTGGGATATTTTTAGACCCTTTAAAGATAGAAACATTTTAAGGATGGCTGATGCCAACATATTGGATATATATCTATTGTTTCCTTGGGTTTGTTGGGTATTATTGATGATCTGTGAGAAATTTCTCACAATTATCAAACTCTCTTACCATGCTAACTCAGACGGGATTCATGTTTTCTAGTAATGATGAATTTTAAGAAAGCATCAAGGATAAAAAAATGAGGTTTATCACTACCCATGTTTTCACACTACACACAAGTGGATACATTTTTGAAGTATTCATATATTCTTTGACGAAGTGATCGAGGTTTGTGTTGTTGTAGAATTACAAAGTCATTGTTTACACCTCAAGGAAGTTGATAAATCATGATCAAAACTATCCCCCGCATGATATGGAGTTGGAAGCTATGATCTTTTCATTGAAAATGTAGAAACATTATCTTTATGGGGATAATTTTGAGATATATACTAACCATAAGAGATTAAAATATATATTCACATAGAAATTGATTAATGTTCTACTTCAATGTAGGATAGATCCCATCATAGATTATGATTGATCATTCCAATACCTTCCTAGTAATGAAAGTAATGTGGAAGATGATCAACGTTGAAAGGATATTATATCTTTATCAATGATGATAATTGAGAAGGATACAATATTATTATACCTACAAAGGATGGCCATGGAAATCATAAAGGGAGGACCATCATTAATCATTTCACAAATTATTTCCCAACCATCTCTTCTAGAAGAGTTTAGAGATGCTCAAAGAAATTATGTGGAAATTAAGAAGAAGGTAGAATCCATGAGATAGGGGAAGTCCTCAGAGCTTAAAATTGATGAAGAAGGAATTTTGAAATTTGGGTTAGAACTATGTGTTCCATCACATCCAGAGTTAAATAATAAATTGATGGATTATACACAGAGTTTGACTTTTTCCATTCACTAGGAAGAAAAAAATGTATCAAGTTACTTGTGAGCACTATTTTTTTTGACAATTTGATGAATTAGATCTTTAAATATACATCTATGTGTCTAGTATGTCTGAAAGTGAAATATAAAAGGCATAAGTCTAAGCAGATGATGCAACCATTACCCATAATAACATGGAAATGGGAGAACATAACCATGGAAATTTTAAGTCAACTTATGAAGAAATCTAAGAGAAATAATGATATATGGGTTGTTGTGGACCATTTTACAAAGAGAAAGTACGTTATTTAAATTCAAGAGGACATATAATTGTATCAACTTGCATGGATATAAATTAGAGAAGTGGTATTGCTTCTTGGAGTACAAATATGAATTTTATTTGATCATGATCTGATATTTACCTCCTTGTTTTGGAAAAGTATCAAAATTTCACTAAAAACATAGAAGATCATCAATAAGACATATCATCCTCAAGATAATGGAAAATCTGAGTGGACTATTAAGACATTAGAAGACATTTTGTGAGAATGTTTTATGGACATCAAAGAAGTTTGGGACTGACATCTCCCTTTGGTGGAGTTCTCTTACAATAATAGTTTCCACCTTGGAATATAAATGGAACACTATAAAGACATTTATGGTAAGAGGTGATAAACAACAACATATTGGAATGATTTTGGGGGACGAAAACTTCTAGGCCTTGAAATGGTTGAAGAAATGGCAGAGATAGTTAAGACAATTCAACAACACATCCAGGCTTCTCTAACTCGATATAAGAGATATGATGAAAATCGTCAACGAGACCTAGAGATTGATGTTGGAGACACGGTATTCCACCACATAGCTTCATGGATGAATGTGATGATATTTTTGAAGAAGGGAAATTATAGTACAAGGTACATTGTCTCTTTTGGGATCCTCAATCGCATCAGAGCAGTGGCCCATCAACTAGCACTCCCACCGAACCTATCCAAAGTATATGATGTATTACAAGTATCTACCTTGAGATTTTTTTACCATACCCTTCACATGTACTCAATACAGTGGTTATACCATTAGAGAATGGATTTTCCAATGAGGAGTGGCCGGTGAAGATCTTAGATCATTGAGAAAAAAATCTACAACATAAGACAATTCACCTTTTCAAAGTGTTGTGGAGAAACCAAATGTTTGAAGACCAAATGTGGGAACTAGAGGAAGTGATGAAGTAGAGTTAGAATCACCTATCTTAGTGTGGGAAATGAAAATTTGAAGGGTAAAATACCTTAAGGGGAAGGATTTTAATGACTTAAACTATTATTAATAAAATTCCAATTTTTTTAAGTTATTTAAATGTCTTATTATATAACATGGTTATAGTAAATAAAAATAGTCATTTGGATTTGTCCTATCATATTTAATTTATTTTTAATAATCTATACTGTTGATAGTATATCCATTGAACAATGATCACATCATTATTATAAATATAGGGTCATAACAAATCAAATTGTCACTGATAAAGGATGTGATGGCCTCGACTAATAAGATTGCTCCCTGTGAAGACCATGCATTATAAATTCTGAGGGAGATATCATTTATTATATTTTCACTTGACTATTAGCAAGTTAAGAACCAACATCTTAAAAATAAGGTAAACCATTTATAGGAGAAGTTCAAGATCATCGAGATAACATCCCAAACCATGTCCGCCGAACCACCCCACGAAAGCCACACCATCGCACACCTAACACGAAGTGCATTTTCTGGTGAATTGAAGGGATATATATGATGAAAAAATAATATTATTATGCACTTTATTTTTTATAGAATAATTAATATATTTTCATCATATTATTGTTACTTTGTAATTTTTTTATTTTGATATAAAAAATCATAAATTGTATTTTAGGTAAATATTCAATTCAAATAATGAATTTATGAATTAATGGATTTTTGAAATAAATATTAATTTAATTTAATATTATTATTAAATTATATTTATCAAATATAAATGATCCTATATTAATTGATATAGTCAAATTTTATTTTTTATTAGGGTTCAGAAACTATTGTTGTCAAGACCCATAATTTTAACAAATACCGATCATTATTTTTAAAATGAAATTTAAAATATTTTTAAAAAAAATTAGATAAAATAAATATTATTTTTGGAAGAAAAATCGGGAAATTATCCAATGGTTAGTTTGTTTATAGTTTTCGGAGACAGTCTAATTTTCGGGTTCAAATTAAATACCGTATACATACATTTAGTGTTTTATGACATCATAATAAAACAAAGGTGATGTAATACGTAATATAAATTGGATAAAAGATCAAATATATGTTTTTCATTTAAAATAATCTGATTTTATGTTTATTTTATTTATTTTATAGAGAATTTTTGAATCCTCAAAAACATATGATATATTTTAGGGTTTTAAAATAATTTCATTAGGAGTGTGACTCACCAATACATCACCAATGGTAATATTTTTATAATTTGGGCCCAGGACTTATAAAATATTTTAATCCAATCCCATTTGGTGTAACCCATTGGAAAAAAACATGTTATGGTTTGCGGTTTTGGATGTTTTGTTATGTAGAGTTTGAAACCAATATAATAAATAAATCTGACACCTTTCCTATATAATCCCACCCAAGATCCCATTTCAATTCCATCAAACAATTTTTTAACATGTCAATACTCTGACCTACACACTATATAGTCCTAAAATGGTTCCACCATGTTCTCTAGATGCCCTTCCCATGCCATTGGAGGCAATCATTCAGGTAAGGGTTCTTCCACTCCACTCTTTTATCATGCACTCATTTTATGTTATGTCTTTTAAATTACATTTTCTTATGTTATGATATGGTATTACATTCCACATTACCATAAATTCTATGTTTAAATGATTATAACTCTTTTAAATATCAGTTATCCCTCTCATGAACCTTTTCGAACACCCATTACCATGATGAAAATTTGGAAGAGACCTTCCTGTCCTCCATTCAAATTCAAACTACTTCATTGAAATTAGTTCATATAATTTTAAATGGTTATATTTTCATTAGTTTTTAATAGTTATTTTACTATAAATTTTATGTTATTTTAATGTGGTATCATTTATCCTCCCCCATTTAGACCCTTACATAAGCCGTTACTATGCTAGAATTTCTTAACAGATCCTCACCTTATCTTCTTTATTAATTTTTTCTTATGAAATTATACATTATTTTTCCATTTCATAATTTTGGGACATGAACTTACATGTACCTATTATTTCCAATTTTATATTTAAATTATGAGATACCCCTTCTATCTCTTCAATTGTTTTTATGATCTTTTATGTAATGCTATAATGCTACCAAAATTTTAACGCTATTTTCCATGATTAAAAAATTGTGTAGTGAACACCATGCCTATTTTTTTATCACGGGTATTCATGTTTATGAAAATATACTTATTTATTTGAGACATAATTATATTTTTTAAACATTCCTTAATCATGGAATAAATTATGTTCATGAATGAAGCCATGTTGTAAGATCTATGTGGCACAATTAAGCATGAGAATAAAATGAATATGATGGGTGATCCAAGATAGCGGTCGAAGAAAGTGGGTAATTTTGTATCATGATATGTCATGATGGGATAGGGAGTGAAACATATTCATTTATGGGACATTTTCCACAATGTGGTCTTGGAATACATAGATTTTACCTATGTTTATGATATAATGTTTTATGTTATTTTCATATTTCTCATGTTTTATTTATTATTCCCATTCAATATCATGTATCGTTATTCATATTTATGATTTCTAATCTTTTTATTACCTATTTATATACCTATTATCTAACATGTATAATCTTATTCATGTTATGCCTTGTTTATTACCTTACAAATATTTATATCTCACCTCTTTCTTATATTTTCCCCAGGTTATCCCATGTAGTTTTAAGATCATTCAAATATTAGGATCATGAAAAGGCAGTGTTCAAAAATATTTAGTATCACATGTTATAAGATTTTATGTAGCATACCAAATTCCCAAATATAATATACTTCTCAATATTTTGGGTCGTATAAATTTTAATTTTGTGTAATAAAACTTGTATTAATATCTAATAAAGAGCCGATTTGTAATATACTCATTACGATAATCATAATTAAGGATGTAATGTTCATTTTTTTAATACTTTTTAACATTTTCTAAATGTGTTAAAATAAAATGTTTCCTAAAAAAAGATTATAAAAAAGATTGGACATAAAAATTTAGTAACTATATTCAAATAAGGTGTTTGGGATTTCTAAAAATACATGAATGGGAAAGCAAAAGTATAACTTCTGACTCAAAAATTATATTGTTCCATTATTTTTAATTATACTCTTTATATATTTTTTACACATATGATATTTATAGAAAAAAACTAAAATATAAATATACATGGAATATGAAATTAACCCTTTATATAAAAATAACAACAAATAAAAACAATAATTTTCTTTAATAAAAAACATATACCATATATTTAATATATTTCAACAAGTTAAATAGAATAAAATGACAAGAAAATAAGTAACTCTTAAATAGGTGTAATTATATAAAAGCACTTACCTTATTAGAGTGGAATCATTTTGTTTATTTTAATGAAAGAAATAAAAGGATGGTAGAAGGTTTATGAATCACCTAAATATAAATAAATGAAATAATGGACAAAAACACAACCATTATTGTTAACCACCATGAACATTAGACTAATAAATAGGAGGGATAAAATTAGATAAATAATGATGAAAATAAAAGATGTATAAAAGGGGATATTTACTTGATTAATCATTTGATATTTATGGAGGAATACTTTAAAACTATGAAGGGAGTTTAATATAAATAACATTGAAGACTCCCAGACATACCATGCGAATATGGAATATAAATAGGTGAGGTTTCATATTAAATGATGTTAAAAATACAAATATTCACATTTATTATAAAAATTAATGGTTTAGCTACATAGTTTAACTAACAATTAATTATCTATTGAAATTTAATTCTTGTAGGTTTCACGGTTTACCTGAATGGTTTATAAGACTATATGAAAATTTTGTGACCAGAAAGTATTTATATTTTTTCAATATATTCATCCAAAAACCCATAAAATTCATCAGAAAAATTAATAATATATGTATACACTCCTGAGATTGAAATTAAGGTGTCACAATTATATCTACAATTCATCTTTATATCCCTAGATGTTTATCTAGAAACATTAGAATTGAAAGAGATAAATCACTTCAGTTTTATGAAAATTAATAGTCCCATAAATTTAGATATCTACACTCTCCTATAATTGAACATATACATGAGATATTAGGTGGACTACCCATCAACTATAAGTATGAAATAATTAATTATCATAACATTACCTTAATAAGATTTTTCAAAATCTCCAATATCAAAAACAATAAAAACTCATATATATGATAAATTACTTCATATAGAAATCATAGATCTTTGAATATGATCTATAATTGATGTTAAACTACTGATAGATATATAGTAAGCTATAAAAAACAATAAAAAATTACCTTATTTCTCCCCACCATTTAGAATTCATGTTATCCATTGAAATTTTAGAATAGAAACAAACTCTCACTAGATTCACTATTCAATGATAGTTATCACTAAACACAAAAAAACACATTATGATTTTTTATCCTATATCTATGTATCGATAACCAAAGGAAATACTTATACATCAACCATACTATGGTCCTTAATCAATCATTACGAGGGACTATTATGAGAAGGATGGGTCAATGATACCATTGATAGGGTACCACCGTTGTTTTGTTGTAACATTCCATGTAATCAAAAGATCTATAAACGTATCAACCACCATTCACCATTAAGAACACTAGTTGTTTTGAATTTTAATATACTTCTATTGTTATAAATAATTTGACAATTATGTTTACTTCAAATTATAATTACCACTAATTTTATCAATAAAACCATAAGATAATATATTATATCACTTTAGACCATTCATATACCTATATATCCAATAGAACCTTGACATGAATATTTCAATTTGAAAAATGGGGTATGACATAAAATATTATATTTTAGAAATCATGGTCTTTTGAGTGACTAACCTATATTGGGAATATTATTTTATGATATCTATAGTTTCCCGACACCCTTTTGGGATGAATATTATGAAAATAAAAAGAGATATGACTTTCTTTTCAAAAGCGTTAAAAATTATAAATTATATCAAATAAAATTTATATCAATTAAAATAGTTTCAAAATATTAAAGAAATTTTATCTATAAAATAATAATATCAAACAAAATATATCAGAACCTTTCTTTGGAAAGAAATTTATAAAGAAAATATTTTTATATAATGTAACAAATCCATTTTTTATAATATAGAAAACAAGTTACAAACAACCCATGGAGTGATAATTTTATAAAAACACTTCTTATACTTTTGAAATTAATTTTCATCAATTAAAAAACTATGAAAACTGAAATATTGAAAATTAAATATAAGACATGTTATAATGTATATTTATAGAAAAATTATGAAACATGAAAGGGACTTGAAATCCATTTGAACATAACTCATTTTCGCACCATAAAACTTATATTTTGTAGAGAAGCATAAATATCACACAAATATTTTGGAGATAAACATATTTTTGAAAAATAATTCAATCCAATAATATAATCACATTGGTAACGAAATAATAATTTAAGGGATCATGAAATTTTCTTTTATGACATCACTATGTATACAATTAAATTAATTTATATTATTCTTGGAGACCATGAAATCTAATCTATTAAAATAATTATAAAATGAAACGCTTAGATTTTTCTCAGTGTCATTTTATATAAAATTATATTAACCTCGATATCATTCCATAAAATGAATATAGATAAGTCTAAGGCATTATAAAAACATCAATGATACCTAAAACTAAAATTTGATAAAATAATAATAAACACCTAAAGTGTAAAAGTGATAAGAAATAAATTATTTATAATAATTTATCCCATTCATAATATTTATACTTCTCAATAGTTTATGACAAATATAAAACTTATGAAAACATAATTATAATAAATCATTACAAAAACATAATAAATTACCCCCATATATATATATATTTTAAAATTTCACAAAATTCTTTTTGATATTACAAATATTTTATGAAAAAACCTGAAATTTTCATTTTGAAAACACATTAAAGCATTTAGAAAAGAATAAAAACCGTTATTTTAAAATTAAATTAAACCAATACTGTTATTTTATTCAAGTAAAACATAATGAATTTAAAATAATCTAATAAAACAAAATAAGAAACTGAATAATATTTTTTGTAAAGTTAAAAAAATATCCCATGATATGATATTAAAGATAACATATTTTAAATATATCAATATGTCCAAAAAAACCACATTTTTTTCCTTAAATGAGTATCAAACTGTTATAAACCACATAAAAATCATAAATAACCAAAAAATACTTTATTAGGGAGTTTTAAATACTTTTACAATATAATATAAAGTTTCCCAAATCTATGAAGAGACTATGAAAATCCCACTAGATACCTACATCTGTATGTACATGGTTTGTGAACAGTTTATGGAAGCATGAAGTGTAACCGTGTACCCACTGAATTGCAATAGTTTACACAAAAATTATAGTCTCCAAAAATAAACTAATAGAATCTTTGTAAATACATAATAATATTAAACCACATCAATATAAAAAAAAGTCTATTGCAAAATATGCACCCTGATAATCCATAGTAACTCATGGATCGAAACAAAATAGAGTTTTCTAGACACACTATCACACATCACTATTGAGTACAGATGATATTATATCATTTATACAATTACACGTAAATTAGAAATATTATTTTGATACCATTATTTTAATAATCTGATTTTTGTCAACATTCCATATAACTCAAGTTGGCCCACTATAAGGCTCATAACTAATTCATTGATCACTGTAGGATATTGAAAAGAACCAAGGGTATCCAAAATACATGTAAGAACAATATCACCCTATCAGAATAAAATATTAGTATCCGGGAATCCATCCATGAAATCTATAACGAAGTTTCAACATATTTTAAATCTATGAAAGTCAAATAATAGGTTTTGTGATGAAAAACAATAAAACATGGAATAATTTATAACATTTAATGAAAATATCACAGAAGAATTTCCAAAAAAATTAATCTGGTTATCCACGAAACTATAAAATGAGAATAAATATTGATCTGTAAAATAAATGATACAAATCAAAAAAATAGACCTCATGTTCGAAACACCGACGAAGCCAACTCAAAATTACCCATGGTTACCTCTACACCTCAATGTCCACAAGATAAGAGAATAAATAAGAATATTACCTAACATGATACAATAACACATAATACTACATACATGAAGACAAAATATACACCAAAGTGTGTATGTAGTGTGTGAGTTTGTGTCCGATAAGAATAAATCCAAATTCTACATGATTATTTTTATAAGATAGAACAATTATTATTTTCAAAAAATAAGTGATATAAAATTGTTTTTAAATTATTCTTGTAGGAAAGTAATAAGTTTTTATAATAACTTACATTTCCAACACATATTAATTTTATTATTTTTTTACTATATATTTAAAAATCCAACCTCTAGAGAAATGATATTTATAAATAGATAAAAAATCATTCAGATAAAATTGCTTCCACACTAAAAGCATTAGTATGGAAGAAATATTATTTAGAAAAAAATAATCCATTTGGATTAAAACTCTTTTCATTTATTCAAAAAATAAAACTAAATAATGAAATGAAAAGAGACATATAATAAAACATAACATATTAAATCACGGAATAAATATCACTATGTAAAATAAATTACAATAACAAACACAAAATCTTGACTATGAAGAAAACAATCTTAGAAAAAATACCTATATAAGATAATTAATATCACAAATGGTTCATATTTTAAGAAATTCAAAATAAAAACCCTCATTAGATAAATCTATTGGATCTAATGATATAAAACTTATTATGCCTTGGTAGAACCAACTAATAGTGTATATTTCATTATTATAAAAATAACTCCCACATTACACTCACTTTACTCACTTAGTGGAAATCCCCATAGCTAGTGATAAATCCTAAGGATGGGATCATATCCAATAAATAATCTCAACTACTATAGAATCCATCACTCGATTCCCCCCTTAGCTACCAAATTATTTCAATGATGTTTTAAAATAGATTTTAGAAATAAATAATTATATCACAATATATAATCAATATAATTTGATAAAATAATCCCACATACCACCTCTATTAATAAATAAAAAATATCCCATTTCACATTTATATTCCAAATAACCTATTTAAATATAATGAGATTAAATATTAGACATATCATAACAAAGGGGATGGTATTCTAAGGGTTTCATCTATACTTTTATTTTTTTATAAATTCTACAAATGGGCCTTTGTATCTATAAATGATGTTAAAACCCTAAAAAAATTATTGATGGAGAAAATAAGGAATAAAAAATCATTAAAGAAGAACATGAAAAAACATGGAAGTAAATGAATACATCAATAACATGAAATCAGAACCAATAACATAAAAAATAATATTTACCATTTTATCCATCAAACATACCATTTTTTCAAATAATAAAAAAATATCATAAATACTCAAACATGGAAAAATATTGATGAACCAAAATAGATTTTATATATTAGAAGTTCTGAAGGAAACTGTTTTTGGCATTTTTCAAACCTGTGGTGTGCATAAATGAAAATTTAAATTTTAATAAATTGGGATTTTAAAATTACCCCTTTATTTAAAAAATTTCATTGATATAATAATAATAAATAAATTATATTTCATATTTCTAGATAATATAGAAAGATTTAAGTCTAAAATACCTAAATAACTCCCAAATAAAAAAATGGTATGGAAAGACATACCTCATTCAGGTGGAACTATTGTTAATATTTTGAAGAGAAGAATAAGAGGGAAAGAGAGGGGTTCTGGATCACCTAAATGTCAAAAAATAAAATCTCAGACAAAACTCAATCCACTAGAATTGACCGCCATCTCCATAATATTAATAATGAAAAGTGATAAAAGAATACATGTGGAAAAATAATAGAGAAGGAGAAAATGAGAGATGATATTTAAAAATAACTTTAGATTTATGAAAATTGACTATAAAAACATAGAGGAAGGGGAAAGAGTCATTCTAGAAGCCTCCAAAACATCCAATTTTAAAGGGAGAAGTATTACAAAAAAATTAATTTAAAATAATAAAATATTTTTTTTCAAATAATTCATTTTTACTAAATAGTTTGGAATACCATTCCCTCAAAACTATAATTAACTCCCTCGAGGATACAAGGTCTAAAATAGCATGAAAAAACCATTTAGGATGTAATATTTTAAAAAATTTCAGAATTATTATCTCGAATAAAAGAAAATTAATGAAATATTTTATATAATAATTATACATCTATAAAAGTTACAATGAGGAATCAAAATTCCCCATATGGTTCCACTTTTTGGCCTTAGAAAGTAATAATGAATCATTGAAAATGAAAGATAAAAAATAATTTTTCTATAAAAAATCATACTCCCAAATATTTATACATCTTCACTCTCCTATTATAAAACATATATAAGTGACATTTAGATGATTTACCTTAATCATATGTATGGGATACAAAAACACTATATGAGATAAATTCAGAAGAGTTTTCTTGAATCATATATATATCAAATAATAATACAATATAATATAGATCAAATCTTCTATATCAACTACAATGATTAAAGACTTGGACATAGAAAAGATATCCATCCATTGAACTATATATAATTAACCATTAAAATAGTGAGACTGATTTCTCTAGGCATCTCCACCATTTAGAATTTACTTTATCTATTTAAATACTAGATTAGAGACGTACTATCATTAGCATTACTATTCAATGATAGATATCTCCAAATCAAAACAATGAAAATTATATCTATTTTCCTATTTCATTATAGTGGTTTAAAAAGGTATCTTTGTACATCACCCATATATATATCCTTCTTAATCCTTATAGGGGATTCATTTGAGAAGAATATTTCAATGATAGCCATTCTAGGAAAAAATATTCTTTATCATTAACATTATATATAATCCAACATTATATATCCTTGTCCATTAATTTTCCCCATAATGACCTCAAGATAATTTGAATAAAAATATACTTCTAAAGTTATATACAATCTAACCTATACATCTATGCCAATGGGAACTACCACCAATGTTCTTTACCCAACCACAAGATAACCACCAATATCTATTTAGACCTTTTACAATCACAAATATCCCAAACAACATCAAAATAACCAATATAATTCAAAAAGTGAAAAAATTATTAAAATATAAAATCAATTACATTTATGTGTTTAGAGTGACTACCCTATGTAGGGAATATAATTTTATCATCCTTATAGATTTCATAGAAATTTTTGGGTGGCATATTTCTATAATAACTAGATATATGAAATATTTTCAAAACACATCAAAAAATAGAGATTATATGAAATAAAATGAATTTCAAGGAAAAAACAACAACATAATATAGAAATTGCATTTCACCTATAATAATATCAAATAACACACATCATAGATTCTCTTTCAAAAACACCTTAAAATGAAATTATAAATATATATCAAACAAGAAATATCCATTTTTTACTATAAATAACTCCTTAAAAACAACCAATAAAATCACAGTTTTATAAGATAATTATGTATAATTTTCAAATTAATTTCAATTATTCTAAAAACATTGAAAATTGAGATCTTCAAAATCAATTACCGATTAAATTTATTTATTTATTTTAAATAAACATTATGAAACTAGAAAATAATGTCAAGTATATTTCAATATAATTCCTTTTTATACCTTAATACAGAAATGTGTTCTTTAAAAAAAATATTACACTAATATATTAGAAATATACAAAAATTTAGAAAAACACTTTACGTAAACATAAAATATAAATGATAAGAAAAATAATTTTTAGGAATCATGAGATTTCATTTTATAACATCACCATGTATAGTTTCAAAATAAATTATAATGTTTATGGATACTATGAAATCCAACTATTGAAAATCATTATAAAATTAAACTCTATAATTTATCTTTGTTTTAATTTATATAACATTATATAGATCCTAAAATACTTCATTAAAACCCTTATAATTAAATCCAATACATTATACAAATCTATTTGTTCCCATAGCTCTGTTTCTATGAAATATAACTATATACATCAAGGCTCAAAATTACATGAAATCAATTATTTATATGATGAAATCCTATTTTAAAATTCATAAATCTGAAAAGTATACACAAAATATTCCACTTAGGAAAATATAAATTTAGTCAATCTTCACAAAGAAATTATAAATAAATTTTTTTTTGATTATATAAATTAATCCACAATGAAGGAAATGTATTTCTGATAGGCAAAGAGTTTTAGGAAGTCCCCTAAAAGTTTCTATTTAAAAATATTCACATATACTTTAAAAAATAAATATATAATTTAAAATATAATAGAACACATTCTTTGAAAATAAATAAATAAAAATTATTTTATTATGTCAACCATAATGAATTTAATTTTTTTTCAAAATAATCGTTATGACACTAAATCTTAGTTTTTATAAGGTAAAACCAAATACCCTGACACATGATATCGAAGTGAAAATAATCTATATAATATAACTATGTTATAAAAACCATGCCAATGTTCATCAAATAAGTAATAAATAATAATAATACTATAAAGAAATCATTAAGGACCAAATAATAATAATTTTGGGAACTTTATATGGTTACACAACATCGAAGCACAATTCCACAATTGATTTTCTAACTATGGAAATCCTACTAGACCCATCCATAAATATTTACTTGGGTCTTTTAGGGTTTTTGGAACTATGAATAGTAACCATGTACCCACTGAATCATTTAAAATTTTATCTAAAACCTTATAGTTTTCCCAAAAAACTCATATAATATTTATAAAATCTATAATAATATAAAATTACATCAAAATATTTCTAGAATAAGTAAAATTAAAACCTAATATCCCAACACCATGAACTTAACCTTCAATAATAATTTTTTATCATTCAATTAATAAGGTTAAATTTTATTACATTGTTAATATCATGTAATTTTTATTTAGTTGAGGGGTATTCACATAGACAGCCATGTGTTCTATTCAATATTGAAATACTGATATTCTATATATCCATTATTTATATATAGATAACTATTATTAGTTATCCATAACCCTAAATGAGGTTATTTTTGAAATATTATTATATTATTTATTAGACATTACATTCATAAGATGGATAAAATAGTCTTATTATGTAACGAGTGTGTGTGAAAATTATATTTCTCCTTGATGCATCAATAGTTCTAATGAGACAAACTAGTTAGGAAATTGATGTAATTTTTAACCCTTTATGTATGATTTCCTAGCATGAGGCCTTGATGTTTTGTTTATGATGTCTAGAATAAATTATTCCATCACTATCAAATTATTTTTTATTATCCATGGATTTATTTATTGTTATGGATAAATTATGATAATATACCCATTTGTTATATAATTTAATTATTCATATTATATTATTGATTCCATGCCTATATGTGATTGCTTCCACTATATGTTTCCTTTTAGTTTGTGCCTCATCTCACCATTTTATTTTTTTCCCATTTCCATAGGAAATCACGATGGTTACTATGTGCGACTTAATTGTTTTCAAGGAGGAATAATAAATTTTCAGTGGTTATGTTTATGTATCCCACAATATTTATGTAATCTATTTTTTTGTTTTGTATCCAGTTTTTGCGAGATCTATACAACTAGATCCTTTTTATTTGGATTCATGTATTATATATTATTTTGATAGAATAACCACTGACTCCAGGTTACTAGAATCTAGTTATTATAGATTATATTACTTAATGTTTTGTATAAATCTTATGAAATAGATTTATAAGAACATACTTAGAGACCATAACTTTATTAAAATACCATAAGATATTTTAGAATTATTTATTAGTTAGATGAAATGATTTTATAATAAATGAATAGAAATTATCTATTAATAAATAATAGTGTGATTTGAAAAGTAATTTAATATATACTTTTTTCTAAAAACGGAGCCTAATTTAATGAATAAAAAATCAAATAAACACCCATGATCATAGGACATACCCTCTAGATAATGATAATGAGGCTAGTGTGAAGTAGAAAATATCATACCTATATTTAGTCAATTGAATCTAGTTATTATCAATTATCTTCCATTTGTAAAAAAATATCCCTCTACAACAATGTGAAAAATTGATGGACCGCTTCATAAGGAATCATCCTCCATTCTTCAATTGAAACTTGGATCCATTAGTAGCTGAACAATGGATCATATTCTTAGATAAGGCATTCCATACCTAGTAACGTTGTGACAATGACATGGTTATCAAGGTGATATATCATATAATGGGAGATGTTGACCAATGTTTTTCATTAATTGAGAACACTAAGAAATAATAGGAGATAGAGAAAATATAATGGAAGTCTTTTAAAGAAGTAACATTTGAAAAGTACTTTCCTTAAAGAAATGATAATATGAAATGTTAATTTATTAATTTAAGATAAAGGTAGATGAATTTGTTTTTAAGTATGAGGATCACTTTACATGGTTAGCAAGACATACTAAAATATATAAAAAAATATGGACTACTTATTTTATGGGTTAAATCCAATCCATAGAAGTGAATTAGTTCCCTAAAAATTTTCCTTATATATGGAGATAGTGACAAGTGCCATCAAGATCAAGAAGGAACTCTCGATGACTTCTATTCTAAAAAGGAGGAAATATAAGAGGAGGAAATATGACCTTTATATAGGGAGAAATTTGGGTAATGAAAAGAAATGAAGGGTGTAATTCCAACCATTAAGTAACTATAGGAAGAAACAAATCCTAGAAAAATTTAAGGGAATGGTAGTTTTATTAAATTGTAGAGATAAAGTAAATAAATCTCATGAAAAAAATAAAAAATTAAAGCTTCCAATGTCTATTTATTTAATTCCACGGATATGGGACACTATTCAACTTAATCCCCAAAGATTCAAGAGAATCTACCCTAGAAGAGGAGAAGAAAGTAATTATGGGATTTTTTAATAAAAAAATGAATTTGATGTCATAAATGATTTTATATACTATAATTTAATTAAAAATTAAAAATTAGATAATCCATTGATTTAGGTTCTAAAAGCTGTTTGATATTTTGAAGGTTTTATAAGAATATTTAATCACCTTATAATGCATTAAAGATATAATTTAGTTTATAATCCACGTGTATATGTTTTTACAATTAAATTTTATTATTCTGTCACTATTAAAATTCATGTAGGTTATTTAATTATAAACTTGGTGGTAATAATAATGGTATACTTTAGTATAATCTTTTAGGTGGATAGGCTATAAAAATATATTTAAAGAATTCATTATTGTGAGACGATGATTATAATATTTTAAGATAGAATAGAATCATTTTATGGAGGAGATACTCTATTTTTTTAGTCTTATTTGGAACCACATCTAGTGTCCCATATTAACTAAATTATTGGAGTGGGTGAATCAATGAAGGAAAAGGATACTCCAAGAATATAGGATAAATCTATTATAATAGATTATATTGATGTATTTCATGATGAAATACCAATAAACAGAGAAATCAAGAAGAAAAATTCTTTATTAACATTTTACCTAATGTAAAAACAATTTCTTATACTCCATATAGAATAAATATGGTAGAATTGGTTTAATTAAAGAAAACACTACAAGAGTAAAATGATTTGGGATTTAAATCCCAAATTGTTTCACCTTGGGTATCACGTTTCTTATTTTTGAAAATGAAACATGGTTCTATGATTTTGTGTATCGATTATAGAGAAACCAACTACATTACCATATTGAACAAAGTATCCTTTGACTCAAATTGAAAATATGTTTGAAAAACATCAAGGAGCACAATTCTTCTCAAATATTGATTTTCATTCATGTTATCATCTATTAGATTTCAAGAAGCGTGTTATACCAAAGATGGATTTTCACCCAATGTATGGAAATAATGAGTCCAACATAATTCTGTTTGGGTTATCAAATACACAATCTATTTTTTTGGATGTAATAAATATAATATATATGGATTATATTATTATATTTGGGGGGGGTGATGATATATTGATATACTCTATGTTCTATGAAGATCAGGAAGACCATTTTCAAATTATCCTCATGGTATTAATGGAGAAGAAGATATATATCTATAATTCTGTAAGTGTGAATGTTGATTTTATGGCCATATTAAATCCAAGGATAAAATATTAATTAACCCTATAAAGACAACGGGTGTTAAAGAATAACCCACACCAATTAATTTGAATGAGATAAATATTTTCCTTCACATAACCAGTAACAATTTGTTATTTTTTGAAATAATTTCATGATTAGATAATTTATTAATAATGTAAACTCATAAAACGGTCAAGTTCCCATAGTATAGAGAATGTGAAATATTCTTTGTGGAAATAAATATAAGATTAAAAAATTTACTGGTATTAACCAAACCATCTAAAAAAGTGAGACATGTTATCTACCAAAATTCATAAAATAATATATTAGGGTGTGTCCTTATAAATATTGATAGATTTGTTGGTTTGAACCAAGGAAATTAAAGTCCCATTAATTAAACTATCCAACTAATGATCTTCAGATAAATGCTATAATAATTAATTTTATTATATATAATCATTGTCTTTATGTTGATATATTTGACATATATAGGATTAATTTCATTGTAGGATCAAATATGTAATGAGATGCTCAAATACAAGAGGGGGGTGAATTGTATTATTCAGAAATTCCTTTGGAACCTTTAAATTTTTGTTTAACAAGGTTAAAAAAACATTCACAAAACCTCTTAAAGAAACCTTTTCTTATACTTTTCAATCTTAAGATATAAACTTTAGAAAGATTTTCTTAAAATAAAGATTCGACCTTAAAGCATATAGAATCTTTAATCTAATCAGAGTTACAAAATTATAAAGTATAAGAAAGTTATACTTTTTAACATTAACAAAGATTAGATTACAGCGTAAATAAAACAACTTGAAATAGAAAACAAGTAACAATGAGATTATTTTAACCCAAAGAGAAGGGTATCCAAAAACCTTGGATAAAGGTTCTTTGATCTATTCATTCAAGAATGTCTGTCTTACCCAAACCTAGGAAAGAAATCAATCCAAAGATCAATATACATCTTTCTATCCCACAAACCCTCGATTTAGATGGAAATCAGAACCTCTATCTTCCAAACCCAGAAGCCCATGATCAGTACGATCTGATTCTGCACAAAGAAAGTCTGAACAAGTTGTTCAAGCCGGAACAAGTTTTTCACGACATCCGAATGAATCACAGAGAGTTGTAGTAGCTTCTCTCTCTAGAAATTATTTCAATAATTTTTCACATGCATCAAGTTCATCCACTCTCTACAATTTTGTCTAGGTTTTCAAAAAAAATTTCTCATTCAAATGGACTTGTATTTCTGGGAAAAACATCCCAATAGTCGGCTCCACTCCAAAGTTCATATTTTCATTAAATTTCAGAGGGACCTGGATATGTGTCAAACATACAATGTTTAGTTCATAAAAAATTGTACGACATCATTTTATGTTAAATAAAAATTATAAGTTTAAGAAAACATATAATCCAATATCATTGGAATGATACATTAAAAAGCTCTATCAATATCAAAGAAACATAATCTTAAGAATAAATCGAATTGAGAAAATGGTATCACATTTACACTATAATCGGAATCACAAAGGCTATATCACTTATACACCAGAATTGGAATCACAAAGATGGTATAAATCATACACCGGAATTAGTATCATAAAAATGGTATCACTTATTCACCGAATTCAGTATCATAAAAACATAATTAAAAATAGGTAAATCTAACAGAATGGAAAATAGTAATAATACATCTGTAAGTATAACAGAATGAAAAATCATTATGATACATCTGTAAGTATAACAGAATGACAATTGTAGGTCTTATGAAAAAATAGAACTTAATAAAAAATTAGAATATAAGAAATAGTTTTTGTGATTTTCAAAACAAAAAACCATAGGGAATGGAGAATTCATAAGATAGCCATCATGAATCAACTATCTACCCATTTTGGGAAAACACAAACAAATTTTCTATGGAAGAATATATTAGCATTGATACACAAGTATGACAAACATAACTCCTCATTTGAATAAGATTTAGGATGAATACGACAAAATCCCCCTTAGGTTATGTTTCCCAGGTATCATATTATTGATCTTTAGTGTATGGTTTTCTTTATTAATGAGATATATCCCCCTTAGATAAACATCTCTTCTTAACACAAAACTCCCCCGTACATGGAAATTATCCTTTCTTACCATATTATCTTTAATATAATCCCCTCCATTGATATCTTAATTAAATTATTCCTTTGAATAAATTCTCCCCCTTTTTGATCTTTGAAAATAGAAAAAAGAATGGAGAAGTATAAGATATACTTGAAAGGATAAAGAATGCATACATTCGAAAAGAAATGAAAGATATTCATGAAGCCTCTTAATGAAATTTTGTAAAAATGGTTTAGATTACAACAAAATATCAGAATGTAATGAAAATCATTCATCCTTCTTCTCCTCAGACAACATTTTATTTACCAAGGCTTTTAGTTTCTTTACTTCCTTATGATCTTCCTCAAACTTCTTCAAAAAGATCTATTGATCCTGCTTCTTCATTTCTGATGACATGATACTTTCTTCTTGACCAACCAACTTTTTCTCAACTTCATCTCTAACTTCCTTCTCACTACATACAGATCGGGCAAAAAAATTGAGTTTACTAGCCTTCTCAGAGATTGATGCTTCCACCATGTTGAACTCGGTTTCACAAGTATTGAATTCACCATTTGTTGAATCCATGAAGTCACCAAAATATCTTATCTTTTCATTGATGGTTTTTGTGAGGATAAAGACTTTCTTACAAGTTTCATTCTGAGATTTGTAATCAATAAAAATATTACCGAAGTCTGCTTCTTGCTTGACCACCATGTCTATAAGCGTATTGGTCAATTCCGTATTTTTATTTCGGGTTTCTTGCATCATTTGAGTTGGGGTGTATATATCTTCAAGAACCAGAATGGTGCTGACTAATATTTTTAAGGATAGATTGAATAATTCATGTTCAAAAGATGAAGAGGATTCAGAACCTGAATCATCTTTCCCTTTCTTAGCTCCTCTTGGAGTGAGGGAAGATGCTTTTTCTATTTTATTAGAGGACTTATGAGGTGTTTCATTTTCGGATCAGGAAACCAAAACACTCTTACCTTTGACAGTATTTAAAAATAGATATTGTTCATTAACTACTTGGATAACATTAAGATCTTCTTGTTTATCTTATTCCTCTTGAAAATCTTCTTCTTCACCACCATTATTATCAACCTCTTATTTCTCTTCTTCTTCCACATAAACTTCTACTTGTTCTTCTTCATTAACTTCTACTTCTTCCTCATCTTATTCTTCAATTTCTTCATCAACATGTTCTTCGATTTGTTCTTCTAAAAAAGATTTAGAAACTGAACTCGAAGGAGTAACAATGTAGTCTTCCACTTTCCAACATCATCATAGTCTTCTTGAACTATCTGATCTTCTATTACTTGAATAGGTTCTGATAAATATAGGACTTTCTTGGATTTTTGGATTTCCGAAGTCCCAACTGGCTTCTTATGAACAACTTGAGGTTCAAGTACTTCTTGATATTTCTTTTCTATAGCTTTTAGTAAAGACTGAAAAACTAGCACTTCCAGAGATTTTTTATTTAACTTCATCTCCTTTTTTTCCTTCTCAAGATTTCCAACTTGCTTGATTTTTAAGGCCTTAGCCTCTGCATGATTTAATCGAAAGGAGGGATCTACTTCCTTTATGATAGGTTCCATTTCTCTTCACATTGCTAAAATATCATCAAAATAGGCTTTTGGTTTCTTTGCAGGAGGACGTGCTAATACCAGGACATCCGGAGATGGTACTGGAAAGCCCGGTTCATCAAGTTTCCTTTTTTGGGTACCGATTTGGAAGATTCTGGAACACCCCCATTGTCCTAGACAACCAATTCATTAAAACTTTTGGATTCTTATAAAAACTCTTTCTTCATCCTCCTTATAGTGTCATCACTGAGCATCAAAATCTTGAAAGGCTTTGAGACTGATCGACATGGGACATTCAACTCTTGAAGGCATATAAAAAATATCCTGGAGATAATTTCTGGATACATAACAATTTGAGATCCAATGGATCCACCTTTTATATCCTGGATAGTGAGGAATATGTACTTAAACAGTTAATCTTCTTTAAGTTGACATGAAATTATAAAAGAAAGATATCACAAATTTTTAGAGAGTCCTTATCTCCTTTCCATGGGATACGAAAGCCTTGCATCCAGAGTGCTAACATCTTGTAATTTGTTATAAGATTCGTAATATTTGTATTTTTGACATAATTAAGACCAATATAATCCAAATCCTTGACATTATCAAAAGAACCATTTTTCTAGGGATGTTTTTGATAGCATAGAATAACATCCCCTTCATACGTTATGTTGAGAACATTTGCTGCCTTCTTATAGGGAACTGTATAAGTCTTATTAAAACATTTGAATTTATATAGATCCTTTCCATCCTTTTTAAAGAAAGTAACAGATTCGTAGAACTCAATAACCAGCTCAGGGAAAACCGGATCCTGACTCTACTCCTTAGCCACAAAAACACTTTCCCATCCATCAGTTCCTATCACCTTAGAGATAAGGGATTCATATTTTGCAATGTTAGGGCATACCAACCTTTCCCTAAATATTGACCTATCATTTATTTCTTTACTAACCAGCATCTGATCTGTTTAGGATTCAAGAGTCATTCCGGATAAAGGAGACAAAATAATCGGAATGAGGACTTTGATGGCAAACAAACTTTATAAAATATGTTAGTAAGATTGGTGTAGTGTTTATAAATGAGGAACCCATTATATAGACATAGTTATGAACTTTCAACATCCATAAGATTATCAAACTGCTGAAAATAACCTGATCTGACCTGATGGTTGAAGATGATTGTATGAATTATGATTTTTGTAGTAAGGTAAACCGAGATTTAAAATTTTGAAATATCAACAACTAAAACTTATGATAAGAAAATAAAGATTCATAAAGCCTACCTTTAGGAATAATCTGAGAAATTTGTCAGTATTGTAAGAATTATCTCGAAAGTTTTAGATTCTTGGATTCCAATACTGAAATTTCTAATACCAAGATTTCCAATACCGAAATTTCCAATACCAAAATTTTCAACAAAAAAGGATAAAATTTTAGGAAGGAAAAAAAATTAAGGAAAGAAAAAATTTTAAGAAAGAAACATTTCCTAAGGAATGAAAAAGAAATGTAATCCACCTGAAATAAGGAGTAATTTAATGTTAAGAGATGATTTAAAGAATAAGTAGGTATGAATGATTACCTCAGAGAGATCATTTATAGATTCTGTTTAATGTACTTAAATCCATTGGAAGAAAACGATTTTGTAAAAATATTATCTACTTGTTCTTGAATTCCGATTAATTGAAAAATAATATCTCTTTGAGGGTTATCTCCAAAGGATAATTTTCCACATTTAGTTTTTAAAATATTTTTGAAATAGTCTTTGTAACTAGTCATGTTCTAAGAATATCCACTATCCATGTGCCATATATTGTTGGTACTTTCTTCATTAACCATAGATATAAGAAAATGATTTTGAAATGGAGCTCTAGATATTAGACCAATATTATTCTGCTCCTAAGAATCACCTTCAGAAGAATCATCTGAAGAATCTCCACTACTGGAACTCCAAGATTCATTGGATTTTAATAATTTCTTATGCTTTTATCTTTAAAACTTCTTCTTGTTTCTCTCAGAATTGAAGTCCTTATTGTCTCTTTTCTTAAGAAAGGGAAAATCATGTCTGATATGACCAGTTCTTATACATTCATAGCATGTAACTTCTCTATCTTTATTATCTTTTCCTTATTTATTCTTATATCTATATTGAAGGTTATTCTATCTAACAGTCTTGTTCATCTTCTGAGAAATATTTTCTAGCTTATTTTCTGAATCTTTACTTTCACTAGATTCAGAATGAACAAAAACCTTATTAGATTTAGATATTGTAACTCTCTCAGTAGTATTGGATATCATATAATTATAAGTAGTTGTAGAAGAAACACCTCCATTTCCATTAGCCTTCTTAATATTATCATCATCTCTCTTCATTCTGGTTTCATGTTGAAGAAGGGTTCAAAATAATTCATCAAGATAAATTTGTGTGACTTTTCTATTTTCATCTATTGTAGTTCTCTTGGATTCCCATTCATTAGGAATGATTTCTATAATATTGTCTATAATTGCCTAAACATCTAAAGCTTTCTCACCCATGGATTTAAATCTGTCGAAAATAGACATGAATCATTTTTGTACCTTACAAACGGGTTCTTCATAAGGAAATAAGAAACCATGATACTCAGCTCTGAGCATAGCTCTTATTGTTTCGATAACTTTGGAAGTTCCAATGTGAGTTACTTTAAGCCTATTACAAATACTATTAGTAGCTTCACATAATGACATTTTGATATATATATTTCTAGTCATGGAATAATGTAATGTATTATGTACCATAATGTTTAACAGTTATTTCACCATTTCTGTATTAGTAAAGGTTCTAAGTTCCTTATCAGTAATCTTATAATCTTCAGTTAACATAATGTAGTTGTATACACCCGTGATTATCAAAAAGGTCTTCATTCTATCTCTCCAGTACTCATAGTAATTTCCATAAAAGATTGGTGGTCTAGTAGGATTGAGATTAGCTAGAGATCCAACATGAATTCATGCCATACTAAAATAATATTTCATTCCACAAAACTTTTTAGAAGTAAATGTTTATAAAAAAAATAAGGAAAATAAAAATTGAGCTAGAAAACTTATATGTGGATATAAGTATCCAGATACCACCTATGATACCAATTATAGGATCAAATATGTAATGAGATGCTCAAATACAAGAGGGGGTGGGGGTGATTTGTATTGTTTTAAAATTCAGTTGGTTCTTTTAATGTTTAGTTTAACAAGGTTAAACAGACATTAATGAAACCTCTTAAAGAATCCTTTTATTAGACTCCACAACCTTAAGATATAAACCTATGAAATATTTTCTTAAAAGAAATATTCTACCATAAATAATATATAATATGTATTATAATTAGATTAACAGAATTAGAAAGTATATGAATGTTATACTTTCTATCTTTAACAATTTTAAGATTAGAGCGGAAATAAAACAAAATGAAAATGAAAACAAGTAACAATGAGATTCTTTTAACCCAAAGAGAAGGGTATCCAAAAACCTTGGATAAAGGATCTCTGATTTGTACATTCAAGAAAGTCTGTCTTACCCAAACCTGGGTAATCCCTCAATTCGCAGATCGATATTTGTCTTGTTATCCCCACAAGCCCTCAATTTAGAAAAAATTGGAACCTCTGTCTTCCAAACCCGAAATCCCATGATCATCATGATCAAATTCTACACAAAGCAAGTTTGAAAATGTTGTTCACACCTAAACAAGTTGTTCATGAAATCCACATGAAGCATTGAGAGTTGTAAGAGAATCTCTCTCTAGAAATCACTTCACCTCTTTTTCTCATGAATCATGTTCATCCACTCTCTACAATGTAGTCCAAGTTTTCAAAAGTAAGTTGCTCATTAAAATGGACATTTATTTATAGGCAAAACATCCCAACGGTCAGCTCCACTCCAACAGTCATATTTTCTATAAATTTCAGAGGGACCTGGAAACGTGTCAAAAAATACAACGGTCAATTTGTAACAGATTGTACAACATCGTTTTATGTTAAATATTAATGTTAAATATAAGAAAACATAGAATCCGATATCATTAGAATGATATATTAAAAAACTCTAACAATATCAAGGAATCATTATCTTAAGAATAAATAGTATTGAGATAATGGTATCACATTTACAATTGAATCAGAATCACAAAGACGATATCTCTTATACACCAAAATTGGAATAAAAAAGATGGCATCACTTATACACCAGAATCAGTATCATAAAAACATTATCACTTATTCACCAGATTCATTATCATAAAAATGTAATGAAAAATTTGTAAATCTAACAGAATGGAAAATTCTAATAATACATATATAAGTATAACATAATGACAATTAATTATGTTAAATCAATAGGTATAATGGAATGAATATTCCAGATCTTGAGAAAAAAAAACAGAACATAAGAAAGAAAAAACAGAACATAAGAAAAACTGATTGTTATTTTCAAAACAAAAAACCATAAGGAATAGAGAAGTCATAAAATAGACTTATTGACTAAACATGTTTAATATATATATTTACGCATAAATAGATCAACATGAGATAA
Organism: Viscum album; assembly: GCA_963277665.1. Taxonomy (NCBI): domain Eukaryota; kingdom Viridiplantae; phylum Streptophyta; class Magnoliopsida; order Santalales; family Viscaceae; genus Viscum; species Viscum album. The sequence goes on from OY728136.1 coordinate 140,685,293, forward strand.
TAGAGATAGTTTTTATTACTCAATTTCTATGATTGTGAATACACTACCACTCATGAAAAGATAACAAGGCGGGAAACACATTTAGTAGGAATGATCATGGAGTTCCATGCATGATGATGGTATACAAGGATCCTATATTCAAGAATATAATAATTTCATATATGAAAATTATTAAATAAAGGGATGTATGATTCATTTTCCAAGTAATTACTAAACCATCTTCACTAGAAATGGTAAAGAGTTATCAGTAAAAAATAAATTGATTACCAAAGAAGATTATAACCATGGAAGATGAAAACTTGATTGAATTAAACTATGAAATTGGTGTATTGATGTTTGGAAGGAAACTATGTATACCATAAGTACTAGTGATAAATAAGGAATTACTAGATTAATCTCAAATCTAAAACATTTCTATAGAACATGGTAGTACCAAGATATATATGGATATAAAAGATAATTCCAATTGGGAGAACATGAAGTAGGAAATTTATGAGTATCTGTCTACATTCTTAGTATTCTAATATGTAATGGTTTAGAGAAAACTCCCAAAGTGTGTCATTAAACCTATCCCTATTCTAATATAGAAGTGGGATAATATCAAAAATTACCTTTTTACGAGACTTACTGTAATATATTAGAAGAATAATAATCAATTGGTCATTATAGATGAATGTACTACATCAACAAATTTCATAGAAATAAGGGAGTATTTACCCCTAGAATGTATTACATGGATCTATATCAGTGAAGTTATGAGACTCCATGGGGAACCTCTTTCAATTGTATCTAATAATTTTCCTTAATTAAAATCAAGATTTTAGATTAGTCTTCAATAAAAATCTGTCACCAAGATATATTTGAGAACTTCTTATCATCTTCAAATTAATGAGAATTCTAAAAGAACAATCCAATCCTTAGTGGACAAAGTATGTTTATTCTCACATGACTTCCATGGAACATGTGACCAATACCAACCTCTAATGGAATTTGGGTTCAACAATAGATTCCAATAAAACATTAAAATGGAACTATATGAGGCCATATATAGTAAAATATGTCGCACTTAAACATATTTTTATAAACATGAGGAAACTAGCCTAGTTTGTCCAAAAATCATTAAGGAAACAACTGATAAGGAATGATATAAGAAAATTGAAATCAATACTTCTCATATAAGACATGAAATTTATTACAATAATTTGAGTATGGACTTAGAATCCCAAGTAAGAGATCATGTATTCTTGAAAGTATCACCCCGCAAGGGAGTATTAAGGTATTGTATGAAATGGAATCTATGTCTGAAGTATATTTAATCTTTTTTAAAATTTAGAGATAATTGGAGTTTTATCTTATTGTTTAATTTTTCCACCAATCCTATTTAATGTGAATGGATCCATTCATGTCATAATTTTAAGGATGTATATTCCAAACCCTATGCATGTACTCACCACTGAAGTAATAGAGATAGATCTCTACCGTTTATATAATGAAGAACCTATCAAGATTCTTGAAACATTATAGAAATTATTACGTAATTGAGCAACATGACTGGTGAAATTAATTTGGTAGAATCATAAGTGGATGAAGCCACATCGGAGCCTCAGAAAGCAATAAGGACGAAGTAACCTCATTTTTCTTTGACAGATATACTCCCTAAATTTTATGGATGAAATTACTTAATATCGGGGCGGGGGATTTAATTATTGATATTTTACTATATTAAATGAAAAATTCATCACTAAAATTGTGGCACAATGAAAATTTTATTATTTCATCATAATCGTACAATATAATATAATTCAATAGAAAACATGGAAATCATTTTTACAATTAAATCTAAAAAATTAATATAAAATCATTTAGTAATAATAAAATTAATAATATATATATCAATTAATAATAATATAATTAATCATGCTCGTCTCCAAATAAAAATAAGAAGAGTTTTCAAATATTCAGTTCTGAATGCATTATTTTGTAATATGTAATTTTATTTCTTTTAAAATTAATTTTCATATAGATAAATAATTATTCTCACAATAAATAAATTGAATTTTTAGAAACATCATTATTATTTTCATATGGTTAATTTTTCATAATTTTCTTATATGACAATTTTTTCGGTAAAAGTAAAATTTGGAATTGATATATGTCAAGTATTATGAAATCATAATGATATAATAATGATGTAATAATTTTCATAAAGTATTCTACAACCCAAAAATTGGTCTTATTGATTAAAACAATGTATTTTATGGAAATTAAATTAAATTTACATCCCATAAATAATCTTGGATAACAGAAATTATGTTTTATGATTTTATAAATATTTATTTATGAATAAAAATATTGTCTAGATATGAAATAATATATTTTAAATTATTTTTGTTATTAAACATTTTAAGAACATAAACAAGACCCTACATGTCCATTATAGTGGGATAAAACTATTCTAAGAACAATGAATTTCTATTGTATTAACATTGAGTTCAGGGCCTATGGTTTGAATTTAACAAACAAATACCCCTAATTTATTATAAATACCAACAAATCCTACCATTTTGACTCAATATAAATTTCATTATCATGATTCCTCTCTATTTTAACTAGAGTCTCCTCATGGAGTTTCAATGTTTTTAAGGTTCTTTTGTCCAGATTTAAGAGGCTACCTTTCAGAGTAAGGGTTTTCCAACTATCCTCTTTTTTTTAAATGTTAATTCTTTTATTATAATATCATTTTAAATAATTTTTTATATATATACATGAATTTATTTTTATGGTAATATCAGCTATCTGATGAATTTTTAATGATATATTACTTATTACTCCACATTCTTTCATTTTCCCAAACCATTATTATGAAAATATAAGGGTCCCAAATCATTCATATCCATTATTTTTGAAATACTTTAAAATTTAATTTCATTTTATTGTGAAATATTATTATAATTCCTTTTTCTAAATTACCAATCATATTTTAAATTATAGATCTGAATTAATTCTTATTATAATACTTTCAGAAGATATTATCATGCTTATGAATTTTTAGAAAACCAGTAAATAAATATTAATATAAGAACAAAAATCCAACAATATTGGTAATGAGAAGAGTGTGTGGTTTTATAAAAAATGAAATACCTATTTGCATATTTCAAGGTGTTTTAGTACATAGATTAGATGAACACATGGGTAATAGCCTTAAAAATGTTTGGTTGGGTATCAAATCGATCTTCACATAGTACACAAATAATGGGTCCAACTAAACACCAAATTTAATACTCTTGAGGGATATGTTTTGGACGATTAAAATGATATTTATGAACCAAAATGAAGTATTTTAGAATATTTTTATAGTGTTGAGATATATTTTTTTATTTTATGTTCTAAAGTAAGTGTTTTAAAAAATATATAAGTATGTATATAGGGATAATTTTTCTATCATTGCATTGATCTTTGACCATTTAAAATTATTGAACTCAATGAAAATTTCCTATTGATATCCCTATACTAAGAAAGTCCCTTCACAACATCATTTTTATCATTATTTTGATATGGATACTTTTACATAGCCTATAAATCAATGATATTTTGTTAATATCCAATTCATATTATCCCATAAAAATTATTTATTCAATGTGTTCTAATGATTTTTGTAATGTTTGTTACAGTTGAATTTTGTGTGAGAATTTTTTTTAAAAGACCAACTTATAAATTTAATTCACTTACTTTTTTTTGGAATAATGCGATTGTCTAACTACTGATTATTTTTTATCATTATATTTTGATGGAAAATGAGTATGGAGTGTGAAATTGTATGTAATTCATGACAAGGAAGATATTAATAGAAGTTTGAAGGCCTTATGATTGATAATGAAAGGCCATATGATATTTTTAGTTCAAATGGTTACATGAATAATAGTAATTATATGTTTACATAGTCTAATTAAAGGTATTTTACACCCTTTGTAAAGGTAGTCCATGAATACAGTTGGATACATAAAGGTAACTGGATACGTGTGTGAGAGAAACTCAAAAATAATTAATTCCTTGTAATTGTTATCCTAACATGAATAAAGTTCATCATATGTTTTCAATGTCAACATAATGGTTCAACCTTTGTTGCATAAAGTTAACTGTGAAAAAATAATTTTTCTTATGGGTGATATCCAATTGTGTAAAGGTTATCCAAGATAAAAACTACATACATTAGGGTTATTTAGAATCCAAATAAAGGTAAAATAGTACTAGTGTAACGGTTATTCAAGATTTTTTGTGAGTTGTGTAAGGTCATTTGGATCACATGTCTTCTATTGGTGTTTGACTTTATGGTTCTATAATTAGACATTGGTATAAATTTCAATCATAAGAATTTTTATTAGAGAATATGACATTGATGTTTCTCTATGACTTTGATCTGAGGTAGGAAAAAGGGAAAGGCATGATCCTATAACTCTACCATATGAATTTTACTTCAACATAAGTCTTTGGATCATATTAATTTTCTCTCCAATGTTTTACATAAACCAGAAAAATAAAAAACTAAACTCTTCATAAAGCATGATAATCATAATAAATTTAAAATTACTATGATATAATATAATTATCCATGAAATTGAAAGAGAAAAAATTATCATGATGTATGACATTTCAACTAAACATATGAAATTTGAGGAGGATGTATGATATTTAATGAAGAAGAATTTTTTCAACGGATAATGTCATAAAAATAAGAAATTCTGGATATCTATTTGAAATTTCATCCACACATAGTATATTTTAATATGTGAAATAGATATAGAATTGTGTTGGATATTTTTTTTCAACGTATGTTGATTTAATTTTGAAAAATTCATCCAAAAAATAAAAACAAAATGAGTTCAATAGATCTATATACACTTGAGGAAAAGGCATTGGAATTTAAAAATATTTTGAATAATGATAAATTGATTATTACACATGGAAAATAATTTTAAAATATTTTAATCTAGAACCAGAAATAGAAGTTATTGATTTTGTAAAAATCTGATGGAAAAAAAGAAGAAGGGTGACTAAAGGAGAGCAGAAAATGTTATAATGACACCACACAATAGAGGATCTCAGAGGTTTTCCCTGGATGAAGAATATATGAACTAAGTATATATATAAGAAGTTCATGAAGTTATATTAGGTGGGTATGCTGATATGAGGAGAAGGATATCCATTATAATGCATGAAACACGTTCTTAATAAATAGGACCCTCTTATGTTGATTGATTTTAGTTTCGATTAGTTATTTGACATTTTAATGATTTTTTTTATATTTTTAAACATGTTCATTGATAACATAATATGTTGATAATTAGTCATCTCCCTCTATAATGAAAAAATTTTGTTGAAGAAAAATAATGTGTTAGGTGTTGAGTATCAAAAAATATCTAGCATGAGTCTAAATGATATAAGATACTCTAGATTTTACTATAGAATAAAAATATACAATCATGTATTTCCTTGGTATATTATGAGTGGTTTATTGATTTGTCACCCCATTGAAAGGGATAATGACCCAGAAGTAATCACTAATAGATCAGTCTCCAAAATATCCATCAACTAAGGGTAATTCAAGAATCAATTATGTTTTCTGAGATTTAATAAATAATTATAATAGATGTAAAACGACTTTGGAGATTATAATAGAATTTAAACTAAAAATACAACCTTGAACCAATCAACTTCTTCATCAACTATATTTAATACCATATTATTTTGATTAATGGTTTTCCAAAAAACAAACAAATTAAAAACATCCCCCATTATCATTAAAGTTATAAATGATTTTGAGAACTCCTCTATAAACGGTTACCAAAACTACTATATTTAATATGGGTAATAATTAACTTAACATAACCCATGTGAAGGTTTCTGAAATATTCAAAACATTACACCAGTTTTGGGGAGTTAGTGCAAAATATGACTAAAAATTGCAAGACATGATATTCGATTATCTAGTATTACACTTATTTCCTAGAAATTAAAAATTCCTGATTTAATAGAGCTATTAATTTTAGATACAATATAAATTTTAAATAATAAAACTTACAAACACAATTGAATCTTTTGATGTCCTCTCTGAGCCTAATGTCAAGGAAGTGATCCCTAACTAGACATTAGGAGAACTATGTCCCCCACAATCATATAAACAAATTTACACTAAACCCAAATCTAACCTTTACTAATTTTTAGAATGATTTTAAAATTAAAACTATCCTAATTAAATTATTACCATATTTTGATGTCTTGGAAGGTGAGGAACCAAACGTGAATATCCAACAATTTATATTGGTTTGTTTCATAATGATGCCTAATGGGGTAACTGAGGGATAAATAAAGTGGATGAAATCCATCCTTTCACATTATGGAGCTTCAAAATAATGTTTTTACAACCTGAAATCATGAAATTATCATGGATATCATGATCAATATATGTAATATATTTATATTTTTTCACTACATCCTGGAATACAACAATTATAAAGGAGTTATATACCATTATAAAAGCTTATAGCAAAACTATATAATCGTATTTGGATTTATATAAGAAATTTTGTTCCATTTTCCCAGATCAATAAATAGAGGTGCCGAATATTCTTATCTTATTATACCATGGATTCTGGAAAAATTACAGAAATATAGAGACCTACTTCATCTTACATGAATATTACATTATTTTAAAGATAAATAACCTAATAATTATAAATTGAATGACTGAATGGTTTTTTCTCTTTGGGAAACAAGGATAGTAAATAAACAATAGATAATAAAAAATAATGATTATAAAACCATTCTTAATTATCCCCATAAAATCTATCATGTTCATATAATTACATGTAGTTGCCTAAGGATATACATAAAAAAGGGTTGAGCTAAACGTCCAGTAAGAGGAGGAATAAAGGGTCTGAATAAATATAATATAGGTGAGCAAAATCATAACCATAATATCATCTGAGTAGGATAATTATCATAATCATGATGTAAATATTTTATAATGTAATGGAATGCAGAGATGTATAAAAATTAAACATCACATCATAGTGGTCAAATACCACACATGGTTTTGAATAATGCTAACAATATGTTAATGCATAACATATGATCATAAATCTTAATATCATCAATGTAAAAAATAATAGCATCATGTTCATACATAATATACATTATCTCTTTAGATAAATCACATTACTTGATTCATTACAGGGTTATATATTTAAAGAACTGCCAATCACATCATAATAATTAAAAAATCATGTGTGCCTCATAGAATGTATAACAATCATAGTCATAAAATAACCCATGAAAAGGAATGGGTTTCAAATGTTTTTAATAAATAAAAATCTCATGGATAAAATTGGGGTTCACGAATGAATAATGGAAAGTATATTTTTCATAAACATCATCATTAATCAATGAAGAGGAAATAACTCAAGAGGAGTAAGGGATGCATTTTTCAAATATTTTTTTGAAAATAATTGTTTTAGAATTATAATTCATGGAGGAAACATGATATATGTAATACCCCAAGCTTCCTTGGTATGTATCCTTTCGAATAATGCAATGGCGTGCATTGTACGCAACTTCGAGATTTTAACACACCATAACCAATCAAACTAGCCGTTATGAATAGTAATACCTACTTTTTGAAATTTTATAAATTCTATCTCTCAAAATGGAATTAATTTTTGGATTCAGAATACCAAAATTAGCCTAGGGTGAAATTTTGGTACTTTCGGATAACTTTCATATTTTGATGAATAGTGAAAATTACTAAATTTTAATTAAAAACAACTTTTTAATCAAAATAATTAATAGTGATAAATTATGAATTTGAGTGGTTTTAAAGTATATTTAGAATATATTTTTACCATATAATACAATGTGGGTCATTGAACAAAATTTCACATTTAAACCAGACATAAACAAGTGACAATCTTTTGATAATTATTATCTCTAAAAAACACGCTTTTTGTTTTAACAACGAGAATTAATTTTAAATTAATTTCTGCCACTTCTGTGTTTTGAATTTGGAAAAATGGATTCCGTATATAGAATAAGGATGTTCAAATTGTGTAAATAGGTAACTTTTATTTTTAATCATTTTGGATAATTACTCTGGTAAATATTTTATTTACCATGGTTAAAGGGTAAATCCGGTAAACAAGGGTTAAAAATTAATATTATAATAATACTAAATTACCCTAAAACGTGTCTTAAACCTATTGGTTGATACATGGTAGACCATGGGCATCTTTGGGTCGATTTTGGGACCCCATGTATCCACTTGTAAGTGATAATGACACTTTATTTTAATTAAGTTAAAATAAATACAAAAATGACACAAGCATATATCTTTTAACAAAACAATTGTTACAGAGGGTTATGTATGTTTTATTTTAGATTATAAATATTAATTAGAAAGGTAAAAATAATTCCTACATAATTATATTTTATTTATAATTTTTAGACATTAAATAATTTAATTTATTTATGACACAATGATGATGAATTAATTATTTTAATAGTGAAACATTACAATAATTGATATTATAAATAACCAAATAAATATAATATGAAACTTTTAAGGAATTAGAATAATTTTCTAGGATAATATGACATATTAGGATTGATTTAATGGACTTTTTTCTAAGTAATAAATCTGTTATGAGTTTCACAAAAATCAACTATTGAATAGTGTCAAAATTGACATAAAAGAGTTTTTAAAACAAATATTATATTATTAATTGATATTAAATTCCTAAAAATCTAAGGTTCGGCCAAGAGACTTATATCAGGATAGGTTCATCATTAATGGACCACTTGGGGGTCTCTTGGATGTATATAGTATGTTTAATAACCATATAATATAAAAATACAAAGAGACATTGTAAAAGTGAAACTAATTAACTAAGAGTTAATACTTAAAGATAAGGTTAATATAATGACTCAAACCTGTCTAAATCCTATTGGTTGAGTTTTTTTCGACCCATCCCCACCTTAAAATTCAAATAATAAACTTTGGAGCCATTATAAACCGAATATTAATTTATTATAAATTAATATGTCTAGCTTTTCCAAAGGTGCCCCTCACCCCTCTTATAAAAGGGCACTCCTCCTTCTCATTTCTTCACACCTTCAAAGACCTTTGGTTCGGCCAAACCCTGCCCGAATACTATATCAACTTTTCTCACTACAACCTAAAGGCCTTAGTTTGATCCGAAAGCCAACCTATGGAGCCCTTTTGATCAAATCAAAAGGAAGAACCCGAAGAAGAGGTAATGTTTTCACCACCCCTTTTCAAGTTCCTTTCTTCTTCCACTTCCTCATTCTTTGTTATTACCATTATAAATTAATAACTCCAGTATCATATATATAATGTGATGTTATTATAAATATGGTACAACCATATTCAGTATTCTATCCATCCTTTGAATAACATGTCACCATACGTGCGTACGTACAGCTTACCGTCTCCACGTCGTGGTGTAATTGTTATTCAATATATTATTATTTGGATGGGTATAAAAATGATGTGTAACTCATGTAAATATTAAATATAACATGATAAGTATTCTTTATATATGATATAACATCCAATTATATATTATTTTAATATCAAAAGAATGATATTGTCGCTCGTGCGTATGTACGGACTACCCTCTCCACGAACGCGATGAGATTCATTCTCCATCATATCCATTCAAGTATTATTATAATTTTATGATTTAAAAATAGTATCTAAGGACTTGATATCATTCTGGATATTAAGAATATACATCTCATTAATAAATATGGCTCACATAACAAATAATATAAAGTAAAATGAACCCGTTAACACCCGAAATGACGATAATTCTAAGATATTATTAACAAATCAATGTTAGAAGATCATATATGATATAATATTAAAGTAAATGATTCTTTTATAATTCAATAACAATTATTTCACCATTATACAGGAGGTAAACCTACCGTCGACCAAGGAAAAAGTACAAAGTAAGGGATTTTCTTATCTCACTTTCAATTCCGTGAGATTTCCATTGTTCGCCACTAAATTATTGAAAGTGGTGTATTGTGTACTGCCATTTGATATATATTATCATGATTATCTTTATATTCATTTTATTATGGAAATCATTTGGTGGTTATTAAGTTTTGTCCATACAACTCAGTTGATTAACGTGGTAAGGGGTTTCTTATCTCACTTTTAATTCCGTGAGAATTCCATTGATCACCACTTAATTATTGCATGTGGTGTTTGTGTACTGGCCATGATCGTATTCATTGTGTAATATACTTTAATTTATGGGTATTTACATCATCATGGTATGATACTTCTTTCATGGGTTCATGTTTCATATGTTACCAAATCGATAAGGGAATTTGAGATTTCAATTTCCACTCATTCGGTTTTACGCATATTTCATTGATTATATTACTCCATGATTATGTGTGGAATCACTATTCATTTGATTATGTCATAAATTCCACTCCCCTTCCTGTGGATATACTTTTGATACACATAATAACTCCATTGATAATTTCTAATGTCATCGATATGAATTTGATAAGAGTAATTTTAACTCATTCTCCATTTGTTGAGTTAAACATCCAATTCATTGGTGTTGTTTTTTTACAAGATTATGTGTGAATGTCCTTTGATTGTTTTACACTAAATATCCAATCATATTTAGTGTATTTATATTTTTCACACATAATTGTGTCATTGATTTATCCTTAACCTAAAGATATGGTATTTATAAGAGAATTCATCTCAATTTACATTCCATTGAGACTTCTTTGTTGTTATACACCAAATCACTTTTATGTGGTGTATATAATGTACTTTGACATAGTATATCATGAATCCCTTTATTCTCATGATATTAGAAAGTTTTGATTACCTCAATTATTTGTATTCAAGTGTCTCTCTTTTGGTTAGAATCTCTAACTAAAATACCATTTTTAAATGTTTTAAAGACTTATTCATTTAAATATTTCTCATTAATGTCCATGTTTTAAAAATGGGTTTAAGGATTTATTTATATGGACATTAAAGTTTAGAAATTAAAACTCCTTTTAAAAAAAGTTTCAAAGTGGTATGGGAAACTTTGATTCAAAAATCTATTTTTAAATGGCTTCTTGACAAATAGTGTGACTTTTAAATGATTTCAAGAAAAAAGGGGGATATTTCTCTCAAACGGTTTTGATGATTATTTTCATATATGTCAAAATCCTTAATTATTCTTGATTGAGGTTAATTTGATACAATAAAATCTTCCATATTGTATCGAATGAGTTATGTTTGACTGTAGATGTGCTATTTTTATACCATTCATGGTTTGTGGTTAAGGTATTGACATTTTGTATGCTAGTTTTAATACGAATGTTTATGTTATGTTTAAACCTGTTCATATGAGGAATGCATTGGACTTAATAAGTGACGGGTGGAGCCCGCTATAGCTCCTCGATGCATCAGTAGGTCTCATGAGACAAACTAGTGTCTTGGCACAAGGCCTTGGCAAAATCTTATTTGTAGACTTGGCACGAAGCCTTGGCTATGTGGTTATGATAGTCTGGCATTATGCATTCCATCCTTATGAAAGTGGTTATTGATAATGCATGGGATTGTTCGACTAGTAGAATATCCATGTGAGTAAGTAAATGGCATTATTTTATTTTATCTTTTCCATTTTATGCTGAAGTTCATGTTTAAAAGGCTTTTGTTTTAGTTATAAACTGCCTTAAGTGGGTATGCTTATTTATGAAAGATTCTGCTATAATGTTATCCTTACTGAGCATCTGAGCTCACCCCTTTCAATGTTTTATTTTTCCCAGGATTATGAAGAAGTAATTTATGAATGACCTGCAGGGACAGTATGAGGGGATATGAAGACAAGATGTTTTTTTGATGATGGAATGTAAAAATTTATGTATGTATCTAGTTATTCCAAGGCTACTAAACTAATCGGTAGTTCGAGACTAGATCTTTCTCGTGATCATGCCAATGTTATGTAATAATGCACCGACTCTAGGTAACTAGGGTCGGGGCGTTACAGTTGGTATCAGAGGAAGTTTAGTACAAACCTTGGAAGCTAGATTTAGATAAACTCTGATTAGAGCACGTAGACCTAAGATGAACTTTGAGGATTAGTATAAAAGAACTTCCTAGAATTTTGGTATTGTAGAGATTTTGTGAGTTTTCCGAGCAATAAATCCCTGTCTGGATACTAGCAGGTAGAGGCGGCTCTGGCACAGATGTACCCAGGGGTAAAACCCGAAAACACCGCATTGAGCTAGACTCGAACGGGAACTGGTGCACGACAACGGGCCTTTCTGCACTCTTGGTTACGACACTCCCGGGGGATATGCTTAGGATAATTTACATTTTCTTTACAAACTGATTTATGTAATATATATATAAGATGAGAGTAAATGACCTTGGTTAATCCTAATATGTTTCAAATTGAGAATACGGTGACATTTTAATCTCTAAATGATTTTACGACTACTATTACTCACACAATGCTTTCTGGTTTTTATCAATGGATGGATTCCAAGGAAGTCATAGTGACTTTGAGAATGATGTACAAGGTGGGAACGATGCTGGCAATGAGCAAAAAAATGGAATGTTGATAGGTGTAAAAGATATCGTCTTTATGCCAAATCAGTTTTCCAAAAATATGATCAACAACATATATATTAACCAAATACCAGACTCAACAAGGAAGAGAATGGTGAAAAATGATAAGAGCTCCCACAATGGAGACCATGGAGAAAAGAACCCTCAATTTTCATCATGCAGGAAATGTGGAAAGAGACACCCCGGAAAGTGTCTCAATGGGACAACGAAATGTTTTACGTGCGGGAAGGAAGGACATAAAGTGAATAATTGCCGAAGAAAAATGAAGAGTACTATGGAAGAAGATAAAAATGGTCCCAAGAGTCCATTTACAGTCATTTGCTGTAAATGTAGGGGACCTGGCCATTACCCGAGTGAATGTCCTATTCTATAGGATATTTTCTTGGTCAAAGAAGAAGCTATGTGGAAATATATGGTTGGAGAAAAATTTAAAAATTATTAGCACTCCTTGTTGATGGGTTTACTTTGGAATAATTTTCTCTTGTATTTGTAACCCCGTAGTTTGCCATGTGAGAATGATATTTGAGGAAGAATTGTCTCTTCTCTTGTGGATATAGGTATAAATAACCATTTGGTTTTATATGATCATTGGGGTTTGAGAAAATTATAAGTTATTATAATTTGGGATGAAAATGCAAGGTATGATATAACATTTGTGGTTAAATTATGTTATTTTGAGGAATTTATCTCATTTTGGTAATATTATAAAATATAGTTTTTGAAAAAGGACAACACGTAGACCGTGTGACAACCCGTCGCGTCGGACAAAGCTGTGGGAATCAAACCCACAACCAAAGTGCGATGGGGATTTATCGCCTACCACTGGACTACGTGAAGTCCCTGGTCAGTGTGACAATTTTTTTGTTAAATGATTTTATTGATCAATAATATGATGATTTCGGTTCTTATGTCTTATCAAATGAATACCCTTGGTATAGGAAAATGATTTGGTGATTAAGTGATAAATGTAATTTTGGAAGATGTTCGCTTTGTTGGGAACACTATATGCCCAAGGAAAATAAAATACAATGGGGTTTCATTTGTAGAGTAATGGTAGATTTTTATCTACGTTTTTATTGTGGATTTATAGTGATTTGGGTTATTTATGGAAATGATTAACCTATAACGGTGAATATGTGATGATGTTAATTACTTTTAAGTATGTGACTTTAAGAGTATTTGATGTCATTTGGAGATACAATTTAACATGGTAGACTACATAATCAAATTATTCTATGTTTTGGATTTCAATATTAGTTTGGATTATATTGAAGGACTTTAAGGACAATTGATTATTGAATGGTATTTATTTTACTTTGGGGCATTGTTGGTTCAAATTTAAAAATTAAGATTATTGCATATTTATCTCAAGGAATATCCTTTTGGGGGATCATTAGATCATTCACTAACCATTTTGGTTTTGATTAATCTTCAAAGACAATGTAAATATATAGTTTATCCTGCATGGATCATGTGATTCTATAGAAGTTTATTCTAGCTCTTCCAGTGTGACCAAGTCTTCTTGAATACTCATCGTTTAAAAAAAATGAGTTAGTGGTGGAAATTTATTAAAGAATGAAACTCTACTTAAAATGTAAGTATATCTCATAATGTTCTTAGTCAATATCATAAATGAATTCCTCGTCCTTATGTAATGTAACTTAAAAAAATGTTGTCTGTTTACTTTCCTACTTGGAGACTAATGGTCGTTTGTCCCAACACAAGTTTGTGGTTTTCTTATTGTTAAATTTCTCCTGATCATGATTTCTATCCCTCTCCATCAGAACTTGACACATAGTTTATCATCCATATCCATGTTTTCCTACATGGAATCCTAGTATGGGTTATCTTGGATGACGCTTATACCTCTCTCTCTTTCTTTTAAAGTGATTGTTTTATTGACTCTTTTTCCGATGTGGGACTTTCCATTATATTCCCAAGAAAAATTTTAAAAAATTGAGAGGACGCAATTTATTGAAGGAGGGGAGAATGTAACACCCCAAGCTTCCTTGGTATGTATCCTTTCGAATAATGCAATGGCGTGCATTGTACGCAACTTCGAGATTTTAACACACCATAACCAATCAAACTAGCCGCTATGAATAGTAATACATACTTTTTGAAATTTTATAAATTCTATCTCTCAAAATGGACTTCATTTTTGGATTCGGAATATCGAAATTAGCCTAGGGTGAAATTTTGGTACTTTTCGGATAACTTTCATATTTTGATGAATAGTGAAAATTACTAAATTTTATTTAAAAACAACTTGTTTAATAAAAATAATTAATAGTGATAAATTATGAATTTGAGTGGTTTTAAAGTATATTTAGAATTTATATTTACCATATAATACAATGTGGGTCATTGAACAAAATTTCACATTTAAACCAGACATAAACATGTGACAATCTTTTGATAGTTATTATCTCTAAAAAACACGCTTTTTGTCTTAACAACGGGAATTAATATTAAATTAATTTCTTCCACTTCTGTGTTTTGAATTTGAAAAAATGGATTCCATATTTGGAATCAGGATGTTCAAATTGTGTAAATAGGTAACTTTTATTTTTAAACATTTTGGATAATTACTCCGGTAAATATTTTATTTACCATGGTTAAAGGGTAAATCCGGTAAACAAGGGTTCAAAAATAATATTATAATAATACTAAATTACGCTAAAACGTGTCTTAACCCTATTGGTTGATACATGGTCGACCATGGGCATATTTGGGTCGATTATGGGACCCCATGGATCCACTTGTAAGTGATAATGACACTTTATTTTAATTAAGTTAAAATAAATACAAAAATGACACAAGCATATATGTTTTAACAAAAAAATTGTTAAAGAGAGTTATATATGTTGTATTTTAGATTATAAATATTAATTAGGAAGATAAAACGATTTCCAACATAATGATATTTTATTTATAATTTTTAGACATTAAACAATTTAATTTATTTATGACACAATGATGATTAATTAATTACTTTAATAGTAAAAAATTACAATAATTGATATTATAAATACCTAAATAAATATAATATGAAACTTTTAAGGAATTAAAGAAATTTTCTAGGATAATATGACATATTAGGATTGATTTAATTGACTTTGTTAGAAGTAATAAATCTGTTATGAGTTTCACAAAAATCAACTATTGAATAGTGTCAAAATTGACATAAAAGAGTTCTTAAAACAAATATTATATTATTAATTGATATTAAATTCCTCAAAATCTAAGGATAGGCAAAGAGACTTATATAATGATAGGTTCATCATTAATGTACCACTTGGGGGTCTCTTGGATGTATTTAGTAAGTTTATTAACCATATAATATAAAAATACAAAGAGACATTGTAAAAGTGAAACTAATTAACTAAGAGTTAATACTTAAAGATAAGGTTAATATAATGCCCCAAACCTGTCTAAATTCTATTGGTTGAGTTGTTTTAGACCCATACCCACCTTAACATTTAAATAATAAACTTTGGAGCCATTATAAACCGAATATGAATTTATTATAAATTAATATTTCTAGCTTTTCCAAAGGTTCCCCTCACCCCTCTTATAAAAGGGCACTCCTCCTTCTCATCTCTTCACACCTTCAAAGCCCTTTGGTTCGGCCAACCCCTGCCCAAATACTATCTCAACTTCCCCCTCTACAACCAAAATGCCTTAGTTTGATCAAAAAGCCATCCTATGGAGCCCTTTTGATCAAATCAAATGGAAGAACCCGAAGAAGAGGTAATGTTTTCACCACCCCTTTTCAAGTTCCTTTCTTCTTCAAATTCCTCTTTCTTTGTTATTACCATTATAAAATAATAACTCCAGTATCATATATATACTGTGATGTTATTACAAATATGGTACAACCATATTCAGTATTCTATCCATCCTTTGAATAACATGTCACCATACGTGCGTACGTACGGCTTACCGTCTCCACGTCGTGGTGTAATTGTTATTCAATATATTATTATTTGGATGGGTATAATAATGATGTGTAACTCATGTAAATAATAAATATAACATGATAATGATTCTTTATATATGATATAACATCCAATTATATATTATTTTAATATCAAAAGAATGATATTGTCCCTCGTGCGTATGTACGGACTACCCTCTCCACGAACGCGATGAGATTCATTTTCCATCATATCCATTCAAGTATAATTATAATTTGATGATTTAAAAATAGTATCTAAGGACTTGATATCATTCTGGATATTAATAATATACATCTCATTAATAAATATGGCTCACATAACAAAGAATATAAAGTAAAATGAACCCGTTAACACCCGAAATGACGATAATTCTAAGATATTATTAACAAATCAATGTTAAAAGATCATATATGATATCATATTAAAGTAAATGATTCTTGTATAATTCAATAACAATTATTTCACCATAATACAGGAGGTAAACCTACCGTCGACCAAGGGAAAAGTAAAAAGTAAGGGATTTTATTATCTCACTTTCAATTCCATGAGATTTCCATTGTTCGCCACTAAATTATTGAAAGTGGTGTATTGTGTACTGCCATTTGATATATATTATCATGATTCTCTTTATATTCATTTTATTCTGGAAATCAATTGGTGGTTATTAACTTTTTTCCATACGACTCAGTTGATTAACGTGGTAAGGGGTTTCTTATCTCACTTTTAATTCCGTGAGAATTCCATTGATCACCACTTAATTATTGCATGTGGTGTATGTGTACTGGCCATGATTGTATTCATTGTGTAATATACTTTAATTTATGGGTATTTACATCATCATGGTATGATACTTCTTTCATGGGTGCATGTTTCATAAGTTACCAAATCGATAAGGGAATTTGAGATTTCAATTTCCACTCATTCGGCTTTACGCATATTTCATTGATTATATTACTCCAAGATTATGTGTGAAATCACTATTCATTTGATTATGTCATAAATTCCAGTCCCCTTCCTATGGATATACTTTTGATACACATAATCAATCCATTGATAATTTCTCATGTCATCGATATGAATTTGATAAGAGTAATTTTAACTCATTCTCCATTTGTTGAGTTAAACATCCAATTCATTGGTGTTGTTTTTTTACAAGATTATGTGTGAATTTCCTTTCATTGTTTTACAATAAATATCCAATCATATTTAGTGTATTTATATTTGTCACACATAATTATGTCATTTATTTATCCTTAACCTAAGAATATGGTCTTTATAAGAGAATTCATCTCAATTTACATTCCATTGAGACTTATTTGTTGTTATACACCAAATCACTTTTATGTGGTGTATATAATGTACTTTGACATAGTATATCATGAATCCCTTTATTCTCATGATATTACAAAGTTTTGATTACCTCAATTATTTGTATTCAAGTGTCTCTCTTTTGGTTAGAATCTCTAACTAAAATACCATTTTTAAATGTTTTAAAGACTTATTCATTTAAATATTTCTCATTAATGTCCATATTTTAAAAATGGTTTTAAGGATTTATTTATATGGACATTAAATTTTAGAAATTAAAACTCCTTTTAGAAAAATATTCAAAGTGGTATGGGACACATTGATTCAAAAATCTATTTTTAATTGGGTTCTTGACAAATAGTGTGACTTTTAAATCATTTCAAGAAAAAAGGGGGATATTTCTCTCAAATGGTTTTGATGATTATTTTCATATATGTCAACATCCATCATTATTCTTGATTGAGGTTAATTTTAAACAATACAATCTTCCATATTGTATCTAATGAGTTATGTTTGACTATGGATGTGCTATTTTTATACCATTCATGGTTTGTGGTTAAGGTATTGACATTTCGTATGCTAGTTTTAATACGAATGTTTATGTTATGTTTAAACCTGTTCATATGAGGAATGCATTGGACTTAATAAGTGATGGGTGGAGCCCGCTATAGCTCCTCGATGCATCGGTAGGTCTCATGAGACAAACTAGTGTCTTGGAACAAGGCCTTGGAAAAATCTTATTTGTAGTCTTGGCACGAAGCCTTGGCTATGTGGTTATGATAGTCTGGCATTATGCATTCCATCATTATGAAAGTGGTTATTGATAATGCATGGGATTTTTCAACTAGTAGAATATCCATGTGTGTAAGTAAATGACATTATTTTATTTTACCTTTTCCATTTTATGTTTAAGTTCAAGTTTAAAAGGCTTTTGTTTTAGTTATAAACTGCCTTAAGTGTGTATGCTTATTTATGAAAGCTTCTGCTATAATGTTATCCTTACTGAGCATCTGAGCTCACCCCTTTCAATGTTTTATTTTTCCCAGGATTATGAAGAAGTAATTTATGAATGAACTACAGGGATAGTATGAGGGGATATAAAGACAAGATGTTTTTTATGATGTAATGTAAAAATTTATGTATGTATCTACTTATTCCAAGGCTACTAAACTAATCGGTCTTTCGAGACTTGATCTTTCTCGTGATCATGCCAATGTTATGTAATAATGCACCGACTATAGGTAACTAGGGTCGGGGCGTTACAATATACCCAAAACAAAAGGTAATAATAGTAAAATTAATTTTAAGTAACATTATATTAATTTACATAATGTAAATTATAAAAAATATTGATAACCCAAAGAAAGGGATATGGGTTCAAGAATCCACTTATAATAAATCCTCTTTAATTTTGTCACTTTTACTCCTCTGGAATAATACACATAGATTTAATGAAATGTTCATAACAAAGATAATTATACTAATTTATCTCACTATTTATCAATTATGATCATTGGATTATCTTCGTTAATTTTTTTATTAATGTTAAAGTGTTTTGATATCATATTTTCTTTAAAAAATCCCCATTTCACTTCAATTTCTCTATTTTGTTCAAGGTAATTTTTACATAGGTAGAATAAATTTTAGAATCCTAAATTACATAAACTAATAAATATATATATTATTATTACAATACATAGTGTTTTTTACAAGAAAATAAGTTTGTAAGAACCTTGTTGGTGCTTAACTGATTATTTATGGGAACATTGACCAAATATGAAGAAAAAGTGGTTTAAAAAAATTAATACATAAAAAATATAATACTTTATCATATGTTAACATAATTAATATATTGTTAAAATTATACCTAATTAAATCATAAAATATTTTATTTTTAATACAATTTTGAAAAGAGATAGAACAAGAAGAATAACAGAGAAGAGTTGATGGAAACAGACTCTTTCACCGGTGTACCTTCTCTTATATGACACAAAATATCCCTTGATGTTTGTAATTTTTATTACTACAAGAAAAAAATGGATTATATAGGAATTATATGGTGTATTTGGTTAGAAAAATTTCTTGATAATGTTATGGAGGACTAGTTTTCCAAGGGGAGGTAGGGAGTTATTTATACGTGAAAAGAGATGTAATTTTTGAAAACAAATATTGAATAAAATATTATATCAATGTTAAATTATGTAACAATGATTTTTTGAAAAAATAAATCATATGTAAATATTATTAAATGGTTTATAGACTTCAAAAACTTTTTAATTCTAATTCACTTAGTTTATTGAAAAGAATTTTGAAAAAAAGAAATTTTTATTTTAATGAATCTTTTTTGACTTTAGGTTTTGGAAAATGATTTTTTAGTTCGGGAAATTAATATTAAAATAATTTAATGAATTAATTATGAAATTAAATATATATTGGAAAATCCCCATGTTATTTAATATGTTAGGTCATTATTACATCAAGAATAATGTAATTTAAGATACATTGATAAGTGAAAAACTGCATTTTTACTATTCACCAAAAAATTGAAGTATTTTAGAAAATTACCAAAAAATTATCCCTTAGATAATTTCAATATTATGATTTAAAAACTGATATTAATTGCACCAGTATAAATTTAAAACTTATGTAATTTTTATTTTATTATAAAATAATGATTTTTACAAAATACATTAAAATAATCATTATTAATAATGTGTCAAAATTTTCATTGAGTTTTATAATCATTATATTTATTTTTTGGTATTATGATATTTATATTTACTTTAATAACATATTTTAAATATTTTTATGTCATAATTTATTATTTTTGAGGCAAAAATACTATTCTAATGGCCAGGTTACTATACCCAATAGTGAGGTAACTACTCCCAATAGCCAGGTTGCTATTCCAATAGTTAAAATAATATTTTAATGGTCACATTACTTCATATAAATATAAATTCATTATTTAAATTAATATTAACTAAAATTTAGCACAAGTTTATATATTTTCATTTTATAAGATGTTTATTGGTTTATTAATACATTATTTTATTTCTATAGTGTTTTTCAAAGAAGGGATAACTCCAATAGATTGGGGATGTCCATATTTTCCTTTTATAAATTTTTATTTTATATTTTTTCAACTTTTCGTATTTTTAATTTTAATGGGTTTAGAATTTGGATTGTGTAATGATTTTCGTAAATGAAATATTGTGTTGTTGGTTTCTCTATCTGTCGTATATGTATAATGATATATAATATTATAAAATAAATATTTACTTAGGAAAAAAATATTACTAATAAACACTAGGTCATTGCATTCCTTATCCCTTTCAAACTTTCATCTCTAAAATTTCTAGTCATATACTTAGTTGAGAATAGATGGGGGTTTTTATGTTTCTCTATTTCCTCTGGTTCTCATGTCACCTATTCATACTTATTATTTGGAAACAACACTTTAACAAGGTGAGTTGTCTTGTTACATATAACTTTGTATCCATAGTCCCTAATCATAACTATATTGTCCTCATACATGAGGTAATTTTCAAGTTGTAACACCACCAGACTCATTACATGTGAGGGATCATGTTTGAACTTCCTCAAGAGTGATACGTGGAACACATCATGAACTTGAGCCATATTTGGTGATAGTTCAAGTAGATAGTTCAATGATCCTTTGTGATTAATGATCATAA
The DNA here is from genome assembly GCA_963277665.1 of Viscum album. Lineage (NCBI taxonomy): Eukaryota > Viridiplantae > Streptophyta > Magnoliopsida > Santalales > Viscaceae > Viscum > Viscum album. The sequence goes on from OY728136.1 coordinate 140,706,934, forward strand.
ATGGGAAAATGTACCTAGGTTCAATTTTTCCCTTATTTAAAAACCTCATGACTCTCTTCCAAGGTGAATGCGAAGGAAAACATTATCTCCAACATCAAACACCATGTCCCTTCTGTGTTTTCCAACATAGATCTTTTTCCATGTATGAGAATATTTTATACATTTTTGGATGGCCAAAATCTTATTTTTTCATATATTTCAAAATATTATGTCCATTTAGCATTCATTATTCAACATTATCCCAACAAGTTGGTGTTCTACATCACTTCCAATACATAGATTCATATTAATCTATAAGAATATTGAAGTATAAGCTATTATTATATTAGAACATACTAAATTGGAAATTATGATCCAACCCCCCATTAAATTCACATAAGAAGGATCTTAGAATGTCTTAAATAATTTGAATAGTATTTTCTGTTTGGCCATCAGTTTGGGGGTGGGAACCCATACTGAAATTAATTTTTCAAATCATGTTGAAAAATTTCAAAAATTTAGAAGTGGTCATTCTATGACAATCAGTGATGATTGAAAGTGGAACCCCATATAGCCTCACCACATAATTTATGATTATATTGGAATGTTCTTCTAGTGAAACATCAACCCGAATGGCGATGAAGGGGGATGTTCTGGTGAGTTGATCCACCTTTACCCATATCATATTATTTCTATAGGATGTATTCAAGAGACCAATGAGAAAGTCCATAGTGACATTCTCCCATTTCCATGTGGGTATAGGAAACTGTTTTATCATCACATTGGATATCTATCAATATAATTCTTAATTATAATATACCAATAATATTGAGGTGTACTCAGCGATATACTTCTTCATTTCATCACACCCTAATTTCATTCAAAGATCTCAATAATTCTTTGTACTTCTAGGATGGATGGATAAATATATTCTACGTAAATTTTCTAGTAACTCCATTACATCAGTTAATGAAGTCCCAAAAATAGTAGTTTCAAATTGAATCTCACATTCATCATATATATGAAACTCTTGTAGCTTCCATTCCTTTACTATTCTCAATTTGTGTTATAGATCCAGATAATCCATTTTTGGATCACAGATATTCTCTTAGATAGATGGTTGGGAAATAATTTTGGACAGGTAGGATATAATACCTTTAATTATGATTACCATATTCGTCGATTGTATATCCATAAATATAGTTTCATTCTTAATATGAATCATTGATTGAGTATAAGGATATTTTAAACTAAGAGCATCATCTACTTGTACACCTTTTCAAGATGGCAGTGTATTGAGAAATTATAGTCTTTGATTAGATTTATCTATCTTCTTTGATGAATATTAATCTCATTATATGTGAATATATACATTATAATCTTATTATCATTATATATGTCACACATATCTCTATAGAGGAAGTGCCACCAATTTTCCAAGGAAATGACCACAGCTGCTAACTCTCGACCATGCATTTGGTAGTTTTTTTATGGATCCTCAACTCTCATGAGGCATATGATATCACTTTTTTATTTTTCATTAGCACAAAAAAAAATAATTTTTTTAAAGAATCATTATATACCACAAAAACATATCCACTTAATGAAATTTTGAGTATAGGTGCAGTGATTAGACTTATATTTATCTCATTAAATCATTCCTCACATTCTTCTATCCTTAAACACTTTACCCATTTCCTTGTTATCTTAGTTATCAGTCTAGAAAAAATTGATAAATTTACCACAGAATATCAGTACTACACTAATAAGATATAAAAACTATATATTTCTTTGAAAATAGACGGTTTGGGCTATTTCTTATTAGATTAGCTATTTTAAGGGTCCCCATAAATTTCATCACTTGTTATCACATTCCACAAGAATGTGACTTTATGCATCCAAAAATCATAGTTTCTTGAATGTAGCATACAATTTCATATTCTTTGATGATTCCAACAAAATCCTTATATATTATTTGTGTTCATCATTAATATTAGATAAAATAAGAAAATAATTGATAAAAACATCCAAAAAAATTTCTAGGTAGTCTTTAAAGACTATATTAATGGAATCCATGAATATTTCATGGGAATTAGTAAGTCTGAAGGGAAAAATTATGAACTCATATTGTCCATACCTTTAACATAAGGAATTCATCAGAACATCTTCCTTATTTACCTTCGTTTCATGATATCCATAAAGAAGATCCACAATTTAGAAGTTCTGAGATCCATGTATATGATCAATCGTGCCATCAATACGTGGTTGAGGATACATATTATTTATGGATATCTTGTTTAACGTCTTGTAATTAATACATAGCCACATTTTTCCATCCATCTTCTTAATAAATAGCACTAATGCACCCTAAGGTGATGCACTAGGGAGTATGAACACTTTGTCTAAATTCTCTTGTAGCCACTTTTTTAATTCCTCAAATTCAATCAAATCTGTATCATTAGGATATGTAAAGATAAGAGTGTCTCTAGGTATAAGTTTAGTTGAGGACTCTACATCACATGTTTGGGGATGTAAGGGTAACACATTGGGAAATACATCAGTGATTACCTCGCAATGAGTTTTTACACAAGATTGATACCTTCTATTGAATGAAACATTTGGGAAAGGATTGATTATTCACATTGTATCATCACCCAAACTACATAGGAATTTTAAAGAGGATCTTCATTATCTACCATGAATTTATAGAGGAGTATTGGATGGTTCAGAATATAGAATGATATGTCCTTTTCCTAATAGTTAATGTGTTCTCTATATAATAAGATCCAGTTCATGCACGCAACACATTCCACAAATGGGAGTATTATGAGATTCTTTGAATGAATCTTCCCACACATGATAACAAGAAAAACATCAAACACATGGGTTACAATTATCGTATCACTAAGTGTTTCAATAGATATCTCTACATCTAGGTATAGAGGTTTTGATTCAATAGTTCTAGTAAATAAGAAGGATAAAAATGAATGAATATAACTCTATTTAAATAAAACATTTTCCAAAAATGATTTAATATTATGTGTAACAATCATATTATCCTTTTATTGACTATGGTAAAACCCTTCTCTTAGGAATAAATTTTTATAACAAAATAGAAATCAATAAGGCATGAATAAATAATTCATTCTTTTCAAAAATCTAGACAAATTGAATATATTAGGAGATCTATATGTTTATACGTCTTATAAAAATATGATTGTTGTAAATTTACATATAATTAGACTTTTCCAATTGGATTTCTCTTACATTATCTAATTCTAATTCCAAAATTAGGTAAACCGAACCTCTGATACAAACTATGGAGACCCCACTTTTTTCATGACTATTATATAATTTTAAAGATAAAAAACATAAAAATTATAAATTAAAATATCTAAAGATATATTATCTTGGGAGAATTATGATCATAACTCAATAGTACATAATAGAACAAAAAAATTATTAAAATGATTCTTATTTATCCAATGAAAATCTATCATGTTCCCATTATTACATGTTGTCACATGAGGATATACATCAACAAAGTGGGTGAGATAAATGAATAGAAAGGGATGAATAAAGTAAATGAATCAACATAACATGGGTGAAGAAAATAATCATAATAATATTATAAGAGTATGATCATTATCCTAATCATGAGGGAATTATTTGATTAAGGAATCGTGTAACACCCTGAGTTTTTATGGAACTTTTTGTTTGAATAAAGGTCATTTTTATTTATTTTTGGAAATGAAATAATTAAAAAAATACATTCACATAGAATTAATGTGTGGTAGATATCAAATAACCAGAACATAGGATATGTTACACGGAACATTGACTCTACGTACGTTACACAGAACATCGAGTTGGAGTATGTTACACACAACAACGATGTTTTTACAAATCATCATTTTATTGTTATAATTATTTAAACAATAAAATTATAAACTAGACATAAAACCTAGTAATATGAACAATAATAACTAAATTTCAAATTCTTTTATACAAATATACATATTTATAATGAAATATGTGATTTTCAGTAAAGTTATTTTAGGTCTAAAAAAGGGATTTCTCAAATGAATGACATTTAATTTACTTCTATGAAACATAATAAAATAAGGATTATAAAATTTAAAAAATGAATTTGATAAAATAAAATTATTTTTTAAATTTATAATTATAAAATTATCTTAGGGTGAATTTTTTGGATTTCTCATAGAAACATCATTTGTAACACCCCAGGTAAATAAAGAATATGACATTTTCATATTTATCCATATTTTTGAATAAAATATTAATGTTACTTTAAAGGTTACACTATTCTCGATGGTGTACCCAATAAGGAACAACGAGTTTCTTTGAAATCTTACGTTGCACTCTAATAATAAAATAATAATATTTTAAATGGTAGTTAATGCCTAGCCGTTGTATTGGCGGGAATGAATATAAATAACTAAAATATGATTTTATATGTTTGTTAAATGTTTTTTCATTTATCCAATAAAAGATAAAGGCTTAAAATATTAAAAGAATTCAATTTTAAGCATAAATACTCTAAAATTCACTAAAATGTTGATTTATCGCCTTTTAACGGTGAACCCTCTTTAATATAGTTTTGGTCACTCTTATACATTCTATTGGACCAAATAAAATTCTTATTTTGAATCAGGACATCAAAATGTACTTTGTGTAAATTTTTGGTATCTTTTCGATAAAGTTCATTTTTAATGAATAGTGAAAAATGTTGTATTTTAATTCAAAAACTATTTTTAATATAATTTTTTTATATGATTAGATCATATTTTCAATTGGTTTTAAAGTGAAATTATAATATATTTTTACCATTTAATCCAATGGTGGTCATTGGAATTAATTTCACTTTGAAATTGGACTTAAACTAGTGTCAATCTTTTAATTGATATTGTTTCTTAAAAACACGCTATTTGTTTTGACAACGGAAATTAATTATTAAATTAATTAATTCAACTTATATGTTTTTAATTTTGTAAAATAGACATGATTTTTGAATTCAGAATATAAAATATAGCTTAGGGTGAATTTGTGGTATTTTTCTGAAAAACTTCAATTTTTGATGAATAGTGAAACCACTAAGTGGTAGTTTAAAAACTGATTTTTTGTTTAAATGAAACATTACCCCTCCTGTGATTTGAATTTAAAAAATCCGACATACATGGTTGTCATTATTATGTAAAATGTGGTTCAATAGGATTAAAATAATTTTTTGTGGAATAGTAACTTTTAAGTTTTACTAATCACGATTAAAGGTAATTTGTGTAATATAAAGTAATGATAATGTTATAATAATATGAAATGACCATGAAACTTGTCCTACCATTATTGGATTAGTCATTTACGACAAATACAATCCATGGGTCAGCTTGGGAACCCCATGGATCCACTTAGGTAGGAAAATGACATTAATAACATTTTATTTAATGTTAAAATTAAAATGTCACAAAAATGTGTTGTTTTACTAAACAAAAATTTACATGAGGTTATACAAGTCAAATTTTTGACTATAAATATTCATTATAAATATAAAAATATTTTCTACATCATGATTTTTTTTTAATTTTTAGACATTAAATAAAATAATTATTTATGACACTATGATGATGTAGCGATTACCTCATTATTTAACGATTTGAATAAAATGAAAAGATAATGTATACTCTAAGACCTAAACTTGTCAAAAACCTATTGGATGTGTGGATTTATAACTACTATATCATTATCCTAGAAATATATAATTTTGGGACCTTTAAAATCCCTAAATCATTTTATAATAATGTTACTTTTGAAGAAATTCCAAGAGTGCCCCTCCTCTCCTCTAATAAAAAGGCCCCCACCTATACCACCATAACCACACCTATAAAGACTTTGGCTCGGCCAAAACCTTCCCATTTCGTCTCTACACATCCCTCTATTACTCCTAGAAGCCTCACTTTGGGCATAATTATTTCCAAGGATGCCTTTGAGCTCAAATCAGAACGACTTTCCTGATTTAAAGGTAAAGTCTTCCCTAGTGTTCTTTTATTTTATTTTGCATCTCCAACCCCCTAATTTTTTTATTCCTTTATTTTTTAACAACACTAGTATATTCAATATACTTGTATTTTTTTATAATAAGTATTAGAGATACACTTACACACACATCCGTCTAACGGTTAAAGAACATACTGTTTCTGTGGATGGCGAATTACTGCCTCAGGAAACGATGATTGTTCAATATTTTTTTAACAACTTTAAAGGTGGCCATTATGATGTCATGGTATTTTATATAGGATATATATGGTATTTATGTTTACTATATGCTTTTGTATTTTATATTTAAAACATACCTTTATTCTTTTCATGTTGTGCAAATGCGATAATTTCATTTGAGGAAGTGTGGACTACCGCCCTCTCAAGTGATGTGACTCATTCATGTAATACATGGAATGTATAAATGATGCAATTGATGAAATTATGTGATCTATATAACATATATATTATACTGGAATTATAATATATATATATATATCTCATCTATTTTTAATTCCATTAATGTGCCAAAGAAATGAAAGTAGCGTTCATTCGTACGTACGACTTACAGTCTCCATGAACGGTACATTTCATTTCTTATCTCCAATTGTTATGTACTATTATAAGTACATATATATAATGGATATATATGTCATATATTACATCTAAATAATGGATATCATTCTGTAATTTTAATATATATATCTCTCTTTTAACTTTAATTCCATTAATATGACAAAAAAATGAAAGTAGCGTTCATGCATACGTACGGCCTACCGTCTCCATGAACGATGATTTTAATTTTCTATCTCCAAATGCTATGGAATAGTATAAAATGAATATATACTGGATATATATGATATTGAAAACATTAATACTATTCTGGAGATGATTTACCTATAACTAAATGGATAATTCTTTTCCAACAAGTTCAATTTTTGACTCATGTACCAAACATTGGAAAAAACGTCTGATATGAACTAACATTATTATACAATTATTATAAAATTATAATATGTGATATGAACTGAATAATAATATTTAAATGAGGTACTTATTTAATTATAAATTGACCAAATATTATTATTCAGGAATATAAAGAAATGAACAAGACAAGTCGGACTTGAGGTAAGGGATCCTACCCGTCTCTTCCTTTTTAAGTACACACTTTTATGACATTCCTTTTAAGATCATATTTATTATTATTGGGTTGTTATTTTATATTAATCTTACTTTAATTTTTATGTTCATATGATAATAGACCCTATTTTATCTCATCAATCCATTTTGGACGTTTTGAGTGGCGCTGTTAGCCTGCCGAATTTTCGTAAGAGACCCAACCACTCTCTTTCTTTTTAAGTACTCTACTTTATGTCACTTATTTAAAGCTCCTCTTTGATATGTTGGGGGATATTATTTTATATTCCTCTTGCTTTAAATTTAATTTTAATATGATTAGATACCCTATTTTATCTCATCAATCCATTTTTGGATGTTTTAAGTGGCGTCGTTAGGCTGACGAGTTTTCGTAAGGGATTTTTCATCTCACTTTTAATCCTGTGAGATTTATGCTACATTTTCCACCACTTCCATTGAGTGGTGTATGTACTGACCATTATTATACTCTTTGTGTAATATAATTTCATTTATGGGTATTTACATATTTATTGTATGACCCTTCTTCAATGGGGTGTACATTTCGAAAGTTACCCAAATCGGTAAGGGGACCTTTCACCCTCCTCTTCTTTGAAAAGAATTATTTTTTTATGTATTTTAAATTACATATTATTATGTTGGGATATGTTCTTATATATCCTTATTGTTTTAAATTTAATGTACATGTGATGAGATACCCTTTTTATCTCTCATCAACTCATTTTCTGAATTTTGAAGTGACGCTGTTAGGCTGTCGAATTTTTGCAAGGGAACATCTTAACCCAATTTTGATTCTTTGGGATAAACTTGGACTCCTTGAATATGTAGTTCTATGAATATGTGAAAAAAACCTACGATTGTTTTACACTTAATATTCACTTATATTTTTTGTATTCGTTTGTCACACATAATTATGTAATTGATTTATCCTTAATCCAAGGATACCGTCTTTGTAAGGGACCTCGTCTCAATCTCCTTTCATTGAGGAATATTTTGTTTTATACAAAAAATTCTTATATACGGTGTATAATCCCCTTTGACATCTACTTTTATTCAAAAGTAATCTTTTCTATACGAAGCGTTTCACTAAACGACAAGATGTATGTTTCTTTTTAACGTACGCGGTGACAACGACCTTTCCTCCACCACAAGTATTATTTGGTCTTTCTCTTCCTCAACAACCCATAATGTTTTTAAAATGAAATAAATACCATATACTCTTTTATGTATTTTGGTATTGAAAATGGTTTTTATAATGGATTTTTTATGTCAATATATTTAAGTGATATATTGTGATTGAAATGTTGAAATGTTTTCCTTCCATTATATTTGTTTTTTATGTATTATGATTTTATAATGGTACTTGGAAATTTTAAGGGTGGTTACGTGATAAAACATATGATGGGTGGTGCTGTGAATACCAGGACGGGTGGTTACGTTATAACCTCTAATGCATTGGGTATAGAAGTCGACCGTATGACTATTCCATTATGTGATATGTGTGGAAGTCGACCGTATGGTTATTCCATTTAAGTAGGTTTATGTCCCAAGTTACCTTTATTTGTTATGTATATGGGTTTTATGGTAATATTTTGGTTAAAAAAGGGTAATTAATGCTCTTTTATTCATTGAAGAGTTTATACTACATCATAAAGGTGAATAGTATTACTTTGATAAAGTACTCATGGTTTACTTGTTGTTTTGAAAAACTAACAGTTTTCCTTCTTTGGGTATCCCTTACTGAGCTTTTTATGCTCACCCCAAGTTTATTTTTTGAAATGTTTATTCAGAGGAATTAATGTGGAATATGGTCAAGGATGGGAACAAGGAAACGTCATTCTATCTAAAACATGGCACTAGACAAGTTTCTTTTTAAGTGTTTTTATTTTATGGAAACTTAGTAGAAGTGACTACTTTGTAATCTTTTAGATGTAATAGTTATGTCATAATTCTATAAAACTATAAATGTGAAAAGATCCTCAATGTGAATTAATCATTTAATTCAATAATAATTAATGTTTAAGGCCGGGTCCTTATAGTTGGTATCAAAGGTCGGTTTAGATAACTTTAGAGGTTAGGGTATTCGCTAAGCATAAGTGACATTACCATAATGGCTAGGATTTCAGAAAGAGTCATAGTTTTTAGATAAAGTGAATGAGTAAGTATATCTTATTGTTTATCTTCCTCATTAGTACCTGATAATTTTGTTGATATACTCACACTGACATTTCTGGTTTTAGTAAATGGATGGATCTAGCAGGAACCAATGTGACAATGGGTTTGAAGGAAACTGTGGTCATTCACTGATTAAGAGACTAGATGAAATGGGGGATTCAATGAGAAATCTCGTGGTTATTCTATACCAACCATCAGGAGTCATGATCAACCACTTGAACCTTGGTGAGTTCTCTAATGCCTCATGTACAAGAGAACCAACTCGGCATTGAAGTTCAGGTAATAATTATAAAGGTAACCATTAGGGTCTATATGATCCTTACTTTTGAGGTAATTATGGGTTATTATATGTTATGATGGAGTATGAACGACATGAGATAAACTTGAGGTTAAACTATGTTATGGTTATTTTTGATGATTTTATCTCATTTTGGGGAATGTTTTAAGAATTATATAGTTTTGGAAAAAGGACAACACATAGACCGTGTGACAACCCGTCGCGTCGGACAAAGCTACGAGAATCGAACCCACCACCAAAGTGCGACTGGTATTTATCGCCTAACACTGGACTACGTGAATTACCTGGTTAGTATGACTTATTCTTTTTTAGTTAGATGATTTTATTAATTAAGTGTAAGTTGATTTTGGGTTATCTATATAAGTTATTAACCTATCATAGAGGATATGTGATTAGGTTAATTACTTTTCAATTTGAGACTTTTAGATAAACTGTTGTTATTTGGAGATAAGTGTTAATTTGTACCTTGGAAGACTATGTTATTAAATCCTTCAAATATTTGGGTTTCAATCTTAGTTTAGTTTACGTTGAATAATTTTATGGAAAAATTTTTTATCGAATGGTCTACGTTGAACATTAGGTTTTTTTGGACAAATTTTGGAGATTAAAAATAGATTTTTTTTATAAAGGGTTATCCTTTTCTAGATTACCTGATATTTTTCTAACAATTCTGGTTTTGTTAAGGGTATAAAGACATGGAAAATATATAGTTCTATTTTTTTGATTAGGTGATTCTCTAGAAGTTGATTATAGTACTCTTAATGTGAACAAGTCTTCCAAAATACTCATCATTTGGGGAAAGTATGAGTTTGAGTAAGAAATCTTGTAAAATTTGAAAGTCAACATGACAAGTAAGTATGTTTCCTTAAGATCAAAAAAATAAATTCCTCAATGAAAAGTTACTCAAAACCAAAATGTTGTCTATTAACTTTTCCTACTGGGGAATCCAATACCGTTTAACCCACCACAAGTTTGTGATCTTCTTATGGTTACCTTTCTCCAAATCATGTTTCCTATCACTCTCCCTCAGAACATGAACCATTTTTTTTATATATCCATGTTTTCCTTCATGGAATCCTAGTATGGGTTAAATCAGGTGACCTTTGTACTTACCTTTCTTTCTTTTAAAGAGACAGTTTAGTTTACTCTTTTTCCGATGTGGTGTTTTCAATGAAGTTTCCAAGCCCAATTTTAAAATTGCGAGGACGCAATTCCCAAAAGGGGGGAAGGATGTAACACCCCAGGTAAATAAAGAATATGAAATTTAATATTTATCCATATTTGTGAATAAAATATTAATATTACTTTAAAGGGAACTCTATGCTTGATGGCGTGCCCAATACGCAACAACGAGTTTCTTTGAAATATTACGTTGCACTCTAATAATAAAATAATATTATTTTAAATGGTAGTTAATACCTAGCTATTGTATTTGCGAGAATGAATAGAAATAACTAAAATATGATTTTATATGTTTGTTAAATGTTTTTACATTTATCCTATAAAAGATAAAGGCTTAAAATAAGAAAACAATTCAATTTTAAGCATAAATACTTTAAAATTCACTAAAAGGTCGATTTATCGCCTTTTGATGGTGAACCCTCTTTAATATAGTTTTGATCACTCTTATACATTCTATTGGACCAAATAAAATTCTTCTTTTTGAATCGGTACATCAAAATGTACTTTGTGTAAATTATTGGTATCTTTCCGATAAAGTTCATTTTTTAATGAATAGTGAAAAATGATGTATTTTAATTCAAAACATCTTTTTAATATAATTTATTTATATGATTAGATCATATTTTTAATTTGATTTAAAGTGCAATTATAATATATTTTTACCATTTAATGGAATGGTGGTCATTGGAATTAATTTCACTTTGAAATTGGACTTAAACTATTGTCAATCTTTTAATAGATATTGTTTCTTAAAAACACGCTATTTGTTTTGACAGCAAGAATAAATTATTAAATTAATTAATGTAACTTATATGTTTTGTATTTTGTAAAATATAAATCATTTTTGAATTCAGAATATCAAATATAGCTTAGGGTGAATTTTTGGTATTTTTCTGAAAAACATCAATTTTTGATGAATAGTGAAACCACTAAGTTGTAGTTTAAAAACTGGTTTTTCATTTGAATGAAACTTTACCACTTCTGTGATTTGAATTTCAAAAATCATACATAAGTGGTTTTCATTAAGATGTAAAATTTGGTTCAATGGGATTAAAATAATTTTTTTTTGTGAATAGTAACTTTTAAGTTTTATTAATCGCGGTTCAATGTAATTAGTGTAATTTAAAGTAAAGATAATGTAATAATAATACTAAATGAAATTGAAACATGTCCTACCATTATTTTATGATTCATGGACGACCAATCCAATCCATGGGTCAACTTGGGGACCCCATGGAGCCACTTTGGTAGGAAGATTACATTAATAACTTTTTATTTAAAGTTAAAATTTAAATGTCACAAACATGTGTTGTTTTACTAAAAAAATTTTTACATGGGGTTATAAAATTCATATTTTTGACTAAAAATATTCATTAGAAATATAAAAATATTTCCTACATTATTGTATTTTTTTATAATTTTTAGACATTATATAAATTAAATTATTTATGACACCACGATGATGCATCAATTATCTCATTATTTAAGGATTTAAATAAAATGAAAAGATAATGTAAAATATAAGACCTAAACCTGTAAAAAACCTATTGGATGTGTGGATTTCTAAATACTATAACCTTATCCTAGAAATATATAATTTTGGGACCTTTAAAATCTGAAAAGAATTTTATAATAATGTCACTTTTCCAGACCTTCCAAGAGTGCCCCTCCCCTCCTCTTATAAAAGGCCCCCACCTCTACCACCTTACCCACACCTCTCAAGCCATTGTATCGGCTAACCCCTGCCCATTTTTTCTATAAAAATTCCTATATTACTCCTAGAAGCCTCAATTTTTGCATAAGTGTTTCCAATGAAGCCTTTGAGCTCAAATCAAAAAGAATTACCCGATTTAGAGGTAAAGTATTCACTAGTGTTCTTTTGTTTTATTTTGCTTCTCCAAACCCCTAAGATTTTTTTATTCCTATATTTTATAACAGCACTATTATATTAAATATACTTGGATTTTTTTATAAGAATGATTCAAAATTCACTTACACACACATCAGTTTAATGGTTTAAGAACATACTGTTTCTGTGGATGGAGAATTACTACCTCACGAAACGATGATTGTTTAATATTCTTTTAACACCTTTAAAGGTGGCCATTATGATGCCAATGTATTTTATATAGGATATATATGGTATTTATTTTTACTATATGATTTTGTATTTTATATTTAAAACATACCTTTATTATTTTCATGTTGTGCAAATGCGATAATTTCATTTGAGGAAGTGTGGACTACCGCCCCCTCAAGTGATGTGACTCATTCATATAATACATGGAATGTATAAATAATGCAATTTATGAACTTATGTGATATATATAACATATATATTATACAGGAATTATAATATATATATATATATATCTCATCTAGTTTTAATTCCATTAATGTGCCAAAGAAATGAAAATAGCGTACATGCATACGTACGACTTACCGTTTCTATGAATGGTACATTTCATTTATTATCTCCAATTGTTATGTACTATTATAAGTACATATATATAATGGATATATATGTCATATATTACATATAAATAATGGATATCATTCTGGAATTTTAATATATATATATATCGCTCTTTTAACTTTAATTCCATTAATATGACAAAAAAATGAAAGTAGCGTTCATGCGTACGTATGGCCTACCGTCTCCATGAACGGTGCTTTTAATTTTCTATCTACACATGTTATGGAATAGTATAAAATGAATATATACTGGATATATATGATATTTAAAACATTAATAATATTCTGGAGATGATGTACCTATAACTACATGGAAAATCCTTTTCCAACAAGTTCATTTTTTAACTCATGTACCAAACATCAGCAAAAACGTCTGATATGAACTAACATTATTAAACAATTATTATAACATAAAAATATGTGATATGAACTGAATAATAATATTTAAAGGAGGTCCTTAATAAATTATGAATTGACCAAAGTTTATTATTCAGGATATAAAGAATTAGACAAGACAAGTCGGACTTGAGGTAAGGGATCATAACCCTCTCTTTATTTTTAAGTACACTCTTTTATGTCATTCCTTTTAAACTCATCTTTCTTATGATTGGGAGGTAATTTTATATTAATATTACTTTAATTTTTATGTTCATATTATTAGAGACCCTATTTTCTCTCATCAATCAATTTTGGAAGTTTTGAGTGGCGCCGTTAGGCTGCCGAATTTTCGTAAGAGATCCAACCTCTCTCTTTCTTTTTAAGTACTCTCCTTTATGTAACTTATTTTAAGCTACTCTTTGTTATGTTGTGGGATGTTATTTTATATTCATATTTCTGTAAATATTATTTTAATATTATTAGAGACCCTATTTGATCTCATCAATCAATTTTTGGAAGTTTTAAGTAGCGCCGTTATGCTGCCGTGTTTTCGTAAGGGATTTTTCATCTCACTTTTATTCATATGAGATTTATGCTACATTTTCCACCATTTCCTTTGAGTGGTGTATATAATTTACATTATTATACTCTATGTGTAATATAATTTTATTTATGGGTATTTACATATTCATTGTATGACCCTTCTTCAATAGGGTGTACGTTTCGAAAGTTACCCAAATCGGTAAGGGGACCTTTCACCCTCCTCTTCATTGAAAAGAATTATATTGTTATATCTTTTAAATTACATCATATTATGTTGGGATATGTTCTTATATATCCTTATTGCTGTAAATTTAATGTACAAGTGATTAGATACCCTTTTTATCTCTCATTAACTCATTTTCTGAATTTTGAAGTGACGCCGTTAGGCTGTCGAATTTTTGCAAGGGAACATCTTACCCCAATTTTGATTCTTTGGGATAAACTTGTACTCCTTGAATATGTCGTTCTATGAATATGATTGAATAACCTATGATTTTTTTACACTTAATATCCACTTATATTTGGTGTATTCGTTTGTCACACATAATTATGTAATTGATTTATCCTTAATCCAAGGATAATGTCTTTGTAAGGGACTTAGTCTCAATCTCCTTTCATTGAGGCATATTTTGTTTTATACACAACATTATTTTATACGGTGTATAAACCCTCTCTGACTTCTAATTTTATTCAAAATGAATCTTTTCTATACTAAGCGTTTTACTAAACGACAAAAAGTATGTTTCTTTTTAATGTACGCGGTGACAATGACCTTTCCGCCACCGTGAGTATTATTTGGTCTTTCGCTTCCTCAACAAGCCATAATGTTTTTAAAATGAAATAAATACCATACACTCTTTTAGGTATTTTGGTATTGAAAATTGTTTTTATAATGGATTTTTATGTGAATATATTTAAGTGATATATTATGATCGAAATGTTGAAATATTTTCTTTCCGTTATATTTGTTTTAGGTCTTATGATTTTATAATGGTACTTGGACATTTGACGGGTGGTTACGTGATAAACCATATGATTGGTGGTTCTGTGAATACCAGGACGGGTGGTTACGTTATAACCTCCAATGCATTGGGTATGGAAGTCAGTCGTATGGCTATTCTATTAAGTGATATGTGTGGAAGTCGACCATATGGTTATTCCTTTTAAGTATGTTTATGTCCCATGTTACCTTTGTATGTTATGTATATTGGTTTTATGGTAATTTTTTGGTTAAAATGGGTATGTAATGATCTTTTATTCATTGAAGAGTTTATACTACTTCATAATGTTGAAAAGTATTACTTTGATAATGTACTCATGGTTTACCTGTTGTTTTAAAAAACTAACAGTTTTCTTTCTTTGTTTATCCCTTACTAAGCTTTTCATGCTCACCCCATGTTTTTTTTGAAATTTTTTTCACATGACCTATTGTGGAATATGGTCAAGGATGGGAACAACGAAACGTCATGCTATCTAAAACATGGAACTAGAAAAGTTTCTTTTTAAGAGTTTTCATTTAATGGAAACTTAGTAGAAGTGTCTACTTTGTAATATTTAAGATGTAATAGTTATGTCCTAATTATCTAAAACTATAAACCTGGAAAGATTCTCAATGTGAATTATTCATTTTATTCAATAATAAGTAATGTTTATGGCCGGATCCTTATATCATTTTTTGATTAATAGTGAAAAATACAATATTTTTGTTAATATGTTCCTTTTCATTTAAATAAGTATTAATATTAAATTATATTTCAATTTTGGTTTAAGGTCACATTAGATAATTCATAAATATATTATCTCATTTTTTGTCATTATAAAAAATATCAATTTGAAATTTAATATAAAAACTTAACAAACATTTGATCTTTTTACAACTTTAAAACCCTGTTATTTTGTCCTATCTACTGGATTAACATTAATATCAATTTTACTATTTCTATGAATTGCATTTTGAAAATCTAAAATAAACAATTTTAATCCACATAATATTTTTATTCTAATACTATAAACTAAATTTATTACCAAAAAGATTAGTAAAAATGATTATAATTAATGACAGTGATTATGGTCAAGTTAAGCTTGATTAGGGACTAAATCATAATCTTTGGGACCCAAATGAACAATAAACATGACCAAATACCATTTTATAAAAATTATTTGGAAATAAAACTTAAATTATTTAATTAGGTTGGTGTTCATGACATGTTTAGTTAATAACTAGTGTACTCTTAAGTTGGTTTAAAAAATTCCAAGTGAGTCTTTTTCCTTCCCTATAAAAGGCTACAACAAATCCCACTTCATGACACATCTAAAACCAATTATGTGATGAAAATATATTCCTAATTTACTTCCAAAAATATCTACCTTATTCATATAATCCTTCTCATAGTAAGAATATAGTCCAAGGAATCATTTTGGGGAAAACCAAAAGGAGTTACCCGATTAAGAGGAAACGTCTTCTCTCACGTCCTTTATTTTATTTTATGTCTCATCACCCTCCACTATATTTATTAAATTATTGTTTAAAAACACAATTATAATAAATTTACATGGATTTATTTTATGATAAATATTCTTACTAAAATTACACTCACCTTTACCTAATGGGTAACGAACATACTGTTTATGTGTACGACGATCTACACCCTCACTAAATGACGATTGTTCAATTTTACTTACCTCCTCTCATGGTGGAAATTATGATGGTCATTATGTTTATATATTTAACATATTATATTTATTATGTATTTCAGATTCTGTAATCCTTTTACAACACATTTCCTTTTTTACATTCCATTTGGTGTTAATATGATAATTTCGTTTGCGGATGTGTGGAATACCACCCCCTTAAAGAGATTTGATTCGTTCACAAACTATATGGAATGTTTTAAGGATAGTTTTAGAGAAATTATATGATAAATATGATATAATAAATCGATTTTAGTAATTATATATATATGCCATTTACCTACATTCTTTCAATACAACAATAAAAAGAGAAACAACGATCATTCATACATACGGCTTACCGTCTCCATGAACAATATATTTGATTTTATACTTCTACATTATATATATATTAAAATTATAAAAATATATTGTATATAAATGATATTTACATCATGTTTTACATTCTATAATAATGATATATATTTAGGTATCACAATATAACAAATTAAGACACATGCGAAGAACAAAGCGAATATTTTCTGAAGTGAATCCTTAACATAGGATGGTTAATAAGGGGTAATATAAGGTCATATTAAAACCATATATGGTGTTAGATATAATAATATGGTTCTTTAAAATAGTTATTATACATTTATGTTTATTATATATGTGTTTTTAAGGAGTATGATGAGAGTCAAGACATAAGGTAAGGGTATTTCATCTCACTTTTTATTTCTGTGATATACATGCTTTATTCACAACCCATTAATTTTGTATGGTGTATTTGCAACCCATGAATGTATTTTTTTTCTCATATAACTAATTTTTTGGGTATTCACATATCCATTTTATGATATTTATTTCGTGGTGTTTATGTTTCAAAAGTTACCAAATCGGTAAACTAGTTTTTTGTCAATTTTCCATTTGGAGACTCTGGTTTTGTTATGCACCTAAATTATTTTTGAGTGATATATAAATCCAGTTTACCTATTATATCATGAATCTAATTCTTTCTATTATATTTTTTGCACCATGTAATTTCCTTTTCTTACATGGAGTGTATTATCCAATGTTACAAAGTTATAGGAGTTTATTGCAACAGTCTCATCATTTTTTATTCTTTATGTTGAAGCTTCCATGGAAGAAATATTATGAACAATCTATAAAAAAACTCATGAGTTTACTTATCCTCTATTTATTCAGGAAATACACATGTATTAGTACAATTTCAACACTATTTGATACTTATGATATTTTTTAATTAAAATATGATCTTCACTCTCTCCGATCAGAAATCTATTGTATTAAAAAACCATGTTTTAAAATATGTTATCCAAATTTTTTTGAAATTATATTTGAACCCAATTTTAAATCAAAAAGTTTTTAAAAAAGTTTAATGGTTTGTAATTATTCCTTTATATGTTTTGAAATATATTTTGAAAGAAAAAGTTTTTCAAAAAAGTTTTATGTTTTAAAAAGTGTATTCAATACACAAACAAAATTTTCTTAATGAAATGTTTTTAAAAAATATTTCAAAATTTTTTACCTTCTATGATAAAAATTGAGGATGTTACTCAAGCCTCTTTGGGGAAATTATTAATTTTTTCCATTCATATTCATACTCAAAATGGTTTTTTTGATTGAATGATGTTAATGAAACCCATTTCTCTTTCATGAGTTATATGCTTTTGAAACACCCTTATTTTCCCAGGATATGATTATGATGAAATGATTATGAAACCTGTCTATTTCTATAGGCTATGATATGATTACATGTTTATAATACCCATTTAATTTCAAGGGATACTATATTATTATTTTGAATCATGTGGAACATGTATTTATGATTTAATAATGCGATGGGTGGGACCTATATATCCATACAATGCATGGGTATGTTTTTATATCTCATGAGTTATATTAAGATGGTCATGGGAATGAACCTTGACTACTAAGATGACCATTGGAGTGAACCATGAATATCAAGAAGGTATGAGAAGTGAACTCATGATACTAAGTTGGCCATGGGAGTGAACCATGAGTATTATGATGGTATAGAGAGTGAACCTATACTACCAAGATGGTTTTGGAAGCAATGCCTTTGATACTATGTAAATTACACTATATGATTATTTTTCTTCCACAAATATATGTTTTATCTGTGTTTTATTCTTCCATGGAATATGTTATTTTTTTATGATTCATGTCTTATGAAATTCTATGATTTATTCCACGATTCATGCATATGGTCTTCAAGATGCAGGGTATGATCTCCTATTATCATGATCATGTTCTCATGCTGTTATTCTCAGGATTATTCTTACATATCTCCCTTGTTTACCCTTACTGAGAATTGATTATCAAAAATTTTTATGTTTCATTCCCCAGGTTATTGAGATATGTATTATGTTGGATATGTCTTATAAGGGTGATAGTCAAGAAGAACCTAGTGGGTGATAATTTAGCTCATTAATGTACTAGAAAAAATGGTTTCCATGTTTCCAAAGATAGTAGACTAGTACAGTATTTAGGTGTCTACTTGTATAAATTATTAAGTATTCCATAAATGTTATATAATGTATACATATGAAAAGGGAGGGTTGATGTAGTTGGTATCAACGAAAAGTTTTAGTTATCCAGTGGAATCTAGGATGATAAAAACATACTGAGAAACATAAAGACATGTCTATGGATGAGTCTAAGGGCAAATAAAAGCATTGGAAAATGTATATGAATTTAGTTAAAGGATAGAGTGAGTGGTTTCCTAGAAATACATCCATGTCTGGATACTACTATTCGATGTGGATTTGGAAGAAATGTACTTAGGGGTAACAACTCCGAAGAAATTTTCAAGGCCTGACCCAGGGTAATCTATTACACGACAACAAGCCTTACTGCCCACCTGGTTTGATGTTCTTAGGGGATATTATTTGGAAATTTAGATACTCTTCATGAACCATCATGAGCGATTTAAATATATTTTGGATAGGTACAAGCTAGGATAAACCTAAAATTTCTAGCATTAAGGAAGGTTCCATAAGAAAATTATAAGCTATGAAGATACATTATTTTTTGAAATAAAGGTTAAAATAGAGGTTGGAGTCATGTACCAATATCATGGTTTTGAAAATAAGTGGAAGATGACGTTTAAAGGAAAATATAAAAACAAATAAGAGAATATGATGTGATTACCTTTATGCTATATGTGTGGTAATAAAAATTTGGGAAATTTTCTTAAGGGGTCTAATAAATGTTTTATGGGTGGAAGGGAAGGAAATTTAAAATTTGATTGCTTAAGTGATGAGAAGAAATTAGCTAATGTTATTAATGGGAAACATTTGGCATAGAATGAACCTCCCAGGATTCAATGCTATATGTGTAAAGAGAATGAAAATTATACTAACAACTTCCCAAACTAATGGTGTGGTCATGATTCTCGATATCAGTAACCTCCTATACCGAGTTAAAAGAAGAATTATCTTGCAGTCTCTATTTCTGAAAAGGGGTTAGATAACAACATAATGAAAGGTACACTTACCATCATCTATAGAAAAGATAATGTAATATTTTATTATGGATCTACACACTCTTTCATATATAAATAATTTTCTAAGGGTGTTATGTTTCCACAAAAACAATTAGATTTGGTGTTAGTAGTACAAACCCCTAATGGTATAATGATTTCATCGCAAGTCTATAATTTATCTCTAGTTAATATTTGTGGGAGTTTTCTTCCTTAAAATCTTGGCATTCTTCCTGTGGTAGAATTTGATTTAATTTTAGGAATGTATATGATTTCTCTACATAAATCCCAGATCAAATGCCAAAGAAGGTAAGTGACTTTTGATATTTCAAACACTGTAATGATGATCCATCCATGTGATGATAAATTTGATCTTCTTTTGGATATTACATCCAGTGTATGGGAATTAATTACCAATCCAAAATGGTTTTTTTATCTCAAATGGTTGGGAAGAAAATCATAATTGATGATATGACTATTGTTTGGCATTTTTGGATGTATTTTCGGAATATTTTCCTCTACTTCCACCAAAATGAGAATTTAAGGTATCAATAGAACTCATACTTGGTTCCAAAGAAATTTTAATGACTCATTATAGAATGGACCTAATTGAGTTTTATGAATTGAATAAAAACTCCATGAAATCCATTATAAGGGATTCTATCGGCCAAGTGTATCACCTTGGGGGTGCAACCGTTCATTTTGTTAAAATGAAAGATAGATCAATGTGAATATTCATTTATTATATGGAGTTAAACAATATCACGATCATAAATAAGTATCTCCTCCCCCATTTTGAAGAATTTTTTGATCAACTATGCAGATATCAAACTATTTCCCAGATTGACCTTGATTCTGGATATCATGAATTGGGGGTCAGGAAAGATGATATACCCAAGATGACATTCCACAAAAGGTTTCGACATTATGAATATATATTTGCGCCCTTTGGTCATACTAATTCCCCTACTATCTTCATGGATTTAATGAATAGAGTATTTAAATATTACCTTGATCAGTTTGTGGTAGTATTTATAGATGATATTCCTATTTATTCAAAGGGGAAGAAAGGGAATGCATATCACTTTAGAATTGTACTGAAGACCGTAATGAAGGAGAATATATATTCAAAATTTACAAAGTGTAAATTTTTGGCTGCAAAAGGATTCATTTTTTGGGTCAAAAAATCTCAAGATATAGTTTAAAAGTGGATCTATCAATGAAATATGATATTGAATGCTATCCTAGACCAAACACGATGATTGAGATCTATATCATTCTTGGTTTAGCTGGATATTATTGGCTCTTTGTGGATAATTTCTCATAAATATCTATTACTATAACCAAATTAACTCTAATGGTTTTCAAGTTCCACTTTAAAGATGAATGTAACAAAAATTTAATGAAACTATAGATAAGGTTAGTCAGTGCACCTGTAGTAACATTAACATTTTGTAGAGAAGGCATTGAAATATTTAGAGATACATCCAAGAATGGATTGGGATGTGTTCTTCGGAAAAAATAACATGGATATCACTAATTCCTCACAATAGTTGATAATTCATGAGAAAAATTACCCACCTCATGATTTGGAGTTAGGTGCAACAATTTTTGAATAAATGATATAGAGGCATTATCTTTATTGATAAAATTGTTATATATATACTGATCATAAATTAATGAAATATATATTCTAATAATAGGTGATGAACATGCACTAGAGAATATTGTTAGGGTTTATAAAGGATTATGAATGCACAATACATTACCACCCATGGAAAGAGAACATAGTGGTCGATGCTTTGAGTCAGAAGGATCATGCTAGGTCATCCATAATGAGGATAACAAAACATCCAATATTTATAGATTTGAAAAGGTTAGATCTAAAAATATTGAAGGAGGGGAAACTCTTATCTTTCTCAAATAAATGTTAAACCTTATATACATGTGATTATTAAGGAGGTGTATAAGGAAGATGAAGAGCTACTAAGTAATGTCAGAAATTTTCATGAGTTTAACCTTGATCGGGATGGAATGAAAAGGCTCAGGAAACACTTTTGTGTTCCTTCCATACAATATTTTTAGAAGGGGATGTTAGAGGAATATCATAGTTCATTATTCTATATTAATCATAAAAGTAATAATATGTATATGGAATTGAAAGAATAATTCTGGTGGGATGGCATGAAGAGAGATATCACATAGTTTGTATATTACTTTTTTGAATGATAACATGTTAAGGCTGAAAGAAAAAAGTAAAATTGGATTTTGCGTCCATTAACCATACCAGAATGGAAATAAGAGAACATAACTATGGATTTTGTCATTCGAATAACCAAGAAATCTAAAGAGTTTAATGCTATATGAGTAGTAGTTGATCACCTTATAAAGTAATCATACTTCATCACTATCAGAGAAGAATTATCTCTAGATCAGATTTTCAGGATATATATTAATGAAGGGGGTAAGGTTCCAAGGAGTACCACATTATGTTGTATCAGATCAGGATCTATGGTTTACTTCAAATTTATAGAATTGTATTCACCAATCACTTGATATAGAATTAATTTTTATCACTTCTTATCATCCTTAGATTGATTTTCAACATGAAAGAACAATTCAAACCCTAGAGGATATTTTAAGATTCTCTAGATTTCATTTGTGGATGGGATCAACACTTACTCTAATTGAGTTTTCTTAAAACAATATCTTTTACTCAAAAATTCTGGTGACACCTATTTAATCCATATATGGGAAGAAATGTAGATCTCAAATGTGTTGGGATGATGTTGGAGAAATAAAGATAATGAGACATGAGATTGTTGATGAAATGGTTAAGAAAGTTAGAACAATTCAACAGCATATCGAGGTTTGTCAAAGTTAATAAAAACGTTATGATGATAACCATTGGATCCATCTAGAATTTGAAGTTGGTGAAAATGTGTTTCAATTAATCTCACCTTGGAAGAAGGTTATAAGATTATTGAAGAATGGGAAACTATGCCCAAGGTATATTCATCCTTTTGATATTCTTGATTGTATAGGGATGATACCCTATCAATTGGAACTTATCCAATTCTCCCTCTAGTCCATGATGTGTTACATGCATATTCCCCATGGAAGTAAAAATCTGATCGTTCACATGTAATGAACTCATAGGTCATACTTCTTGAGTAGGATCTTTCTTACACGGAGAAACCTATTGAAAATTTTGTTCATATATAGACAGTTCTACAAAACAAGACCCCTCACCTGGTCAATGTTTTTAGAGAAATCACTAGTTAGAGGAAGCAATGTGGGAACTTGAGGTTATGATGATGAAAAATTATACTCAAACATTTTAACCCGAGTGACAAATTTTGAAAAAAAATTTCATTTTATGGGGGTAGAATGTAATATCCTGAGTTTTTATAGAACTTTATTTTGAATAATGTAAATTTTCATTTATTTCATGAAATTAACTAAGTAAAATATTACTTTTATATGGAATAGACTTAGACTATGGAAGAAAAAACACAAAATTTATGTAAGTTAAATGGAATATCGACTTGGTGTACATTACATAGAACATCGACTTGGCGTACATTACACACAACAACGAGATTTCTATGAAACATCATTTTATTGTTATAATTATTTTAACTAGATAATTACAACCCATCCATTAAACATAGAAATATGAATAGTACTGATTCATTTTCAAATATGTTTTATATTTTTGAATATAAATAAAATAAATTGATAATGAATGATATGATTTTTTTAAAGTCATTTTATGTTTAAAAATACTGTTTCCTCGAATGAATTGATATTAAGTTACTTCTATGAAATATATTAAAATTAATTTTAGATACATTTAGAAATTTAATTTTATAAAATAAACTTTATTTTTTAATTTAAATTTCCTAAATTAGATGATGATAATTTTTTGGGATTTTTCTTAGAAACATCATTTTTTGATGAATAGTAAAAAATACCCCATTTTAGTTAATGAATGCCTTTTTTTAAATAAATATTAATGTTAAAAAACAATATAAACTTATTTTAAGATAAAATTATATATAATATAAATTTATTGATTCAATTTAGATCATTATAAACAGTTTCACTGTGAAATGGAATATAAAAACAAAACAGACTTTTGAATATATTTCTTCATTAAAAACCCTGTAATTTCGTCATTTCTGTGGGATTATCACTAAATTAAAATTTCTACTTATGTGAATTTAATTTTGAAAAAACAAAATAAACCATTTTAATATGTTTAATATTTAGATTATAATAATATGAAATTATATTTTAAATAAAGATTAAAAAATGTGATTTAAATTAATTACCACGATTATGGTCAAATTAAGCATAATTATGGACTAAACTCTAATATTCAGGGCGCAAATGACCTAAAAACTTTTAAATGCCCATTTTACGTAAATTATTCATCTATAAATATTAAATAATTTATTTTTTGGTTATTATTACTTTTTTAGGTAAGAACATGTGTACACCTAACATGATTTCAACAATTCCAGGTGAGTCCTTTTCCATCCCTCTAAATAGCCAGCACCTCTCCCACAACATCACACCTATAAAACATCATAAGATCCGAAAATATTTACCCAATATAGTTCAAAACATACCAACTTTCTTCA
This sequence comes from Viscum album, assembly GCA_963277665.1. Classification (NCBI taxonomy): domain Eukaryota; kingdom Viridiplantae; phylum Streptophyta; class Magnoliopsida; order Santalales; family Viscaceae; genus Viscum; species Viscum album. The sequence continues at coordinate 140,732,015 of OY728136.1, forward strand.
TATAAGGATTACTATGTGTGTATGTCAATCCAAGGAAGCCTTTTGGCACAAACCAAAAGGAGTTACCCGATTAAGAGGTAATGTCTTCTCCCAAGTACTTTCTTTTATTTTCATTCTCTACCACTACAATCTCTTTATTACATTATTGTATTAAAACTATAGTATCCTAAATATAATAGGATTTTTTATTCTATGTTTTGAAACTATTACTACTCACAACTCCATCTAATGGGTAATGAAAATATTTTTTACGTGTATGACGAACTACCGCCCCACAAAACGATGACTGTTCAATTTATCCTTACGAACTCTCATGGTGGAAATTATTATGAACACTATGTTTATAAATTTATGACAATATATTTTTTTTTATATTTAATATTATTTATTATTTTTACAACACATATCTTTTATAATTTTCATTTGGTGTTAATATGACAATTTTGTTTGAGGAAGTGTGGACTACTGCTCCCTCAAAGCGGTGTGATTCATTCACAGACTACATGGAATGTATCAAGGATGGATTTATTGAAATTATACATTATATATGATTAAATAATACCTCTATAATAATGATATATATATATATATTCATATGTAATTTATCTTTATTATTTCGATGTAACAATAAAACTGAAACAACGTTCATGCATACATACGACTTACCGTCTCCATGAACAATGTATTCCATTTCATATTTCGGTTTTTTAAATAATTTTATAATACAAATATTCGAGATAAAAATTATATTTATATCATGGCTTAAATTATAGAATCATGATATAAGTATAATGACCAACAATATAAAAAACTAAGACACACGTAATGTACAGAGTAACTTTTATCAAATGTGAATCCTTAACATATGATGGTTAAAAAGTATGTAATATAAGGTCATAATAAACAATATATGGTATTATATGTTATAATACGATTAAATAAAATATTTACACTAAATTTATATTTATTATAAACATTTATTGAACGAGTATGGTGAGAGTAAAGAGACGAGGTAAGGGGGTTTCATCTCACTTTTTATTTATGGGAGATTCATACTTTATTCACCACCCATTACTTTTGTGTGGTGTATGTACTACCCATGAATAAATTCTATGTCTCTAATTATAAAATTTATGGGTATTAAAATATAAATTTTATGATATTTATTTCATTGGTTTTACGTTTCCAATGTTACCAAATCGTTAAAATAGTTTTATGTTAATTTGCCTTCTTGGAGACTCATGATTTGTTTTGCACATAAAATATTTTTAAGGGGGTATATACTACCATTTTGCATGTTATATCATAAATATACATATTTTAATTATATTTTATTCTTAATTTAATTTAATTTACTTAAATGTAGAGTATCATCACTAGTTACCATGTTAGCAGAGTTTATTGAGACAATCTCATCATTTTTTTGAGACACTTAATAGTTTTGCTTCTTTTGAGGAAATATTATGATACATCCATCAAGAATACTCATGAGATTTATTATCATATATTTATTAAATATATCTTCATTTATTAGTATCATTTCCACTCTTTTTTACTTAATATAATGTTTTTATGTAAAATATGAATGTCTCTCTATCTGGTTGGAAAACTTTTGTATTCAAAATCCATGTTTTAAAAAATGTTTTAATTTTTTTCCAAATATATTTGAAGACCAATTTATTGGAAAAAAGAATTTTAATTTCCTTTTATTATTTAAAATTATTCTTTTATATATTTTCAAAGATATTTTCAATGAATTTTTTTCCAGGTAGTTTTTATGTTTTAAAAATAATTTTCAATAAAAAAAGTATATTTTCCTAGAGAAATATTTTTAAATGATATTTAAAAATTATTTCCCATTTTAGATAACATCTATTGGTGTTAATCATTCATTTTTAGGGAAATTATTCAATTTTCCATTTATAGTTTTTCTCTTAATGGATTATGTTTTGAGGGCATGATGTTGATAAAACCCATTTCTCTTTCATATGTTATATTATTTTTGAAATGTGTTTCTTTCAGCATTTTATGTTTATGATGAAATGATTATGAAACCTATCAATGTCTACAAATTATTATATTACTACTTGTTTATAATATGAAGTTTAGTTCGTGGGTTATGATATGAATATTTATGATGTTGTGCAACGTGTATGTGTGATTTCATTATGATATTGGTGGGACCTATATCTCCATTCAATGCATTGGGAAATGATTTATATCTCATGAGATATACTAAGATTGTATTGGTAATGATCGTTGATATATGGATCCGGCCTTAAACCTTAATTAATCTTGTGTTATATCAAGAATACTAATTTAAGATCCTTTCAGTTTTAGAGTTTTAGAGAATTAGGTCATAACTATTACATCTCAAAAGATTACATGGTAGGAACTTCTACTAGGTTTCCATAAAATACAAACTCTTAAAAAGAAACATGTCTAGTTCCATGTTTTAGATAGCATGTCTTTCCTTGATCCCATACTTGACCCTATTCATCTTTATGTCCTGTGGAAAACATTTCAAAAACTTGGGATGAGCATAAAAAGCCCAGTAAAGGATACACAATGAAGGAAAACTGTTAGTTTTTAAAAACATCAAGTAAACCATGAATACATTATCAAAGTAATACTTATCACCTTTATGAAGTAGTAAAAACTATTCACTAAATTAAAGAACACTACTTACCCTTTTGTAACCAAAATATTACTATAAAACCCATATAAAGAACACATAACATATAAAGGTAACTAGGGACATAAACATACTTAAATGGAATAACCATACGGTCGACTTCCACACATATCACTTAATGGGATAGCCATACGGCTGACTTCCATACCCAATGAATTGAAGTTTATAACGCAACCACCCGTCCTAGAATTCATGACACCACCCGTCATATGGTGTATCAGGTAACCACACGTCAAATGTTCAAGTACCACTATAAAATCATAAGACATAACACAAAAATAATGGAAAGAAAACATTTCCACATTTCAAACACAATATATCACTTAAATATATTGACATAAAAAATATATTATAAAAATAATTTTCAATACCAAAATACCTAAAAGATTATATGGTATTTATTTACTTTTAAAAACATTACGGCGTGTTGAGGAATCCGAAGGCCAAATAATACTCGCGGCGGTGGAAAAGGTCATTATAACCGTGTACGTTAAAATAAACAGTCCTTTTGGTCGTTCTGTAAAACGCTTCATGGAAAAGAATTCCTTTTGTATAAAATTAAAAGTAAAAGGTTTTTATACACCGTATAAATGAAATCATTGTATTATAACAAAATATGCCTCAATGAAAGGAGATTGAGATGAATCCCCTTACCAAGACGGTATCCTCGGATTAAGGATAAATCAATTACGTAATTATGTGTGACAAACTAATACAACAAATATAAGTGGATATTGAGTGTAAAAAAATAAAATATCATTCACACATATTAATATAACGACATATTCAAGGGGTAAAAGTTTATCCCAAATAATCAAAATTGGGTTAAGAAGTTCCCTTGCAAAAATTTGACAGCCTAACGGCGTCACTTCAAAATTCTGAAAATGAGTTGATGAGAGATAACAAAGGTATCTCATCACATGGAAATAAAATTTACATCAATAAGGATATATAATAACATATCCCTACATTAAAATATGTAAATTAAATGACCCAACAAAATAAGTCTTTTAAAAAGTGGAGGGTGAAAGGTTCCCTTACCGACTTGGGTATCTTTCGAAACATACACCCCATAAAAGAAGGACAATAAAACATTGATGTAAATACTCATAAAAAAAGTATAATACACAAATAGTAAAATAATGGTCATTACATACACCACTCAAAGTACATTGTTGCAAATGTAGCATAAATCTCACGGGAATAAAAGTGAGATGAAAAATCCCTTACGAAAACTCAACAGCCTAATAGCGCAACTTAAAACTTCTAAAAATGGATTGATGAGATCAAATAGGGTCTCTAATCATATTAAAATAAAGTGTACAGAAATAGTAATATAAAACAACATCCCCAACATAAAAAAGATGAGCCTAAAAGAAGTTACATAAAAGAGAGTACTTAGAAAGAGAGAGATTGGATCTCTTACGAAAATTCGGCAGCCTAACGGTGCCACTCAAAACATCCAAAATGGACTGATGAGAGAAAGTAGGGTCGATCATCATATGAACATAAAAATTACAGTATGTGTAATATAAAAGAACATCCCAATCATAATAAAGATGAGCTTAAAAGGAATGACATAAATGAGTGTACTTAAAAAGAAAGAGAGGGGTAGGATCCCTTACCTCAAGCCCGACTTGTATTGTTCGTTTCTTTATATTTCTGAATAATAAAATTTGGTAAATTTATAATTTCTTAAGGAACTCATCTAAATATGATTATTCAGTTAATATCACATATTATAATGTTATAATAATTGGTTAATAATGTGAGTTCATATCAGACGTTTTTCCTGATGTTTGGTACATGAGTCAAAAATGAACTTGTTTGAAAATTCTTGTCCATATAGTTATAATTAAATCATTTCTAGAATATTATTAATGATTCAAATATCATATATATCCAGTAAATATTTATTTTATACTATTACATAACATTTGTAGATAAAAAATGAAAAGCACCGTTCATGGAGACGGTAGGCCGTACGTACGTATGAACGCTACTTTCATTTTTTTGTCATATTAATGTAATTAAATCTAAAAGAGAGATATATATATTTTAGTTCCAGAATTATATACATCACTTATATGTAATATATGAAATATATATCCAATATATATATGTACTTATAATAGTACATAGAATATGGAGATAAGAAATGAAATGTACCGTTCATGGAGACGGTAAGCCGTACGTACGCATGAACGCTACTTTCATTTCTTTGTTATATTTACAGAATTAGAAAAAAATGAGAGATATATATATTATAATTCCAGTATAATATATATGTTATATAGGTCACATATGTTCATTAATTTAAATCTTTATACATTTCATGTATTGCATGAACAAGTCACATCACTTGAGGGGGCGGTATTCCACACTTCCTCATATGAGATTATCGCATTTGAACAACATGAGAAGAATAAAGGTATCTTTTAAATATAATATAAAGAAGCATATAGAAAACATAAATACCATATATATCATATATAAAATACAGTGACATCATAATGGCCACGTTTAAAGGTGTTAAAAGAATATTGAACAATCATCATTTTGTGAGGCAGTAATTCTCCATCCGCAGAAACAATATGTTCTTTAACCATTAGACGGAGGTGTGTGTATGTGTAGCTAGAATACTTCACATAACAACATACTAGTATATTGATGATACTGTTGTTGTTACAAAATAAATTAATAAAAAGAGTTTAGGGGTTTGGAGAAGCAAAACAATACAAAAGAACACAAGTGAAGACATTACCTTTAAATCGGGTAACTCTTTTTGATTTGAGATCAAAGGCTTCCTTGGAAAGACTAATACACAAAGTGAGGCTCCTAGGAGTAATATAGGGATGTTGAGAGACAAAATGGGTAGGGGTTGGCCGAGCCAAAGGCTTGAGAGGTGTGGGTAAGGTGGTAGAGGTGGGGGCCTTTTATAAGAGAAGGGGAGGGGCACTCTTGGAAAGTTATAAAATATTAGTTTATTATAATATTATTTTCGGATTTTAAAGGTACCAAAGGATATATTTCTACGATAAGGTGATAAGGTTTCTAAATACACCCATTTAATAGGTTTTTTACAATTGTATGACTTAGATTTTACCCTATCTTCTCATTTTATTTAAATAGTTTCTTTATGAAGTAATCAATGAATCATCACGGTGTAATAAATAAAATAATTTATTTAATGTTTAAAAATTATAAAAAATATCATGATGTAGAAAATCGTTTCATATTTCTATGGAATATTTATAGTAAAAATATGGCTTGTATAACCCCATGTAAAAATTGTTTTAGTAAATCAATTCATGTTTGTGACATTTTAATTTTAATTTTAAATAAAATGTTATTAATGTCATTTTCCAACCAAAGTGGCTCCATGAGGCCCCCAGGATGACCCATGGATTGTATTGGTCGGCCATGACTCATCCAATAAGGGTTGTACATGTGTAAAGGTCATTTCATATTATTATAACATTATCTTTTCCTTAAATTACACTAATTACATCAAATCACGATTATTAAAACTTAAAAGATACTATTCACCAAAAAATAATTTTAATTCCATTTAACCACATTTTACATCCTAATGAAAACGATGTATGTCAGATTTTTCAAATTCAAATCACAGAAGTGGTAAAGTTTCATTTAAACAAAAAATCAGTTTATAATCTACCACTTAGTGGTTTCACTATTCATCAAAAATTGACGTTTTTCAGAAAAATACCAAAAATTCACCCTAATATTTATTTGATATTATGAATTCAAAAATGATGTCTATTTTAAAAAAATTCAAAAAATATATGTTTCATTAATTAATTTAATAATTAATTCCCGCTGTCAAAACAAATAGCATGTTTTTAAGGAACAATATCTATTAAAAGATTGACACTAGTTTAAGACCAATTTCAAATTGAAATTAATTCCAATGAAAACCATTGGATTAAATAGTAAAAATATATTCTAATTTCACTTTAAAAACAATTTAAAATATGGTCTAATAATATATGTAAATTATATTAAAAAGAGGTTTTGAATAAAAATATAACATTTTTCACTTATTCATTAAGAATGAACTTTATCGTAAAAATTATAAAATTTTACACAAAGTTAATTTTGATGTCCTGATTTTAAAGGAGAATTTTATTTTTTCAAATATAACACATAAAAATGTCAAAAATTGGATTTAAAAGAGGTTCACCGTCAAAAGGCGGTTAATCGACCTTTTAATGAATATTATAATGTGTACACTTAAAATTGGATTCATTCGCATTTTTAATACTCTAACATAAAAAGTAAAAATATTTGACAAACATATATAATCATTTTGTAGTTAGTTTTTTTCATTACCGTCATTACAATGGCTAGGTGTTAACTACAATTTAAAATAAAATTATTTTATTATTAGAGTGCAACGTAAGATTTCAAAGGAACTTGTTGTTGCATATTGGGTAAGCCATCGAGCATAGCGTTCCCTTCAAATTAATATTAACATTTTATTCACAAATAGGGATAAATATAAAAATGTTATATTATTTATTTACCTGGGGTGTTACATCCTTCCCCCCTTTTGGGAATTGCGTCCTCGCAATTTTAAAATTGGGCTCAGAAACTTCATTGAAAGTCCCACATCAGAACAATAGTCAGTAAAACAATCACTTTAAAAGAAAGAAAGAGAAGTACAGACGTCACTCGAGTTAACCCATACTAGGATTCCATGTAGGAAAACATGGATATGGAAGAAAAAGAAAAGGGTCATGTTTTCAGGGAGAGTGATAGAAAACATGTTTAAGAGAAAGTTAACCACAAGAAAATCAGAAACATGTGGTGGGTTAAACGGTATTCGATTCCACAGCAGGAAAAGTTAATAGAAAACATTTTTGTTTTAAGGTACTTTTCATTGAGGAATTTATTTTTGATCTTAAGGAAACATACTTACTTATCATGTTGACTTTAAACTTTTACTAGATTCCTTACACAAACTCATACTTTCCCCAAATGATGAGTAATTAGGAACACTTGTTCACAGTAAGAGTACTATAATCAACTTCTAGAGAATCACATAATCCGAAAAAGAGAACTATATATTTCCCATGTCTTTAGACCCTTACCAAAACCAAAATTGTTAGAACAAGATTAGATAATCCAGAAAAGGATAACCCTTTATAAAAAGAAAATCTATTCTTAATCTCTAAAATTTGTCCAACAAAACCCAAAGTTCAACGAAGACCATTCGATAAACAATTTGTCCATAAAATTCATCAAAATAAACCAAACTAAGATTGAAACCCAAATATTTGAAGGATTTAATCACATAGTCTTCCAAGGTAAAAATAACATTTATCTCTAAATAACATCAGTTTCCCTTGAAGTCTCATATTGAAAAGTAAATACACTAATCACATATCCTCCATGATAGGTTAATAATTTGCATAGATAACCCAAAATCCACATAATCTTGATTCCTAAAATTGTCTATCTAAAAATAATTAGTCAAAGTAACCAGGGACTTCACGTAGTCCAGTGGTAGGAGATAAATACCAGTCACACTTTGGTTGTGGGTTCGATTCCCACACCTTTGTTTGACGCGATTGGTTGTCACATAGTATGTGTGTTTTCCTTTTTACAAAACTATATAATCCTTAAAATATTCCCCAAAAAGAGATAAAATCCTAAAAAATAACCATAACATAATTTATCCTCATGTTTATATCATGCCTTTCATTTTTCATCAAAACATATAGTAACCCATAATTACCTGAAAAGTAAGGATAATATAAACCCTAATGGTTTCCTTTATAATTATCACCTGAACTTCCACATCAAGTTGGTTCTCTCGTACATGATGCATTAAAGAAATCACCAAGGTTCAAGTGGTTGATAATGACTCCTGATATTTGATTTGGAATAACCATGATATTTCTCATTGAATCCCACATTTCATCCAGTCTCTTAATCAGAGAACCACCACAGTTTCCTTCAAATCCATTTGTCACTTTGGTGCCTGCTAGATCCATCCATTTACTAAAACCAAGAAATGTCAGTGTGAGTATATCAAAAAAACCATCATGTACTAATGAGGAAGATAAAAACTAAGATATACTCACTCATTCACTTTATCTAAAAACTATGACTCTTTCTGAAATCCTAGCCATTATGGTAATGTCACTTATGCTTAGAGAATACCCTAACCTCTAAAGTTATCTAAACCAACCTTTAATACCAACTATAAGGACCCAACCTTAATCCTTAATTAGTCTTGAGTTATTTAAAGAATACTCATTGACTATATTTTTAGGTTTATAGTTTTAGAGATTATGTCATAACTTTTACATCTCAAAAGATTACAGGGTCGACACTTATACTAAGTTTCCATTTTATAAAAACTCTTAAAAAGAAACATGTCGAATTCCATATTTTAGATAGCATGTCTTTCCATGATTCCATCCTTGACCCTATTAATCTTTTAGTCCCGTGGAAAACATTTAAAAAACTTGGGATGAGCATAAAAATCCCAGTAAAGGATACACAAAGAAGGAAAACTATTAGTTTTTGAAAACATCAAGTAAACCATGAATACTTTATCAAAGTAATACTTTTCACCTTTATGAAGTAGTAAAAACTATTCACTAAATAAAAGATCATTACTTACCCGTTTTTAACCAAAAGATTACCATAAAACCCATATAAAGAACACATTACATATATAGGTAACTTAGGACATAAACATACATAAATAGAATAACCATACGGTCGAATTCCACACATATCACTTAATGGAATAGCCATACGGCCGACTTTCATACCCAATGCATTGGAGGTTATAACGTAACCACCCGTCTTGGTATTCACAACACCACCCACCATATGGTTTATCACATAACCACCCATAAAATGTCCAAGTACCATTATAAAATCATCATACATAAAACAAAAATAATGGAAAGAAAAAATTTCCACATTTCAAACACAATATTTCACTTAAATATATTGACATAACAAATACATTATAAAAATAATTTTCAATAACAAAATACCTAAAAGAGTATATGGTATTTATTTACTTTTAAAAACATTACGGCTTGTTGAGGAAGCCAAAGACCAAATAATACTCGCGGCGGCGGAAAAGCTCGTTGACACCGCATACGTTAAAATAAACATTCCTTTTGGTCATTTTGTAAAACGCTTCATAGAAAAAGATTTCTTTTGTATAAATTTAAAAGTCAATGGTTTTTATACACCATATAAAATAATGTCTTGTATTATAACAAAATATGCCTCAATGAAAGGAGATTGAGACGATGTCCCTTACAATGACGGTATCCTCGGATTAAGGATAAATCAATTACGTAATTATGTTTGACAAACGAATACACCAAATAAAAGTGGATATTGAGTGTAAAAAAATCAGATGTCATTCACACATATTCATAGAACAACATATTCAAGGGGTACAAGTTTATCCCAAAGAATCAAAATTGGGTTAAGAAGTTCCCCTGTAAAAATTTGACAGCCTAACGACGTCACTTGAAAATCATGAAAATGAGTTGATGAGAGATAACAAGGGTATATAATCACATGAACATAAAATTTACATCAATAAGGATATATAAGAACATATCCCAACATTAAAATGTGTAAATTAAAAGACCCAAAAAAATATTTCTTTTAAAAAGAGGAGGGTGAACGGTTCCCTTACCGACTTGGGTATCTTTCGAAACATACACCCCATGAAAGAAGAACAATACAACATTGATGTAAATACTCATAAAATAAAGTATATTACAGAAAGAGTAAAATAATGGGCAGTACATAAACCACTAAAAGGAAATTTTGGAAAATGTAGCATAAATCTCACGGGAATAAAAGTGAGATGAAAAATCCCTTACGAAAACTCGGCAGCCTAACAACGCCACATAGAACTTCCAAAAATGGATTGATGAGATCAAATTGGGTCTCTCATCATATTAAAATAAAGTGTACAGAAATAGGAATATAAAAGAACATCTCACAACAAAACAAAGAGGAGCTTAAATGATGTGACATAAAGGAGAGTACTTAAAAAGAGAGAGATCAAATCTCTTACGAAAATTTGGCAGCCTAACGGCGCCACTCAAAACATCCAAAATGGATTGATGAGAGAAAATAGGGTCTCTCATCGTATGAACATAAAAATTACATTAATATTAATATATTATAACATCCCAATCATAAGAAATATGAGCTTAAAAGTAATTACATAAAAGAGTGTACTTAAAAAGAAAGAGATGGGTAGGATCCCTTACCTCAAGTCCGACTTGTCTTGTTCATTTCTTTATGTTCCTGAATAACAAACTTTGGTCAATATATAATTTATTGAGGAACTCCTTTAAATATTATTATTCAGTTCATATCACATATTATAATGTTATAATAATTGGTTAATAATGTGGGTTCATATCAGACGTTTTTGCCGATGTTTGGTACAGGAGTCAAAAATGAACTTGTTTGAAAATGATTGCCCATGTATTTATAAGTAAAAAAATTCCATAATAGAATTAATGATTAAAATATCATAAATATCCAGTAAATATTCATTTTATACTATTATATAACATTTTTAGAAAAAAAAATGAAAAGCACCGTGCATGGAGACGGTAGGCCGTACGTACGCATGAACGGTACTTTCATTTTTTTGTCATATTAATGGAATTAAAGGTAAAAGAGAGAGAGATATATATTATAGTTCCAGAATGATATCCACCACTTATATGTAATATATGACATATATATCCATTATATATATGTACTTATAATATTACATAATATTTGGAGATAAGAAATGAAATGTACCGTTCAGGGAGACAGTAAGCCGTACGTACGCATGAACGCTACGTTCATTTCTTTGTCATATTAACATAATTAGAAATAAATTAGAGATATATATATTATAATTTCAGTATAATATATATGTTATATTGGTCACATATGTTCATTAATTTCATTATTTATACATTCCATGTATTGCATGAATGAGTCACATCACTTGAGGGGGCGGTAGTCCACACTTCCTCATATGAAATTATCGCATTTACACAACATGAAAAGAATAAAGGTATGTTTTAAATATAAAATACAGAATCATATAGAAAACATAAATACCTTATATATCATATATAAAATACAGTGACATCATAATGGACACCTTTAAAGGTGTTAAAATAATATTGAACAATCATCGTTTCTTGAGGCAGTAATTCGCCATCCACAGAAACAATATGTTCTTTAACCATTAGACGGAGGTGTGTGTAAGTGTAGCTAGAATACATCACATAACAACATCCTAGTATATTTTAGATACTAGTTTTGTTACAAAATAAATTAATAAAAAGAGTTTTGGGGTTTGGAGAAGCAAAATAAAACAAAAGAACACAAACAATGGCATTACCTTTATATCGGGTAACTCTTTTTTATTTGAGCTCAAAGGATTACTTGGAATGACTTATGCCCAAATTAAGGATTCTAGGAGTAATAGAGGGATGTGGAGAGACAAAATGGTCATGGGGTGTCCGAGCCAAAGGCTTGAGAGGTGTGGGTAAGGTGGTATAGGTGGGGGCCTTTTATAAGAGAATAGGAGAGGCAGCCTTGGAAAGTTATAAAATATTACTTTATTATAAAATTAATTTCGGATTTTAAAGGTCCCAAAATGACATATTTAGAGGCTAAGGTGATAAGGTTTTGAACTCCACCCATACAATAGGTTTGTGACATGTTTAAGACTTATATTTCACCCTATCTACTCATTTTATTTAAATCGTTCTTTTATGAGGTAATCACTGCATCATCACGGTGTCATAACTAAAATAATTTATTTAATGTCTAAAAATTATAAAAAATATATCATGATATAGGAAATATTTTTATATTTCTAATGAATATTTATATTAAAAAATATTACTTTTATAACCTCATGTAAAAATTGTTTTAGTAAAACAATACATGTTTGTTACATTTTAATTTTAACATTAAATAAAAAGTTATTAATGTCATTTTCCAACCAAAGTGGCTCCATGGGGTCCCCAAGTTGATCCATGGATTTTCTTGGTCTGCCATGACTCATCCAATAATGGTAGGACATGTTTCAATGTCATTTAATATTAGTATAACATTATCTTTCCCTTAAATTACACTAATTACCTCTAATCGCCATTAATAAAACATAAAAGTTACTATTCACCAAAACTTATTTTAATCTCATTGAACAGAATTTTATCCTAATGAGAACCATGGATGTTGGATTTTTGAAATTCAAATCACAGAATTGGTAATGTTTCATTTAAACAAAAAATCAGTTTTTAAACTACCACTTAGTGGTTTCACTATTCATCAAAAATTGAAGTTTTTTTAGAAGAATAGCAAAAATTCACCCTAAGATATATTTGATATTCTGAATTCAAAAATGATGTCTATTTTACCAAATTCAAAACATATAAGTTTCATTAATTAATTTAATAATTAATTCCCGCTGTCAAAACAAATAGCGTGTTTTTAAGAAACAATATTTATTAAAAGATTGACACTAGTTTAAGTCCAATTTCAAATTGAAATTAATTCCAATTACCACCATTGGATTAAATGGTAAAAATATATTCTAATTTAAATTTAAAAACAATTCAAAATATGGTCTAATTATATAAAATAAATTATACTACAAAGTGGCTTTGACTAAAAATACAGCATTTTTCACTTATTCATTAAAAATGAACTTTATCGTAAAAATACGAAAAATTTACCCAAAGTAAATTTTTATTTCCCGATTTTAAAGAAGAATTTTATTTTGCCAAATATAACACATAAAATTTTCAAAAAGTAGATTTAATAGAGGTTCTCCATCAAAAGGCGGTTAATCGACCTTTTATAGAACATTAGAATGTTTACACTTAAAATTGGATTCATTCTCATTTTTAATCCTCTAACATAAAAAGTGAAAATATTTGAAAAACATATATAATCATTTTGTAGTTAGTTTTGTTCATTACCGTCATTGCAACTGCTAGGTGTTAGCTACCATTTAAAATAAAATTATTATATTATTAGAGTGCAACTTAATATTTCAGAGGAACTCGTTGTTGCGTATTGGGTAAGCCATCGAGCATAGCATTCCCTTTAAATTAATATTAAAATTTTATTCACAAATAGGGATAAATATAAAAATAACATATTTTTTATTTACCTGGGGTGTTACAGTTGACTACAAAGATGGCCATGGGAGTGAAAAATTACTACCAATATGTTATAAGGAGTGAACTCAAGCTACTAAGATGGTAATGGGAGTGAACGATGACTTACAAGATGGTATGGGGAGTGAACATATAATACAAAGATGGTCTTTGTAGTGATTACTTGGATACTATAGAATTCATATGATATACTTATGTGTCTACCAAAATCCCATGTTTTATTCATATCCTATGGTTTCGTTAATTATATTCATTATTTCTTTATGATTTATGTCTTATGAACTTCTATGCTTTATGGAATGAATCACGTATATGATCTTTGATATGTAGGGTATGATATTCTATTTTCATGATCATATTCACATTCCCTTTTTATCATGATTATGTTTACACATCTCTCTTGTATACCCTTACATAGAATTTGACATCACCCTTTTTTTGTTTCCTTCCCCATGTTATAAAGATATGTACTATTTTTGATGTGTCTAGGAAGGTTTATAGTAAAGAATAACCCAATGGGAGATAATTTTACTCATTAATATACCATGTTTATGTTTTCTAGTTTTCAAATGGCATTAGAATAGTATGTTCTTTGGGTGTCTCTTTGGATTATGTTTTATGTATTCTACAAATTTTATGTAATGTTAATTTATGAAAATTAAGGGTCTCTATAAACGGAATATGGTGATTAATAAAAATGAAACATCATGTCATAGTAGTAAAATACCACACATTATTTTGAACAAATCTACTATCATGTTCATGCATAACATATGTGCGTAAATCATAACATTATCATTGTGAAAAAATATAGAATAATGTTAACTGATAATACACATTATCTCACAAGATAAATTACATTACCCAATGCATTTATGGGTTGTATAATGATGGGTCTATCTATCACATAATAATATTTACTTAATCATGCATGCCACATAGAATGTAATACAATCATTGGCATAAAATGATCCATCAAAATGAATGGGTTTAATAAGTATTTCATAAATTATAATTTCATGGTTAAACATGGTTTCTCAATTGAATAAAGGAAAACATATTTTGTATAAACATCATTATTATTTAGTAGAGAAGAAACAACTCAATAAAAACAAGTGATGTGTTTCAGAAAGAAAAGTACTTTTGGAAAATAATTATTTTCAGCTTATAAATCAATGTAATATATATATATATATATATATGCCTAAGATAAAGAAGAATAATAGTGAAATTATTTTTAAGGAACATTTAAGGAATATCTATAAAGAAAATGGAATGAAAGAGGGACAACACGAATAAATAATGTTGAGTTTGATAATCCCCTTACCTTAATTCTTGCTTTATTTCATTTCTTTTATGCCTCCTGATTAACAAACATTTATGTATTAAAATATTGAAACATTAGTTAATTAAATTAATTTATGTCACTATTTTTAAATTATTATCATTGAAATATATTTATCAATTCCAAATATTGAAGTTAATGCATTTTGAATAGATCTATATCTCTTAAATTTCTCTATTATTTTCATGGTAATTTTACCATAATTTGAATAAATTCTATAATAATTATGTAAATAAATTTATAATATTTTATATAATACCTAAGTTATTAAAATTATCCATGTTTTTTTAGTGAGAAAATATTTTGGAAATGTTCTCATTTTTACTTAACCGATAGTTAATGGGAACACATTCAAAATATATAGAAAAAGTGGTATAAAATATAAATACATAAAGAATATATTTTTTATAATTGGTTAAAAAAACTAATATAATTTTTAAATCATAAATAATTAAATATTATATTATTTAATTTTTAATTAAATTTATAATATAGAGGGAGGGAATAAGAATAAAACAACAGAAGAGTTGATGGAAAGTGATTGTTTTCTTAGTGTGGATTCTATTGTACGATAATAATACTACTTTGATATATGAATTTTTTACTACAAAATGTACCTAGTTATTATATGGTGCCTGAGAGTGATGATTAGGGTTGAAATTTTTGTTTTTCATGTGGGGTAAGAGTGGGTTTACAAGGGAAGGGAGTGAAGATATTTATAATTGTGGTGAAAGGTATTTTATGAATAAAATATTGAAGAAAATATTATATCCAAGTAAAAAAAGTAATAGAGAAAATTTTAAAATTTAAATCATATGAAAATATAATATAATGGTTTGAGGACATTAATATTGTATATAATTACAATTAACTATTTTAATTAAAATACAATGTTTAAAAAAGAAAATTTGTTATCTTAATGGATCAATTTTCACTTTAGGTTTACAAAAAAGTTTTTTTGGTTTGGAAATTAATATTTTTGTATTTTAATTAATCATTTATTATATTTATTATATTTTTTTTATAAACCTTAATTTCAAAAAATTATATGTTTATTATTTTACCATGAATTATGTAATGTATGACACACCTGTTACATGAAAAACATTATTTTTACTATTCAGTTGATAATTCTAATATTTAAAATATATACAATAAAATCAACCTTGGAAATTTTCAATGTTATGATTTATAAAATTATGTTAATTTTTCCAAAATATATTTCTCACATTAGTAATTTTAAATTTTAATAAAAAAAATATGATTTTTTAAATACTTTAGAATAATGTTAATTAAAAATGTGGCCATATTTTCTTTGAATTTTTAAAATATGATATTTATTTTTTGGTATTTTAATATTTATATTTACGTTAAAAACTCTTGTTAAATATTATTTATAGCACAATTTATTAATTTTGAGGTTAAATTACTATTCCAACAGTTAGGTAAATATTCTTAAATACCATGTTACTATTCCCAATCGTTAGGTTACTATTGAAATAGTTACATTACTTATTTTAAATACCACTTCATTATTTTAATAAAAAATCTCCAAAGGTATTATATTTTCATTTTTTTAGATGTTGATTAGTTTACAAATATTTTGTTTCATTTCCATAGTACTTTTCATGGGAGGGATGATTATATAAGATTAGGGTGATCAATATTTTCCCATTATAGTTTTTATTTTATATTTTTCTTCCAATTATAATATTTGTAATTTTAATGGGCTTTTCTATTAAATAGTGTAATGATTTTCATTAATGAAGTAATGTGTTATTGGTTTCTTTATGTGTTTTATGTGTATAATATTATATAATATATTACATAAAATCATTTCTTATGGATACAAATATTACTAATAAACACATGGAGATTAAAAGAAACCTACAGATATATCATCCAAAGAATACTTGACACAAAAATCACTAGTACAAACCAAGTGCCTGATTCAGAATTTTTCTCAAAATTCACAACAATTTTTATTAAGAAGTATACTAAAAATAGAAATCCACGAGTTAATAACTTTTGACTAATATAAAATATTAGAACATATACATGATGATTTAACAAGATTCATGAGAGAGATTTCATTGAAATAGGAAAGTTAACCATTAGTATAAGTTAAGGTATGCAGTTTATACTCCTCACTTAACCACCTCACTGACCATTGTGTTGATGTCCATGATATGGATATTTTTGTAACATCCTTCTTTCCCCAATAATTTTATAAACTCAATAATGTATGGATATATAATTACAATTTCTGTTTTGATTTCGGAACCAATCAAGTCAATCAAGACTCCATAACAGAATCATTACCGATAATCAGGCCCCCTACATGGTGCAAACATCATCAATAGACCCCTGAAACACCATTTCAAAATCATTATAAGTAGTCTCATAAATAAACTAAAAAAAAATAACCCCTATATTCCAAAAAAAATAAACAACATGAAAATCCTTCAATCATTGGACTAGAACCTATAGAAAAATATCATCCTAACATTTCTAATCTTAGGAGTATGGTCAGAGAGTTTGGAAACTTTTTCAATAGTCTAGTATTTATTTTATCCAAAAAATATTGAAAATTACACACCTAATTAGTCTCAAATACAAATGTAATGTGTGTATTATCTCCACTATAATGTGTATTAAAAATTACCCCTGGCCATATACACATTTGTACAAAAGAAAATGAGCAGTGAAGAAGAATTAGTTGAAAAACCTAATCCTAAACAAGTACAATCTGATATTGAGGATATTAGTATAGAGTAAGTTAAAAAATTACATGTATAACCACTTACTTAATAAGAAATGAAATAAGAGTATAATGTTAAACCAATGATAGAGAAGAGTCGAATGAAACCCCTATAGAGTTAGTGAATAAAAAATAAGGATATTTTACTTTTATTCCCACTAAATAGGATTCAGTAAAAAATGATCAAAGATGTGTAAACTAAAAATTATATTCAATAGAATTTATAGAAAATTTAGATCAACACACCCCTTATAGAATGTCTCAAAAAATAACCATGTATTCCATGTTACTAATATAAATGTTCAATAAGAAGATGGGGATTGATGGAAATTGAATAATTAATTTTGGAAAAGGTTTCTTAGCTTCAGTCACACCACAAAAACCAAGAAAATCTAATGGTCTAGTTGAATTTTCTATCACATGAATTATAAAATATTAATGATTTTTGAAACCTTCTGCGATTTAGGTTCATCCATAAATTTCATGACTCAATTCATTTCTATATATTTGTTGATGGGAGACTTAAAACATAATAATAGTGGTGGTATAACATGAAAAATTCAACTATAATAATATTTAGAGTCATGGAAGATGTGTTTACTGTATTATAAGCCTCGATTTCATTGATAAATTTTATGCGTTGAACATGGGAGAAGATCAATTCCCCATATATTCACCTATAATTTTTAGGAGAACCTTATTACAGACAATTGAGGTTACCATCATGGTCTAGGAAGAAAAAATCACCATGGATATCTAGTGTTACACCATCCAATTTAATATCTTTCACTCCATGAGGAACCCTTTATATAATCAATCACTCCTTACAACTTCAAACTTTTCTGAGGATGAACCCATTAAAAACCATGACACATTATACAATTTAATATCTTTTTGAAAACACATAATAATAAAAAATCCATAGAGGATAAATATCTCTAGAATTATGAGGAATCATTTTTAGTGTTTTGGAGGATGAAATTATGAATTTTTTAATGGATTTGATTGTATATAAAATAACGTATTAAAACCAAGGTCATTCACTAATTGAAAAAATTTAGTTTTTTTGTTAGGAATCAAAATGGGATTGATCATGGAGTTTTCAATAAATGTGATCTTACAGTGGAGATGTATTTTATGTTGAAAGTGGTATCATTTCCGCGTGATTACCAGTTTTTTTGGAGCTCAAAATCAAGAGTATGAAAAAATATTTATGAAAGGTGATTTTAAAAGACTATATCCCCAAATATATTGCAAATAAATGGGTTTATTTATGTTTGGAGGTTCATGAATATGCAGAGCTTTGTGAAGGAATTTTGTTTCATGATGGATTGGAAGAACAGAAAAGAGGCTTTGTGAAAATGGATGAAGTTTTGATGGGATTATAGTAATCTACCCAAAAAAGTGAATCTCAATGAATGGAATAATATCATTATATATTCCTGAATAAAATTGATTCACGAGTATGACTGAAGAGATTCAAAAAAGGATTCTATTATATTATGATCATAAGGATGGGAAAAGTCTATAAATTGGTGGTTAACCCTCATCTGAGAAATATAGAGAATTTGAGAAAGTGTTAATAACTTTGAATTTGTGAAGGATAGAATCATCATGAATCAGAAACTCTTTAAAACCATAAGAATCATGAAAATACTGGTTAAGACATAACCAATGGAATAGAATTTTAGGAATGGGAGTTTCCCAAATATTTGGAGTTTCATGAAGACTTAGAGTTTCATGATTGTTGGGAGACCAAGAAATGTTTTTAGCTTCATAAAGGTGTGTGGGTTCTCAAATGATGATATATCATTCAAATATGAAAGTGTTGTTGAAATGGTTGAGTGCTTTGTGAATAGTAGTGTTGAACAGCTAGTTTTCGTGAATAGTGATTCTAAGTGCATAGATTCTAGACCATGGTGCATGAAATTTCTCATGATAATGTGGGAAAAGCTCGAATTAACATTCTATTAAAGTTACCTTATTGCCGGTAAACTGATTACGAACTCTTCCAATGTAGTTAGAGAGTGGGAGTCGAAGGAAGTGATCTATGAAAGGTAGTGTTCGTTCCATAAAATTCTTTTGAAGTCAGGGTTCCTATCATAGAGTGAATGTGTGGGACCAATTTTTAACTACACTATCTAGTGATTCTTATTGGATTTAGGTATAATCAATGCACTATATACATATTCTTCTTCGAAATTGTCTCATTTGTGACAAATTAAAACTGTTTTGTTGTGTTTTTATTTAAGTATTTGGGTGTTGTATAACTACATGATTATATTAGATAGGTTTAAATGGTTCCTACTGACATGAGGGAAAATATCCATCTCATTTTAAATAATAAAGGGATACCTTGATTAACCCATCCCCTATCAGTGAATTCTGAGTTCCTAAAAGTTGTAATAGAGCTCTCAAGTTATTAGTGCTAAATCTATCTTTTGTTTTTATAGAGAACCCAATGAATATTTAGTTAGATAAACTTTTTATTTGCAGAAAAATTCATATTTGGATGAATAGAATGATATCTCATCTAGGATCTCTTTGAATGGATGTTCTATATTCCACCCCTTTAGTGAGTTAGGTCCGTGATGTGATCTGTATTTCTCTGACTGAAACATATTGGAAATTGATTAATGATTATTCCTAATCACAAAAATATCCTAGTATAGCCATATCTGATCAAATCAATTTAAAGGTGATGTGTTTCACTACAACATAGTCCATGTGGAAGAAATTGGAATATATATATTATGGTGATAACAATCGAATGGACGATAAATATCAATTATTTCACAATTAGTTTGATGATTTGAAAATTCATATAGAAGAAAATAATATTGCTTATTTAATGACATAACTAGTTTTTTTGAGATATTTGATGACATGGGGAAGATATTACGTATAATGACAATGTAATGAAAATCCTGAGAACACTTCCACCTCTGTAAAATCTAAACGATTCCATCCGTAAGGGAATATATCTATCTATTCTTTCTCTTGATGATCTACAATGTCGTCTTGTGTATTAGGAAATGAGATTCAAATCATAAGTTTCAATAGCTTGAGTAAAGAAATGTAATTCAAATCATTGTAAAACATGATAGTTCCAATGTTAGTAATGATTAAGATGATGTGGATGAAAAATTTCATTGTCTGTTTCTCCAAGAAATTCAAGAGAAGAACATGGTTATTTGAAGCCATGATTCTATTAGATTTTTTCTATTGTGGTAAAGTAGGACACATTTATACATAGTGTTCAATGAAATTTAATGATATAGAATGTGATGAAGAAAGTATGAAGAGGCCTCATACAGGGTTCCCTAAAAAGGGATACTTCTAATCAAGAATGAAATTATAGATATATATATATATTTTGAAAAGTGGAAAAAGATAATAATTAGTTTTTTGATGATAGAGAATAAGAGTTTTAATATGATGTTGAAGTATATATGATTACTATAGTTGAAAAGTTAATACCTTCAATAGATAAAGACAATTAGTCAAATGTTGTTGTATATCTCAAGGGGGAGATTGAGGGATCTCTTAATGAAAATAACATTAAAAGAATGAAAATTATAAAGATGGTACATTTTTTGAATGTATCTGCATAGTATGTTGATTAACCTAAATCATAGATTGATATACTGCAAGAATAGGAAGAATGGCATGTGAAAAATCTTTAATGATAAAAAGAAGTTGTGTATTTTAACTCATGATAGAAGACAAGAAAAAAATATTGATGACCCAACATCATGACTGGTGTAAAAGGATAATATAGTTGATGTCCTTAATGAAGAATTTGTTTTTTAAAGACTAATTAGGTAACTACATCAAAATCAAGGTAAATGAAGAAGAAACTATAGTTTAGAAGGTTTTCCAATATAGAGATTTTGGAAAGAGTAAAACATGGTTTTGAAGGATTATAGAATGCCTTGATTGAAAAGTGATCAAAATTTATAGGGGAATGTGGAATTATATCTGATACGTAAATAACATAGGCTAAAAATGAGATCATCCAAATCAAATGGAATCATAAAGATGGACATATCACAAAGTCACTAGATGATCTAATAGAGACATATTAAAACCAAAAATAGAATAGAGTTGAAATTAATCCTTAATTATTCAGTGAATATATCCAACCAAAATATTATTCTAAATAAGGGGACATGTTGAGGAATGGAAGTGAAAATATATTTCCTCTTATGAAATTTCAATTTTATAGGTTTCTAGGGCATACCATGTATTACTATGAAGAGAAAAGGATCTATCTGAATAAGTATGAAAATGTATGTAAACAAAGGATACGAAGGCCATCTCCTTTATCATATAAAAGAAATAATTTATTTGGATATTGTTTTTACTATTATAAATTTCCCATAAATCTATTATTTGTAGGAAGATGATCAATGGGATCAATAACTACAGTACATCAAAATAAGTCAATACTGGCCAAAAAAAAATTATTACCCTTGAAAATATGTATTCTCTTCTGGGTAACGTATTTCAGAATGATTCAATAATTCATGTTGAAAATAGATTGGAGGGCCAATATGTGTCCACCAAAAAATCACGAATCTAATGGATGGATAAAAGAAGATAAATAAAACCAACCTGAAATAAATATCTCTCAAACCGTGAAAGAATAATAACACCTGGATTCTTGATAGTGGATGATCATCCTAGATGATAGAAAATGTTTATTTTTTTTGAAAATTTCAAGAAAAGTGTTGATGGAATAGTGATATTTGATAACGATGGTTCTTTAATGATCAAAGTTAGTTTAAATAAATAATAAAAAATGATGATCTAAAAAAATAGAATTTCTCTACACGGACGGTTTGAATCACAATCTCTAAAATGTGAGTTAAATCTATGAATGCAGAATGATAGTGACATTTTATCAGAAGGGGGCACCATCAAAGGGAATTAATATAATTTTTTTGTGAAGGGATATAATATAAATGATAATATATACCATATAGGAAGTAAAAAACTATTTTTTTCTTATCTAATGAATAAGTAAAAAATTTTAGAACTTGAGGCCAGATCACATTAATCAACAGACCAGGGAGAACATTTTTAGGCTAATGGTTGTTGTTGAAATTTCCTATATGAAGAGTGACCATGAAAATTCAAGGGATTATTTGATGATTATAAATATATTTCACAATTTTAATAATTTGAAGAAGACAAGGGAATCAGATACTATTTATCTTGTCCACACAAATGTGTGTGGGCCCATAAATGGGGATTCCACATAGAGATGAAGTTACTACATTACATTTTTTGATGATCATAATAGAAGTTATTGTATGATGTATATGTATTGAATGTAGATATTTCTTGACAGGGTGAAGAGTTATCTACTAAAATTTGAGTATGAAACATGCCACACAATCATGATTTTTCGATCTGAGAATAGAACAATGTGCATATCCATTGAAATTCAAAATTTCCTCAAAAAACATAGGATCATGAATGAAGTGTAGTCAGTGAGAAAACCTCCTCAAAATGGGTTTTATGAATGTTGAAATAGACAAGTGAATAGTATTCCTATGACTATGATGATTTAGATTAGTATTTCTCATCAATATTGGAAAGATGTGGTTCAAGTTGTAGTTCACACTCAAAAATCAAATAGGGAACCTTATAAGAGAATACATGATAAAATATGTGATATTTTATTTAAGGAATCCCTCACTAAAGTGTTTTCATGTTTCTTGATGTATGCATTTCATCAGGTAGAAAAAAAGAAAACAAAGGAAATTATGATAATGAAAAAATGAGGGATTGTTCCTTTGATGCTAAATGAAGAGTAATGAATAAAATTGATACCATAATCATCTTATTATTATTGTGTATATTAATGATTTTAAATTCATTAATCATAAAACATTGATTAGATCGAGGAACTTATATGTTAATATGAAAAAAATGAAGAGGAAAGTGGAATAGGGATAAATTCAAATATATAAATTTTGGATGAATTTTCAATCATTCAGGGATCTTAAAAAAATGATGATTCAGAATTAGAATCATAAGTGGAAACTATTACTAAAGAAACATGACTAGAACCTGATAAGAGAAATCAAATAGAATAAGTTAATGAATAAAACATCATTAGGTATCAAAATACATCTACATAGATTAATTGAATGAGGAAATAAATAATCTTTTCCCTCTTTTCAAATGTGGATCCAACCTTTTTTTAAGAATCATGAAATGATGTATAATAGGTTGCTGAAATTAATTAAGAAATAAATTAGATTGATAAAAACCATACTTGGGATGTTGTTAAGAATCCATAAAATCACAATTTAATTAGAAAAAGTGGATTTTGAAAGAGAAATTCGATGATCATGTGAATTTTATTAGAAATAATGCACAAATGGAGTTTAAAGGATTCACACAGAATGAACAAATTTATATCAAGTGAACGTTTACTCTATAATCTCAACTATACTCGATTAGGCCATATCTTTCTATGGAATGTTAATGATGGTACAACGTGTATCAAATGTATATCAAAATAACATTCTAAATTATGATTATTTATGAAAAATTATACACTAAAAAACTACTAGGAATCTTATTGGCAACAATGAAAAATGGTTTATAAAGTAAAGAAAGATCTTTATAGTTTAAATAAAGCACCCCAAGAATGGTATTCTAGACTGGATTCTTATCCGAAGAAGATAAAATTTAAAATAGGTGTATTTGACCATAGTCCATATGGGAAAAATTAACAGGGATATCAATTTAAGGTTTGTGTGTGTGTAGATGAATTTTTTTGGGAAAAACAGACATGAATAAGGGGAAGAATTTTCTAATATCAAGAAATCATAATTTTTAAATGAGCATGATCGATGGATTCACGTAATTTTTGGGGATTTAGTTGATTATGAACATAGAATACAACTTCATTTCTCTAGAAATGTATAAAAGATTGATTCTGAAAAACTTCATCAAACATGATTCCAAAACAATGTCAAATATGATTGTGGTTGGGAAACAAACATAGAAAGCATGAGGATGAATGATTTATTCATACCACCTTGTACAAAAGGATCCTTTATAGGTTAATATATTTTACTACATCTCCCCCAAATATTTTCTATGCAATAAGTTTAGAATCTCACTTCAATATAATTTTAAGGAAGAGCATTTTAGATTAGTTAAAATAATCATGAGGTATATTCATGGTACTATCAACATTTTATAATACTTTTTAGTATGAAAATATAATTAATTATAATTTGTTTTTCGATGTTTACAGGGCTGGAGATGTGGCTGATCAAATGTACACATGTGGTGGTGATTTTATAATTGAAAATAATTGTGTGTGATAGTTGAGAAAGAAACAAAAAATAATTATGTTAGTACTGATGAAGCAAAGTAAATCTCTATGAAAAATTCTTGTACTCAGATACTGTGGATGATGTTGAAACATACTGATATTGGTTTTGATGTACAATAGATGATGGTCCTACAATGTGAAAACACACACGTGATTGATCTTATGAAAAGTATAGTTATACACTCTCCTACCAAATTTATTGAGATCTTATATCACTTCATCAAATAACAATAAGAACAATGTGTGATTAAAATGGATCATGTTGGAAGAAATAATTATGTTGCTGAAATTATGACTAAGCTATTGGTAGCACAAATGTTAGAGACTCATTGGCTAAACCTCAGTGTTCAACCACCTCCTATTTCTTGAGGAGGTTCTGGTGGGTTCCCTATCCACATTTGTGTAAACTTATTTAATTTTTCTGTGGATGTGGTTTTGTTCTATGGTGGAGATATGATATAAGTGAATTTTTTAGGAACTAGAATTAAATATTGAGATTCTTTGGGATTATTTCCCACGGGGGGAGATAAGAGGAGTTTAATGGTTTTTTTGGTTTGCAGTATCAGTCGGTTGTCTATCATGGAATGAAAATCTATTTTCTACTATTTTTTTGTATAATGATATTTTATCATATGTACTAATAGTGATGGATGAGTTATTTCATTCCTTTAAGGGTTTTTTTGATTCAGGTGTTTTATAAAATTTATCTACAGATTACATGAAAACCCAAAGGTGGATAATGTTAGAGAGAAGGTATCTCGTTGATAGAAATAGATTGATTTGTTGTGTTTTTTTTCATTTCAAAATGGATTGATTTAAGAGTTTTCAAGACATTCTATCTTAAGGTGAATATGGTTTTAGAGTTTAATTTGGAATCTTTTCCCATTGTTTTCCATTTTTTTGGATATCAAAATTATGGGGAAGGGGAAAGGTTAAAAAATGTTATTTTCTAGTAATAACTCTTCAAATATATTTTTCAAGCATGGTTTTCAAAATGATTATAGTCTCACAAACATGTGGGGATTTGAAAAGGAATCTGGCGTTGAATTGTTTTTGAGGTTCATGAAAGAAGATTCGTGAAAATGGATGACGTCACATTGAAATAACAGTAATCTACATGACTATGAGAATACTAGGGAATGGAATAATTTCATTGGTGTGTAGAAATAAAGGAGCTTCATGAGAAAGACTGAAGAGGTATATGGATAGGTTGTTGGGAGCATGAGATATTCATTAAGGGATAAGTATATATAATAGAATCTAGACCTCATTCGGGACGTATAAAATTTTTGGGAAAAGATGGAATTACTCTAAATTCATGATGGCTGGGATCATCAGTAATGGACAACTCTTCATGAGTATATGTATCACTGAAAGAAATGTTAATTCCTAACTAATGATAATGAATTTCAATACAAGCTGTTTAATGAAGTAGGATATTTTCTCGATGACAACGAATTTCATCTAATCTAGGAGCTAAAAAAAGTTTTCTATATTCAAAAATGTGTTTTGTTTCATGATATGTAAAATATATTTGAAATATAAATGGGGTTTCACACATGTTGATATCATTGAGAACATCAGTATTGAAAAACTATTGATTCCAAGTGCATTAATTCAGAACAACAGTGAAAGTAGAGTCTTGTGATAATTAAGGATAAAGATATAAATTCCCAATCTATTTAAGTGGAATTCATGTCAATAATCTACGTAATATTTCTCCCATGTTAATGAGAAAGGGTGATTTGATTGAAGTGATCTATGTAAGGTAGTGTGATGTTCCTAAAATTCATGTAAAGGAAGTGTGTCTAGAAAAGAGTGAAAATGTTTGAATAATTTTAAACCCCAATATGTAGTGAATCTTAGTGGATTTAGGTATGGGCAACACACTATTAGAATACTATATTTGTACATTACCTTAGTAGTGAACCAAGTAAAGCTTCTATATTGTGCTTTTATTTCAACATCTGGGTGTTAGAAACAACACAACTTCATAAGACATGTTTGATAGATTCACAACATCATGGGGAAAATACCCTTACAATTTTGAAGAAGACTTTGAAACCTTGCTTCACCCTCCCCTATCAAGGTGTTCTAGGGTCGAATATAATCAGTGAGATTATATTCCATATTATGTGAAAGAAGACCAAGATATACAAGTATGAAACAAAAATATGTTTTTATCTCTTGAAAATACAATAGATATAGAATTAAACCAATTTCTTATTTATTTTATGTACATGTATTTAATGTATAGTGTAAAGTCATAGGATGTAATTTCAATAACCATACCCTTTATAAAGAAAAATTGATTGAACATAAAAGGGAGAATGTTAAAGTAATAAGCTGGATCATAGAAGGCATTCCAAAAATAAATCACTGAATCATCAAATATAGTATTTTTCATGAGGAATATTTCATACCTATCAGGAAACCACAAATAAGGTTCCCACCATGATGGATATAGTGAGAATGAAAATAGACAGATTAATAAAATCTAACATAATGTATAACATTTTAGAATAATAATCGTTCTTCCCCCTTCACAGTTTTATAAAGAAAAATGGATTGACCACTATGAGGAATGAAAAATATAAATTTATTCTCATTAGAATTTAGAAAATGTTCCAATTTTTAATAGATTATAGGAAGCTGAATTATGTCACTATGAATGATACTTTACATATTCTATTTATTCATCACATATTAGAGATAATGGTAGTGAGAATTTTAATTTATTCTTATAATTGTTTTTAGTTTATTTTTATGTACCCATTTCTAAATAGTACTAGAATAATCCTACCGTTAAATATATATTTGGGACATTTTCCTAAAAGAGTATTATATCTATAATTTTTATTTACAATGTACACATTAGATATTTATAGAAAGTATCTTTTTAAATCATATTGATGGATGCATTGAGGTATTAATGGTTGATATCACTATTTTTGTCATTATTTTGATAATTGTTTGAATTTTTTAAAAATAAAATGGTTTTAAATTTTGATAAGTTTCACTTCATTGTGAAAGAAGGAATTGTCATAGGACATGAAATTTTTAAAAAAAATTTAGGTGGATAAGATGAAAATTTATGTAATACATTATTTTCCTTACCTAACTTATTTGAAACATGTCAAATCCTTCAATGGTAATATAATATTTTAAAGGTGATTTATCATGAAAATAAGAAATATTTCTCTCCCACTATTTAGATAACATTTAATGGATAATGATTTTTATTTTAGTTAGGAGTGAACAAAATGTTTTATTTAATTGAAGATTAGATAAATCATTGCACAAGTGATGGGACCACCATACTAGGAGATCCCGACTGAGTTACATTATGACGATTCTAACAATTCCCTGGGATCAGTTTATTCCCAATGAATTGAAGGTAAAACAAGGGTTATTTAATTTTCCTTAAGAACCTAACACACTGCTAAAATAAACACTATAACTATGAAAATGGATTTTTATATAGACATTTTATCTTTAGATAATTTTGGATCCTATTTTCATGGAACTAAAATCAATGTATTTTCTAAATATGCAACCCTGAGATACTTGATGAAGATGGAAAATGAAAATCCCTAACTCATCAGATAATTATTACTTCTATAGGAGTTCAAATTGAAATTCAAAGAAATGAAATGAGTTGAGAACCAAATGGGCGGATACCTGAGTGGACTATCTAACACTACTAACCTAGAAATTCAAGATACAAAACCATTGAATGATCATATTTATTGAGTGTAGCTATATTTAAAAATTAGAGAGGTACCTCAGTATGTGTTCATATCTAATTATCTAGTAATATTTATAGTACAATATCACTTTAACCACTAAATTTTTATAAAAAAAAGGTGGATATAAATATCACAATTAGGAAGATACAAGTAACACCTCAGTATTTTATAATATATATTTGATTGTAATAAATATACTTTCTTTAATGGACTCTGATATATGGAAACCTAAATCTAAATAAATTATAATATAGTATACCATTATAACATATTTGTTAATTTTGATGAGTGAATATGAAGTAACCATATTTTAAATTTTATATATAAAGGTTTTAAATAAATAAAATATATTTCTTAATATGTACTCAATTTTTAGTAGTGTATTTTTTATCTTAAAAAAATACAATTTTCCAAAAATATGATTTTTACTTCATTTTGTGAAAAAATAATATAATAAAAATGTTCTTATTTTTGGTAATTTATATAAAAAATGAACTTATTTTGTGGAATTATCCTATAAATACTATATTTTGGTGAAATGTTTTGTTTTTTATGAAATGTTTGATTTTTCAGTGAAAAAAGAAAAATATCGATTTTCCCTATACTTTCATTTACTTTCCATAAATTATGTAAATTGAAAGTCCCATTATATTTTTTATTTTACCATATTATGGAATTTAATCCATTTGATATAGAATAATCTAATTATTTCCTTTTGAATTATTAATATTCATGATTTTAATATAAGATAATATTTATGTTAAAAAAACATTTTTCTAGAAAATGTTATTCATGGAGTTTTATGCATTTATATTAAAATTTATTTCACCATATTCTAAAGATTAAATATTTAAAAATGATACCATATTTTTAATCAGGAAGTTTAAATTTGGTAAATTGGTCCATTTTATTTTTTCATCATGAATAATTATAGTGTTAAATATTTTTCACCTTTGTATGGGTAAAATGATTAAAACTGGGTTAAAACCATTAGATAAGGTCTCCAAATAACCAATATGTTTAAATTATTTAATTTTATGGAAATGTTTTACCATATAGATCCCTATTATATTATATTTCATTTTGGTGTCATTTTCACTTGGTAAAAAAATTATATTATTTTATGTTAAGAAAATAACCAAATGTCACCCTCTTGAATTTAATATCTCTAAATTATTTAAATAATTATGATAAGGTGATAAGTTCAGTTATAAATATTTATTTTAAATATGAATTATTTTTTTTATCATGTTAAATTATTTTTAATTTTTATTGATGAAATAATTCCCTTAAACGCTTACACTATGTTTACAAAATACTTCTCCATGTAGTAAAAAAATCATGCAAATGTTTTTATAAACTCTAAAAGTTCTATTTTTCTATAGATTTCTAGTGAAAAATGAAATAAATTGATTAATATAACATATTAAGGATGTTTTATAGGACTATATTTGATTTTCATTACAATGTTCATGTCTTTAAAATCAAATTAAATAAATAGTGTACAAAATGAAATAAATGATATTTTAGGTTAAATAAGATTTTTTAAAATTATAAAAAAATAATAAAAGTATTATAGGAGGACAAGAAGTATGATAAATGATCTAAAATTTTACCCCTTTACTATTAATGATCTAATTTAAAACATATAAGTAAAATTATATCCCTTTAAGATTAAAAACTTCATTACCACAATTAAGGTAAAAAAAAGTTAACGAAGTGGTTAAACAAAAAGATAGGGTATAAATTTAAAAAAACCTATATAAATTAAATTTTATGATAATAATTAAACTATATACAATTTTTATTCTATAATCTTGTGATTTACTATCTTTTTTATTTTTAATTACTTAATTTTATTTTAATCTTTTTATTAATTCCTAGCGTGACCTTTCCCTCCCTTATAAAAGGACACCAATTCTACCCTTTCTTTATTCCAAATTGAGCCATATAGCCTGATAAGAAATAAATAAATTATATTATAAACATCCATATCCATGAATTATTTGTGATTGTTTTCTTGGAATACCAATCTAAGTGTTCTTAATAAGGGATCTAAAGGATGCCTACTTAAGAAAAGGTAATCTTCTTGCCCAAACTCTTTTAACTTATTTCTTCATCTACATTATCCAAATAAACCTTATTGATTGTAAAATAATAAATTCAATCTCATCAATATAATAAAATGTTATTATTATTATTATGTAACTAAAATTATCCACCCACTTTTACCTCAAATGGGCAGTGAACGTATCAGTCATTGATACATGTGAACTACCACATCCAAGCAGCGATAAAGAAAATTTTCATCACTATATTTTAGGGATTGTTATTATGAAGGGTTTGAAATTTTATATATGATATCGATGTAATAAAATTTATTTTTTAATTTTAATATCATATATACCTTCTTACATTTATATGATTTGAAAAATATAAAACCGGTTGTGCATATTTGTGGACTACCACCTCCACGAAACAATGTGATTTGTTTTTCATTTATGCTCTAAATAGATTTTAATAATGATATATTTAATTAATAACTTTTTTATAAGTTTGATAATATTTATTTTAATGGTTTTATTATTATTTACCTTTCATTAATTCAATCCATCAAAATTATAAAATAAACGATCATGTGTACATACAACTAACCGTCTCGATGAATGATGTAATTCATTTTTTATCTCTCTATAATTTATGAATTAACTTATATATATAATGAATATATATGATATGAATATCATAGTTAACATTATTTATATTATGGAACCATGATCAATTTATAAATACAAGAACTATTGATAAAAAATTCTTATGAAAAAATATAACTCTTAACACACGAGAATGATGATTTTATGAAGTTATTATTAATAAATGGGTGTTAAATTGGAATTATTGTATAATATATGATTTTATAACCATGAAAAAAGCTGATATATATGTATAATAACCTAAAATTTAATATAAATGGGGTTAAATCTCTTTTGAATCAATTTGAACATGAGGTAAGGGATATATGTTACAATATCATTGATTAGTAGGATTATTTATGATTATGTTTAGGGGGATGAAATTTCTTGAAATATTTCTCAATAATATCAATAATTTTATTATAAAAATCTTATATCCTAATAATAAATGTTTTAATTTCATATTACTCAATTTACATACCCAAGTGATGGAAAGAACATTTTTAAGGAAAACTGACTGTATTTCTCTCTTTGGTCAAAAAAACCTTAATATACCATTTCATGTATTTTTAAAAAAGATTTTTATAACGTTTTTAATATTATTTTATGACTTTTTGAAGTTCAATTTTAATGATTTTTTGCATTAAAAAATATCTTAAAAGGAATATTTGTAACACCCCAAAATGATAAAGGGTTAAATATCTAAATGATATGACTCATTTCATCAAGGTGAACCATCCTTATTGGGAGCCTACCTGATTAGAACTCCATAGATTAGTGTTTTTGGCAAGGATTAGTGATCAGAATGGTTGACCTTCTGAGAATTTTCCCAGGGTGTCTGAGAGTGAGAACAAAACACACATGAAAGGACATGTGTTATCCTAATAATGGGTCAAAAGACTAAATGGTATGACTCATGTCAACAAGGTACACCTTCATTTTCAGGATTCTACATGATTAGAACTCCCAAGTTCAGCATCAGTGGCTTGGAGTAGTGATCAGGATGAGTGAACTTCTGGAAATTTTCCTTGGGTGTGTGTTAGTGAGGAAAAAAACATTGGCAAGTATATGTGTTGCCAGATAAACTGCTAATGACTGAATGATATGACTCATTTCAACAAGGTGTGCCTTCTTTTTCATGAACCGACCTAATTATAACTCCACAGTTATGCATGCTTTTCTTGGAGTACTCATTAGGATGGGTGACCTTTTTGGATGTTTCCTAGGGTGTGTCTGAGTGAGGACAAAACACACTTGAAAGGACATGTGTTGGCTTGTGGGGACTATTATTTGTCATATAAATGGTTCTAGCACATGAGTGGTCCCCAAGAAGGTGACCACATGTCTACGTGGAAAGTAGTGGCACCTGGAAGGCCAGGACCAGACGACCATGTTAAGACTGGGTGTATGTGCTGTCACTGCGACCTGGTAGTTACATTTTTTATTAGAGCTGGTACCCAGCCTTATGTGCATTGTACTGCCTAGGTTGTGATGTAGGGTCCACAATAAGGATTTTGTGCTCAAGGGGGGGGGGGGTGGTAGGGTTAGTGTAACACGCCAAATTGATAAAGTATTAAATGACTACATGATATGACTAACTTCTACAAGGTGAACCTTTATTTTCAAAAGATAACATATTTATAACTCCATAGTTAAGTATTCATGGATTGAAGTAATAATCATTATCTGTTAACTTAATAGATGTTCCCCAGGGTGTGTGTGAGTGTGGACAAAACACACTGAAAAGGAAATGTGTTGGTCTGTTGGAATTGTCATTAGTCAGATGACCTATTTGGGAACGTGGGTGGGACCCAAGAAGGGGACCACGTGCATGCGAGGCAACTGGTTGACCTACATGGGTGGGACCCCGAAAGGGGACCATGTTACTGTGAGGCAACTGGTTGACATAGTGTGCCAAGACCCGACAAAATTGTTAAGGCGGGGTGTTTGAGCTATCACCGTGACCTGGTTGTTATAATATTGTTGCTATTTTTCAAATGAGGTATTTTTGTCATTTTGCTGAAAATGTGAAATGAATCAATATTTTCACATACATGAAATGAAAAAAAATTCCAACCGTCATAAATACTAAATGATTTCAATATTATATTTAAATGTTAAAAGTTAATTTTCTATAAAATTTGTTTCATTATTACGATATAGTTCTTTAGATTCTAATTTATGATTTAACAATGAAAATGATATTTTTCAGAAGAAATATTCTAGTTTTATGTTAATGTAATTTTTCATTTATTATAACATCATTTATGGTTAATTATAATTTATTGGGGACATGATCTAATTATAGAATTCTTATCCTTTCGTTATATGGTTTAATGTTTTTATGATTTAATTTTACAAAAACTATTTTATTTTCCATGGATAATGTTATGATGAATGATTTTTTTGTTATTTGGGAATATAGATGAATGTTTTTATGATTACGCGATGGGGAGGGGGGGGGGGGGTCCAAGAATTATATATCCATTCATTGAATTTGGTAATGATTAATGTTCTATTAGCTTAAAGGAATACATGTGAGTTCATACTAATCCCAAAAAGGGTACCTGGGAGGTTATCTCAAGCCTAAAAGGGGGTACACGAGTGGTAATCTGAGCATCAAAATATGGTACATGTGACTTTATATCAAGCCCCAAGAAATTAAATCGATGGTTATCCTAACCCAAATAGGTAATGAATGTCTTGGTGGGTATCCTTGACAAAATATATGTATTTTTATGTTTGTTCTACACTTATTACACTCTTTAAGAACATGATATAATGTCAATGTTTGGTTTACATGGATTCTGTACTTTTATTAATTTATGAATCATTTCACATAAAATTCTATGATTTATCATACGACTAATTTTTATGATCTAATAATTTCTAGGAATGATTTTAAGAGGTTAGGGTCATTTTTTCATACCCTTATACAAATTTAATTTTTAAATGATATATCCCTTGTTTACAATTACAGTGCATCTAGTGTCACCCTTTATTATGTTTCATTTTACCTATGGTGTGAAGAAACTTTTTATGTATGATGTTTCTATGAAGGGTGAGAGTTATGAAGAATTAAGAGGGTGATGCTGATGCTCATTTATGAGCCAATTGTTTGGTATAAAAGATCCCAAGGAAGCTAAACGTTTATTATTATAGTGTGGATCCTAATGTTATGTAATGAATATTCATCTAATAAGATATAATATTTATGTATAAAAACTATAGTTAGTATCAAAGAAAGGATTAATCACCTTTTGAAACTAGAGTGACAAAAATATATTGAGAACCATTAGGATATTCATATATATAGGAGAAAGTCCTATCTTATGGGAAATAAAAGAGAGTGGGTTTCCAAGAAAAGCATCTCTTTCTTGATACTAAAGTGGACTTGGTTTTGGAATATATGCACCTAAGGGTAATAAACTTGAATATATTTGGTCATTTATTTCATGATCGCCATTCTATTCAACGGGGAATATGAATTTAATGCACACCTGGTCTGACACTTTCAAAGGAAATTCATAGGTTAATTAACATTTTATTTAAGAACCATCATGAAATATTTGAATAGATTATGATCATGGATGACCTTGGTTAAATATTAGGAGTCATATATTGAAAACAATGTGCTATAATTTAGACATCCTATAACTTATTTTTTAATTATTAGGGGGTTTCACATGATGGTTACTATTTATCACACTATGCTTTTCAGTTTCTGGATATAACCCAAAAGAACCGCGTTAATACTGAATGTGATGAAAAAATAAATGATTTTCATCTTAATCAACCCAATTTTGTGGATTCAAGAATAAAATATCTTATTTTTGTAGTCAATTTTTTTTATCAAGACAAGAATCATGATGATATTCCAAACAAGAATAACAAGGAATGTTGTTTTTTTTGAGTCTTTCATGAGGCAACATAATCCTTCTTTTAGTAGGATTAGTGTTACACAAATTTCTGAGAAATGAATGTGTACTATTTTAAATATATTATCCATTATTTATTGCTTTGAACATGAAATATTCATTTTGGATGTCAATCATTTGGATGGAGGAGCAGATCAATGAGGATATATTATGAAGAACACACAGAACATGAATATATTGACTCTATGGTGTGGGATGAGTTTAAAAGATTATTATTCAATAAGTAAATTATTTATATTATTTTTTTGAAAAAGTAAGAGGTCTTATTTGAGATAATTTATTAGGATTATGAGTCCATTTGTTAATATGAGGAAAATTAAACAAGGCATATGTGGCACACATCTAGAATTATCGTTGAACAAAAAATTATGATTAATCAAATCATTAGGGGCTTAAAACCACGTCTCATAAGGCCGTTATCCATATTGTACTACAATATTCCTGAAGTGATCATTAAATATGTTTTAATCATAGAAATGCATATTGGAGTTACCAATCAATATCCTGATTTTGATAATAAATGAAATTTTAAATTCAAAGGAAATTAAAATAATAAATACCATGGAGTAAAGAAGATGAGCCATCCATTATTCTTGAAGTGTGGATAGAGAAAATGAGAAAAATATATTAAGGGGGAAAGTAAATTATTTAAGATTGAAATGGAACTTCATTAGGAAATAAAATTCAGATGTTATGGGTAAAGTAAACCAATGATGGAAGAAAAGAGCCACTGAAAGAACCACCCACACTCTGGTGTTTCAAATATAAGGGGTAAAACAGTTTTTCTAACTAGTTCTCAAATACATGCTTTAATAATGATGATCAATAATAGAAACATCTTAATAGTATATATAAAGGGTAATCTTATGCGATCAATATTGATAATGTGGGGTATGACAACAAAGTGGGGAATGCATACTTACCATATACTATAGAACTTATAATTTCTAATTTTATTTTGGATCTAACCACTCTATTAAATATGAATAATTTTCCAAGGACATCACACTACCACATCAATGATTATTTGTTGAATTATCTTTGGAATACCATAATGGTATGATTTTTTTCAGTATATTCTTATAAGTCTTATCTATATTTATGTTTATGTGAAATTGGTTTATTTAAATCTTGTTATTTTACCTCAAGTTGAATTTTATGTCATCTATGGAATGGATACGATTTTATTACATAAAACCCATTTTAATTTATGAGGAAGCAATGTCATGTTTAATATTACAAAATAACGTATGTCTATATATCCATTTGATGATAAATATAAACTTTTGATAGAAAGTAAACAAAAATTATGTGCCTTGATACCTATCTAAAATTTTTTATTATCACATTTGGTTGGGGTGAGACTCAATTTCAAATATATTCTTTTTGTATGTGTTTTTTGAGGATTTTTTTGACAATAATTTACTATTCTTACACAAAATATTGATGTTGAGATTTCAATAGAACTCATACTTTATTCAACACTTATTTCTAGGGCTCTATATATAATATCCCAATTGAATTATAGGAACTAAAGAATAAAATCTAAGAGAATCATGAAAAGGGAAACATTTGGATAAGTTCATCCCCATGGGGTGAACTTGTTCTTTCTCTAAGAATGAAGTTGAATCAACTCAACTATACAATGATTATTGGGAACATAATATGTCCACAATCAAAAATAAGTATAAAATTCCTCATTTTAATGATTTGTTCGATCAATTATGGGAAACACACTATTTTTACAATATTTTTTTTTGTACGGATACTATTAGTTATGCGTCAAAATTGAAGAAACACTGAAGACAACATTAATCAAGAGGAATGTACACTAATATTTAAAATTGATTCCATTTTTTGTCACTAACTCCTCTACAATCATAATGGATTTAATGAATAGACTCTTTAACAAATACTATGATCAATTTGATGAAGTCTTTATAGAGAAAATATTTATGTATTAATATAATAAGGATTTTTAAAAATATTATTTTAGGATTTTATTGTAGACCCTATGGAAGGATAAGTTGTTGGAAATTTTTTAATGTGTGAATTTTGGATATAAAAAGAATCATTTTTAGGATATATAATCTCAATCAAGAGAATATCAGTGGATCCATCAAAGACATAAGAAACTGATGGTTTTTCTAGACTAAGAATTGTGAATAGGGTCTATAGTTTTATGGGTTTGTCTAGATATTATCAATTATCTATAGAGAAATTCTCATGGATACATAATCCACTCACCATGACAACTCTCAAGGGAGATAAGATTATATTGAAAGATGAATATGAAGATAATATCAACGAACCAAAGACAAGGTTAAAAACCGAACCTTGGATTATATATCAATATATTTGAGTAGGGTTTGTTTTCTATAAGGATGTATCAATGAAGGGACTATCATGTTTCCTCATAAAAAATGATATAGTAATTTATTATTCCTCATGAAAATTGATGGTTCCCAAGAAAAAATAACGGAAACATTATTTTGATTTAGCCATGATAATTTTTTCATTAAACATATGAAATAGGTTTCCTCATGGAGAGTGGTGATATATATATAGTGATTATAAAATTTTAAAGTATATAATCACTCAAATAAGTTGAATAATGTATAGGGAAGATGGTTGGAGTTGATTGAAGATTATAATTTCTCAATACAATACCACCATCGGAAAGAAAACAAGGTGGATGATGCTTTGAGTTGAGTGTATAATTCTAGATTATCTATGATGATGATATAAAAGATCCAATAACTTATGATTTTCAATTTATGGATTTAGAAATATTGATCTAAAAGAGGGAAATCTTATCTTTATCCAGTGAGCTTTCAACCATATATCCATGTGATTATCAAATAGGCATTGAAGGAAGATGTAAAAATATAGAAGAATGTCATAAATATTCCTAAGATCAACCTAAATTTTGATTTTATGATTAGTTTTAGGAACCATATTTGTTATCTATTTATAAAAAAAGTGAATTATTTTTTGGATGATGTTTATAGTTCATCATTATCTATTCATCATGGAATTAAGAAGATATATAGTGACTTGAATGAGTATTTCTATTTATTTAAGAAAAAAAATAGAAATTGGAAACTATTTATCTCAATGATTAGTTAATTAGAAAGTTAAATTTGAGAGATTAATGTCAAAGGGGATTCAATATCCATTACCCATACATGAATGGAAATGGGAAAAATCACCATGGATTTTTTTGTGAGGAACCCAAAAATATCTAAAGACCATAATTCAAACATGATTAATAGTTGATTTACTTATGAATTCAAAATACTTAATTTATATTGGAGGATACATCTCTGTTGGCCAGATTGTTTAAATATACATTAAATATCATGTAAGGTTGTATTGAGTACCACATTTTGTTATATCTGATCGAGATATGAGGATTTCCTCAACATTCTAGTGATTTCATCAGCTTTATCTGGATATAGAGTTTAGTTTTAGTACTACTAATATTTATTAGACATATGGTAAGTTTGAGAGAACCATTAAAAACCTATATGATAATATGAGATATTGTTCAATCTATTTTAATGGTGGTTGGTATTAACACCTTCCACTAGGTGAGTTTTCGTATAATGAAAACATTCACTCAAGAATTTAGATTGATCAACATGAATAAATATTTGGAAATAAGTTTATAAATAAAATGTGATGGGATGAATTTTGAGAAATATAGTTATTGGGTATTGAGATAACTAAGGAAAATGATGTGATAGTCAGAGCCATTTTGCAGCACATCAAGGAAGCGTAGAGTAGATAAAAAAATTATACAAAAAATAATTATAGGAATCATTAAATTTATCTTTGGGAGATAGTATTCATTTTAATTTTTTCAATAGAATAAGTTTATGAGTTTAATAAATAATGGAAAGACAAGCCCTAGGAATATTGACCCCTATCAGATTCTTGATCGAGCATGGATAATATCTTATCACCTGGTGCTACCCTTGAACCTCTCTCAAGTTCATGATCTATTCTATGTATCTTTTTTGAGGAAGTAAATACATTATCTATAATATGTAATTAACTCAGAGTTCATTCAATTGGAGTATGATCATTCATATGAAGAATATTTGGTATAAATATAGGATTATAAAGATAATTTACTACAAAATAACATAACCAACCTAGAAAATATTCTCTAGAGGAATTAGAAATTTGAAGAAGATACTTAGGAAACTGAGGATATAATGAAATGAAGACAAAATTTTTTTTGTATTATAGTTATGTAATTTTATGGAAGGAATTCATTTTAAGGGTGTGAAATTAAACTCCCTATGATTTAATGATATATTTCACTTATAAATTTAATTTCTTTTATTGAATGCGATACAAGAAACATTGATTCTGAATGATCAATAATATAATATATCATTATAAATGTGTTTTTAAATTCTCAACATGGATAAGAATAAATATTTTTCAAATACTTGTATAAACGTTTTAGATAAATCAAATATATTGATAAAAAAGTATTCAATTTTTATTAAAGTATTTATGTGATTTAATAATATATTTTCCTAAAAATGGTTTTTAATAAATTTTTTTGAGAAAATGATATTAATCATTATTTTACACTTTTATAAAATGTATTTGAATAAATTAAATTCATTTAATAAATCGTCAAAAAAAATATAAATTAGGCTCAATTAATTGGTATTTTTTAGAAATGATGTATTTTTAGTGAATTGCGAAAATAATGAATTTTAAAATAACATCATTTATTTTTAATAAACTAACAAATTTTAAAGTCCCATTTTTGGATTTTTTATTTATGTTATATATAATCCATTTTATATATAATAATGTAAATAATTTTATTTTAATTATCAATATTAAATAATTTTATATAAATTTATTGTTTGGATTAAAATTGTATTTTACAAAAAACTGTTTCTCATTGCGTATTACACATTAATAAGAAAATACATTTATTCAACATAATAATATTAAATCAGGAAATCTTATTACCATATATTTAATTATGCTGTTCAAATTTTGTAAACAGGACACTTTTATTATTGGGGATTATTAAAAGTAATCTTTTTTATTATTTATCACGTCAAAGAGGGTAAAATGATTAAAATTGGGTGAAAACCATAGACACCCCAAATTCTTGTATATTTATTTATTCGTCCATTTTCTCTTTATAATGTAATTTATATTATTTTATGTAATGAAAATTCCAAAATGTAACTATCTTGAATTTAATATTTGAAATCCATTTATATAAGGATAAAATTAGTATACGTTTTCTTATAAATGATTATATGAAATATTAATTTTTTATCATGTTAACTTATTTTTAACATTCACGGAAGAAAATAATTACTTTAAATGCTTACACAACACTGATAGAAAAATTGGAAAATCCTAGAAAAATTATTTAACAGTTTTTAAGAACTGTAAACATAGAATAATTTTGGTGAGTTATAGTCCCAAAAAATTTTATAGATTAATGTAACATTTTATGGATGATTTAAAGGTTAATATTGAAATTTAATTACTATCATCATGTCTTAATGTCAAACTAAATGAGTAGTATCAAAAATGGAATTAATGATATTATTTGTTAATATTCAATTATGTTTTTTAGAAATAATAAAAATATTACATTATGACAGGTAGAATAATAAATTCCTAAAAGAATAACCCATAAATTTTTTTGATCTAATTGTTAACATTTTTTTAAATTTACAACACTATATGATTGTAAGAAATCATCACCCAATTATTGTTAAAAACTATTAATGAAGGGGTTAAACCAAAAGATAATTATTAAAATTACCCCAAAAATGAATAAATTTCATTAAATTATGATATTTCAACATTATCCACTTTTTAATAATAAATTTGGCTCTTTTTTATCTTTGGATTTGTAATTAGTTAATAAAATTATAATATTTATTGTAATTCCTAGAATATCCATTCCCCCCCTTATAAAAGTACACCCATTATATATTATTTACACCAATTTGGGTAATTAGATAAAAAATCCTACCCCATTATATCCTAAAATTATATATCCACAAATTAGGGGTTCATTTATTCTGAAAAAACCATTACTAGGGTCGTCAATAAGGGTTCTAAGGGAGGTCTATCAAAGAAGATGCAATCTTCCTTCTGGAACTCTTTCAATATGTTTATTCATATATCTTCTCTAAATATATGGTTTTCATAATAAAATAATAATTTAATTATCATATATAAAATTATCTTTTTATTACTATTAATCTACCATTATCCACAATATTATTCATCAAATGGAAAGTTAAAGTATCGCTTGTGCATAAATGGGGGGGTGGGGTGGGGTGGGGGGAGCTAAATCCTGGTATAAGTGAATTTATCCCATCAATAATGCCACTATCATCAATCTATTTATCATATAAATTTAGTTTTATTTATTTATTTATATTTTTTTATTTATTTCAAACTTATATCTTCAATATATCATTCATTATTTATTGGAATTATGCACCGTCAGTGTTATTAAAATCTTATCGATGAGAAATAAATTTATCCCATGTTTTTTTTCAGAAGGCTGAAAGTTATATTTTTTCAGATTTAAATTAATACTACTTTTACCTCATTTTATATAACAAGGATTATCAAACTTACTTTTGAATGGTATTTTTCATGAATTATCAAGAGGTAATTTTACAAAATTATCATATAATAATTTATATGAAAAATTATCAATAGATAATAACAAATATTATCAAGGGATAATTTGTATGAAATTATTGAAGTATAATTATGAAATTGTCAAGGGTAATAATATGGTTTAGTTAATGAATAATTATAATGAATACCACATGTTTTCATGAATTAATTTAGAGATATAAATTATAAAACATGGTTATATAGTTTTTTATAGAATGTTGCGAGCGCATGAAATAGCCTAAAACAATAATTAAGAAATTTTTTAGGAGAGAAAATTAATCATTTCATGAAATATTTTATTTATTTTTGAAATAAAATAATTGGTTTTGGTTCTAGGGCCCCCTGAAAACCCTAAATCATTGATGTATCTACATATACACTAATAAGGCCATGAATAAATGTTATTGGCTATTAATGTTTACTGTATAACTATAATTCATATTGGATGGTTTATAATTGCCTTTGACATTGAAAAATTTGAGGTTTGAAGTTCCTTAACTTATTTGGATCTTGTTATAAATGATTCAATGGTATGATTATCCTATTGGAATATTTGATGTACATGCTTGAATTCTGATTTCTTATGGGTGTGTGTGTGTGTGTACCCTGTGACACTTTATTACCTTGTCCCTAAGAATTGTAGAGATATATTGATTCCATGTAGAAGTTTGATTCACATGTTTTATTTATGATACTGTTATATTTTTTCATGATATGTTCCTTGATATGTATCCATGATATGATGACACTTTTTCTTTGAGACATGTATTCTATATATTGTGTTATTGTTGCCACTTTATGGTGACTATGAGACAAGTAGACATGTCGTGGATCATTATCCTCATAGGGGAGGATGTTTAGACATTAAATGTGAATTAATGACAAGAACAATATAGACAATTGGGTATGATGGATAAGTGTGTCCAGAACCATGGGTATGGTGATCATGAGTGATAAGTCCTGTATATGGGGACTGTAGGGAATGATGATCATAAGTGATCCAAATTTTATGGAAATCATTTTGCATGATGGTCCCTGTGACCTGAACTAGAGATATGGCTGGGGCATGATGGCCTAGTTTGGCTACGGATGGAGTCTTGGGACCTGTACTACTACCAAGCAGCCTGAGGCTGGATCTATCTTTGAGATATCTAAAAGATATTTCTCATGTTTTCTCGAAGATAACCAATCAAGATACAACAAGGTTCTTGTGAAGGCTTGGTTTGGGAGTGACCACTTGGTTTTGGATTGTATGTTTATTCTTATTACACATTGATCATTATTGTGAAGTAAATTTTTATACTTGATTACATCATGTTAAGGAGGAATCGATGGTGTCCCACTATGTCTTGTACTAACACCCTACTAAAGAGTTTTGATGGAATTTTATATTTCATGAAGGATCTGGGGAAGGGAAATAAATTATTGTGGAGAATTTTGAAGAGGATTGTCGAGCTAGTATATGACCCGATCAGACTTTAGAGGACCCTCTATTTATTTTATTACTTTTTATATGACTTATCACACTAGTTTTTCTTTCCTCTTTGGGAGATGATTTATTCTTGTGAAATATATTCCATATTTAGATTTCCACAAGTTTTAATCTAAATATTTATCATATTTTTCATTGTTGTTTATTGATCCTATGAAATGATATTGAGGGTACAATATCCCTAATGATAGAATCAGACCATCACTTATAGTGAGAAACCTTTTGTGTATGAGGTGGCACACATGATTTAAAGGGATCTTCTAGCTTGGACTCAGTGGTTCAACATATAATTTTACACAACATATATCGAGTAATTTATTAAAATAAATTAATATCTTCATGATAATCCAATAAATAGGTGACAATATCATTTATTGGTAATTGTGAATTTGTATCTTGTTTTACCTTTCACATTAAGAATTGATATTTACTGGGAATAATGGAACAGAAACCAACAATATTCTGGATATCACCATCTAAATGATAATAGATATAATAAAATGGATCGCCTATGACACTTCATGTATCATTCATTGAATGAAATGGTTTTATTTCATTCTTCATAAAATGTTTACTATGTTTATTCCTTATCCACAACCATAGAAAATATGGTATGATATGTCCTGGTTTTTTGAATAATAAAAAAGGATTCCAAAGTCTCTTTCTCATTATTATCTTTTTTTATCTTTTTATAATTATTTTGGAAGTTATTATGTCAGATAATCTTATTCATCCTCCTCAAAATACGTGGGAGTTATCCTTCATAATCTTCTAAATTAATATAGTATGACTGATTCATATATTTTTACTTCAGAGTAGTGAACTATTATTTAAGATCTCTAA
The DNA here is from genome assembly GCA_963277665.1 of Viscum album. Lineage (NCBI taxonomy): Eukaryota > Viridiplantae > Streptophyta > Magnoliopsida > Santalales > Viscaceae > Viscum > Viscum album. The sequence goes on from OY728136.1 coordinate 140,776,812, forward strand.
ATGTTTAAACATTTTATGTATAATTGAATGAAAACCATTTATTTCTCTTCTTCTTTTTATCATATCTCAACAACCTATTATCACATTTTATTATAGTACCAATGAGATCATTAAGACTAATATTCATTAGATTCTCAATATAATCTATATCAATTCACTTGGATTCACATGTATTTAGATAAATATAAAACAATTTTTCTCGAGATGTTCATCAGTATTTTGTTTATCTATTATAGATTTAATTCTATTAAACATATTCATATATAACTGACGAATCTAATCCATTGATTCTACCAAAACAAAATGAATGTATTGATATTCATCTATCAATATAGCTCATCATGCTTCAAAAACATTGGAACTACCAAAGTGATTAATATATTACTTATTATATAATCAGTTTTTATCTCCTACGGTGAAATTAGACTATAGATATTTAATGTCATTGATCAATGTAATTCTTTCTAGATCTTATAATTCTATTGATACTCCAATAGTTTAACTTGACTAAAAGAAGATAGATATTTATCTAAAATTCTAGAATTTCTAGGCATCATAATAAAATGATCAACTCCCATATTGATATTAGAAGGCTCTATCCTGTCACACCAAAAATTATAGTCTATACCATAAAAAATTAGTGTTCATCTTGGATTTTGATTCTATAAGGTTCTAAAAGGAAGCCTCGTGAGGTTAAAAAGGAAAAACATTTCATCTTCTATAAGTTATTTTAAGAAAACTATTGAAATTTAAGATAAAAAATATAAATAATGAAATATGATAATTTCTAAAATAATTTATAACTCTAATAATGAGAGACTTTTTCTAATACAAATTAAATCAACGAAAATTTAATGAAAAGTTAAAATAACAAATATATCAATAAGAAATGAAGAAAAATGATATGATACCAAGTGTCAATCCCAAATGGGTTCTAAATAATGTGGCTAAACCCTACTTGAGTGGGGGGGGAGGGGTTAGTTTTAGGTAAAAGCCAACTACTACAACTTTACCTCACTCAGTTATTAAGATGATCAAAAGATACACTGTAGGTCAAGTTAAACATAAATTAGAGTAAAAACATAATGTATTGGAAATAATTTATAAGAAAAAAAATAGTGTATGATAAATTTATTAGAACGATATAATTTATGAAATAATTCAATTTTAAAAAATGAAATGAGTATCAAGTAAAAATTTTTATTCCCATAAATGATATAATTTCAAATATACTCACAATTTATAGGGAATATTTTCTTTTAACAAAATTTGTAAGATGAACTACAAGCCTGATCCTAGATAACCTCATTCATAGACTGTCATATCCTAAAATATATACCTATCATATGTTATCTATATTGATATATTGTAAATCTCTTGATCTCGATGATCATACATAGGAAATAACAACCATCCTGAGATTTTTTAATTTTATCCCTATAAGAAGGGTTGTATCTTCCAATACCATGAAACCATCAATATAAAATATCAATAAAATAATGGACAAAATTAAATAATATTATAGAGACTAGAATAAAAATATCACAAACAAATACACTATGTAAAGGCCTATAAAGATATTATAGGTGAAACCACTAAAAAATAATTAAATGATACAAATCATTAAAATAATTGAAAAATCTTCTGAATTTTTTAGTAACTAATTTATATCCTTGATGAATTGGATTTAGTTTATAGAAGTCCACATTAAAAAAAATGTTCAGATTTGATATTATCTAGGTTTTCTTGGGAAAAAATAGATTCTTTACTTAATCATCCGATGGATGTGAATTAATCTCCAATATATGATGTCCATAATGCCATCAAAATTTGGGAATGTTTAATTTATGTACCAATCAATTTTTATAGTTAATATGAAATTACCATTTCACTCAATTAAAATTTAAAAACACAAAACAATGTAAGATAAAGGCATTATTGAGGTGTATTATTAATTTTCCAAAATTAAGATAATAAGAATCATTGAGTCCACATGTTATTTTATAATGTTTATAAAACCAGACTAATTGAAGATGGTGAATAAAATTATCAATTATTAAAAAATATTTTTGAAGAAAACAAGTTTTTGGAAACTATGGTTTCTATTAAGACCCCATGACCTACATGGAATAATGAAAATATTATTGAAGGATTTAATGAACTATAGGAAGTAGATGACAAGTGGATTTTTAAAGATTTATAACCTAAGAAACAAAAGATAATGTGTTTATTAAGTAGTTTTAAATTATTTATACTAATATCAGACATATTTTAAGTTGAATAAAATTATAAAGGAGAAAAATCGTTCCTCAATCATGGATTTATAAAAATTGAAAAAAAGAACTCATGTTTACATTCAATACATGATGGTTATTTGTTAGAGGGACTCCGATAATTTAAAAATGAGATGATTTTAAGAAAGATTATGTAATATTTTATTGAGTATATATTATTTAAATGATGAAAATTTTTGGTTTTTACAAACATATCATATTTTGCATGATATCTATAGGTTATATAGAATTTGATAACCATTAAATTTCAAATAATTTGGATAAAATAAATTTATATTATTCAACTTAGTGGGATGTATTAGTGTACTCTTTATTCGATAAGTAAATGTGGAAATATTATTGGAGGCATGAAGAGGAAAAATCCTAGAAATTAATAATATATCATAGAGAAAATATGGAAAAAGATAATGATAATAATAAAAAGTGAATATTTAAGGGAATTAATATAGGAGACCGTAAAAGAATAACGATAGAATCATTTTTATGAAGTAAAGTAATTTTTTTATATTAATTTATATATTTTACCGATAGAATAGAAATTAGACACATTTCATTTACATGATAAATATATAGATAATGTTTGAGATTTTCTTAGGATCCGGTATATATATTCTTAAGGGGGGTGGGGGTTGAATGATGTTTGAAAAAATTATTCCAAATTTCAATTAATCTTATATGATTTATATCCCCATTTGTATTATAACCACTCTTATTGGTTAATGAATATGTGTTGGTTTGTGATTTACCTATAAAAAAACCACTTGAACTATTACAATTAATGTAAATAGAAAAACCTTGTATTTTTACAAGGTACATCCCCATCACAGTAAACATACTCTTGTATTTTATCAGTAATTCACCATGTTTTTCAGAATATATGCTAATAATCTAATTATAAAATAAATAATTTCTAGGTAGGGATTGTCATGAACCTTTAATGAATCTAACACACGCACACAACATCTTACTATGCTTATAATTATCATACCATATATATACTATATACAAAAAATGTTAGTACTTTTGACTGATATTAAAAAATTCCTCTAACCATTTGAATTAGTTCTTTAATTTTAATAGGATTTCAATACTTCGATAAGATATAATCTCCTACCTTGGATTTGTATAAAAAATAATATTGATTATCAATACAACTATACATAAGTAAGTCTCTCCAAAGAACCATTATCCAATAATTTTTTTAGAATCTGGTCACTTGATGCTCACAAATAAATATTGAAGGATCCTGAATGTGTATAAATTAATATAAGAAATCCGTAGACATAGGTCTTTATCAAATATTATTGCTATTATTGTTATTTTTTTTACATTATTTCAAAATAATATAATATATAATATAATAGGTAATATTTTTCTGATGCATCTAAATCGAATAAAGGGATATGATCATTTTGTTATTTTTTTCAAAATAGAATATGTTCTACTTATATATAGTTATATCATGTTCTCTATTCTAATACATCAAATTTTATTCTATTTTCCCATAAAGTGATATTATAAATATATATATCCTCTTCTCTGATTTTATATTTATAGAACATAGAATTATTTTTTCTATATTTTTAATATATCAAATATTCTACAATCCCAATGTAGTGACTACACATTTGATTTTATTCATGTTTATCAAGTGGGAATATTCCAACATTATATGAATATTATTTTTTCCAAAGTATTTTATTCCAACACTTTTCCAAGAATACCCTTATAATTATTTCATTCTCAATTAATACAAACTTAAAAAAGTTTCATTTAACTATTTTTGGATGCTTAATATATTCCTTATCAAAATATTCAGAAAAAATATTCAATAAATCATTCACTATATCTTCTAGAAAATCATACCACACAGACATGATGAGGTTTGTAACTTTCCATTATAGAGTGTGTGAATAAAAATTCTAGCAGGACTCATTTTGAATCTATAACTTCATAATTCACATCTTTTAGATATTCCAAAATTTCTATAAGAATAATAAATCCATTTTTGATATTTAATTATATACAAGATATCTCAATCAGTAACACATTTTAATTCCAAAATCAACTGTTCTAGAATTTCTTCATTTAAAAAGTATATAATTTCTTAAAAATTCATACACATTTGATCTTCTTCTTACAGGTTGTATCATTATTATATAATCCTTTAAATTTATTGAAAATTATTTTTTATAATTTTTGAATTAATGAATAATAGAATCTAACAACATCTAATTTTATTTATCCTTCAGAATATTTATTCTTGGATACTTTGGTTCTTTATTCTAAAAAAATCTCATAATTTCAAAAAGGGAATTACTCTTATAAAGTTAGTAAATAATATTCCAAAGTCAGTTTTTTTCTCGAAAATTTATTACACTTTTAAATTATTTGATTTTATTTTTTTATGTATCAGATTTGTCTTTCGAATTATTGAATTATTCTTATGAATCCTTAGAGTTACACTTATACTGTGTATCTATACTCTATTGATGTCAGCAATGACCCTTATGATATTTTCATTCTCATTTAAATAAATTATGAAATAAGAAGTTACATTTTTAGATACTTTATTCACTCATATGTAAAATAAGAATACACTATTGAGGCATGTAACTATCACACTCTATTTTTTATATCCCATTAATTTTTTCCCTATGATATGAAGAATGATTATCTATTAATTTTTAATAACTAATAATTTATTATAAATTGGGCCATACAAGATACGAACAATAATAATGAAACATTTTTCAATTATAATGATAGATTACAACCATGTTACATATAACCATGTATCACACAAAATGGAGTATTAAATATCATGGATGATTACTTCAATAAAAATGTAAAAACTATTAAGGGAAATACACTGAATCAAATAACATATTTAGGACAAGAAATTCCCATGGGACACAGAGCTACTTAGGAATCACTATTATTATAAAAAAAATAAAATTGTGGAGAATACCATGAAATGTGAAATCATGTTGTCTGATCTAAAATGAATAGTATATAAATATGAAGTGCGAATGGGAAATGTTTAGTAAGGGAATATATATAGGAAAAAATATAAAATTTTAAAATATAGTGATTGATAATATGGTAAATATATATATTTTCATTGTTAATATATCCACTTGGCACACTAATGTTATCTATTGTTATGTAGTAAATTTAAATAATATATCTCGCATTGACATAAAAATATGATATTAAAATTTTATGAATATAAACATTAATAAATTATGTATATATCTTATTAATATTATTAAAATATAATAATTTTCATATTTATAATTAAAATAAATATTTTTAAATCAATGATGTTATAAAAGTTATACTTAGAATATAAACAAGTTGTTTTAATAGTATTTTTAACACCAATTTATTGATGAAGTATCATTTCTTTTTTTTTCAATGAACTGGATTGTTAAGTATTATATATTTTATCCAAATAATAAAATCCACCATCATGAAATTGTAATATATAATATTTTATTATATACAATAATATTATTTCATTTTTAATTTATGTTTTGTGATGAAATAATATTAAAACAACATAATGTTTAATTTTTTTTTCAAAAATAAAGATTTCATTATATTTTGTATTTTATTTTAATTAATAAATTAATTAATTTTATAATATTAATTTGGTAATAAAATTTACTTAATAATTTATAAGTTAAAAATTATCTTATGAGGAATTTTTAATATTTCTGAATAAAATTGATATTTAAGGTAATAGTGAAATATACTTATACACCGATTTTTTTGACATTACTAGTATATAGGTATGACAATGAAATTTATGAAATCATTTTCATAAAAATAAATTCATTTAATAAATAAAATATTATATTTTAAAATATTTATTATATTTTAAAAACTATGATTGATATTTTTTAAATAAAGTATTATTATTCTCAAAAATTATTTTTATATATTATACTTTTTTTTTATATATTTTTTTAAAAATTATATAAATTTAATTAATAAAATGTATTTAAAATTTAGAAATAAAATGTATCTATTACCTTTTAATTAGGAATATATTTTTATTTATAATAATTATGTTACCTTAGGAGAAAACTAGTTACCATGGTAGAAGCTAAAATGATAAAAGTAATAATTGAAGGGGTAAATGGATTGAAACTTGTTAAAAAAATTTATAAGTTAGTTATTGGGATATTATTTAATTTATATCACCATAAAATCAATTATTGTAAATTTTTTATACTCTTGACATGTTTAAGATGAGTTCAATTTATTTTAAGTTGAAATATTTTAAAAAATTCTGTAACCACCGGTAATAAAAAGGACCTCCCAACGTACCGTTAATAAAAAAAATGTAGTTATCAACAAAAAACTATTCCTTAAATAAACTCTTTAAGATAATATTTTGCTATAATATAAGTATTATCAATTGATAGTATCCTAATCCCTTCTTTTCCAAGTAATCCTGCATGAGAAACCCAAAGTTCTCAAGGCAAGTTCAATATTTCCACTAACATTTTTCCCTTTTTATATTCCATTTTAAAACATGTTTTTCCAAAAATAATATTATTAATTTGGTATTTGTATTATATTTAATTAATTTTTAGTAGTAAATATTGACCACCTCTCCCCTTCCCCTTAAGAAAAGTGAAACGCCAATTAGGTATTTGTGCAGACTACCCCCTCTATGACATAACATGTTTCATTTTCCTATAACACCATAAAATGATAGTCATAATAAGAAATTTAAAATATATATATTTAATTTATAACATGTTTTAGGATATAAAAACAATAAATCATATTAAATATTTATCTTGTACCATGGAAACAAAATCATCATCCATGGGTATGTGCCGACTACCGCCTCCATGGAACATTATTGTCCATTTTATTCCCTACAACCTTCATAGATTGTTATAAATTATAATTTATTAGTATATATGATATATTGGATTAATAATTATCATGAATATTGTTATTTTGATATATAATAAGAGTTATAAATAATTATTATGTAATCCATCAATGTGGATAAATAACCCCACAGTAATTTGTTAATAACTTCAACTTCATAAAATGTTAGAAAAATATAATATAATGGGTTTATAAAAATATAACTCACTATAAAAAATAAATTATATTATATTATATTTATTATTAATTATAAACATTAAATCAAATAATGTGTAACAAAACCGACTTCATAAATTGTGAATGAAATAATTAATGTATCTAACACTCGATGGTACAAATAAATGATAACTAACTAATATATTCATGATAAATGATAGTAAATGAATAATAGAAAATGGTAATTTATATAAATATAGTTATTAAACAGATTATTAAGTGAAACATATTCTTTATAGGAGGTTAGTGTACATTTAAATGGGTGGGAATAAATGTAAGATGTTTTCTCGAATAAAATATTATTCATTTGTCATAATCACCCCCACTTAAATTATGATCATTAATAATTAAATTATTCTATAATATGGTGATTTTATAGTTTATTTAAAAATTATTTTTGGGGGACTTAATCTTTAAAACCTAAGTCTTCCTCCATGAGGAATACATTGTTTCATAAAAATGAAATTTTGTTATGTATAATTCCCAAATATTTTAATAGGTTTTTTCAACATATCTATGTTTTTAATTCCCAAAAATGTTCTCCATTACATACTGTAGATGATTTTTTTTATCACCAATAAACCTTATATACCTCTTTATTCATTTCAAAATAATTTTATTTTAACCATTTAAGGATTTTGAGTTTTAAATTATGGTATTTTAAAATATATGATGGATTTTACTTATAATGATCTTATATTATTCCCTTATAGTTTACATTTTGAAATATATTTTATTTATTATTAGAGTAAGATTATTTGAATTTTATTTTTAGTAATGCATTATGATGTCTTCTCTTCATCTTTAAAAAATTGCTCTTCTGAAGGTGACTTGAGAATCATGTGACATTATGGTGATATTAAGAAGATATTTTTATAAAAAAATTTCGTTCATGATTTCTCCTCTGTAATAAACGAATTATTCTACAACAATGTAATAGTTGAAAAATCATCCCATATGTGATATGTTTAATAATCTTTCAACGGATAATGTTTTTGGTGTTGGATGATCATGTTTTTTATGAGATAAAATTTGAAATTTTATGAAACCCACTTTATTTCATTTGTTTATATATGATAAGATGAATGATTTGATTTTATGTAGCACTTATATGAATGGATAATGATAGTTGGTGACCTATATCACGCTCTAATACACTCCTCAATGTTTTATATATCATAATACACCAATTTGTATCATGTAAATAGTGGTAACTTCACTATGGGAATCATGTAATGAATTATACCTCCATAGTGGGAGTGGATTAACGAATTCCCACTCCACATTTGAAATCATGTTGTGATGAATGCCCCACAATAAGAACCATGTAATGATTATTAATCCATTAAGAGGATCAGGTACAAATTCTTTATCCACCAAGGTAATTAGGTAATGATACATTTTCACTCTAAGAATCAGTTATGTATGCCTTCCCTATTATGTTAGGGGAATATGGTGGTAATGTCTCCTCCATTTTATGATTTTTATCTATGGTAATATTTTCACATCTTCATTTTCCTAAGTTATGCTTTATTTAAAATATTTTCCAAATGGTTATGATATTCAATGTTAGAAATATATTCATCTTTGTTATGTTATGATTTTTTGTTTTCCTTTATTTTATTTGAATACTTCTAAGACATGTTTTTGATAAACATTCTTGGGAATTATGTTTTTATAACTTGATCTAAAATTACAAATTATGTTTTATGATTTTTTAATTATAATCCCTCTATCTTTTTGTATAAAATTTATACCTTATTCATGGGTTCTCTAATGTTTAGGATCCAATTTTTATGACTAGTTGATAAGTTACCCTTACCGATAATTCATCGTCACCCATTTTTTAGGTTTCATTTTCCCCAACTTATGAAGATTATTATATCATATTAGATTCACCTAATATGGTCTATAAGAGAAAGGTTGTGATGAAATTTTCAAAAGTTGTGTAAAAGAAGATATTTTTGCAGCTACACTCTAATACATTAAACTTACAGGTCCTTAGGTTGTGATATTATTTTTGAAATGTATTAATTAAAAAATGGAATAAATAAAATATTTATGTACCTTTAGCTATGTTCTCTATAGTAATGACCCTTCTGAATTCATTCCACAATTATTTGGTATCTACAGTGAAAATTTTAATATTTATATATCTATAGAAGGTAGAAAATTTGGTTTCTCCCACTTTATAAATTTAAAATTCTACAGATGAGCCTAGAGTAATTTAAAATTATTCTAATTGATTTATAATTTACATTAAATATGTTAGAATATAATTAAATAAATGTTGTAATTACCAAAATAATTGAAATTTCTTAACTTTATTCTAAGAATTCAATATCTCAAATTTGAATATTTTAAGGACTTTCAATTCCACCTCAATTATAGTTTTAAAAATAAATCAATTATAGATATAATATAAATTATTTTCATCAATTTATTCACAATATGTAATGATTTAACCTTTATGGGTTATATGTTATAAAACTAAACCATATTTTACTCAAAACCATGAAGTTCTTTCAACATCATCTTTAATTATAGTTATTCCAATTATTCAATGACCAGTTCAATATATGGATTTTTAATACAGTAGATACTATTGTATATAGATCATCCATTATTTTTTCATCACCTTTCATTATTATATGGAATGAATCACTTCAATATTCATTTGTATAGATGTTACCCAGAATCATATGAACTAGATATTCTATAGTAGCATCATAATAATATTTCTTTGATCCATCAATGTAAGGGAAAAATATTCATTTTTATCACTGATTGGATTCCTACTTCATAACCTCAAATTCTATGACATATATATTAACAAGATAATTCTCACAAACTATTATTGAAAATATATATAACCAACAGAAACTATTAGTAAATTCAATATCCCCTATTTTTTTGTTGTCAATACCATAATCATATTATAAAAACTAATGTCAATATATTCATCTTTTCTCTTAGTAAGTATTACTTCTCACCCATATAAATAATAAATATAATATCGTTGTGTATTGTAAAAACCTATATATCCCTTATAATTAATTTATTTAAAAAATAATCATATCCCAATAGTTCAAAATATTTTATCATTATACCCCTGTAGAGAAAAAATGTTGATTTCATATGAGATAAGGATGGATCCACATTTTTATTACAATAGAGACTTTAATAAATAATATCTATGATTACATGATAGAAGTTCAATTTAGAAAATAATTGTGATTAATATATAAAATAATAATATCTATATATAATCCACAATGTGGTACAAACTCTGAGTTCACATGTAATGGGAAATACAATTTTTTTTTAAAAAAAATTATAAAGTTTTTCTCAACTAAAAAATTGAAACATTAAATAATAGTTTTATTTATATCCCCTTTTTGTTTAACAAGAATCACCCTATTATAACCAGAATTATAATAAACTAAAATATAATTCTAAAATTTACTATCATTCCACAACTTCTGAATTTTCAAGGGTTATCTATAATATTGATTTAAAAAACAAATGATAAAAACTATGGAATTTTTTCTTTTATAAGACCCCAAATAAGATATTCCACTCAAAATTCATTAAGGATAATGTTATTTTAAATTAATCTCCAATAATAATTATTTATTAGTTGATGTTTGATATTAATTGAGATGTTGTAAGTGTTGTGTTTCAAAGAGAATAAATAATAAAATATAAAGCACTCCATGAAGGATATTTATTCATGTGGAATAAACATAATGAAATACATTTAGATCTCCCTTTTTATCGATCACCTTGAATTCCTAGTAAAATTTAGTAGTAATATTCATGTATGCAAATAAGGTGGGTGTTAATCTAAACGTTAATAGATGCAACCTGAATGGTACATTAAAATAAACCAAGAAATGATTTTCTCAACATCTATGAAGTGTTAGAATATCTTTATTATTGCATGATTCACAATTTTATAATTGTTTTAATATTTATAGAATGTGGATATATTTAACTCTTGATATCTATTTTAACTATGTTGTCCTAATTTTTAAACATTATTTAGTTACATACACAACATTATTTTTTTTTGTAGAAATTTTCATTGTAGTATATTTTTATAATTATATTAACATGTGATTTATATTTTTTCATCGATAATTCATCTTGTATGGGTAGTCACTTAATATAACTTATATTTAAAAGGACTAATATTTTACACATATGAAACATATATTAAATATATTTCAAGTGATCTTTATTTGAAATCCTTCCAATTTCTTCATAATGGATTTATTTTATAAATTCAATCATAAGATCCATTTCTTAAATCAATTCCTCCTTTTATTCAAGATGATTTAATAATGTCCATTAAAAATTTTAAATTTTCCATATGTGGAATTTCATTACAAATTAATCATATTTCATTATTTTTATGATATATACATCTAATATTTATTTTATAACTTCTTAGTAGTAGTTTTCTCCACTATCTTCATCATTTTATTCAACAATGAAATCTTGTCTTATTTATTGATTTTCTTTTTCACTTGATATAGTGGTATTATCTTCACATAAGAATATTATTTATAAATAGATGTATATATTACAACTCATTTTAACTCTATGAAAATATATTATAGAACTCATATAATGTACTAAAATATTAAAATATAGTCTTGGTAGAAAAATATTTTATGTTCTATGATGTTTACTTGTTAAAACGTTATTTTATTTAATTCAGATGATATCCCATTAAATATAGGGATTATTTGATTTTAAAATGCAAAAATATTGTACCAATATTTTATAATATAGTTCCCAAAGTTCCAACTACCCTATCTATGAAAATAAATCTCATTTTCTTCTTGTAGATGTAGTCTGGATGGATAGAAATAGTTGATATTATTGGATAGGTACACAAAGGTTTTTGGAACCAAGTGGGGTGTTTTCATTGCTATATATTCTAATAACAACACAAGAATCATTTATAGATTTTAAAATATATTTTCACCCACATTTATATGGAGTGGAACATGTATCTTTCATTAGATGTTAAAACAACAACAATAAAAATAGGTTTATTTATGTAATGGGATACCGTTATATATGAGATTGTTGTAAATTGATAAAAATATGTTACCACGATTTTATTTTCACTAATATGGGTATTTGTAGAATAAAAAATCTTATTATAATATTTTATAGTATCATATTGGATAACACTAGACTGTGAAGATTCTTCTTGGTTGTTTTCTAGATTTCTAAATTTAACATAAAAATCTTCGCATTTTGGATTAGGAATTTAATTATGGTACTCAAGTGATTTCACACTTTATTCAAATTATATTTTAATATTATTTATCTTATCATAATTAATCTTAAATGACTCTTGTAAATATTGTTCTCAATATTTTCTTTTCTTTTCATTGACATTAAACTAAGAATCTTCAATATTCATAGATTTTTTAGACTTTTTAATGCATGTATCATATAAAAAAATTTAATGAATAATAATTCTCAAAGAATAATTTTTTATTTATTAATAAACTAGTAAAATGAATTAATCTCATTATAAACTAGTTTTTTCCATGTATATCATCCTTATTTTTGAGAGTGTTAAATCTGCTCACATTTTCAACCAATGGATCTTACACCACATCATCTTCTAAATATAACTATGTTTTCTCATCATACAGTCTATTGATAAATGAAAATATGTATGTGAAAAACTCAATTGTAACTTTATACAAATAATCCATGAACTTAGAAAAAAATTAGTACGTGATTTGATAAACACATATCTAACAGAATGTGATCATGAATCATTATGGGAAATATTTTAAATAGATGTATATAAAATAAGACAACTCTAATTAAGATCATCTAGTGGATTTATTGATTTTCTTTTCACATGTTTCTATGATTCTATGCCTATCCAGTTATCTTATTTTCCAAGGTATTTACTCAAACATAAATTTCATCTTTAATAAGGAAGAAAACTATTTTTTATATGATTAAATTCTAAAAACTATTCAAATGTGAACTTAATTTATTCTAATAAAAAAACATTGGAATAATATATATATCCTACCAGTGTTATCCTTTTATTGATACCACTTGAGGGGTCGTTAGGTCTAGGTTTAGGTATACTTGATAAGGGTGGGGGTGAATCAAGAGTGGTCCAAATCATATAAATTCCATTTAATTATATAGGATTTTACAATTTTATTATTTTAACCTCAGTCATTGGTTAATAAAAAATTATATTAATGTGTTTTACCTTGAATATAATACCATAAGGAATCATATCAATAATGTAAAGAGAAACACATAATATTTTTAAAAGGGTTTTCATTATCAAGGGGAACCCACTATTAATTATGATTGGTTTTTCATATAAATAATTAGTTTATCCATTAATAATAATGTTATCAATTACAATTTGTATGGACCATGATTATAATGAATTCATATTTCATATAGAACATACACAACTATAATAATTATTCCCATCACTATACTATATAAATATTGGGTCTGTAATATTTATCTTCATGACTATTATAACAAACATAACCTATCAATTTTAAGTATATATCTAGTATATATAAGATACCACTAAATGGATATGATTTTAAATCCTTCTTCAATATAGTCTTAAAATTCCTATCGGTAATATAAAACAATTCATTCAACTCAGCCTCTATAGACAATACATCTCACTGATCTTGTCCAGAATTTGATTGCCTTCTTCTCATAAGAGAGAATTGAATGATCTCAACTACTACTAAATTAATAGAATAATAAAAATCATATAAAACTTCCACAAACATTATTATTTTGTGGTTATTATTACTAATAAAAATATTATTATTCGTGTTATTTATTTCAAATTGTTTCATACCTTTTCAATACAATGTATCATGTGTATTTTTTATTCTTATGTTTCATTAAACTATAAATCATAAGATATTACAAAAAATATCAATTAAAATTATTATTTTTTATACAAAAACGTTCTTCATCTCTAGAGAAGTATCTGGTTCTCTTTTCTCTTCCCTTAAGGTTTATTCTATTTCTACCGTGTATAGAGAGGTCAGAAATTTCTCCCTCTTTTTATAAAAATTTATATTCTTACAGAACAACATTATGATTTCTACATTTTTTGCATCTAAAATCTTATATAATCTCAATTTAGTGACCATAAATCTATTTTTTCTCACTGTCATCACATGAGTGTGTTCTCACATTCTACAAATATTTATTTTTTACTTAATCATTGTTCTATACTACATTTATAGAAACACGATTATTATTATTAATTTATCATTGTTTCCCATATGATTAAATCGTTATTTAACTATTTTATAAGTATATGTATATATCTAATCATAATATTCCAAAAAAAAATCCATAAATAAAAATTATTTATTACTACTTGAATGTTTCATAATATAAACATGTTAAAATATGGAGCTTTACTTTATGATATGATGGAATCGAAAATATAGGTAGGCATTATTATGAATATCTATTTTTAAATTTTATTTTCAAATTTATCTTTAAAATTTTCTACCATAATCACAAACCCATTTTTCATACATAAAATTCTGTTGAACATTTCATGAGTCATCACATTAAATTTCCAGAATAATTTATTCTAGAATTTTATCATTTCAGAACTAATTAATTTCTCATAAATTAAACCTACTTGGATATGCATCATCCGAGTTTTAGAATAATTTTCTAATCATTTGGAATGAATTTAAATTTATTTTATGATGTAATAATTAATGAGTAATAAAACATGTCATAAATTTATTTTATTTCAACTTCAAAATATTTATTCTCAACAACTCAGATGTGTCATACATTAGGAATATGAAAATTTCACAAATTTAATGACTCTTATAAAGTTAATATGCACTCTTATGATGTTAGTATTTATCAACTTATCCCAAACCAATGACTCTTTAAAAGTCATTGATTTATCTTATTAGGTTCTAGTGTACTCTTCTAAATTATTCAATTAATCTTATAATGTTTTATAGTTACTCATCTAAATTACTATGATAATATTTTTAAGTCATAAAATACTCTTACAAACATTTCAATTTATATGAAATAACTCTATTAAAAGTGGAAATAACTCTTCCAAAGTCTTGGTCCACCCTTATTAAGTGTGTGATTACATTGAAAAATCCGTCAATGAATCTTTTTTGTGTAATGAAATTGATATTTATTTAGTATCTCTAGTGTCAATATTACTTATTAATTTTATTGGAATTATCCAAATTTTTGGCTTCAAACTACTAATATCCTAATTCTATTAAAAATATAAAGGCCACATTATATTATTCTTGAGGAATTAAATGTCACCACAAAATAGATTTAAACAATGATAGGATTTATCAAAATATTTCAATACAATTAAAATTTATTTCAATGTAGTTTGAAATATTTAATTATAAACATATGTCCATTTTTATTACCTTTACCACCAGATCAACTCCATACACAAACTAGATAAACTATAGGCACCATCCAGGTGATGTCCATTACTATATTTAGAATGAATTAAAATTTATAAACTGTGGATGGGCTCTCATATCATCATCCATATTTTCTAAAATACTTGAACTACATAAAATCACTTTATAAATCACATTTATTCATTTTATTGAGTAACCGGTTTAGTAGTAAGATTTTCTCTCCACTATAAACATTTATAAATAGTACAACCATTTTTATTGTAGTAATTTTAATGATTTAATAAAAACCAGCCACACAATCTTCTGAAATAGCGATGCAACCTGGAAACTCTCATGATGGGTATTCTAACTCAATAACATCAGGTTCATTCCTATTACCATAGTTTTATGGAGAAATTATTCACGGTCATAATTTTATGGACTATTCCTCCAAAATCCAACAATAACAGATATACATAGTGACATTATCAATGAAAAAAATATCCTTTACAAAAATAAAACCAATTTAATCTTTTGGGAATTATAATTTATGTAATAAACAACAGATAAAATTTGATTGTTTTGATTTCAAAAACTAAATTCTTTGAAATTCAAAACAATTAAACCTACTTTTTATAAGGGAAATAAAATTCTTAATATTTTCATGTTTTAAACTATGGAGGGTATAGATTCCAATATAAAATTTTAAACAACTATATTATTTAGTACATGTTTATCCCAACACATAATCATTATTTTCTAATTATATGTATCTTAGAATGGGTGAACTATGTAAAAACTTATTTTATTTTTCATTTCTATTCCTTTAATTTACATATAGGAATATAGAAGTGTTCCCATTTTCTGTTAAATGAGATTTATAAAGGGGTCTTCTGTGACCTAATCAGTTTTAAATTTATATTATGAATTATTTATGAATATTCATTACATATCATTATGATCAATCCAAGAAGCCTAAGGTTTTAGTGTCTTCGGAATCATGGATAAATAAAAACTGGTATATAAAAGTTCTACAACATCTCCCACTATGTTAATTATATGTTCCACCATTCTTAGATATATCATAAATAATGCAATGGCCCAAATTTTTACAAATGAAATTATCTTTTTAAATGAGAAAATAATTTTTTATGCAAAGAAATTATAGAAAACACATGCACTATAATCGTTATATTAGACCATTATACAGTCTTCCAAATTTAAAAGATCAATAATAATCCCAATCATTGATAATATATATATATATATATTATATTGACTATCAATATTAGTATATTAAGGGTATGCCAAATTTCCTTTTACATAGATAGATTAAATGATGGATTCTACAAGTAGGATCAAACTGTCTGAATATAGTATATCAGAGATTTTAAAGGAGATAGATCCACTGTTATTTTCCCTTGAGTAATCCCAAGGTGATATTCAATAACTAGAACATGAGAAACACCATTTAGGGAAGAAGTTTAATGCTCATTAAGATCACATCTCAAACCATGTTTGCTGGACCACCCCTTGAAAATCCCATCAGCTCATGTCATACCATTAAGGCATTAACTAGTGTAATAAAGAGATATGTGTCTTGAAGATAATGGTATAAAATAGTATATATTATTTTAATTAAATAATAATTATAATTATTCATTTTTATTATCACTATTCAAATGAATAGATAATGATTTTGTTAAAAAATAGATTTTTCTATGATGAAACACCAAGTATATTTTTGGGAAATATATCTATTCAATCGAGATAAACTTTTTGATGAGTTCAATAATGTTTGTAATAAATTATATCATAATAAGTTATTATAATTAAATAATATTAATTATATATTAATCAAAATACAATTTTATGATGTCAAAAAATAATTTCTATATGTTTAAGAAAACTATTATTGTAAAAAAATTCAATATATTTCAATAAAAGATAATTTTTTCATATATAGTTTAAATTCTCAGATTTATAGATTTATTTGGGAAAAAAATACACAATTTTTGAAACTGTCATGTCAAATTAGCCAAAAAATTACTTTTCCAGAAGTTTTAGAGACATTGAAATTACTTGGTCACAATTAAATACGATATAAATTTATATTGTGTATTACAACATCCTAATGACCCAAAATTGATGTAATATATTCCAAAAAATGTATCAATGTCCAAATATATATTTCAACTTCAAACAAATCTTATTTTCAAATTAATTTATAATTTTAAAACCCCCTTAATAAGTCCTTCAAATCCTGTATTATATTATATTTTTTAAAAATCATTTATTTTTAAAAATGAATCACTCTCATATCACTAAGGGTATTATTTTATTGTGTTCCTTTCTTTGAAATATAAAATAATAAAAACCACTACCATTTGATAGAAACTATTTTTGGTTTTTGGTTTTTATTATTTAGTCATATAGAGTCCAAACCCTATATTTATAAATTAATAAATATTTATCACATCTTTTTCTATATAAACCCACAAGAAACTCCTATTCCAATTCATTAAAAATCCACGGACTATTAAATTAACCTTATTTATCATATTTAGTTTCATTAAAACGTTCCCCAAGGTCTTATTAATTTTAATCCATGCTTTTAGGAAAGCCTTCTAAAGGTAGGGGATTCTCGCCATGTCCAATTTTTTATGGGACTTCTTTTGGTTATGCCTTTTGATTTCTAATTTTTTATGTTGGGATGTATTTCTACATAGCACTATTAATATAATTAAGAATAAAATTTAATAATATACCCATTTAACTCTCATTAACCCTTCGTTAATCCTCTTTGTGAACCTATTATCCAACAGTAATTATCCTATGATTTTCTATACCGAAAATTTGTTTAGTGAAAACCCATCTATATTTCACTAAAGGGTATTTTTATACTTGTAACGGTGATTATTTATTGGGGATTCAAAGGTATGTAACCATATATCTTTAATCACATGGAAAAAATTGGTTAAATAAATCATTATGATGTACGATATATGTGACACAATTATGCAGGTACATGATATGAAATTGATGGGTGTGCCCATGAATTATAAAGACTTCCAATGAATTGGGTAATGTTTTTATCTAATGAGATGGTATATATGGTTCATAATAGGTTATTATAAGAACAATATTTTATTTTTTCATGGTAGTTACAATTGTATTATTTCTATGTTGTCATCCATATTGTTTTTCCACATTCCCATGCTACCTTTATAAAACAATGTTATATCATGACTCATTGTTCATGATTATGATTCTCACCACTCTTATGTTACATTTATATGCCACTTGGATCACATTTACTTATCTAGATTATGCTATTATTTTCTATTTCCTTACCATGATTTTTAGCTCACATATACATTATGTACGTCCCCAGGTTATCCCATACAGTGTTAGAAGATCAAACGAAAGTATGTTCATGTTTCCTAGTTTTAAATTTATGATATTTTGTTTCATTTGGAAAATTCTACGTCATGTACCAAATTTCATAAGTAAACTAAGACTCACTATATTATAAATTTTATTAAGTAAATATTTATTAAATAAATCTCAGAATAAGGTGTAATATAATATGGCTTCTCATGGTCGGTATAAAAGGGAGTCTTTTTAATTTTGGGGATTTTGATGAGAAAACCTTATAAAAGGAAATATGGATAAGACTAAACATAGAAAAACATCCAAAAATTTGTGTAATGTATTGATTATTTTCTTTTTCATGAAAATATGACCCTATAAAGATACAACAAGTTCGTGTGGATATAGCACAAATATACCAAGGGGTAATAATCCTGAAAAGTGAACATTGAGAAAGATTATATCATCACTAGGGGTCCTAGAATGGGTCGTGATACGCACCGAGTTTCACACACCTGGTGTATATACACTGATAAATTCAAAATATCATTATGAACTATTCTTAAGGGAATAAAAATGAACATAATATTTTATGTTTGGAATTATAAATTGTGAAACCTAAATTGAAACATTAAAATTCATAGGTTGAATAAATATGTCAATTATAATATATATATCCAATGTTCATAGCTTTAAATTAACGTGTTTTATAGTTTAAAAATTATCTTACCTAAATATACCTTTAATTTTAGTTAATGGATAGAAACCGGAGGAACCAATTCAAAAAAATGAGAGGGAAATGTTATGGCTTCCAAAATGAGACTCCAAACCTGGTTAGAGAGGAAATTGAAAAAATCAAAATAATTCATTCTCAATTGGATCATGGTTTTAATAGGTACTTGAATCAATAGGAACAACCAAATAAACCTAAGAAAGAGAAATTTGAAATTGATTTCTCTATTTGATAAATTCTTATAGTTTTCAGTGGATATTTTGATCCCTTAATCTGGTATTAATGGATTAAAACCATTGAAATTATCTTTTTTATCCTTCAATGTTTTGAGTAAGAGAATGTTATGATTGGTGTTTATCATGTGGAGGGAGAAGATGATCAATAGTGTACATTGGTTAAAAATAAAATCACAAGGAAGAGATAGAAGAATGTGAGAGTAAATAATCCTAGTTTTTTTAAATATTCGTACTTTCACTCTATGACTTAAAATAGAGAGGAATCTAATTAACCACAAGATAAAGGATATGAATCCATTTAGACATATGAAAAAAACTTCAAAATAATTTCATGATATTCCAATACCTTTCCCAATACCTCTAAATATAATGTTAACTACATATTATTTGGTATAAATCAATGTATATGGAAATCGTTAGACATTTGGGCAATTGAAAACTATAAGAAAATTGTCTCGCGTTCCCTCAATGTTGAAATAGAGATAAAAGAATCTCAAGGTCCTCATACATATAAGAAGAAAAAATTGGAGTTTAATTATAATGAAAAATATAGAAATCTAATGGTGGTAAGAGATTCCATCATTAGTCATGTCAAAAGTCTAGGAGGAAGCCTCCTAGAAATTTCATGAATGGGAACATGGAAATATTTTTAGTGGGGGATGGAAGGGCATCAAGCTAGTTATTTCTGATAGGAGAGACCCCAAAATTTTATAGAATAATGGAATGATACATTTAACCCTTATCTTAATGTACAATGTTTCAACTATAAGAAATATGGCCACTATGTGAATTAATTATCAAGAAAAAGGGTTTTAGATGATAACTATCAAAAACAACCTCCAAAATCCTTGAGATAAAGAGAGAGCATATTCCTTCTCAACTGATTAGGTAGATACCTATAATTAAGTTGTTAAATGTATTATTGTTATTAAATCAAGTATAAATAACATACTATTTAATTATGAATATATGAATTCCTTTGAATAATACATGTTTAATAGAACAATTCAAAAACCACATTAAAAAATGTAAGTCATCTTTTTAGTGAAAATGATAAATGGGACAATTATTACATACCATGAATATAACTAAACCCCTATCCAAATTAATGGGATGAATTTTCGAAAACACTTTATGATACAACCCTTAGTAAATTTTAATGTTATTCTTCCCATAGTTTGGACATCCATATATAGATCTAACATAAATATTCAAGAGAAAGAAACCACCCTCTGAATCAAATATCACCCTAATATTATATATAATTGAACATTTTAGGATGAATATTCATTGATACCAACATATCGAGAAGTCTATATAGATCGAATTATTGATTCTATAGAAAAGAATAACAATTATTACATTCCCATTGTAAAAAATTCGTAGATGTGTTCCTCCAAGAATGTCATGGTCCTCCTCATAACATAGATGCCATGTTATCAATTTTAATTATACCTAGAACAAGTAACATTCTTAGGGAATGATATCATCTTCAAAGGGACATTTTTTGATATGTAACAAAATAGATACAATCAAATGATTCCCTAGACTAATATCTAGGACAGAAATCCATAGTTTCCTTCGATTAGCTAGGAACTATCATTGATTTTTTAGAAAAATCTCCTGATTTTAAATTCCACTAACTAGGGATAGAATAAATAATTCCATGTTTTTATAGAATTATGAATTAAAATAAAGCATTAAAGAGGTGAAGTAGAGTCTAAAAAATATACATTTTGTTACATTACCCACAATAGAGGAAGGATTTGTGCTCTACAATGGTGTATTAAAAAAGTTACAGGGTTGTGTATATATAATAGATGACAAATATATTAACTACACCAATTTCCAATTAAATATATATGATAAGAACAACCCAACACATTATCTATAACTGGCAGTACTGATCTTTTCATTGATGATTTGGAAACATTATCTCTATGGAGAAAATTGTAAAATATTTGCACATCATTAAGGCCTCAAATATATATTCACACAAGATGATCTTAATATGTTCCAATGAATGTGGTTTGATCTCATGAATTATAATTATTTTTTAATCCATTACAATTCTGGGAATACAATCAAAGAGTCACATGTTCTTAATAGATTGGATCATACTTCCCTATCCATGATAAGGCCTGAAAGTGATCCAATATTATAGGGAATACAATGTTTGGACAAGTGAATATTAAAAGGATCTTAATCATACCATTATAAAATAACTACTCATCGGTGTAATTTAATGGGGTTAATGGATTCCCTTAATGATGACGTGTTTCTATAAAATATGGTAGTGAATATTCCAGAGTTCGACTATGGTAATGAAGGAGTTATAAGGTTTGGAACTTGGATATGTTTCCCCTAAAAACCATAACAAAAGAGGGAAATTATAGATGGTTTTTTAGAACATATTTATTTATTCACCTACGAATCACTAATATGTATAGGGATTTGAAGAAAAACTTATGGATGGATAACATGAAGGGGGAGATTTCAGAGTTTGTATCTCATTGCTTGGTATTCCAACATGTCTGGAATGAATGACATATGTATAAGGGTATAATGAAACCATTTCCTATACCGGTAGGGAAATGGGAACTAATAACCATGAATTTTATCATAGGATTCCATAGGTCCCCTAAAGGAAATAAAACCATCAAGGATATTAAAAATCACCTAACAAAGCCTTCACATTCCAATTCTACCAGGGAATATTTCTATACTGAAAAAATTTCCATTATATATATAATGGATGTGATAATACTACATAGAGTAACACTCTGCATTATATATTATTGGGACATAAGGATTTCCTCAATGATTTGGAGAAGCCTTTAGTAATAATTGGATTATGAACTGAGCTACAACAATTATATTCACCCTCATACAGGTGGTTATTCTGAAAGAACTATTTAAACTTTAGAGGATATGCTAAGATCAAGATTAATGTATTTTAAAGGATGTTTGGATCAACACATTCCCTTTGTAGTTTTATCATATAACAAGAATATTAATTCTATATTTTAAATTACACCATATGAGTCTTTGTATGGGAAAATGTATAAGTCCCCAGCCTTAAACCTTACTTAATCTGGATTTATTACAAGATTACACATTGAGGATCTTTTTAGGTTTAGAGTTTTAGAGAATTAGATCATAAAACTTGCATTACATTCCACATTTAAAAAAAGTAGTTACATAAAAGATAGTATTCATTTTTCCCATAAACAGAATCATATTTAAAATAAAACATGGATTCTTTCTCGACACATCTTTGAAACTATCATCATATCATATACCCTTCCCTTGAACTGTGAAAAATATTTCAAAAACATGGGATGAGCATAAAAATCTCAGTAAGGGATATAAAAATATGGAAAGGAAAATGAGTACATGTATACATATGAATAAAATCAATCATTACCCGTAAAACATAAGCATTTTAACATATGTCATAAAATCATGAATAATTCATAGAAATCATAAGACATAAAGGCAACTTGAGGCATTCATAACATTCTTACGTAGGGAGTAACCCTCTTGGTTATGTTTGGAATACCCACAACAGTATATTCCCTAAATCTCTTCGGGGAATCCTTAACTTTTCAATCCTTCACATTACCTAATGCATTGGAGAGCTATATTGGGCTCACCCGCCCTTAGTTTATCATGGAACCACCCGTCTTTATAATAATTCCCAATAACCATAACATAATCGTATCACATAAAACATGCATAAAGGAAACATAAAATTTCTACTTTTCAATCACAAGATATCAATACAACACATTGATATAAAAAAATTATGAAAACCATTTTCAATACCAAAATTAATGGAAAGTAAAACATGGTATTTATTTTTCTTTTAAAAAAAGGTATGGCTTGTAGAGGAAGCCGAAACTCAAATAATGGTCACGGTGGTGGAGAAGTCGTTGTTGACGCATACGTATGACAAAAACATTCCCTTTTGTCATTTAGTAAAACGCTTTGTATAAAAAAGATTCCTTTTGGATAAATGTAAAATTCAAAGGGGTTTATACACCGTATAAAATAAGGTTTTTTGTAAAACAGAAATATGCCTCAATGAATGGATATTGAGACGAAGTCCCATACAAAGACGATATCCTTAGAATAAGGATAAATCAATTACATAATTATATGTGACAAATTAATACAACAAATATAAGTGAATATTAAGTGTAAAACAATCATAGGAAATTCACACATATTCATAGAATGACATATTCAAGGAGTACAAGTTTATCCGAAAGAATCAAAATTTGGTTAAGAAGTTCCTTTGCAAAAATTCGACAGCCTAACGACATCACTTCAAAATTCAGAAAAAAGAGTTGATGAGAGATAAAAAGGGTATCTCATCACTTGGAAATAAAATTTAGATCAATAAGGATATATAAGAACATATCCAAACATAATAGTATGTGAATTAAAAGACATAACAAATAATGTCTTTTAAAAAGAGGAGGGTTAAAGGTTCCCTTACCGACTTGGGTAACTTTCGAAACATACACCCCGTGAAAGAAAGACAATAAAACATTGATGTAAATACTCATAAATGAAAGTATATTAAACAATGAGTAAAATAATGGGCAGTACAAAAACCATTCAATGGAAATTGTGTCAAATGTAGCATAAATCCAACGAGAATAAAAGTGAGATGAAAAATCCCTTACGAAAACTCGACAGCCTAACGACACCACTTAAAACTTCCAAAATGGATTGATGGGAGAAAATAGGGTCTCCAATCATATTAACACAAAGTTTACAGAAAATGTAATATAAATGAACATCCCCCCAACATAACAAAGAGGAGCTTAAAAGAAGTGACATAAAGGAGAGTACTTAAAAAGAAATAGAGAGGTTAGATCTCTTACAAAAAATCGGCAGCCTAACGGCGCCACTCAAAACATCCAAAATGGATTAATGAGAGATAATAGGGTCTCTCATCATATTAACATAAAAATTACAGAAAGATTAATATAAAAGAACATCCCAATAACAAGAATGATGAGCTTTAAAAGGAATTACAAAAATGAGTGTACTTAAAAAGAAAGAGAGGAGTAGGATCCCTTACCTCAAGTCCGACTTGTCTTGTTCATTTCATTATAATCATGAATAATAAACATTGGCCAATTTATTATTTCCTAAGGACCTCCTTTAAATATTATAATTCAGTTCATATCACATATTATAATGTTATAATAATTGCTTAATAATGTAAGCTCATATCAGATGGTTTTGCCGATGTTTGGTACATGAGTCAAAATTAAACTTGTTTGAAAAATGATTGCCCATGTAGTTATAAGTAAATAATTTCCAGAATATTATTAATGATTAAAATATCATATATATCCAGTACATATTCATTTTATACTATTCCATATCATTTGGAGATAAAAAACGAAAAGCACCTTTCATGGAGACGGTAGGCCGTACGTATGAATAAACACTACTTTCATTTCTATTTCATATTTCTTGGAATGTAATAATAATGATATAAAGGTATATTATAAATCCAGTATAATATCATATATAGTATCATAACTCCATCCTTTATACGTCCCACATATGGTATTAACGAATCGAATCACAATGAGGGGGCGGTAGTCCGCACTTCCTTAAATGAAGATATCACGTTTACCCATAATGGAAACCATAAAGATATGCCATAAATGAAAAATACAGAAGATTAAGTAAAACATAAACATATTATATATAATATATAAATATAGTGACATATTAATGGCCACCTTTGAAAGTGATATATGAGTGTTGAACAATCATCATTTCGTGAGGCAGAAATTCGCCATCCACGGAAATAGTATGTTCTTTAACCATTAGATGTAGGTGTGTGTAAGTGTATCTCGAATCCTTCTTATAACAACATCCTAGTATATTGAACATACATTAGTTGTTACAAATGAAATAAATAAAAAGTGTTTATGGGATTGGAGAAGCAAAACAAAACAAAAGGACTCAAGTGAAGACATTACCTTAAAATCTGGTAACTCCCTTTGGTTTGAGCTCAAAGGCTTCTTTGGGAAGACTTATGACCAATGTGAGCATTCAAGGAGTTAGAGAGGGATGTGGAGATAAAAAATGGTCAGGGTTTGGCTGAGCCAAAGGCTTTTGAAGTGTGGGTAATGAGGTCGAGGTGGGGCCTTTTATAAGAGGAAGGAGGGGCACTCTTGGAAAATAAAGAAATTATACTTTATTTTAGAATGAGTTTCGTATTTTAATGGTCCCACATTGATGTTTTTTGAGGATAAGGTGATAAGGGTTCTAAATACACCCATACAATAGGTTTTGGTCATGTTTAGGTCTTAGATTTTACATTATCATTCCATTTTATTTAAATCCTTTATTAATGAGGTAATCGCTGCATCATCATGATGTCATAAATAATTTAATATATTTAATGTCTAAAAATTATAAAAAAATATCACGATGTATTAAATCTTATTATCTTTATAATGAATATTTATAGTCAAAAATATTAATTGTATAACCCCATGTAACAATTGTTTTAGTAAAACATCTCATGTTTGTGTCATTTTTACTTTAACATTAAATAAAAAGTTATTTAGGTCATTTCCCAACCAAAGGGGCTCCATGGGGTCCCCAAGTTGACCCATTGATTTTATTGGTTGGACATGACTCATCCAATGAGGCTAGGACATGTTTCTAGGTCATTTCATTTTATTATATCATTATTCTTACCTTAAACTACACTAATTACCTCTAATCGCGATTATAAACATAATAAGTTACTATTCACCAAAAAATTATTTTAATCCCATTGAACAAAATATTAATTCTTAATTACAACCATGTATGTCGGATTTTTGAAATTCAAAACACAAAGATGGCAAAATTTCATTTAAATGGAAAATCAGTTTTTATAAGTACCACTTAATGGTTTCATTATTCATCAAAAATTGAAGTTTTTCAGAAAATTACCAAAAATTCACCCTAAGCTATATTTGATATTCCGAATTCAAAAATGATCTCTATTTTACAAAATTAAAAACATATAAGTTTCATTAATTAATTTAATAATTAATTCCTGCTGTCAAAACAAATTGCGTGTTTTTATGAAACAAAATGTATCAAAAGATTGACACTAGTTTTAGTCCGATTTCAAAGTGAAATTAATTCCAACGACCACTATTGGATTAAATGGTAAAAATATATTCTAATTTCACTTTAAAACCAATTCAAAAGATAATCTAATCATATAAATAAATTAGATTAAAAAGAGGGTTTGAATTAAAATACAACATTTTTCACTATTCATTTAAAATTGAACTTTTTTCCGAAAAATACCAATAGTTTACACAAAGTGAATTTTGATGTCCTGATTCTAAAGAAGAATTTTATTTAGTCAAATATAACACATAAAATTGTCAAAAAGTGTATTTAAAAGAGGTTCTCCATCAAAATGCGGTTAATCGACCTTTTAAAGAATATTAGAATGTTTACGCTTAAAATTGAATTCATTCGCATTTTTAATCCTCTAAAATTTATTGTAAAAAGTAAAAATATTTTACAAAAATATATAATCATTTTTAGTTAGTTCTGTTCATTCCCTACATTACAACGTCTAGGCATTAACTACTATTTAAAATAATATTATTTTATTATTAGAGTGCAACGTAAGATTCCCAAGAAACTCGTTGTTGCGTATTGGGTACACCATCAAGCATAGAGTCCCCTTTAAAGTAATATTAGTATTTTATTCAAAAATATGGATAAATGTGAAAATTTCATATTCTTTATTTACCTGGGGTGTTACATCCTTCCCCCCTTTTGGGAATTGCGTCCTCGCAATTTTAAAATTGAGCTTGGAAACATCCTTGAATGTATCACATCTGAACAAGAGTTAGAAAAACAATCACTTTAAAATAATGGAAGATAAGTACAAAGGTCACCCGAGTTAACCCATACTAGGATTCCAAGTTTGAAAATATGGAAATGGAGGAAAAAACAAAGGTTCATGTTCTGATGGAGAGTGATAGTAAACATGTCTAGGAGAATGTTAACCATAAGAAAATCACAAACTTGTGATGGGTTAAATAGTATTCGATTCCCCAGTAGGAAAAGTTAACAGACAACATTTTTGTTTTAAGTTACTTTTCATTGAAGAATTTATTTTTGAGCTTAACTAAATCATAATAAAACATACTTACTTGTCATGTAGACTTTCAACTTTTACTAGATTCCTTAATCAAACTCATATTTTCTCTAAAAGATGAGTATTTAGGAAGACTTGTTTGCATTAAGAGTACTATAATGAATTTCTAGAGAATCACCTAATCCACAAAAGAGAACTATATACTTCCCATGTCCCTAGACTGTAACCAAAACCAAAACCAAAAAGGTTAGTACAAGATCAGATAATTGAGAAAATGATAACCCTTTATAAAACGAAAATCTATTCTTAATTTCCAAAATTTGTCCAACAAAACCCAAATTTCAAAGAGGACCATTCGATAAACAATATGTCCCTAAATTTTTTCAAAGTAAACCAAACTAAGATTGAAACCCAAATATTTGAAGGATTTAGTCACATAGTCTTCCAAGTTAA
Organism: Viscum album; assembly: GCA_963277665.1. Lineage (NCBI taxonomy): Eukaryota > Viridiplantae > Streptophyta > Magnoliopsida > Santalales > Viscaceae > Viscum > Viscum album. Next base: position 140,805,644 of record OY728136.1, read on the forward strand.
ATCGAAACATTTATCTCCAAACAACATCGGTTTCTCTTAATGTCTCGTATTGAAATGTAATTAACCTAATCACATATCCTCCATGATAGGTTAATAAATTTCCATAGATAACCCAAAATCAACTTACTCTTAATTAATAAAATCATATAACTAAAAATAATTAGTCAAACTAACCAGGGACTTCACGTAGTCCAATGGTAGGCGATAAATACCAGCCGCACTTTGGTTGTGGGTTCGATTCCCGCGGCTTTGTCCGATGCGACAGGTTGTCACACGGTCTGTGTGTTGTACTTTTTCCCAAACTATATAATTCTTAAAACATTCCCCAAAATGAGATAAAATCATCAAAAATAATCATAACATATTTTAACCTCAAGTTTATCTCATGCCTTTCATTTTCCATCATAACATATAATAACCCATAATTACCTCAAAAGTAAGGATCATATAAACCCTAATGGTTACCTTTATAATTATTACCTAAACTTCCACATCAATTGGTCATCTCATACATGATGCATTACAGAACATACCAAGGTAAAAGTGGTTGATCATGACTCCTGGATAGTTGGTTTAGAACAACCATGAGTTTCCTCATTGAATCCCCCATTTCATCCAGTCTCTTAATCAGAGAACCACCACAGTTTCCTTCAAACCTATTGTCACTTTGGTGCCTACTAGATCCAACCATTTACTAAAACCAAAAAGGTCAGTGTGAGTATATCAACAATAACATCATGTACTAATGAGGAATATATACTTACTCATTCACTTTAACTAAAATTAATGACTCTTTCTGAAATCCTAACCATTTTGGTAATGTCACTTATGATTAAAGGATACCGTAACCTCTAAAGTTATCTAAACCAACATTTGATACAAACTATAAGGCCCCAGCCTTAAACCTTACTTAATATTGAGTTATTACAAGATTACACATTGAAGAACATTTCAGGTTTAGAGTTTTAGAGAATTAGATCATAAAACTTGCATAACATTCCACATTTAAACAGAGTGGTTACATAAAAGATAGTATTCATTTTTCCCATCAACAGAAACATATTTAAAATAAAACATGGATAATTTCTTGACACATCCTTGACACTATCATCATATTATGTACCCTTCCCTTGACCTATGAAAAACATATCAAAAACATGGGATGAGCATAAAAAGCTCAGTAAAGGATATAAAAATATGGAAAGGAAAATGAGTACATGTATACATATGAATGAAATAAATCATTACCCATAAAACATAAGAATTTTAACATTCCTCATAAAATCATCAATAAATCATAGAAATCATAAGACATAAATGTAACTTGAGGCAATCATAACATTCTTACGTAGGGAGTAACCCTCTTGGTTACGTTTCGAATACCCACCACTGTATATTCCCTAAATATCTTCGTAGAAACCTTAACGTTTCACTCCTTCGTGTTACCCAATGCATTGGAGAGCTATATCGGGCTCACCCGCCCTTAGTTTATCATGGAACCACCTATCTTCATAATAATTCCCAAGAACCATAACATAATCGTATCACATAAAACATGCATAAAGGAAACATAACATTTCCACTTTTCAATCACAATATATCAATACAACACATTGATATAAAAACATTATGAAAACCATTTTCAATACCAAAAAAAAATGAAAAGTAAAACATGGTATTTATTTTTCTTTCCAAAAAAAATGTATCACTTGTAGAGGAAGCCGAAACTCAAATAATGGTCACGGCGGCAGAGAAGTCATTGTCGCTGCATACGTAAAACAAAAACATTCCCTTTTGTCATTTAGTAAAATGCTATGTATAAAAAATATTCCTTTCAGATAAACATAAAATTCAAAGGGGTTTATACATTGTATAAAATAAGGTTGTGTATAAAACAAAAATATGCATCAATGAATGGAGATTGAGATGAAGTCCCATACAAAGACGGTATTCTTGGATTAAGGATAAATCAATTACATAATTATGTGTGACAAAAGAATACACCAAATATAAGTGGATATTAAGTGTAAAACAATCAGATGACATTCACACGTATTCATAGAATGACATATTCAAGTAGTACAAGTTTATCCCAAAGAATCAAAATTGGGTTATGAAGTTCCCTTGCAAAAATTCGACAGCCTAACGACGTCACTTCAAAATTCAGAAAAAGAGTGGATGAGAGATAAAAAGGGTATCTCATCACATAGACATAAAATTTACATCAATAAGGATATAGAATAACATATTCCAACCTAATATTATGTTAATTAAAAGACATAACAAAAGAAGTCTTTTAAAAAGAGGAGGGTGAAAGGTTCCATTACCGACTTGGGTAACTTTCGAAACAGACACCCCGTGAAAGAAAGACAATACAACATTGATGTAAATACTCATAAATGAATGTATATTAAACAATGAGTAAAATAATGGGTAGTACATAAACCACTCAAAGGAAATTGTGTCAAATGTAGCATAAATCCAACGGAAATAAAAGTGAGATGAAAAATCCCTTACGAAAACTCGGCAGCCTAACGGCGCCACTTAAAACTTCCAAAATGGATTGATGAGAAAAAATAGGGTCTCTAATCATATTAACACAAAGTTTACAGAATGGGGAATATAAAAGAACATCCCCCAACATAACAAATAGAAGCTTAAAAGAAGTGACATAAAGGAGAGTACTTAAAAAGAAAGATAGAGGTTAGATCTCTTACGAAAATTCGGCAGCCTAACGGCACCACTCAAAACATCCAAAATGGATTGATGAGAGAGAATAGGGTCTCTCATCATATTAACATAAAAATTACAGTAAGGGGAATATAAAAGAACATCCCAATAACACTAAAGATGAGCTTTAAAAGGAATGACATAAAAGAGTGTACTTAAAAAGAAAGAGAGGAGTAGGATCCCTTACCTCAAGTCTGACAAATCTTGTTCGTTTCTTTATATTCCTGAATAATAAACTTTGGTCAATTTAAAATTTCTTAAGGACCTCCTTTGAAGATTATTATTCAGTTCATATCACATATTATAATGTTATAATAATTGTTTAATAATGTTAGTTCATATCAGACGTTTTTTCCAATGGTTGGTACATGAGTCAAAAATGAACTTGTTTGAAAAATGATTTCCCATGTAGTTATAAGTAAATAATTTCCAGAATAGTATTAATGAATACAATAACATATATATCCAGTACATATTCATTTTATACAATTCTATATCATTTGGAGATAAAAAACGAAAAGCACCGTTCATGGAGACGGTAGGCCGTACGTACGCATGAACGCTACTTTCATTTCTATTTCATATTTTATGGAATGGAATAATAATTATATAAAGGTATATTATAATTCCAGTATAATATCATATATAGTATCATAACTTTATCCTTTATACGTCCCACATATGGTATTAACGAATCGAATCACTTTGAGGGGGCGGTAGTCCGCAATTCCTTAAATGAAGATATCACGTTTACCCTTAATGGAAAACATTCAGATATGCCATAAATGAAAAATAAATAAGCTTAAGTAAAACATAAAAATATTATATATAATATATAAATATAGTTACATCTTAATGGACACCTTTGAAGGTGATATATGAGTGTTGAACAATCATCGTTTCGTGAGGCAGAAATTCACCATCCACGGAAACAGTATGTTCTTTAACAATTAGATGTAGGTGTGTGTAAGTGTATCTCAAATAATTCTTATAAAAAAATCCTAGTATATTTAAGATACTGTATTTTTTAGAAAAGAAATAAATAAAAAGAGTTTATGGGGTTGGAGAAGAAAAATAAAGCAAAAGGACTCAAGTGAAGACATTACCTTAAAATCGGGTAACTCCCTTTGGTTTAAGCTCAAAGGCTTCCTTGGGAAGACTTCTGCCCAAAGTGAGGCTTCAAGAAGTTAGAGAGGGATGTGGAGATACAAAATGGGCAGGTCTTGGCTGAGCCAAAGGCTTTGGAAGTGTGGGTAAAGAGGTAGAGGTGAGGGCCTTTTATAAGAGGAGAGGAGGGGCACTCTTGGAAAGTAACGAAGTGTTACTTTATTTTAGAATGAGTTTCGAATTTTAATGGCCCCACATTGATGTGTTTCGAGTATAAGGTGATAAGGGTTCTAAATCCAACCATCCAATAGGTTTTCTACATTTTTAGGTCTTATAATTTACATTATCTTTCCATTTTATTCAAATCATTTATTAATGAGGTAATCGCTGCATCATCATGATGTCATAAATAATTTAATATATTTAATGTCTAAAAATTAAAAAAAAATATCATGATGTATGAAATAGTTTTATCATTCTAATTAATATTTATAGTCAAAAAATTTAATTTTATAACCCCATGTAACAATTTTTTTAATAAAACATCTCATGTTTGTGTCATTTTTACTTTAACATTAAATAAAAAGTTATTTATGTCAATTTCCAACCAATGTGGCTCCATGGGGTCCCCAAGTTGACCCATAGATTTTCTTGGTCGTCCATGACTCATCCAATGAGGGTAGGACATGTGTCTAGGTCATTTCATTTTATTAAAACATTATTCTTACCTTAAACTACACTAATTACCTCTAATCGCGATTAAAAACTTAATAAGTTACTATTCACCAAAAAATTATTTTAATCCCATTGAACCACATTTTACTTATTAATGACAACCATATATGTCAGATTTTTTGAAATTCAAAACACAAAGATGGAAAAATTTGATTTAAACAGAAAATCAGTTTTTATAAGTACCACTTAGTGGTTTCACTATTCATAAAAAATTGAAGTTTTTCAGAAAATTACCAAAAATTCACCCAAAGCTATATTTGATATTCCGAATTCAAAAATTTTGTCTATTTTACAAAATTAAAAACATATAAGTTTCATTAATTAATTTAATAATTAATTCCCGCTGTCAAAATAAATAGCGTGTTTTTATGAAACAAAATGTATCAAAAGATTGACACTAGTTTAAGTTCGATTTCAAAGTGAAATTAATTCCAATGACCCCTATTGAATTAAATAGTAAAAATATATTATAATTTCACTTTAAAACCAATTCAGAAGATAATCTAATCATATAAATAAATTTGATTAAAAAGAGGTTTTGAATTAAAATACAACATTTTTCACTATTCATTAAAAATTGAACTTTTTCGGGAAAATACCAAAAGATTACACAAAATAAATTTTGATGTCCCGAATCTAAAGAAGAATTTTATTTAGTCAAATATAATACATAAAATTGTCAAAAAGTGGATTTAGAAGAGGTTCACCATCAAAATGCGGTTGATCGACCTTTTAAAGAATATTAGAATGTTTACTATTAAAATTGGATTCATTAACATATTTAATCCTCTAACATTTATTGAAAAAAGTAAAAATATTTGACAAACATATATAATCATTTTTTACTTAGTTCTGTTCATTCTCGCCATTACAATGGCTAGGCGTTAACTACTATTTAAAATAATTTTATTTTATTATTAGAGTGCAACGTAAGATTCCCAAGAAACTCGTTGTTTCATATTGGGTACTCCATCGAGCATAGAATCCCCTTTAAAGTAATATTAATATTTTATTTAAAAATATGGATAAATGTGAAAATTTCATATTCATTATTTACGTGGGGTGTTAAAAATGTATCAAACTCCACCATGATAGGATCAATTTAGAGAGAGGAAACTGATGGGAATTGATCTTATCCAAGAGATTATATATAAGGTTCAAACAATTTAGAATCATATAAAATTAGTAAATATTCGATAGAAAATATATGTAGAAAATCAATGAGGAGGCCATGATTTTGAGGCTAAAGATAAAGTGTTCCTTTCTATATCAGTATGGTTGAAATTCATAAGGCTTGGGAAGAAAGGAAATAATAGTAATAGATATATCAGTCTCTTTTATATTGTTGATCACACCAGAGTTGTGGTCTATCGAATAACACTGTTAGTAAACCTATCACGAATACATGGTGTCTTCTATGTATTCCAATTGATGAAATAGATACCATAACAATAGCATGTACTAAATCATAAATTTGTACTGTTACATAATGAACATTCATTAAGGAATTAGTAATTGAATATCATAGATTGTTGAGATAAATTTATATTAAACAAGACAACTAACCTAGTCAAAGTGCTATAGGAGAATCAAAAGTTCGAGGGAGCAATAAGGGAACCAGAAGGGGTGTTAAAATAGAATTACCATAATCTATTTTAGTGTGTGAACTACAAATATTGAGGTGGAAATTTATGAAGGAGGAATAATATAATTAGGTGAATATTTATAAATGTAATTATATTTTTAAAAGAGTATATTCTTTATTTTGAAATTTAATTATAAAAACACATTCCCAACATTTCTTATTTTGGACCCTTATATAGACTTACCAATTTAAATACCATTAAAAATAATAACCATTAATAATATTAATTTTTTATAGTGAAAATTATGATTAATATATTAATGTTCTTGATAAAATAATGTGGAATTAGAAAAAGGATGATATGGCCTCAACCTGTAGGATTATACCGAATGAATCCTATTTATCTAAGCTTCAAAGAGGGAAAAAATCATTGGGATTTACCTTCACTAATAACATGTTGATATTGAACTACTTGTTCATGATAGAAACCATCAATGGGAGACATTTAAGCTCATCAAGATCAGAAACCAAATCATCATAACGAGACCACCCCTAAATTTCTCACAATCACACACCTTACATGTAAGGAATTTACTAGTGTACTAATGGGATATGTATCTAGACTCTAACATTATGTATTTCTATATTTTATTTCAAAAATATAATTAATATATTTTTTAATTTTGTTGATTACTTTTATATTATTGGATAATGAGTTCGATAAAAAATATAATTTTATATGATGAAAGAAAAATAGTATTTTTGCTAAATATATCATTTCAATTAACACACTTGTTTTGAATAATTCAATAGTTTCTTATATAAATGATATTTTAATAAAATATTACTATAAAATATAAAAGATAATATAATTTTATGATGTAAAAAATAATTTTATATGTGTTTGAATATTTTTTTTACAAAATAACCAGCACTTTCCAAATAAATTTGTATTTTTGATAAAAAAATTGTAAATTATAAGAAATAGAGAATTAACATGATAAAACAGTATTATTTTTTAAATAAATTTTTTAAAATTTTCCAATGTTGATTTGTTCATAATATTTTGAGATAGATAAATTATTGGCTCAAAATTAAATACTGTATAAACATTTGATGTTTATTATGACATCATAATGACTGAAAATTAATGCAATATATTCTAAAATAGGTATCCAGAACAAATATATATTTTATATTTAAAATAATATGTTTTTTATATTTTTTGATTAATTTTATAAACCCTTCATGAATCCTCCATAACCTATATTGTATTTTATATTTTTAGAATAAATTATTTGTAGACATGACTCACTTCCACAACACTAGGGGAATTATTTTAATGTGTTCGGTTAAAATAATAATAAAATAATTAAAACCAATAATATTTGAAAAAAAAAATTTAAAAACCATTTTATGTATTGTTTTTTATTAATTTATCATATAGAGTCCCAAACCGAAGTTTTGATATTAGTGAATAATTATCTTCTATTTTAATATATAAACCCACCCAAACTCCAAATATTTTTCACTAAAAACCTTTAAAAAATGAAATATATCATAATTTCTCCCTATATATCCCTCCAAGGGTCCCCCAAGCTCTTAATAACCTCCTAAAATTATTTTATAAGTGCCTTATCATGTTTAGGTTTCTCACGTTCTTCTTCATATTCATGCATATACAATAATTAATGATATTTTATTCTAAATTTATCATGTGGATATATGTTCTCTCACAAACATATTACTTTAATTATTGTTACACATATTCATGTACATGATATGAGTGCAACGGGTGGACCCATATGTATATAGAATAGAAATTCATTGGTTAATGTTTTCATCTCTTGAGATTCCGTGTGTGGTGAAAAATTGGCCATCATAATAACATTATGTTTTGTTTTATTGGTGGTTATCCTTGAATTATGTTTACTATAGTGTTCTTTATGTTCTTTCCACATTCCCACATTTCCTTTATGCTATCATGTTGTAGCATTCCTCATTGATCATGATTATGATTCTCACCCCTATAATGCTACATTGATATGCCTATTATTTCACATGTACTTGTTTATTTTATTATATGATTTTTTATTAGATTATTAGGCTTTATATCTTACCCCTTTCACATGTATTCCCCAAGGTTATCTAATCCAATTTTCTATGATCCAAGGAATAAAGGGAATGTTTCAGCGTTTTGAAGTAATAATGTTATATTTGATTTCCATGTTGTTATGAAATTTACCTAATATTATAATTAAAGAAGAAATCCCAATATTCTAGGATTTTATCAAGTGTATATTAATTAAATAAATCACTATATAAGGTGTAAAAACTATGGGTTTCATTCTTAAAAATCAATTTTTATATCCTATGGGATAATAAATACAATAACAGGTGATCTCAAATGATCTGTAAGGGTAAATAAGGGAGATACAAATGATTATTTAAGAAAAAAATGATCATAAGATTATGGTAAAATGAGTTTAAAATTTAAAAACTATACCAATCAATTCATAGTTCACAATGATTAATTATGACATAATTTTGGGTCATTTATTAGATACGAATCCTAATAGAATAAAAGATCATAAATAATGAGAGAATAAAATTTTCCTAACATTAAATACAAAAATAGTTATATGAAGTGTGAAATAATAATGATTATATAAAAATTTGATTAATTATATGCACCATGAAATTCATCACATGTTAATATTAGGCTAACCAACCATGTACTTGCTTTGGACATGGGATAACCTCCCATGTTCGCTCATATTGGGCTCTGGATAACCTCTAATATACGCTATTTTTGGAAGAAGATAATATATAATTTACCCTCTGAGAAAAAAATAGTAAAATTTACCCAATTAATTACTATGCTATAGTTAATCCACTCATAACATATCCATATTCCATTTTTATATATGTCATAAGATCATGAAAATATTTAACATTTCATCATAACATATCTCGAGAAAAAAATGGGTTTCATCAATATATCATCATCATAATAATAAACTATACAAGGGAAGAATAAAGATAGTTTCAAAGGATTATACCCCTAGTTAATCAAGAGTGACATCAAAGGATGTCATCAAAGATGAAAAATGTCTTCAAAACATAACATAAACATTTCTTAATGAAATTTCATTTTAATTATAAAATATCTTATTTTTACTCAAATTTTTATCAGAATATTATGTAAAAATATTTCTTTGAAAATATCCATGTGATATTGTAAATTAAGAATCAATTAATGGGATAGTTATGATTTTGAGAATATCCATTCATGCGGTATTTGTAAAAAAATGATTTTCCCTATTTTTAGAAAAAGTAAAAAGTAAATAATTTTTAAAATTAAAAGACGTATCCTTTTAAAAAATATCATTTAAATTAAAATATTTTAAAAATGAGTTCAAAAAATCATTTTTAATTTCTAAATACAATCTTGAAAATGGTTAAATGAAAATGCGAACATAAAAGAACATGATTTCCTACCGAAGTGAAAATAATGTTGATATTTCATTAAAAAATTATTTTTTCCTCTTGAGTAAATAAAGGGGAGAAATAAAAGGAAAAAAATGAAATCTTTATAAATAACCCAATTATAAGAATGTTCCTTTTAATTTTTATATATTAGTTATATAATTTTATGAACATGATTTTAAGTATAAACAATCCTTGGGAAAATGAGATTGTAACATAAAACTGTTAGCTCAAGTATAACATTCTTGTTAAGGCCTATAAAATTAATGGCAATAAATATAAATTTATTATAATTATATTATATATCAATATTAATTATTATAATATCATATAATATCATATATTATATACTTATAATATTTTAACACCCATTTATTCATAATTCATCGTTAAAATCATTATTTCTAGTGGTTAAGTGTTTCATTTTTCATGAATGGTTTAATTCATAAGTTGCAGTATGTGAAAATTATTCATGGTTACATCATATTATTAATTTCAATCACTAAATAAATATAATATATACTCATTATATTCTTATTTATAACCATCAATAAATAGAATAGATTGAAAAACTAATGACTCACATTCATGGAGATAGTAGTCTGCATGTAAACATTAATACTATTTTTGTTTTCTAATGAATAGAGGGAAAGAATGGTAAATAATATTTTCTCACTATAGAATAATAATTATATCCAGAATGTAATATTTATATACTAAATCCATCATTATAAATAACAATGTTATGTAGTGATGGAAAATTAATTATATTTCATTGTGGATGTGGTAGTCCATTGGTACACACATGAAATAATCTAATTTATCATTTGATAGACAAATAAGATATATAAGTTTATTAAATTAAATAATAAATATAAATATATTTTATTTACATATTTTATAATATTTTAATTGTATGGATATAATTTATGTAGATTGAGGAAGACGTAAAATGGAAATGCTTGATTAAGATGATTAATGAATCATTGAATAACCTCCTTTGGACATCTCTTCAAGGACCCTAGGGATTATTTTTTACGAAGGATAGTAACTATAGAATGTATATATTTATGGAAAGATGTGATTCTAAAATTTTCAATAGTGAAGTTTCTCAAGGTTGTGTGAGGTGGAGAGGAGGTGTTGTATTATTTTATAGTGAAGGAGAGGTCACACTTAGAATTACTTAAAATATTTAAATATAATAAATTATGGTTCATGTAGAAGTGAAAAATGTTGATATATTTAAATTATTTGAGGAATATGAGTTAAAAAACTTTCATAAAATAATATTTAAACATGTTTAGGTTATCTTTAAACACTTACCTCTTATTTTTAATCCCTCGTTAAACTTTTTATTGATTACCACGATATTATGGTTTTTTACTCTTTGGGTTTCATAAAAGTTGGTATAAGAGGATGAGTGAACCAGAAGTTGAATATGGTAGATATGATAGAATTTATTCCATTCCATTGATCAATTATAATATTATTATGAATTTTATATCATTAAACAAAATATTAGTTTTTATAAAAAAACCATTGATGTCATATTTTAGACTATTTATATATTTTGAATCTAAGGAAAAAAATATAGAAATGGAAATAACACATCAATTTTGTTTATATTAATCTTCAATGTTCACATACCAAAATAAATTATAAACATTGAAATAATTTTATTATTATTTTTTAAAAAATCATTTTTCTTTCACTATTGCTTGAAAAAATATTTTATTAGCATTGTATAAATATTTAACGTAATTATTCTATATATTTTTTTAAAATAAATTGACATCATAAAAAATATTTAATAATTTAAATTAACATTTATAACTGAACATAAATATAAAGTCCAGATTCTTACATTTGGGTAATTACATCCAATTGTTTTGATCGTCATTTGTTCAGATCATATATTAGGTTGGTTTGGGTAAATTTTAGATGTTTTTGGTGTTTTTTGAGCATGTTCAGGCTTAGTATAAAGTTAGAGAAAATCATTTGGGTGACCTAGGAAACATTGAAACGAATGATTGAGTACTAGTGGTGGGAATAAGGTTAGGTTCATAGCTAGTAAAATGTGTGTCGTCTATCCTTAAAACTCCATGTATTGAGGCCATTGTATTATTCATGGTAGTTTCACATTTTTTCTAATAGTATAGACAACCCATAAATATTTGCGTATACCCTTAAAGAGGTCCCCTACTAGAACACAGTTTGTTAAACTGTGTTTCTATACTATGATATTTGTTTTAATTATTTCCCATTTCCATTTTTTATGAATTTATACCTACACAAATTGACTCATTCTTTGCCTATTAGAAAGAGATATTTACCTTGGAAACTCATCTTAGATAATTTGGGGATTCCATACCTACTGATGATAGATTTCATTGTATTTCTTACTATTGGATCTAGAATGTCAATGGTTTATGCATGTTTCTTATCATTATTTATGGATATTCTAGATCCAAACTTATTATATTGATGAAATATAAAAGGTTGAGGATGTGGATTTTTGATGTATGGTTTTTGGAATGATATAATTTTATTTATTATAGATACATTATGAATTTGGGATTTATTTCCTAGATATTTGTTTGTCATTGGTAGTTATTTATGAATCCAAGAGGTATTTGTTTTATCCCACTCTCATTATTATAAAAACATTTAACTATTGATTCTTACATGGTAATTGTTTTTCTACGATCCATTATTTATTGATTTTTTCCATTGACTCTATATTAGTAGATCTATTTTTGGGTGTTTGGAAAGATTATTAATTGAGGTAGGTGGTTTCATAAGGAAATTACTATAATTTTAAATAGTTTTATCCTTACTATTCGAAAAAAAATTCTTTATATTGATTTCAAATTCTAGATTTTATTATTAGAACAATTATTGTGAAATATAATTGAGTGTGAGATAAAATTCTTTTGAAAATAGGGATTAAAATGAAGTGATATTTTTACTAAATGATCATTAATTGCAATGAGTAATTTGAATCCAGAATTTGATGATGAATTCATAGAAAAAAATGAATGAAATGTTATTGGATTTTAAATAAAATGAATTCATTATAAAGGAATGGATTTTTGCTGAAAACCATTTGATGTTGGTTTTGAAATTAAATTGAATATTTTGAAACTAGAAATCAGTTCCAATTGAATTGTTTCATTTAGATTATTTTAGATTAATTGAAAAGAATGATAGCCCAATGTATTAATAAATACCTTAAATCACATTGGATCATGAGTAGTTATGTGTAAGGATATGCATAATAGGTAAATTTATATATAGATACGACTTGATGAGGATCGTGACACAAAAAATTCATGATGGTAGAGATTATATTATTTGAGATTTCTACCATTCCCCCAGGCCTAAAATCTAGGGAGTGCGAGTACAATAAGAGCTATATTTCACCTTTATTACATAAAACCTTATGGACGAAACTAACTAACCATATATGTTATTACCATAATGATTTGATTTGGAATGATGATAAATGCCAGTGTTTGACTGAAAATTTCATTCTTTCCTATTTTGATAGAAATTATTATTCATCCATTTTTTTCAATATTTATCTTATTTTCATATTATTATGGTAAATAAAATTTTCATGAGTTGTTAGTATACATTGAATTGTTTTAAAAAGATTAATTTTTTAAGAATTTAGTTAATTTTTCTATACAATTTTTAACTAAAATTGTGAATATTTGGTTTATTTGAGGTGGATTTCTTAAAGAATGCTTATTTAGATCCTACTAGAATTTATTCCCCACACCCTACCATTATCTATGGGTGTTTAAAAAATTTATTATTAGATGTTCAGGAAAAGGAATGGAACCATTTAGAGGAAGTGGGTATTATTGATTAAGGGGACCTTATGAGTTTTAAATAACCAATAGAGCATGTGGTCCACATGTTTTAGGGATATTTCGGGTTGTTATCTTGATTTTTTATGTGATAAAATTGGTCTAAGTTTTGTTTTTTGGAATTTTAACTGTCTATTCGTCGTACTTATCTGTTGTAGAGAGTTGGGAATTTTGAATGCATTTTATTTATAACATGCTACATTGTCTTGGGGAGTTTTTTATGGAAAAATATTTACCCTTTAATTATATGTGGTGCCCAGGTGAATGTTTCCATCCCATGGGGTTTAAGAAATCCCTTTTGGGAATGTCAAAACAAATATGTGTACTATATTGGTAGGTTATCTAGGGATGTTTAGGAAAAATTAGTATCAAATATGGTCATGACATTTCCTGATGTTGATATGTAGTTTGTGATTTCTTGGTAAATAGGAGAATGTATTTTAAATACATAAGTGGTTGGTTATAAGATATTCAATGATAATATCTAAATGCAATGAGCCTTATCAAGCCATGGGCTATAAAAAATTATCTTTAAAGATTTTTTTGATCTTATTACAGTCTTTTTCGATTGTTTTTATCAGAGGTTTTTGTTTCCTAGTTGAATTTTGATTGATAGGTTTGATGATCTCATATAAATTGAATAATTTTTTCCATGTTATTTTTTGATATTGTGTCATAAAACTCTATAAGATGATATTTGAACAAACCTAATAAGGGATCCACAGATGAGATACAATAGGAGAATACTCTTATTGATCAAAACCTTATTTAGTTTTTTAGCCATGCGGTCCAAGCTATGGGTTAGGTAACTGATCTTGTACTAGTTCAAGAGGCATAGTCTATACATTTGAGGGATTATAATAGAGATCATGCATAATAGTTTTTTTCATTTAAATCTGCCGTATTTATAGAGTTCCAATGATATTTAGAGAAATTATTTTGTTGAAATAGCATGATCAAATATTTGGGTTCATCGAGATTCTAGACTCTTTTAAGGTTATATTTGTCATCTTTAAACATAAATGGCTAAAAACATGTTATGGGATTCAATTGTTCACTAAAGTAACAATATGGTCCTAGATTGGAAATAATTCAATGGTATTTTTATTGAGGAATTATATTTCAAATCTATGGTTTTGTATAAGTATATGGTGTTTTGTATACATTATCAAGGTGAATATATTGTGACTCAACATTATAATATTTTTTCCAAGATGTTTTATTTCTCACTTAAGGTGGTATAGAACTAGTATAAAAAATCCCAATGCTTCAAGATGGATCTACAAGAATATATCAGATATCATGTTTTCATGTTCAAGATCACCATGTTTGTAGATTTTTTGGATATATTTTTTATAGTGTAACTTCATTTGGTAGGTAATTTAGGGCTAAAAGGAGTTCCTCCTACTCACAGTGGTATCTTTAGTGGTTCATTAAAGGGATGTCAGAGTGGGAATATTTTCTTGGTGGAAACCATAATTGCTGTTATTGGAAGTATACTTATTAAATAAATCCTATTGTATCTCATAAAGGACTTTTAACTTGTTTATATTGTCGTAAATATTGGTACTCAAGGAATTCTTGCATGAATAAACTAAATATTTGTATCTATTGTTGAAAGTCATGTAACTCTTAGATGTTTTTGTAGGTTTTTACAACATCAAATTGTGGCATTGATTAACAGTACCAAGAAGATGTTTGATGTAGTTTGATGCTTCAGGATTAAAGGGGTTCCAACCATAGGAATTGAGAATGAATATTCTTTATTTAGTGGTCAAGTGACAATTGGAAAATTATGTTGTCCCTATGATTGTAAAAGGTACAATTACCATATATTCATACATACTAAATTATTTATTTGATATCAGTGCCTATACATCCTTTCTATACACCAATATTGTGGAAATATTGAATCATTATATAGAGATCACGCCTTATGTAATGATTATTTCTATGAATCTCAGGATGAAGATTGAGTAGGGTATCATATTCCCCTCTTGAAACTTTTCTTTATTAGATGTTGAGATTTTTTGAGATTTTTTGGTTCGAGATAAGAAACCCTTAGATTTCATTGTCAGGATGGAATAGTTGATCACTCATAATGATTATATAAACTTCTATCTCTATATAGTCTCATTTACTATCCCTAATGGGGTGTTCCATTTCCTTTAGGTAGAATTGTACATGAGGTCATGTTGATCCCGAACTCTTCTTCCAGATCTGGGTTTGATGATATCCATTTTTTCCTTTCAAATGAAGTAGGAATATTTTTTTGGTTATATTCATATATCATCAAAATAAATTTTATAACTTTTTTTATCATCTTTCTTTCATTATCATCTGGGGAGGGAGGTGGAGTTTTCTTTGGATTTGGTGATAAGTACCTAACAAATATATATTTCCACATATTAGTGGGAACCAGATGAACAGAGAGAGTTAATGAACTAGTTAGATGACTTGATTTCTAAAGGATTCATTCAACATAGTGTGTCTTTTTAAGATGATATGATTTATTATTCCATTAATGTAAATTGATCCCTTAAACTATTCTTGGTTGAAAAATATCTTAATTAGGTTATGATTTAGAACTATTAAATTTTTACTCGTATTAATGAAATATATGACCAAATGAAGGTATTGAAGAGGTTTTGAACAATTGATATTCATTTTGGTTTTCAAAAGATTAGGATCAAGGAGTTTAATATCCCTATGACTTATTTCATGAGTAGGTACTTTAATTTTGATTACCTAGTTATTCCATTTAGTATTACTAATATTAATGGTATATTTATGGTGTAGATGAAAATGAATTTCTATCAATTCTTAAATTTTATCATTGTGGTATTTTCGGACGACATCTTGGTTTAAATTAAAAATAAACATGTTTAGGTGCATAATTTTAGAGTGGTTATGAAAATATTGAAGAATCATTAACTTTATTCGAAGACTTCCAAATGGAAATTCAATATCATTAATAAGAAAAGTAATTCAAAAAAATGGTTTCTGAACATTGTATATATGTTGATTCCAAGAAGATGAAATATATTTTGATATAGGATGAACCACATAATTTCTTTGATATATAGAGCTTATTATGATTGGAAGGGTATTATTATCAGTTTTTAATGTCTTTGTCAAAGTTGTATTTTTCTTGTTGACCTCTATCACTAGAGAGGTAGTGAATTTTCTATTGGGTGGGATAATTTTGGTATCCTTTAATGAGTTGAATAATCAATTGAATTCAATGCTATTGTTTACACTTCTAGAAGTTGGGTAGGGATATTTGGTATTTTTTGAATGCATTAGGTATGAGTTTGGATAATATTCCTATAAAAGGAGAACACATGGTGGCTTCCATTTCTATAAATTTTTATCCTCATGAGAAGAATGATCGCACACATGATCTCAAACTCATATATGTGGTTCATAATCTTAATATTTGGTAGTATTTAATTTTTATATAATGGTTTACTGAGTATTATGAAAGTAAAAGATTGATTTGTATCTTCTCAAAAAATTTAAAAACATTATGTTGAGGAAATGAGTGGAGTATGTACAATATTTTGAATTTGACATTTCTTAATCCCCTACAAATGGAAATGTAAGTGGAAAAAATTTTAGAATTAAAATTCCATTGTAGGATATGAATGATTATCTTGAGGAATAGAATATGATAGGTCTAGTTTCTTTAAGGTCTTCTGGAGTACTGGAGGATTTGATTGAGGATTTGTTTTATTCCTCAGTTGAAATATTCAATTATTGAGATGATTCTACATGAAGAGTTTTTTGATGATTGGTTATGAATCATTACGTATTAATTATATGGTGGAGAGACTGTTAGTGAGTGGCCTATATCGTCTGAACCCATCCTTTTCATCATAAATTTGTATGTTGGGTTGTCAACTATGAGGAAGTATGTGATATGGTATTATCATCTATTCCAGTGGGTGGTAAAACATAACATGATGAAAATGTTTTATGATATGAAGAATTATTTCTAGTGGCCAGGTATAAGACTAGACAATGATGATTTTGTTTCTCATTATTATATTTTTCTCAATGTTATGGAAAAACATCAGAATCCTTCATCGATCTTTCATCCACTTACCATGCACAAATGGAAGTGAGATAAGATATTTATGGACACTATGGCTGGGTTTCTATATACACATATTTTAAATAATAAGATTTGGATAGTTAATTACTGATTGAAAAAATGGATCACATTATTTCCATTTTCGATGTGTGAAAATTTGAGATCTTATAAAATATTCACATATAAGAGATTATCATGTTTCAAAAAGTTTCATCTATTAAAAGTTTTTATAGGGATCCCTAGTTCACTTATTTCCTTTAGAGAGACATCCTAGAGCTGATGGGATGCCATTTAAGGTTGTGCATGATATACTATCCTAAAACTAATAGTAAGATAAAATGGGCTATACAGATTCTGGGGGAAATGTTTCATTATTGATTCATTGACTTCATAGGAGCTTCCGATTTCCATTTATTGATAGTTGAGTTTATCAACAATAAAAATATCTATATATCCAAAAAAATAGAACCCATTGAGTCCTTATATGGGAATTTTTGGAAATATTCACTTTATTTGTTAGATATTGTTGAAGATTCCATTAAGGGACCTATTTTAAATCAACATATGAAGAAAAATATTCAGTTGATTTATTTTAGAATGGTAATAGTGCCTATCCAAAATAATTATTATAGTGATCATATTTGATGAAATTTGGAATTAGTGGTCATTAAGTGTTTTTGAAAGTATCACCTCGGTTAGGTGATTGATGTCTTTGAAAATATTGAAATTTGGAAAATAGATATGTGGGACCATTTGAGGTTTTTTAAAAGATTCAAAATATTCCATACCATTTGGCATTAAAATAACATAAAACATCGATCCATGATGTATTTCACATTTTTTATCTCATGAAGTTTTTTTCAAACCCATCACATGTTTTTTGTTGGGAGGACCTTGATGTGGAACCTGATATGATTGTGACCCAACAACCTACTTGGATGGTTGATTCTCAGATAATGGTTCTTCATTGAAAAAAATACCTTTGGTTCAGGTTTTTTGGAATCATCATTTTCATTCTCATAAAATGATGGATTGTGAAACATTAATGAGAGAGAAATTACCTCAAATATTCTCTATATAGCCTTATTGATATGATTTCTTATTATAGAACACATTTATGGTGTTGAAGGACAACACCCTCAACCCAGTTGGGGATGACTGGATATGTGTATCCAAGGGACACGAGTTCAGAACTGGGTGTGGACATATTTTCAGGTTACTATAGAAGAAGTGTAGTATTACTGTAATAGACAATATAACAGTACTATAATAGGTACAATTTAGTACTATAGTAGTAGAAACTATTCATCCATTTGGGATTTCGGGCCACTAGTTGGGTCCTCGGATCCATAAAGGCCTTTAAGCCACCCAAGGATTTTAGGCCAGTATGGTTTTTGAGCCACCTCATGGCCTTCAGGCTACGGTAAGTCCATTAGGCCACCTTAAGGATTTTCAGACACCTAAAATTGTGCTTAAATGGATCAGGATGACTCTAAAAGGAGAATAATCTCAATGTGGATTTATAGAAGGTGTATTCACTAGAGAAGAAGCTAAAAGATGTGGAAGATTGAGATGGTACACCATTTCCATCGTGACCAGCCTATGCATGCATGAGATGCCTAGCCGAACTAACATGTGAAGGCGGAGAGTTGATATCATGAAGAAGATGATGGGGAGGACAAGTTTCATGTCTTTATAGTCCAGATATTTCTACTAAGACCTACAAGTCATGTAATCACTATGCCTATGGGCCTTGTTAGGGTTCCCCCAATGTCCATTGAAATGGTGGTTATCAAAATTCAAAAAAAAGGCCTTGAGGCCATTTGGGAATTTATGGTGTTGAGAGTTATAACATACAATTGATAATTTTTATGTTGTTACAATTTTTTTTATCATCGTCAATTTCGGTCATATATTGTGTTGTTTTAGGTTGATTTTGGATGTTTTTGGAGGTTTTTGGTCCTTTTTGCTGTTAGAGAAAACCATGCCGGTCAGCCTAAGAAACCGTGAATGTTTTTAATGAGTTATATAGTTGCAAGCATGGTATGGAACACGTTTAGTACTAAACATGTGAACTATCCCTTAAACCATGAACATTGATATAGTGGGGTAATAAATTATTAGTGCCCTGTTTGTTAAATAGTGCATCCAAACCATGAAACTCTTTTTATATCACAAAAAAGATATCATGGTTGGAATATAATTTGGTAAATAGTATGACTTAATATTTAGTCATGTTTTAATTTTTATAAATTTATATTTTTATTAATTGAGAAAAACTTGATTATCCTTATTATTCTTTTGTTGAAAATATATCAAAAATAAGGAATCTCTTCATGGATATTTTGGGGATTCCTTTCCTTTTTTTAAAAAAGTTGGGGCAGAAGCCTTGTTATTATTTAAATAAAAGGTCTCTTTTGATTGGGTAGAGGGAGACCCATTACATATATCAAACTCCCAAGGCCAAGTGTCATGAATACAAGGCTCCAAAGCAATTTTTTTGGCCCAAAGAGCCCCTCAGTGAACAATAATGATGTAGTACCCAGTCTGCTACAGTACATACTATAGTACTGCCGCCGGTACAGTTCCAGATATAATGCCTCCACCACTACACTGTCACCACTGATATAGTTCTTCCACTACTACAGTACACCTTTAGTTTCCTTCTACAATTCTTCTACATTTCTCGAAAATATATCCCTTACAAGATTCGATCCTAAGTCTTTAGGTATTTCATTCATTATAATGATCAAATTCAATAGATCTTTGACTACTGGATATATATTATCAAAGGTTACTACCCATTTGAAATCATTATTCATTGATCTCTTAGATTCACACTTCTTATTGTGAACAAAATAATATATTATTTTATTTGATTCATGATCTATGGTTTGTTTGATGAACTAATTGGATTTATTATTGATATGTTATAAAATTGGGGTTCGTTGATCAAATCCTTATTGGTCGTTGTTTGTTCTTATGGAATTGTTGAGGTATGTGTTTTACCCCTATTGTATTATTATAGAAACACTGAATTGGATATTATTATAAGATAATTTTTTTAGATCTTTTTCTAATTGATGTTGTCAATGATTCTACATTGGTGGATCCCTTCATTGGTGTTTTTCAAGATCATTAATTTAGGTAGATGGTTTTATAATGAAATTATATCATTTGAAATAGTTATTTATTTCATAATTTGAAATGGATTTCTGTTTTATTTCTAAATAATGTTTTGTTTCTTTAACGAATGATTTTTATATGGAATGGTGTGTGTGATGACATTCCTTTGAAAATGGATTTTAAAATGAGGTATGATTTCAGTAAAATTATTTTTAATTGAAATGAGTGATTTGAAGCCTGATTTCAATTACGGCAACTCATATGAGAATGTATGTGATTTTTTAGGACTTAAAAATGAGAAAAATTGATTTTAAAGGCTTTTGTTTTTGATTAATACATTTTTTATGTTGGTTTCAGAAATGAAATGGAATATTTTGTAACTTGAACTTTGGAAGGATTGAAACAATTTTTTAAGGATTTCCGATTGAATAAAATCACTGATAGCACTAGGTATTATTGATTACCTTGAATCACATGGGATCCTGGGTAGTTATTAAAATAGATTTGTAGGCTAGATAAACTAATATATAGTAATTAATTGAGGATGATAATGAAAAAAATATCATGATGGAATGATGTGTATTCTTTAGGATCCTCTCTTATTCCCCAGAAGCATAAGATCTAGGGAGTGTGTGTACACCTATTTTCATATTTCACCAATCTTGTGTGGAATCTTGTTGGTGGATTTAACTAACCCATGTTTAATTAACATGGTTATGTTATTGAAAAATACTATACATTTCAGTGGTTGATTGAATTTATTATTCTTTATTGTTTTGACTAAAATTATTATTCATGAATTTTTTTTTGGAAAAGAGGCTAATAACATTCAATTTTGATTGAAATTAACTATTTTACTAGTTTTATACCATAAATTGAAATGTTTTGATACAAATATTTTGTTATTAATAGTGTTATTATTTATCTTCTATGTTTTATTTAAAAATGAGAATGTTTAGTTTTTTCGATATGAATTACTTATAGAATACTAGGTGAGATCCTACTGGGATTTGTTACTCACACCAATCTAGTACATTAAGGCATTTATAAAAATTTTTATTCCAGGTTTTGGAAACTGAAAAGAACCCCCTGTAGGTGGTATCTATTCTAGATTATCGGGACCATGGGAGTTGGGATGGACAGGTGGACTATGTACTCAACTTGTATCATAGAGATTCTAGGTGGTCGTTCAAATGGTTTGATATGATTAATTTGGTTGACGTTCTATTTGTTGTAATTGAAATTGTCTACATTGGTTAATTCTCTCTTATAGATTGTTTTTTATACTGATGTTTTATTTTTTCTCATCCACTACCTTGTCTTGATGCGTTATTCATGTGGAAAAATAATTCCCTTCTACTTGTAAGCGATTCATAGGAGCTAGTTTCTTGACTATGGGGATCAGGATCTACCTTTGAGCCATGTTAGAACAGATTTATGTATTCCATAAGTGGGTTATCTTTTCTGTTTCTTGATAATAATTTTTTCTACCCTATAAAACTATATTACATATATTAAAATAAAGAGAGTTAAATTTTATTTATTTATTATTTATATAAAATAATACTAAGGTCAATATAAAATTCAACTCGCATGAAACTACCAAACCATTGAGGGAAATATGATTAATCTCAAATGGATCATCCCCAATGAAATAAATTCATGTTGTTTTAAATATTTCTAGGCCTTATCCAATATTTCTAACCTTATTTTACCCGTTTTACCCATAATGGGGAGACCAATATTTATCACTGTTACAATTCATAATGACTGAAAATAAAAGGGACATGATTACTAGATTCTATCCTCCTGATTCCACCATTGGAATTAATTTTTAAAGAATCAATTTGTATAAGTTGACGAAAAAATATTAAATATAATTTCACAAAACACCATGAAAACAATATTATAAAAATGTTCATTAAAAGCCTAAAATTTAAGTCACACCAAAATCAAGTGTAATAATGATTAATATAAAATTAAATATACTATTAATAATTAATGGATACCTATGTTAATTTATGATCAAATTTGAAACATACTGTGAATTTTAAGTTATTTTATTTATTGAAAATAAAAGATTGTTTTTAAAAAATCATTATTTCTTTACAATTCACATAAAAATAAATAATTTTGAAAATAAAAAAAATCACCAGAAGATAATTTCAAAATCATATCTTAAAAAATGATATTCACTTCCTAAAAATCATTATAAATATATTGTGTAAATTAATTACAAATTTAATGCCAAAAAAACAATAAAAACAATTTTTAACAAAACATGTTTTTTTTTGAATTAGGAAAAAATCATGAATAAATATTGAGTAAAAATTCATTATTTATTAATATATACATTGGATTTAATTAATAAATATATATATATATATTTCATAATTTTTAAAATTCAATTCATACCCTTTAATTTAGTTACTATGTTATAATATATTATTGTTCGTTTTGAGATTAGTTTTTTATGTCAATAAAACCATCAAAAATTTATAACATATGAAAATAATATTCTAAAGACTCGATGTGTTACATTCATCCCCCCATAAGTGAATTGTTACCTTAAATTTTTATCTCATTAATCAAAAGATCATTTTTTTTGAAACATATTTTTTGCAATCCTACATCATACAACAAGATAATAAAGCATAATTTAAAATGGGGTAGTGGGAATCCAAAAGGATATATGAAATAAATCATAAAAAAGCTTTCCATAGAAGGAGAACATTAATTTGAAGTGAAAATATTGACCTGGAGAAGAAAGATAATGTAAAAAATAATAATAAGTATTGATAAAGAATATAGTAATGACAATGTAAATGACAAAAAAATAACAAATATCCCAGAAAATGACTCAATAAATAGTTTTCCAAGAACATGGTTCCATCAAATGGTTCCACTGAAATAGTTCCTTCGGTCACGGCGACACCGTAATGGTGGCAGCGATCACGGGCGCACACTGAAACGGTGGCTCCGCATAAGGTGTTCCACAAAACTGGAGACACCGTGATGGTGGCACCGTAGCCGTCATATCCTCATGGTCATAGAACAAAATGGAGGCACCATAATGGTTGCATTGTGACGGCCACACACTGAAATAGTGGAACCATTTACGGTGGCACTGTGACCGTGGCACCGTTTACGGTGTCTCACCAAACATTTTCACACCTTTGTTTCTTCTTCTAGTCCCGCTCCTACAACATATCTTTTGAAGAAAGAATGTTTTAATACCACTTTAAAATCCATTAAATTCCAAAAAATGATATCTAAAACCCCCTAATAGAAAGGAGACCCTTGCTTACCAAAACGTGTGGCTTTTTCCTCGATTCCACACCTTTTTCCCATAATTCCAGTTCCACACCTGTTACACATTTTCCTCTTTTTGAATTTAAACCCTTTTACTCATTGTAGTTATGTACACCTCTTTGATGAGAATTATTGAGTAACAATTCATTCCATCATGTGTAACCATCCAACCATGATGTAAAACCACGATCTGACATTAAAGTCGTTCAAAATTTATGTTCCGTATCTCCGTGATCTCGCCTTTTATTGCATGAGAATTCTTCCGTCTTCATGGATGGTCCCTTTTTCTTTCTTTGGTGTGTTTGGAGTCCCCCTTACCATGTCTAGTGGTGCACCTATACTAGAACCTTCCCTACACACTCTTGGAGTCCCTGAAGTTACATCCCATCAAGTCGCGCTTCCCCAGTTATTGGTGAGAGGAGAAAAACATTGATCGTTTTTCATCCAAGTAGGGTTATTCATTCTTATATGATTACTATGTATCATGTGGGGTGGGTATGACAATGTTTCTACAATGATGGATGAAATTAAACCTTATTAAATATAATGAACAGACTTTTAAAGAATGATGGGGTGTGTTTGATGGTGTTGTTCTACACTATTACCCTTCCTTATATGTTGTGAATTGTATGGGCTTCGGTCGACTAAAAATCACGTCTTTTGGTGGTATTTATTTGCTCAAAAATGGACCCATATCTTCTATGATTATTGAATGGAGGTTACATGAAATTGTTTAATCACGTAAACTCGATTGATTAAATGGATTTCCAGTGAACAAGAATCCTTATGTGATCGCTCGGGATAACCAAACAGAAAAAAGGAACTCAATGAATGGTGAGTTTGAATCTGGAAACTCCCTTACTTTGTGTTAGTAATATATGTGGTTGTTTTCTTGATTCTTGTTGGGTGACATTAATGGAGATGATATCCCCTTTTGTGGTACATTTTTTTTGTGGATTTGAGACCGTGTGATGCCATATTGTGGGGGTTAGTTTTGTTCCAGTACTTCGAGGGATCTCTCGGATCCCTTTTGTTGTGGAGACTTCACAAGAGAACCAGGTGTCAATTCATAATCTACTTCTTGGTTGTTTTTAATTCTGTGTCTTGTGGCTATTCCTGATATTTTCCTAGTAATGAAGAATGTTCTAAATGGAACCACTTTAATGTGATAAAATGAATGGTTTTAATGGGTAATTATTTTCTGATATTGATTTGTGACTTGGTTGTGGCTGTTGTGCTCTTTCTGAATGAATAGTAACGAGGGTGTTTGTGTATAGTCCAGTTTTGGAACCCCTTGGATGGGATGAGTTCATGTATACCTATATGTATAATTTAGTTAGTTTTTTTTCTTATTTGGGCCCCACCAATGTTGAGCACTTCGTGCCAAACACTCCCATTTCATGGGGGTGGGTGTTTTTTCCAAAACTCTTATGAGTGGCTAGTTATTATCCCCTTTTTTGACCCCTTTAATGAGTAGCCCAAGACTCTTTGAGAAGGATGTGATGGCCTGAGGTCCATTATAGACTAAGATTATTTGGTAGGGTAGCTGTGGTGGTTTTCCCAAGTGTGTGCGGGTAGGTTGTTTCCCACGTGTCTTCGAAATGAGGGCCAAGTGTCTTTGGGTGTGGTACTAGTAGTTCTAGACCAGGTGTCTGTGGGCGTGGTTATGTGTTGTTTTTGTGGCCCATGTGTGTGCGAGGGGGATGTGTGGTTGTGGTAGCCCAGGTGTGTGCGGGCAGGGTATGGCAATGGGACACCGGTGAGAATGGTAGGGGATGTATGGCACGTAGGATGTCTTCAATAACCAGTGGGAAGGTGGTGCGGGGTACCCAATCATCAATTTATTATTACAGTTACTTTACTTTAATTTATTTATTGGGTTAGTGTTCCATGGAGATGTTTTGTTGGATAGATTCCTTACAAGGTTCTTTGGTAAAATTATTGTCTCACATGGCATTAGAATTCCTCCCCACTTGTGTGTGAGAGATTTTGGTTTTCCCAACTGGGTATACTTCTATACTCACCCTACGCATATTAAACTACATTCAGGTTTCTAGGAGGACTTTGAAAACCATGTCGAACCTTACTAGTTCAGATGTTGTGACCGTTGGAATTGCTACATTTCTTTTCTGTTTGTACTTTCCTATAGAGTTTTCTTGTATTTTGGAAACACTTTTTTTTTGGAACATGCATATGGGAATGGATTGTTTTGGATTTACTTTGACTTCATGTTTTGGTGTTTTTGGGATTTACTATCTTACCTCCTTATCCTAATAAATAAAAAGGGGTAATTCCTTTCATTTTATGTGTGATTCTATACACTTATTTCTAGTCGCCACTCCGGGACATATTGATGGTAGGTCTCGGGGGTCATTATCTATCCATCAACATGAAGAAGGAAGGGTCTGGAAATCTGTTGTCCCTTCCCACATCTTGGTGAAGGCGAGTTGTAAAAAATTGAATCAAAGGTAGAGGTTGAGAGATAGGATGGAGTTCAAGGTTAAGCACAATGAGGATTGAATGGGATGGTATAGAAACAATGTTAGGAAATCTTGGAACATGAAATAGGCCATAGAAGACTAGCTAGGACATGGGATTTTAGGGTCCCCTGTGATCCAATGCAGGGACACTAGACCTACCAAATGACCAAGTGAGGCTACAATGATTGCAGGGTAGAGACCCTAGGAAAAGTATATGCATCATAATTGCTTGTGTTCTTGTGTGTCTTGGGTACTTTGGGGATCCAAAATAATAAAATATTTATGAAAAATTTAACAACAATCTTCTACATTTCTTGGGATTATGAATTCCTTGTTTACCTTGCAGCTATGACACCCAGACAATGATCACGAGTAGTGAAAGAAATCGAGTCCCAAGAGGTGGATTTATTATATCAAAAGAGGGAAGACCGAGAAGAGGAGGATGACCAGTGGAAGAATATGCTTTGTTTCTTTTAGCGAGAAACATTCAGAAAGTACGGGGGGAAAATATCAGACATGGAGATAGAGAGATGGCTACAAAATCTGGTGATATATTTCATCTTGATCTGGGCTCCAACAGAGTAATGGGTTTCTCTCTATGTAAGCAATATGTGGGGAGTGGAACGTCAGTGGTAGATGCTCTATTTTGGGGAGAATAGGGAGGCTGAATTTTTGTGGGCTAAATTCAAGAGGGATTTCTAGGTAGAATTCCACTCTTACACGATGAAGGCTAAGAAGAGACAAAAGATAATCTCTCTTCAGCAGGAGAGTATGTCAATTATAAAGCTGGGGGTCAAGTTCATGGATCTCCTTTGATTTTCTCCAGACCACTTTCGAGATGAGGAGTCTCAAGAATGTTGGTAAGAGGAGGCACTTCGACCTTGTCTTCAGTATGTTGTTACTCCCTTCACTTTACCAATATACTTGGCGGTCCATTGGAAGGCTGAAGTTGTGGAGAGGATGAACATGCTAGGTGGTGTGTCGTGAGAGGGGAACCAGTTGGGCTCATCAAAGGGTAAGTCTTTCAGCAGCATCCCTCCAACATCAGGGCCTTCCAGGTTTCTGCCAGGGGGAGCATACCCCAAAAATTCCAGTTTCGATCTCCAAGTCATTGTCCCTTATTTACAGGCCCCAGAATGAGATTCTTCATTTCTGGTATTTTTTGGAATCTTTGGAATTAGTTCCCAGACTGAGTGCATTATAGTGGGGGTGGGTAGGTTCAAAGCCCACCTCAGCAGCATCCATTTCTAGCCAGGGCCATTCAGAAGCAGTAGCGAGGACCAAGAGATCCCTCTCTTCCGAGAGCAGACATTGTAGGTGGAGTCCAAAAACAGTGTGCTCCTAAGGGAGCTCGACCAGGTCGTGGACGGGGAGGCAACTGATAGCCAGAGGGTAGAAGAGCTGGGGGTGAATAGTTGAACACCACATAGGTATCAGTACCAGCAGGGTCGGAGGTCGTCCGAGGTACAATTAGCTTGTTTAGTATTTTTTCCTATGTCTTGTGTGATTTAGGATCTTCACACTCCTTTGTTGCACCCAGTATAGCCTATATGTTGGGTTTAGATGTAGAGATACTTTCCATGCCCCTGGTTTTGAGTACACCAGTCAGAGGTCAGACTAGCTTGCCTCATGTCAGTAGGAGATTTATACTGATCTAGGGACCATATATTTCAAGTGGGGACATTCATTCATTGTAGATGTAGTCGTGTGATGTCATTCTAGGAATCAACTGGTTGTTCTTTGTGTGTCACTTTATTGACGGCTTCCAAATAATGGTCATGTTTTCGTATATGGGTGGAAAAAATTTTACATTCGCTGGCATTCAGGGTTTCAAGGAGGGCAGCTGGTGAGTGGAACCCCTTCATTACTTGATAGATGAGCTATCAGTGGATTTAGAATACATAGAGATGGTGGAATCCTGGGGATCATCTGTGAATTCATAGATTTATTCCTTGAAGAGGTGGTGATTGTATCCCCTCGACTTGATGTTGAGTTCATGATAGACTTGTAACCCGATGCCAGTCCAATTTCTATAGATCCCCATCAGATGATTCCTTATGAGTTACAAGAGTTCCGAATTCAGATTGATTATCAGATTAAGAAGGGTTTTGTGAGACCAAGTGCGTCACCATGGGGTTCTCTAGTCTTGTTTGTGAAGAAGGTAGACAGTGGTCTCCAACTATGCATAGACTACTGGAGACTGAATCAGGTAACGGTCAAGAACTATTATCCTATCCCAAGGATAGATGACCTTTTTGACCAGATGAAGGGGGCATGGTGGTTCGTTATGATCAACCTGCGGTCAGGATATCAACAGTTGAGGGTGAAAGAGGGGGACATCTTGAAGATATCCTTCAGGTGAAGATATTAAATCATTGGGTTCATGGTCATGTTGTTCAGCATTAAGAACTCACCATTTGTGTTCGAGGGGCTCATGAACTCTATCATTCGGGAATATATGGACCGTTTCCTACACATGTTTTTTTAAAGACGTCCTGATCTACTCAAGATCAGAGGAGGATCACGCCGAGCATTAGGGAATGGTTTTATAGGTCCTCTGACTGCACCAGCTCTATGGAATGTTGTCCAAGTACATGTTTTGGACAAGAGAGGTGAAATTCCTTGGACACATGGTGTCCAATAAAGGAACAGTGGTTGACCTGTCAAATGTTGAAGTAGTTTTTTCCTAGGAAACACCCAATAATGTGATGTGGGTTCATAGATTCCAGGGTCTGATAGGATATTATCGATGTTTCATGCCCGATATCTCTCAAGTTGAAACTCCATTGATATCATTGAAATAAATGGACCAGGCCTTCATGTAGAGTGGACATTGTCAGGAAACCATTAGTTGTTTGAGGAGAAGTTGGTTAGTGCTCCAGTGATGAGGTTTCTAGAAGAAGGGGTGATGTTTGAGGTGTCCTGTGATGTTTCAGGATAAGGTTTTGGGTGTGTGTTGGTGCAAAAATATGGGGTGATATTTTACGGGCCAAGGAAATTACATCCCCATGAAGGTAGCTATGCCACCAACAACATAGAGATCACATCGATAGTGTTCACACTAAGGTTGTGGTGGTACATCCTCATCGATGAGCGCTTTGTGGTCTTCACGGATCACAAGAGCATAAGGTTTGTCTTATCTCAGTGAGACCTGAACTTGCAACAATAGTGGTGGATGTAGTTTCTTCTAGACTACGATGTAGAAAATTTCCTACAACTCAATAAAGGGGAAAATTGTGGCTGATGCCTTGAGAGAAAAGTCGCATAAGGATGTGTTTAGAGAATCAGAAGATGCTTAGAGAGACATAGAGGAGTTGAATTCCCCACACCTGGATGCAAGGGTGGAGGATGGAAGAGGCTATCTGTTCTAGATAATAGTGCAGTACTCTCTGTTGCGGCAGGTGGAGGAGTCTCAGTGGAGGGACTTAGAGGCTGATGTGATGCGTGATCATGTTAACCAGGGCAATTCTCTGGAAGGATGGTCAGAAGATGGCCAGAATCAATTTTTTTTTTCATGGAATGTTGTTCGTCTCTGTGGGAATTCACGAGAGATTTCATGGTGGGTTCCACAAATCACCCCTCATTGTACAGCCAGAAGTTTCCAAGATGTATTGGGGTTTGTGGAGTTAGTTTTGGTGTCCTGAGGTAAAGCTGGAAATGGAAGAGTTTGTGGCTAAGTTTTTCATGTGTCAGTAAGTGAAGTTCGAACACCGTGTTCCAGGAGGTCGGTTACAACCTTTAGATGTCTCAGTGTGGCAGTGGGATTACATCTCAATGGATTTCATCATGGGACTACTAAATGTTCAAGGGGGTTGTGATGTTATCTAGTTAGTGGTGGACTGACTGATGAAATCATCTCACATCCTGGAAATCAAGGAGCTGCGTGTGGTGGATGACCTAGCACAGCGGTAAGTGGATGAGGTGGTGTGGTTTCATGGAGTTATTAGTCCCATAGTCTCCGACTAGGATAACCAGTTTACTTCATGGGTCTAGAAAAGATTGAAACATGATTTTGGAACCCAACTATGACTCAAAATTTCTTTCCACCCCCAGGAAAAGGGAAACATCTAGACATTGGGGGATATGCTATGAGAATGTGTTTTAGACTTTGGGGGATCATGGGTATGACACTTACCTCTGGTAGTGTTTTCCTACAATAATATCTTTCACCCTACCATTGGCAAGGCTCCATTCGAAGCCTAGTATGGGAGGATATGTCGCTCACCCATGTGGTGGGAAGAGGTTAGGGAAGTATATGTTCTTGTCTGGGAGGTATTGAAAATCACAACATAGAAGGTTGTACTTATACGAGAGAGTATAAAGGTGGGTTAAGTCTGGTAGAATTCATATGCCGATCATAGGAGGAGACCCTTGGAGTCCGAGGTCAGGGGAAACATGTTCTTGAAGGTCTCCCCTTGGTGTGGGCAACGAAGATTCAGTAGGGGGAGTAAGCGTTCACCTTGGTTCATAAAACCCTTCGAGGTGTTGTGGCGGGTCAACGAGGTGCCGTATTATCTGACACTACTACTGACGCTACTAAGGGTGAATGATGTCTTCCATGTGTCTCAGATTCAGTAGAATCTACACGATGATTCACACGTCCTCAACTAAGGAAATCATGATATCGAGGATGAGATGAAATTTGTAGAGACACCAGTGATGATCAAATTTTATAAGGAGAAGGTGCTTCATGGATGAATCATTCCCTTGGTACGTGTGTTATGGAGAAATGGTGGCCTCAAGGAGAGTACCATGGAATGGGAGGCACATATGCGCGCCCATTACCCAGAGCTATTTTGAGTTTTGTTTTTTTGTGTCTTAATTGTTTTTGATGTAGTTCTTGACCTTTTTATCTATAAAATGGCTTGTTTTCATTTTTATTTGAATTTGTGTGAATATTCATGACTTTGGGAATGTGAGGACCTGATCCTTGATCAAGACACATTAAGGTGGATGTGGTGAAACCCGTGCGGGAGTGTCACTGCCATCCAAAGAAGATAGAATCTTAACATGGAAGAAGGTACTCCCTAATCCATATGATGGGACGATATTACCTTTACATGTTTGTGCGGTTACATGATGGAGAGGTGTTCTGAGATGTCGAGTAGGTTTACTCCTAAGAGGTATCTTTCAAGGTGGTTGTTCAAACCCCTCTCTTTTCTTCAGTTCGAGTTGCAATTCTAGAGGTTGAGAATAGTTTGAGAGGTATCTGATGTAATGGACTAGAAAAGGACCCCTTAAGGAGTTTTTTAAAAACTCAGTTCCACTGAAACAATGGAACCGGTCGATATTGAACACCAAAATGGTGGCACCGCTTAAGGTGTTCCACAGAACCGGTGGCACCATGAGGGTGGAACCATAGTAGTTGCACCATCACAGTCACCCACCAAAATGGTGGCATTGCTGATAGTGGATCCACGAGGGTGGCACCATAACTGTCACACCATCATGGTCGCACACCGAAACAGTGGCACTATGACCGTGGCACTGTTTACGGTGCCTCACCAAACAGTGTACCACCTTTGTTTGTTTTTCCAGTCCCACTCCCGAAACGTATATATTGACCTAAGAGTGTTTTAATACCCCTTTAAAATCCATTAAAATCCCATAAATACTATCTAAAATCTCCCATGATTTGGGTGACCCTTACATACCCAAATGTGTGGCTTTTTCCTCGGTGCCACACCCTTTTCCCCTACTTTCACATCAGCCCCTGTTATATGTTTTCCTCTTATTTTAAAGGAAAATCTTTAACTCAAAAACATTATGGACACCTCTTTGAGGATAATTCTTAAATAAAAATTAATTCCATCAGGTGTAACCATCCAAAATTGTGGTGAAACCACGATCCACCTTTAATGTCATTCAAAATTCATATCCTGTAACTCCATGACCTCACCTTTTATTGCACGGAAACTCATCCTTATTCATGGATAGTATATTTTTCATTATTTATTGAATTTAGAGTCCCCTTTCTCAAGGCTAGTGTTGCGCCTGTGCTGGATACTTCCCTACTCACTCTTGGAGTCCCCTATTTTCCTCCCATGAAATTCGTGCATCCCTATTTCTTGGCGTGAGGAGAAAAACATTGATCGTTTATCATCTAAGTAGGGTTATTCCTTCGTCTCTCTTTACTGGGTATCATGTAGGGTGGGTATGATAATGTTTCTAAAGGGATGGTTGAAACCAAACCTTAATGAGGACAATTAACGGACATTTAAATAATGAAGGGCTGTGTTTGGTGATGTGGATGTAATCATTGACCCTGGATTATATGTTGTGAATTTTATGGGCTTCTTTCCACTGAAAATCATTGTTGTTGGTGGTATTTCCTTGTGCGCTAATTGAACCATGTATTTAGTGATGATTGAATGGATGTAACATATAAATTGGATAATCATGTAATCTCGGTTGATTAAATGGATTTTTAGTTAAATAGAATCCTTGTGTGATCACCCCGGTTAACCAAACAGAAAGAAGAACTCAATGAATGGTGTGATAGAATCTAGAAACTCCATTTCATTGTATTGATAATATGAGTGGTTATTCTACATGACTCTTATTGGGTGACATGGACTGGGATGAGATCCCCTATTGTGGTGTAGTTGTTGGTTTGTGTATTTGAGGATGTGTGGGTCCATATAGTGGGGATTGGATTGGTTCCAGTACTTTTATGGATCTCACATATCCCTTTTGTTGTTGTGACTATACAAGAGAAACATTTGTGAATGCTTAATCTACTACTTTGCAGTTTTTTCTTCCATGGCTTTTGGCTATACATGTTAGTTGCCCGGTAGTGAAGGATTATTTAAATGGAACCACTTGAATGTGATAACAAGAATTTGTTCAATGGGAATTGTTATTCAGGAATGAGTTGTGACTTGGTTTCTGGGTTTTGTTCTTTATATAAGTGAATAGTAATGAGGGAGTTTGTTTATGGGATTGTTTTGGAACCCATAGTTTGGGATAAATGCTTGTTTAACTATATGTATAATTTCGTTCTTATGTTTCTTATTCGCACCCATAACGTGTTGAGAACTTCCATTCCGAACACCACCATTTCACGGGGGAGGGTGTGTTTTCCAAACACTCCTATGAGTGGCTGGTTATTGGATCCTTTTATGATCCATTTCCCGAGTATCCCTAGAATCTTCAGGTGGGTTTTGATGGCCTGATGTCTATTACAGCCCAAGACTATTCTTTTAGGGTAAGTGTGGTGGTTTCCCCAGGTGTGTGAGAGCAAGTTGATTCCCAAGTGTCTTTGGGATGAGGCCTAGGTGTCATTGGGAATGGCAGTAGTTGTTCTGGCCTAGGTGTTTGTGGAAGTGGTTACGTGTGGATGTTGTTTCCTAGGTGTATGCGGGCGAGATGTGTGGTTGTGGTAGCCCAGGTGTGTGTGGGTGGGTTATAGCAGTGGGACTACGGTGACAATGGTAGGGGAGGTCTGACGCATAGGATGTCTTCAATAACTAGTGGGAAGGTGGTGTGGGGTACCCAAACATCGATGTGTTATTACTATTATTTTACATGACTTGTGTTATTTGGGGAGTGTGCATTGGTGTGGTTTGGGTGGATAGTTTCTTTACAATATTCTTTGGTTATCTCCTTTTATCATAGGTTATTAGAAACCCTCGCCACTTATGCATGGGTGATTTTGGTCTTTCCTACTAGGTATAGTAATATACTAACCCTATACATGTTAAACTTCTTTCAAGATTCCAGTAGGACATCGAGGACCGTGCTAGACCCTACTAGTCCAGATGTTGGGATCATTGATTTTGGTGCTTTTCTTTTCATTTGGTCCATTCCTTTAGATTTTTCTTGTATTTTCACTGCACCTATTATTTGAACATGCATATTGGAATGGATTGTTTTGGGTTTACTTTTACTTATAGTTTTGGTGTTATTGGGATTCAATATCTTACCTCCCGATCCTACTAAATAAAAAAGGGCAATGCCATCAAATTTGTGTGTGATTCTATACCCTTGGCGGTAGTTGCTACTTCGAGACCTATTGAAGGAAGGTCTTGGGGGTCATTATCCATCATTCAACTTGAAGAAGGAAGGGTTTGGAAATTTTCTGTCGCTTCACTCATCATCGTTAAGGCGGGTTGTGACAAAACAATAAATCAGTGAGGGGTTAAAATAACCATCATTTATTTATAATTAATTATAAAAGATAAATTTTTTAATTATAATGTAATTTTTTGTATTTGCAGAGATATTTTACCATAGAATCTGATAAAATATACTTACATGATTTATTAAATTCCATAAAATTAATTCCATCCTACAGTTCAATATTTAGATTAGTTTCTACATATTTCTATCATGTATTCAAATAATTAATGTCCTGTATGAATTTTTCATTCATGAAGCAATAAAATAAATTTCTAATAGATAATATGATCTATAAAAGAATGAAATTATATTCTTACTATCTCTATTATGTATCCAAAACCAAAATGATTTTTTCAAATAATGATTACTAATATGAATAAACTATAATTTGAAATATTATTCTCTAAGACATTAAAAATAATAAAAAAATATATAATTAATTATTTCAAAAAATTACTAAATTTAAAAAACTCCTCAAATCATTATTTTCCATCATTCAAAAATGAAAATATTAGAAATATATTTACATAACTTCAGAAATCATCTTAACATTATTCCCAAAAAAACATATATTATATATAATTTTAACATACAAAAAACGTCAATACCAAGATCATTTATTCTTTTAAAACATGCTAATCCTTTTAAAAATTTAATTTAATCATGATTAACTATCATTGAAAAACAACTGATTAAAAAAGTAACTGTATCCTTATTCCATAAATAAAATCAAAGACTATCTAGTATATTCCATAAGTCAAAAAATGACAGAAATTTAATCATAGATCACTTTATATTTATATCACCAATCAATCCTTAGGGTATTAATGATATCCAATTTAATTTATGAATAAAAAATTATATTTATCACCACTAAATTTTTTTAACTCAACAATATGAAATTATTATGGGCTCTATATATTCATAAATATTGTGTTTTCTAAATAATTTTATATGACCACTAAATTAAATTTTTTGGTTATCAATACAATTTAACATATTATTTTAATTCCATAAAAATAAACTACCTCAAAATAATACTTTGATATTTCAGGACTATTAAAACTAAAATATCATTGATAGAAAACTTCTATAAAATAATTCATGAATATAAAAACAAAAATTATTCAAATTAAAATTATCTTATAGAATATGAACATCTTTATTCTAGGAGTTAGCCCTTGGATTGGGGAATTAACCTAGATAATCCCCAGGTTCACTACACAGAATAAATTAAACTATAAATAGAAGAATTTTATGTAATTAATTTCCTTTCGTTGATCTCTTTAATTAACTTGAAAATTATTTTCTCTAGGGACATATTTTACATAAATAAATATCTTACAATTAATATAATACATTCTCTATGATGCTACTCCCCACATTCTAAACATATAGAACGAAGAATGTTCTTTCCATCATATCCTTTATGAAAATCCATTTTTCAATTACATAGTTCATTTAGAATCTAAACTATTTTTAAATTTTTAATCATATATCGAGATATCCAGATGGTAATAATAAATTTTTCCTTACATCTTTCTTTTGGATGGCCATGAGGACAATCATTGCATGTTCAATCAAATTGAATGTTAACACATCTTCTTGTAGTTCAATCCATTGATTAAAACACAAAAAAATCATAATTATGGAAATAATAATCACAGTTATAAATTATACAATCATAAAAAATAATTAATTTTATTTATAAACCATGACACTATCTTTTCAACTTATGAAACCATTGGTTTATGCTAGGTTATACATCTGAGGGAGGAAGCTGCGGGTCTCCATCGATGGACCATGGTGACTCTCTTTGGTGTGGATAAACCTTCCATCGGCTTCTTTAGTACCATTGTGGCCCTGTGGGGTCTCGCTAAAATGGCTCAGGTTTCGGAAATCTTTAGAATGACGTTCTGTATTTTGCTTGCCTCCAGGGAGGATTTAGTGCAGGCATGGTCGAGGCGGGTCCGATCTATGGGGTGATGGAGTTTTCATCTGTTCAGATGGTCTGTGGAGGTCCACCATGGTTTCGATTCCCCCCAAGCGGCTTCATGGATCTCCCTGCCTAGCCTCCCTCTTCCGTTCTTCAACTTGGGTTTCTTGCGTGGCATTGGCAGTTCCATCAGGTCCTTTTTGTCTATGGATGACTCTACCTCCATGCTTTTGGATTCTTCCTCTGGTAAGATCTATGTCGACATGGATATTTCACTGCCTCCACCCGATCAGATCGTCCTTCATGTGGGAGACTCCTTCTCATGGTGGTAGAAGATTTCCTATCATGGCAGTGGAAATTTCAGCATAGCTTTTCGTCTCCAAGTCCACTCCCCTTCTGTCTGCAGATTGCATCGTTAGCCTCCAGGCAATCATCAGTCGGTTCCTTTCCCATCGGATAGACTCTCCACTAAGCCTGTGATACCTTCGTAGGTTCCCCCAGTCCAGGATCTCAACTGTGCAGGTCCGACTGGTTTAGTGAAAATTACATTCTCCTCTCCTCTTGTGATTTCTCTAGCCGTTTCCTCTGTTCCCTTGGACCTAGAGAGCTGTCTAGAGACCTGCATGGCTCTGATTCCCTATGCTCCCTCTAGGGCCGGGGCTGAAGCTGAATGGCTCCCTGGATCTGTCCCTTCTTCCCCCTAAGATGCCTATCTATTTTGGGTCCCCACATGTTAACCCCCCCTCATCACTTCTCCAATATGCTTAGCAAATTCCTTCACTTTTCTATCTCAGGAGGAGGGTGAGGCTTTTCCCATTCCATCTGATAATTCTCCTTGCTCCACTTGGATGATTACCTGATCAAAATCAAAGTTGTTGTCTACTGGTACCTCATCCACTATTATTGTCTCAAAAAAGTCTGGGGCCCAATCCAGGATCTCCAATGTTCAATGATCTCTTTCATAGCGTGGAACGCGCGTGGCCTTGGTGCACGTGTGAAAACAGATTTCATATCGATGGAATTCCTCAATTATTACGCTTCTGTCTTTGCATTTCTTGAGCCAAAAATTCCTCTGTCTGAAATCAAGGATTGTTCAGGTAGAATAAAAGTTCGTGGTTATTTACATGCTGAACCGATTAATCAACATATACCAATCTTCTGGCGTTCCGAAGTTAGTGTCGATCTTGTAGCATCGTCGGATAAGTTCATTACTACTAAGGAAACCTCCGGCTCTGCCTATTTTTTCATCACCTTTATATATGAAAAATTTGAAGTACAGGATAGATAATTCTTATAGACAGATATCTCCTCCTTTGATCCGAGCGGCAAGCTGTGTCTTGCTGGAGAAAACTTCAATAATATCTTGGATCCGTCAAAATGAAAGGCAGAGGAGACTTTCTTCAGAGAGATAGCCTGGAGTTAGCGTCATTTTTGTCAAATGTAGGACTCATGGACATGGGATTTACAGGAGATCAATTTATTTGGTGCAACAATCAGAAGAGAAGTCGACATACGTGGTGCCTCCTGGATCACTTCCTGGCTAATATCAGTGCACTTTCGGCCTTCCTAGCTTCTAAGGTCGTCCACCTAGACATAGAGAATTTGGATCACTCTCCCTTATTGGTTTCTCTATCTCATGGTACATGTCATGGAGACCACTTTCTCTACCATCTCTCATGGTCCAGCTTCAACGACTTCTTCCAGGATGTGCAATCGGAATGGGTGAAGCCGACTCTGGGTAGACATTGTATCAAGATTCACAAAAATCATCGACGCCTAAGAGAATAACTTCATCAGTGGTGAAAAAATCATCCCTCCTGGCTGCGGGATTTGGATGCAATCAAGGAGGAGTTCAACCATATGGAAATTTCATTGGTGACTATTTGGGATGAGTCTATGTTTGGAGTTATAGTGCATAAGAATGAAATGCTGGCATAGTTTCTACTCTTACAGAAATGCCTTTCTCAGGAGAAGGCGAGGGTCATGTGGCTATGGGAGGGAGATCAGAATTCTGTGTATTTTAATGCTTGTATTAAGGAGAGAATAAGGCAGACACTTTCAAACATTTCTCTGTAAGACGAATCCTACACTGATGACCCTACGGTGATAAGAGGCATGGTTAAGACCCATTTCTCTGCTCTGCTGGCTGTCCCCTACCCAAACATGCAAGATGGGTATCCCTTGGGGCACTCAGACATATTTGAAGCTATCCCTTGATAGGTATTTGAACAGGACAATTCCTTTTTATCTTCTATCTCTGATGATGAGGAGATTCTTGAGGCTATCAAATCTCTTAATCTAGAGAGTGCTCCGTGTCCTGATGGCCTCCCTGTATCTTTGAACATTTCCTCTTGGGACCTGGTTAAGGAAGACCTTTTTAATGCCATCAGATATTATTTCTGAGGTGGTCACCTCCCACACAAGGCTAGTGTCACCATGATGGTCCTTTTTACCAAGTTCAAACACCCATCCTCTCTAAATCAATTTAGACCCATCAGCATGTGAAATTTCCCATATAAAGTGCTGGCTACGGTTCTCAATAGACGGATAGCACATTACATTTCTCAGTGGATATCTTTGGAGCAGCACGACTTTGTCAAAGGGACAGATATCCAGGGCACGATTGTATTGGATCAAGAGATGACTCACGACATCAATGCTAATGTGACTGGTTCAAATATGATTCTCAAAGTTGATATAGAGAATGCCTATGATACACTTGTGTGTAATTTCATCATCAAAGTATTGCGGTTAATGGGCTTCTCATCTTGGTCCATTGACTTAATTTTTAGATGGTTCTGCTTTCCATGGCTTTCCATTTCATATGTGGGGATAAAATGTTGTTTTTTCAAATCGGTGCGCGGGTTTTAACAAGGGGATCCATTATCACTAAGCCTTTTTATCATTTCCCAATATTCTATCTCCTGGTACTTTAAGAAAATTATTAGTGATGGTGTTGTCATTCCCTATCGTTTCAGGAATGCCTCTAATGTAATATCTCACTTGATGTTTTCTGATGACTCTATATTCTTTCACAATGTTATTCAAAGGTCCATCTGTGGCATTAACATGGTTCTGGAGACTTATGGGAAGTGGAGCGGACATCGTGGTAACAGGGATAAGAGCAGTCCATTTCTTCCCAATAAATGTCCTGGAAGAAGGGTGAGTAAGGTGGAACAAGGTCTGGGTATTCTCAGAAAATCCTTCCCTTTTGATTTCCTTGGTGCCCTGATCTCATCTTCCAGTCTCAAGGTTCATCATTTTAGCAACGATTGTGTCTAAAATCTCTGATCGGATTTCCAATTGGAAAAACTGATTCCTCTCTTTTGGTGGCAGGATTACTCTGGTCAACCATGTTCTTTCTTACATACCCATTCCTGTTCTTTCTTGTCTCAAGGTACTAAAGGGGGTACTACATAATATTGAGAATATCTTCAATTCATTTTTATGGATCACACACTTTGACGAGAGGTTTCACTGGGCATCCTGGTGGAGGCTGGCAAGACCCGCTCAAGAGGGAGGCATTAATGTGAAAAAATTGGCTTCTACCATGTAATGAATGCCTGGGAACATAGCGTGGGAGGCCATCATAGGGAATACTTTATGGGGACAATTCATTCAAAGCAAGTATGAGAGGAATCTGGAATCAGTTAGATGGAAAACATCTCCTATATAGCTTTCTGTCCAGTCACGCATTGCCACTCTACAGGTGCACAGTAGATGGATTATTGGGAGTGGTGATGTTAGTTTTTGGCACCACAATTGGGCTGGTTCAATATTAGCATTTCATGGGTGTCTGGTCCCAAATATCTCATTCATGTAGGCCAGCATCTACCCTCAGTTTATTAATGCGTTCTTGGATGACACGCAGCGAAAACATTTTTAGTCCATTGTTTTAAAAAAGACCTAGACTGCTGCATTTTTTGATGCTTCACCGGTGTGTGTTTTCTTCTTCAAGGGATACCATCCATTTCTAAGAAATAACTCAACAACGGATGAATGGGGAGACATGCTATGGTGCAAGGAAGTCCCAACCAAGCTGAACTTCCTCATGTGGCGTGTTCGGAAATGGGCCCTTTCCACCGATGATAATGTGAAGCAGCGTAGAATTTCCCTGGTGTATAGATGTGCTTACTGTTCTGATATCCAGGAAGAATACTCTTTCCACCTTTTCATTGAAGGCACATGGGATCGTGCAGTTTGGGCGGCCTTCGATGCTTTTAGTAGATGCTCAGTCACTAGCAGCAATGACTTCCTACAACAATGGTTTCAGGGGGCTGATACTGCCATCGAGAAGACGGAAAGGGTGACAATCCTACTGGTAGGGTTTTGGAACATCTGGCATGCCCGAAATTGTGTGAGGAATGAGGGTATAATCACCTTACAGGTGGCGATCCTTTGCAGAATGAGGTCTATGATTGTGGATTTCGCTCACCTTTTCATGAACGGAGAAGGAGCACCCTCTTCTAATATCTTTTCGATGGACAGATTTCCCGCTCCAAGAACACAACAAGGACACTAGGTGCATTGGATACCTCTTAGCACTGACCACAAACTCAATTCAGATGGACCCTATGGGAGGAGGATCATGCGAGGCAGAGGTATTGTCTGGGACCAGAATGGGACTTCTATCCTCGATTTCTCAGCCTTTTATGGGAGCGGTAATCCCCTTCATGTGGAAGCGAATGCAATGGTAACCAGTCTTATTCTCTGTGTTGAGAGGAACATAACCCTCTCGGTCATTGAGACTAATTCCACTACTGTTCACTGTGATCTTCAAAGTGGTGGCATTACACTATAGTGCATCACATATATTATCCGTAAGTGTCATTGTTTCATTACATCCCATATGGAGTTTCTTCACACATGACGGGATGTCAATAGTGTTACAGATTGTCTAGCCTCTATGGCGGGACCTAGCGACGAGATCACATGTTACTGTAACCCTAGATCACTTCCACCTGAGAGCATGGCTCTTGTCATTAGGGATTCCCTCGGCCTCCAATACTTTAGACCCCATGACATCTCCCCGAGGACGTGTGTCCCCTTACTCCTGTATACTTTATTTCCTTCAATATAAAAAATAACCTTTTTTGGTAGGTAGGTATCCATTCAAATTATCCATAATGGTTTATAAAGGAATTTTAATTAACTGAATCATATCATTTAGTAGTTTCTATCCTGGTGTGTAGTATTAGGCCGACTCATCCTACACTGTGGATTATCGAGTTAATTCCCAATCTTCCCCATTTAGTGTTATTACCCCTAGGATAATAAATTCCACATCCACATACACACATTATTATCCATATAAAAGTATATTTTATATGAAAACCACCCTATATTATTCACTATCACATAGGGTGTTCTCGTATACATTTTCTTATCATAAGGGTTCCCATAAATTTTATAAAATCATAGATTCTAAAAACCAAAGAACCATTCTCTAATACCAATTGAGGTGACCTAAACATTTCATTCTTAAATACTAATCATATTATATAAATATTTATTTGATATCATTATGATAAATTTCATAAACATAATGGTTTACTGTATTTGGAAACATGGATTCATAAAAAATCATACATAAAAGATCTTCATCATCACCAACTAAGTTCTTAAAAACTAGATCCCTTATTTGACTTATCATACATAAAACCATTTTTCATATAATGGGTAAAAATAAATATAATAAATAGTAAGATAATATGATTAGTAAGGGTAAAAAAGGAATACGAAATGATAATTTATGTATAAAATTTACATAAGAGAATGGGAACATAAGTTTAACATTTTAAAATGAAATCCAGTAATTCATAGATGACTATCATGATTCATAAAACATATCTTAATATTTTATAAGACATAAATTATAAATAAATCAAAGAACATGATTCAATAGAGATAGAAATTATCCTAAGAGCATGCCACAATAGTATTCCATAACATATTGAATATTCATAATCAAATAAAACATATTTCAATGCCACCCACTAATAAATTAATCAAATGTTAGGTTACTAGAAAACATCCATGTACCTACTTTATGTTTGGGATAACGTCATATAAACGCTCTTATTAGGCTTGGGATAGCATCCCTTAAACCATATTTTTTTTATTGTGAAAACACCCTATGTACTATGTTTTTAGTCTTCAGATCACCCCCTTTTACACTTTGACCTCATAAAAAATTAACCAGTATCTAATGAATTAGAGGGCTATAAGGGAACCACTAGTCAGATAATAATAATCCATTCATATTTATGACATAAGTTTGTGAAAAATTTTATATTTTCACCAGATTATTACCCATAGAAATGGAATAAAGTTTCATTAAAATTTCATCATTATAATAATAAACCAATCCAAAGAAGGATGGTGTTATAGGATCATATCCCCAGGGAAACATAAGTATTATCCAAGGTTGTTATCATAGGTGATTTTTAAAAAAAATACTATTAAAACTTTTATTGAGGAAGATATCCTTTTCATTATGAAATGAAATATTTAGAATGTAAAAATTTTCAAAATACAAATTAAATTTATTATCATTGAATAGAAATATAGAAGTTTTTAAAGAAAGATTTCATGAAAAGAGTATTCATAACTGAAGGAAAATTCATTCGTGTAGTACATGTCAAAACGATGATTCCTTTTGCATTTTAAGTAAAATTTCCAAAGTAACATGTTAAGAAAATTAGAAGAATATTTATTTTAAGTATTTTCATAAATATTTTCAAAAAAGATAAAAAATAATATTAAAAATAATTATAAAATAGTTAAAACTTTGTTGAATACATTTAGTGATAATAAAAACATGGATGACAAATATTCCCAACCGAATAGAGAAATAAAGATGGTTTTTCTTAAAAAACCATTTTGTATCATGAGAACTTAAATAGAGCAACATTAAAGGAACAAATTTAAGCTATATAAATAAAAAATATAATAATAGTCATGATTTTTAGATATAGATCATATAATATCATCATCACATATTAAATCATTAACATCCCCTTTAATTATGAGATTGTTATAAAAAACCCTTACATCATGTGTGACCTACATTTTATTTACTATAAAATATTGTATAATAAATAAAAATTTATTATATTTCTTTAATAATACCACATTAGTTATTTTAATGTCATATATGTTCCATTTATAGTATTTTAACCCCATAATATTAATAATTATTTATTAAAATCGTTGTTTCTTGGTGTTAATAATTTTATTTTTCATGAAATTTTTGGATTGAATATTATGATCATTTTACATTGATGAGGTTTAAATCATATAAATAATGTTAATAATTCTATAAATATAAAGTTTATTTATTATAAAATTATCTATAACAATCCATAATAATAATGATCGAAAAACCGACAAAATCATTTATGGAGAAGGTAGTTCATAGGTTTAGATGAATGATATTTTCATTTTTCAAAGAAAAGAAAGAAATAAAGTTTAAAAATATTTTATAATTAA
The DNA here is from genome assembly GCA_963277665.1 of Viscum album. NCBI lineage: Eukaryota > Viridiplantae > Streptophyta > Magnoliopsida > Santalales > Viscaceae > Viscum > Viscum album. The sequence goes on from OY728136.1 coordinate 140,849,727, forward strand.
ATATTCATAATTATATAATATATATAACATTTAATATTTAAATGCATCATTATAAATACATATGGGAGGTGGTAAAGGAAAAAAATTGTATCACTTCGTCGTGGTGGTATTCCACATGGACACACAGGAAGTGCATTCTTATTTCCTATTTGAGGGAAAAAAGAGATAAATGTGGTTTCGTACTAAAATAATAAAATCTATATATATGGGAGATACTAAGTTTATTATATTGTATTGTTTTGGATATAATTGAGGTAGTTAGAAGAAGAAGTAAAATGAACACACCCTATTAAGATGATTATTCCTCTTTGAAGAACCTCTTTTAGATCATTCCTTAATGAGTATAGGAATGGTATTTTAAGGAGAAAAGATTATATAAAATTTATATAAGGAATTTAATAAGAGGATTTTTCAGTTTTTTTCAAACTATGTAGGATATGGTGCTGTTAGAAATAGAGTATGGGTTGTGTACTTTTATCGGGAAAGGAAGGACACACTTAAAATTATTTAAAAGATTTAAATATAATAAATTATTTTCATGTAAATTTCGAATGTGATTACATTTATTTAATATAAGAATAATATTGGTTAAAATTATATAATAAAATAAAGTTTATACATCATTATGTGATATTTTAACCCTAATCTCTTAGTTTTAACTACCATTAACCCAATTAAATATTAACAATTTTATAATGTTCTTTTACACATTAGGGTTCATTAAAGTTACTATAAATAGGAAAGTGAACCATAAGTTTAAAATGGATTATATAATAGATCATATCCCATTAGTGTATCCAATGATAATAGGTTTATTAAATTTAAATAATTTAAAAATTATTATTTAAATAATATACCATTTAAGTCATTTTTGGGAATATTCTCATTATTGAACTCTGATGAAAAAACCATAGAAATGGAATAAGAATATAAAAATTTATCACTAAAAAATATTTTATATTTAACTAAAAATTAAATTAAAATAATAAATCATCTAAATTTTATTACATTTAATTTTTTTTAAAATCATTTTTTTATTTTCTTATTACCTAAAAAATCCCTGTTTTGGAATTACATAAGAATTTATGGAAATTATGTCATCAAAAAGTAAAAAAAAAATAAATTCCCATGATAAAAAATTCATACATATTTCAAATAAACATTTATAACTGAAAATACCCAATCTTTATCCCTATGAAAAAATATTAGATATATTAAAATGAAGAGAGTGAATTTCATTATTTATTCTTTACTTAAAATAATAGTAAGGTAACTATGAATGGAATGTGGAAATGTTTTGAAAAAACATCAAATATTAGATTTGTATAGTCTAAATTAACCCATATAGAGAAATAAAGTAATGTTTTTTGGACATTTTGAGGACATATACAGTAGTTATGACAATGTTTAACTCATTTCACCCTTCATGAGGTGATAGATATTTACCATGGTATCTATTTACAATGACTAGAAATAAAAGGGGACTATTTAAAAATTTTAAACAATTAATTCAATATTTGGAATCTATATTTTATGATTGAATTTCTATAATTGAAAAAAAAGTAAAGATAAATGTGTAAAATGCAGTGAAAAAATGTTTTTATAAAATACACCCTTAAGCCTAAAAATGAACATATACCAAAATTAAGAAATAATCTGATTCTTAGGTATGTAATTATATTTTTTATAAATAAATTATACTTATGTAGATTTATTATAAAAAAAATAATAATGGGACTTTTAAATTAATTGTTTTAATAAAAATCAATTACAGTTTGACAAAAAATTGTGTTTTTTACTATTCACTAAAAATATTTGTTTTCATAAAAACATATAACAAAAACCAATAATAATATTAAAATGTTTATTTCAAAAAATTTATTGAATTTATCAAATAAAATTTCAAAATATGGTAGATTTTAATTTGAACGGATGTTCACAAAATTCAATAGAAATCATTTATGATGAAAAAATATATTTTCGATGTATAACACAATTTAATAAATATTGAGTACTAATCTGTTAGGAATTAATAAATATATTTTATTTGATTAGAATATATATATATATATATATATATATTAGAATGTTGTTAATAATATTCATACCCCCCAATTTAATGGATACATTATAGTATATCATGTTTGTTTTATGCTCGATGATGTGTGTCAAGAAAGAAATTGAATAGTAAAAATATATTTAAAGAATAATATATTAAAAAAATCAAATAATTACATGGATAAATTTAATTATTAAACCCTGATACAGCCTTGTTTCCTAGATTTTATTCCCTTTTTGGTCTAATAGAGAGTGTCAAAGACAACAATTCTTTTCCCAAAGCATTTTAGATCTTCCTTATACAAGGTAATAATCATTAATCAGAAGGTAAATCTGATCATCACTGAGAATAAAAACTAATAAATGGAGAATAATATGAAAAACTATTTGAAATATATTTCAATAAAATTATATATTATTTTTTATACAATTTATTATAGAAAATATGTTATGAGAACCCTTATAAAAAGGGAATATAATTAATTATATGCTAATGAAAATGAATAAATGCTCTTGGGGATGAATTAAAAATATATTCTAAATAACAATGATTTTATATAAGTAATTGTTGACCTCTTAGTTTTAATGATTACGATATTATTTTATTAATATTACCCTTGAATTTATTTTTTTCGTGTATGTAATATATTTTCTGATAACATGTGATAAATATGTCTAAGAATGACACACCAGTGTGATGAATTCCACTATCCATGTCGTGATAGTAGATTAAAAAAATTTCTCTATGTCTGAGACAACACCAGGATATCACACTGTCACGCTGTCATACCACTGGACTGAGGAATTGACTATGTATGAGAGACCATTGGTTGACACACTACAAGGATATCGTGTCACTAGAACATAAATTTCGATATGTATGAGATACCGCCAGATGTCAAACAATCAGACTCACACCACCAGCATATAAAAATTACTATAGTATGAGACACCTTATGATCTTAAACTATTAGACCATACAGTAGTAGTTGGTACACATTCAACATACAAAAAATTTGGATATGTCAATGAAAACAGTAGTGTCATATCGTTAGAGAAACATGCTTTTAGAGTAACATATATCTAGATACTAACACCACCGTATCTTAGGGATGTACCACCGTTTTTGTTAATTATTTTATTTAATTACATTAATCTTATAGAAATATTAATTGAATATAATTATATTTACTATTTTAATGATTGTAACTTAATTGTCCCAAAAAACTCATGTCAGAACGTGTAGTACAAAGTAGCAGGTGATTTAGATATTCATATTGCTACTGTTAAATGTTGAACACACCCCTTCATAAAGAGAGAGAGATAGATAACAACATATAGAAAAGATATTTAATTTGTGTTGAGAAGAAAAGAGACATGGAAAGAAAGGGATCTAAATTCACTGAATACTCGGAGAACTGAAGGGATGTTCCTTATTGCAACTAAGAAGAGATCACATGATGAAACTTTATTGATGAAGCCAAAAAATTATCACATTCAGTTCCTTCATTTAATCAGAAGAAAATATTTTCATACAATATTTTTTTCTAAATATTTTGAATGAATCTTAATCAAGATTTAGTTTTAATGAAACTCAATAGTCACAAGATGCACTGCAACAGACCGAACACATCTAAACTCTCTTCTCCAAGATTTCATGATTATATTTAGTTTTATATCATTTCATATAGTGTTTATTCTCACTCTATATTACCACATACGCAATATATGCTATAGTAAAATAGAAGATACTCAATATCTTATCAAACTTTTTGTTTATTTTTTTATACCAAGTATAAGAATGGTAGAGGTCACTGTATGGGATGTTTCTTTTTTAAAACCATGCATAACGGTGGAAGAGGTTGTGTGGGACATGGAAAGTAGTAAAATACTATATAAAACATACCTGGATTATGTATCATCTAGTTTATTTTATATAAACTTCTTAGTGTAGGATTATCACTAAGTGCAGAGGACTATGTCTCAACTTGAGACTTTAACTTTTATATTCATATTTACGTTGTCTGTTTTAATTTTTTTATTTTAATTTATATTTAAAATGAATTATTTTTATATTCAATAAAAATATATATAATTTGATATTTTATCTTAATTTGCATTCATATAATATTTTGGTCATGTATCATAATTTCAAAAGATTCAATAATATTATATATTTATTATTCATAAGAGGACTAAGAAATATTAAGATAAAACTATAGAAAGGTTATGATATAGATCATACTGCATATTTTGATAAAATTACTGATATTTAAAATTTTATTGGATTTTGAAATAATCGATTTTTAAAAGAAATTTTTATTAGCTACTCAATTTGAACCCCTCTTGAGATACTCACTTCGACAAAAATTTTGTATCAAAAAATTTATTTATTTGGTATTAATGTTTTGAAAATTTGTTTCAACTGTTATTTTAGTTATACTTTTATGATCTTAAATTTATTTTATTTCTAAATTTCTTTTTTTAATATGTATTTTCATCAAGAAGGTTCTACTACCAATATATCTCCTTTATTCAATTTAACTAATTATGCCTAATGGAAAATAAAGATGGAAAATCACATAAATAGCATGGTTTTTAAAAAAATTCTTCTATAAAATATGAACTTATAAATCGTGATACTACAAGAAGAACATGGGATATTGAAACAAAATCATCATAATACAGTAATTATAACTCTATGAATGCCTTGAATTATTCCTTTGGAGATGAATAATTTAATATAATATATTCTTGTAAAAAAACATTTTAATTTTTGGACACATTGCATGTTTCCTATGAGGGAACATTTAATGATAATGAAATAAGACATAATACCAATATTATTAAATATGATAATTTTATGAGGAAACCTTATTAACCAATTTTAAATGTTCACCTCAGGTTTAATGGTATTTTCAATACTATGGGCAAGAATGTATCTAACATGGACTAGATAATGTTATTGCTGAGATGGATACCAAAAAGGTGGAGAGGAACTTCAGTTCTAATTAGATAATCATGAGATATAAGTAAAATGGCTGTTGAAGAGTTGATTAAAATGATTTTTATGTATAAAATAGATCCAAATTTAAATCGTGAGGAAGATGAGGAACCTAAAACAAGGTCTGTAGCTTTCAATACTACTACCTCTAGACAAATAAAAAGAAAAAGAAAAAGAAAATGTCCAAGATGTAGATTTGAGTTCTAGTGAATATTCTTCTGATAGTGATGAGGAAATGGCTCACATAGCCAGAAGGATTAAGAAATTCTACAGAAAAATCTATTAAAAAAAACTATATGGGAATTTATGAAAATAGAGGTAATTGGAAGAAATATTGAAAGATGGATGACGATGCATAGAAGTTTTCTTCTATTGGTGTAAAATGAAAGGTCACATAAATTCTTACTATCCAAACCTAAAATATAAAAATAAAAATGAAGATAATGACATGAGATATAAAAAGGATATGAAATCCACATATAATTCATCTGATGATAGCTCATGTGATACAGACAATTCACATGAATAAAATAAAAATAGAGAAAATATTTTTTTCATGACCAAAACTATTTAGGTATCTACATTACAAACTCTTTAAAGTATTCTTCTTATGAATGAGTCTAATAATTGTAAAAAATAAAATAACAATAATGTTTCAAATTAATAATTATTTGACTATATAAATATGATATAAGACACATTTAATGAGATAAAGGATAAATACAATGTTATAAAAAGACACAATTCTCTAACTATAAATAGTAAATAATAAATATTATCTATCTGTAGGAGTGGAGAAATTTTTTCAACTGCTCAAAGGAAACCATTAACATAAACATTTAAATTTTAAATTGATGAAATAACATAATTTTTTTTTGAAATAGTAGAGAGACAATGACTAAAATTTGGGGATAGAAGGTTCCTCCCAAATATGTTACTTGGAAAGGATGTGATCCCGGACCTAGGAGAATAAATATAAATAATATCATTCCTCAATCCATACATAAAATCTATACATAAAAACATTTTTCAATGGGATCCAATAATGTTTTTATTTATAATAATCTACAATCTATTTATAATAAACCCATCATATAGGTTTCGGTTCCAAAATCAATTATTACAAGTCTTTCTAGACCCAAACATATTTTGGAACAAAAATATTTTATTATTTAAAATCAATTTTATTGGAAAAATACTTGAAGTCCTCTATTAGAATCCTATGGTACTTGAGAAATGGATATTTAATACATATGAAATGAGGGTATTATTTCATCAAGAGACTTATCATGGTTGATAGAGTCCATGTTACCTTTTTAAAAAATAGAAAAGGTAAAATCATTAGCCTTGGCCAGATAGGTAACAAAAACCCCGCTTTGATTTATAATGTTTTATATATTGATGGTTTAAAATATATTCTTCTTCGAATTTCATTGTTTTGTGATGATGGTTTTAATTTTAGGTTCAAGAAGGATTCTTTTAATGTTTTTGATTCTAAAAATTCTGTTATTTTTACTACATTGGGAAATGTAAATTTTTATTATTTCGATTCAAAATCATCAATTTTCAAAATAATTCATGATTAAGTTCCTTTCATAAGTAATCATAGTATTATAATAGGATACTAGGCCACTGTAAAATTGAAACACATAGGAAAATAACTAGGAAAGGGTTAGTTAATGATATAACTAAACATGAGTTCCCAACTGATAATGTCTCTAACAACTGTAAAAAAGGGAAACAACATAATGTTTCTGCAAAACTAAATAAATAAATTTACACTTCTCAACCACTAGAGTTGGTTAACATGGATTTGACTGTACCTTATTGAGTTTCAAGTCATAATGGGAAGAATAATGTCCATGTTGTAGTATATGACTATTCAATGTATACCCGGGTATATTTTCGGGCACAAAAAATTGAATCATGCACATACATTGTAAGTATTCTGAGTATATATGAAATCATAGTAGTCTTTGGATTAAGACCTAAAGAAGTGATCATAGTAGTGAGCTTTATAATCAAGATAGGGAATCATTTTAATCACCAAATGGCTACAATCAAAACTTTTTTACTCCTAGGACCCCTTAAAAGAATGGAGTTGTTGAAATATGAAATAAGACCGCAAAAGAGATAGCTCAGACTATGCTATGTGATTATGAACATACTATAATATTTTGAAAATAAGATTTAAATATAGATTTCTATATTATAAACAATTTTATGATTAGATACAATCTTAAGAAGTCCCCTTGTGAGATATCTGATAATTGGAAACATAAGGTTAATTACATTAGATTTTATGGATACAAGACTGTATTCCTAACATTGAGGATAATATGGACAAAATTTCTTCCAAAAGTGATGTAGGAATTTTATTTAGTTGTTTAATTTATAGAAAATATTATTGAGAATTAAATAAGAATTCCAAAAATTATGAAGAATCATTTAATGTCAAATTTTATAAAACTGATGAACATGATCATAAGTCCTCTTTAGAAAACCACGACGTCGATTTACATTCTCTAAACATAAATTTCAAACAATTATATTCCACTGTAAAACAGGCAGAAAAATCATATAGTTATAAAGAATTTCCAAATCATCATAAACATGAACATGAACCTTAGAATCTAGAAGTTACAAGTCCTACATTTTTTTATAATTTTTAGAAATATCAATGGCTAGGTATGTTCTACACAACGGTATGTCATGGAAGATTTAACATAACTGAAATTATCATTCCGAATTCATTTTTTTATATTTCATTCTCTCATAATTCAAAGGCTAGGTGAATATATTAGCTAACTAATGTATTTTTCTAATAAAATCAACAGTCATATATCCCTTTATAAAATTATCTATCCAAATGTAAAGTCTTATATTAATGTTATTAATCATATATTGAGAAAAAAGAGTCATAGAAATGTTTATTGCACATTTATTTTAACACTTTACAGGGACATTCAGAATTTATATTCATATTCTATTAATGTGTGTTTCATCAGAAAAATTAGTGCCTAGAAACTACCTATGGAAAAGTTTTTTTGCTTTAGTAGTAGACGATGATACAAAACATTGTTTCTTACTACACCATGAAACTAGATATGTGACAACAAAGTGACATGTTCAAGAGGTTATTTATCTATCTAACTTACAATCACAAAAATCATCTTCAGAATAAATTAATAATTAAATTTGTTCTTCCGTACGGTACAAAAAATCCAAAATTTGATATATATTTGAGGTATTTGAAAATTATTTTTACTGTAACTAGGTGTCACTCTTTTTGGTTTTCATGAAAAATAGCACACATACACACACTAAATACAATATATAGTCGAATTAATATGAATTCCAAATAACACACATACACACACTAAATTTGACATTATGTCGACTAGATATTATATTTAGTTTCTGTATATGTGCAATTTTACATGAAAACCCCAAAGAGTGACACCTAGATACAATAAAAATAATTTTCTAATAACTCACATATACAAAAAATTTAGGATCTTTTTTACCCTAGAGGACAAAAAATTTAATTATTAAGTTATTATGAAGATGATTTTTGTGAATTTATGTTAGATATATAAATAACCTCTTGAAAATGTCGCATTGTTATCACATCGCTAGTTTCGTGGTGTAATAAGAAACAAAGTTTTGTACCATCTTCTACTACATATGCAAAATACATATGCATAGGTTGTTTCTAGGAACTAATTTTGTTGATGAAACAGACATTACTAGAATATTGATATTAATTCTGAATGTACCCATAAACTATTATAATAAAAGTGCAATAAAAATTTCTATGAGTCTTATTTATAATTATATGATAAATAACTTTGATATAAGACATTACTTTTTGAAAGATAATTTTCGAAAGGGATATATCAATTTTGAATTTATTAGAACAAAACATCAGTTAGCTGATACATTCAACTAGATTTTGAATTCTGAGAGAATGAAATATATAAAAAATAAATTAGAAATGATAATTTTGGATATGTTTAATCTTAATTGACATGATGTTGTGTAGAACATACCATTTAGTTTGATATAATTTTGTGTTGACATTCCATTGGATTGTCATGCAACTAGATTATCATACCACTAGCTTTCCATACTGCTTTTTTGTCACACCGTTGAGTTTCCTTTTCATTTCCCTTCACGCCTTTTCAAATTTTTTCTAGTTTGATGATATTTTGAATTGACAGTTTACATCATGGTTTATTCTATTCAGAAAAACCCAATGCATGTTTTTTTCTTAAGTTTAATGTTGATTTCATGTATTATTTCAACTTTATAATACATAATATCATAAATTATAATAAAATTTCATAATTCTATTCGGAAAAACCTTAATCCCTATATGATATTATTGAATATCTCTTGAGACATGTGAAAAAGATTCATTTCTCGCCTTTCAAAACATTTTCCCTACTTTTTAATGAGCTAGTTGAACAAATTTTGGGTAACAAGAATGAAGAATTATTTTGATATTTATCCTTTCAATTCAAATTATTCGAAGAATAAGAAGAATGACCCAAGTTCACATGATCCATATGCATTTGATAATCTGGATATTTTCAAAAGATTTGTTGTTGCATAGCATTATGTAGATTCGAAGTGGCTGATCTCTTGTAATTTTATAGTATATAAGGTTCTCCAAAATAAAGGATGGGTGGAGTGGGTTTTTTCAAATAAGATTTAATTCTACTCGATGATGGTATATGAATTTTTCCATCATGTGAAGTTTTAGTTTAATGATGATGGTGAATATTGGATAAAACGTTTTCTAAAATGACAAGTATTTGGTTTGTCATAAAAAATTTATGCAAGGGGTTTGAGTGTACCTCATAACAGAGTCTGTGATGACTACTAAGAGAGAATCCTAAGAAGCAAGTGATTTGTTCATTTATGATGATTCCCTATCTACCTTAACATGATATTGTTAAACTATGTGGATGTTTTCATCAATGTTGTATGGAGAATATAAGATCATTTCTAATTTTTTGTTGTACATGCTTTCCCTGAGGAATCATTACTTCACTGTACTAAGGCACCAAGAAGTGTATTTTATTTCTCTGATGATAGAACTATCAAGATTAATCTCTATAGATATATAAGGGTACAAATGTGTGAGATGATCATACCGACCTCTAGAACAAATTCATTTATCTACCTAAAGATGATTTCTTCCATATTAGAGGCCACATGACTATTACGTGATAAATAAGATTCTATTACAGAATATTGTGGTTTTTTCTTAACTAGTCCAACATATTCTATAATGAAAAGTAGTTGGAATCCATGGAAGAGGCAACATGTAAGATAGTATAAGAAGTTGTATGCTGAATATCAGTTAGATGATCTTCCAAACAGACTTAAGGACAAATTTGATCAAGGCCTGGATCTTCTTAATGTTGTGGAATACATAGATGATGATGAAGCTATTGACTAATAAATAGAAAAGGTAGAATTTATTTATGTAGGGATAGACCATGAACTTTATCCCAAATTCTCCCTAATTACCTTTGGTGCTCTTAGTCCAACTAGGAGGATTCAAAAAAGAGATATATTGGTTAAGAGTGATGAAGAAGAGACTTATGTATCCAGAGAGGATCACTATAAAAGTTCCTAACCCATAGATACTAATGATGATTTTTATGAATAATAAAATGAAAAATAATAAAACAATATAAAAATTTATAATGGTAAAGAATAAGATTATTAATATGATGGATGTGGTGATGGTGATGGTTTTAACACTAATGATTCTAGTTGATTAATTAAAATGAAGTATGTGAAAATTCCTCTTGAGCTTAAGGATGAATTTTTGAGGGGGATAAATCACTATATGTAGAAATTTTTCTTGAATCTCCAATTATTGATGATGGTGTGGAGAACATAGTTTCCACTGGTCAAGAAGTTTCAGATTCTGTTGTGACAGAATAGTTGAGAGTTAGCTGTTGTGGAGTATCATTTAGTCAAGAAAGTGAAAAATAATATTAATGAGGAAGAATATGGCAATGATGAGTTAGTTTATGTAATTGTTAATAAATATCTTATCGATGAAAATGTGTAAGGTGATTCCACTTCTATTGATGTCCAAAAGAATGTGGAGACTCACGATACACCAACTATTTATAAACAGTTCAAAGATATAACTTTTAGTGTTTAACACACTATTAATGCTCAATGATTAGTTTCTTAATAAAATCTAAAAGGCTCAATTTTTTCTTATATTTTAGTAAATCCTTCCATAATATCCATTTCTGGGTGTTGGTTTGACCCTATAGAAGATTATTGGGTAATGTTTTCAAATATTGTATGAATAACTCCAATGAGTGATAAACCTGAAGCTATTATTAATGGTGATCATAAGGTGTCCTTTATAATGTATCATGATTTTGATGGACTGCTTGAGAAGTTCAATTCTATGTGACCTCCTATACCCACACCTTCTCCAGCTCCTCCAATTTCTCAAATGGGCATAGTCAATAAAGGATAATAAATAACATTTGATGAAAAGATTCTATCTTAGTTTCACAAGTGTGTGAAGAATCAATCCCCTATTTTGAAAAATCTCAATTAAAATGATGAAAGGTATTTATTTTATTATGTTATTCAACATATCCAACCAAAAATGATGCATCAAATTTTGGAGAGAGATTGAGAATAAGTAGATAATTAGTGAACTAGAAACTCTCAAATCGCTAATTATAGAAATGAAATCTAATTTTAAAGCTTCATTGGATCATATCCTTAAAAGAATTGAGGATACATTCTCCCATTTTATTGTAGATACTATTCCTTAATATCTAGTGTTTGGTGTTGATTATTGAAGATCAGTTGTCAGATATCAGTTACGTGATGCATCTACTAATTCTTCTAGATATGTAACATACCAACCTTAGGAAACATTAAGCAGAATCAAGTATAATTATGACCATGTTATCAAATTGGTTTCTAGTTATTCCTCAGATATGAGAGATGTAAAATAAAATATAATTAAGTAAATAATGTTTTATATATCTAACAATTTTTAAAATAATTCAATGGATTCAAATTTAAAAATCATGGTTGAGAATTTTAGAATGCCTTGTGTGACTGAAGCATTCAAAGAAAAGGTCAGATATCTCACAGGGATGAAAAAAATATTGAACCATTTCCAGGTAGAGAAGGATGATTTATTTAGTGAAACATATAGGGGTGGAAAAATTATAAAGCATTTCATCAATCTCATGAATTATTTTGTCCATGTTCATGGACAAGCAATGCTTTACTTGGAAGATGTCCGTCTTACTCCATAGTTGTATCTTATACCAGGAGTTTCTTAGGACCCTTGAACACCATTGCTGTTCATTTCCATCCTTTCCTAATGTCTTCTGATCATTATATGAGACAAATTTCTCTAGTTGTTATTGTGAAAGGCCATCCTCGGAATGTAGATGGATTATCATGTGGTGTTCCAGATCTTATTCGTTGATCTGATCATGTTGCATTGGATAAGAAGAAAGATAATTCCACAACTAAAGGAAAACAACCAATGGACCACTCTACCAAACATTAACCATTGTATTTTTTTATTAGAATATAATATATTTTATGGAATATATAATTTAATAACTTTTTTTCATAAGTTTGAATGTATTTGTTAACTCTGATTATGTAATTTTTTGATTTACCTTCCATTCAAATATTTTAATCTCTTCCATGGGCCTACAATTAATGTCATTATTTTAATAATATTTACCTTTTTGATAATCTCAAAAGGGGGAGAATTTTAATGTAATATGTTTTTATGAGAAGCCCTATGGAGTAAATGCATTTATGGAGAATTTTAAAATAATATTTATTTTAATGAAATTTATGGAATAATTTTTTCATGTAATCTAAACATTTTTTCTTTGATACTATTTTTTTCATGATACCAACCTTTGATAATTACTATTTCCTTATAATATTCCTTGATACCATATACACATACTATGATTGATTATTCTTGATTTATATTTTGATGTTACCATGGATGTCATGTTTAAACTTTTTTAATACCTTTGACGTCCTATTTTTATATTTATAATATTATTCTAATGCCATGATTTCTGATCATCCAAAAGAGAGATATTTTGGAAATCCTAGTTTTAATGATAAAAAATTAAATTTTTAATAATATTGATCATTTTCATGTGTTCTTATATGTATTATATATTTTTAGAATAAGTGATAAATCTATCTAGGTATGAGACACCATGTTGATAACCATAGTTTTCCATGTCAAGATTCCAACATAAAAAATTATCTCTAAGTTTGAGACACTACTGTGATATCACATCGTCAAGATATCATACCACTGGACTAAAGAATTTACTTTGTATGTGACAATTTCGTTAAACACAGTGCCGTGATGCCACACCACCATAAAATTAATTTGGCTATGTATGAGATACCTCCAAATGTCAGACCACCTGGATCATACCACAAATACTGAAAAATTACCTAATTCTGAGACAACGACATAGCATTAAACATCAAACTACACACCACTAGTTGAGACACCAACAACATAATAAAATTTTTCCTATGTCCAAGACACCTTTGGTTTCATTTTACTAAATCTATATACATCTAGTGTAACATACCACTAGATAATGACACTGCCAGATATTAGAAAAACACCAAGATTATTATTACTTTACATATTTTGAATTATATGACTTTAACAACTATATTCAAAAAATATAATGAAATTTACCATTTTAATGATTTTACCTTAAATTTATGATTGAAATAATATCCAGAACTGTAGTATGAGGATGCATCTAATTCAGATGTTCCTGTTGCCGCTGATAAAAGTGGAGCACACTATAGTATCAAATGATAGAGAATAACATGAAAAATCTATATAATAATACTGTAGTAAAGAAAATATAAATGGGTAAAAAGATATCATGATTCAATAAATATTTGGATACATAAACAGATGATCCTTATCGCAAATATGAATTCCTCACTTACTAACACTCGACATAAGAATCAAATTCTTAATCACATTCAGTTCTGTCCTTCAATCAAAATACAATTGTTTAAGACACTCTATTTTTCTGAAGATTTATAAAGAACATTACTCAAGCTTTACTTCTATTTCAACTCTAGAGTCACATGCTGCATTGAAATGTGATGTCCAGCTTTAAACTCTATACTACTATATTTCTCAATTCTGTTCAGTTTTATTTCATTTTGAGCAGTGTCCATGCTTACTCTTCTTTACCACACACACACACACACTATCTCATGAACTAAATGGGATGATACTTGATATATTCTTAAATAATTTTCATATTTGTTTCTCCCACATATAAGTGTGTTAGAGGTCCCTATGTGTCCTGTTTCTTTTTAATCCCATGCATAACAACAGAAGAGATTATGTGAGACCTGAATAGTTTAAAACAATTGTATAAACCAGATCCATGTTTTGGATCATCTGGTTTATTATATATAAATTCCATGGTCGTGAGTGATCAGCATGTGGATTGGAATAAGTATCTACATGAGACTGAATCACTTATATTCATCTTTCCATAGTTTGTTTTAAGTTTTTACATTTCCACTTTTAAACAAAAAAACAGTTTTAACTATAAAAAAAATATTTACACTTTGATGTTTTATCTTAAATTGTGTTCATAAAGTATTTTTATCATGTAAAATTATTTTAATGGATTCAATAATATTATATTTGTATCATTAATCCAATAAATAATCTATTTTTAGAAATATAATGATATATATCATAATACTTAATTTGATAAGAATTCGAATATTTAAACATTTTGGGGATTTCAAAATAATCCATTTTAACAAAATTTTGTTTTGGTTCTTAATTCACCTCCTCTTGATAAACTCACTTAGAAAAATAGCTCTAAAATATTGTATTTCAAAAAATAATATAATATTAATGTTGGTGACCTGAATTTGAAAGAGGCTAATTATTAGGTTATTAGAAATAAATTCGGAGAGTTGATGATACACTCAAAGGAAATAGTAAAATCATTATTTGATAAGGTGAATTTTCTTGCAGATGAAATACATGAAATTTGTTAAATAATTGGAAAATATTTAATTATGTAGTTCATATTATGATGGTTTCCCTTATATTTAAATTCATATATTTTTCTGATTAATTAAATAGAATCTAGGATGGTTTCATTTGATGTTTTCTATATTATAATTATAAAAAAATTTAAGAGGGTAAACATATATAAATAATCTATTAAGGGAAGAGAAATTCAAGGAATTTATTAATCACATAACAGATGATAATTCAATATTCAAGGACATAAAAAATAATTTCATTCAAATAAAAAACTCTGGAAATGATAAAAATGATGCTTAATTTAAAAAAAATCTATTCTTTATCCTTTAATGAAGAAATATTAAGAAACATACATCAATTTTTAAAATATATACAATGGTGAAGAGGGGGATGATCCATCAGTAAAAATATTCTCACAGAATATGGAATGAAAGAGATGTACAATGTATAATTTCTTTTAATATAATAACTTTCTTTCAATAAAAACTAAGGGGGTGGACTAATCCGAAGAAGATGTAATTAAGGATTCCAAATATATTTGTGAAGAGGTTATTATTAAGATCAATTTAAAAATATCTATTTTAAATAAATTTAAAGATGATAAATTTTAGAGAATGGTTTATACAAATTTTGGGTTAGAAGTTTCACTTGAGATGATTTTTGTTTGTAGAGTAGTGAAAATGAATGATAAATAAGCACTACATGGCCCTAATTACCGAGAAAGGGCTATGAATTATGGTATGAATGTTAATGAACGTCCATAATCATTTATGAATTGGAATATATAATAAATTTTTGGTGAATAATATGATGGATCTTGATGGATAAACATTTAATATAAGGTAGATGTTTGATGATTAATAAAGAGTTTGGAATCCTTTGATGGAATCATGAATTTGCCTTTCTCGTGATTTTAGGAAGGAAAATAAGATGCATAGTGATTACTGAATTAATATATATAATCAAGAATAATATCTCAGGATTTATCATGTAGTAAAGGTTGGTACAATAATTGAAAAGAATAATATTTTACAACAGTTGAAGTAAGGAAGTAAGCTACAACCTCAATGAAGAATGTATCTTGAGGTGTAACTCAATAAGAAATTGTAACAAAAAAAACACACACAATAATATATCTAAAATAAGATGGTAATATTATATAAATGTTTCTAAATCAATATATATGTGTTTCATAATTAATTGACACTTAAAGGAACAACAGAAATTGTGGAATAAAATAATTGGATACACCCATTTTGTTTTCCATATAAAATCATTTTAATGAGACGAGTATGAACACAAAAAAATGTATCAATAATATTGGAACCTATTGAGTGGTCATATGGAGAATTAAATTGGTGCCAAGACACATTCAAAGGTATGATTTTAATGAATAATGCTAAAAATATAATTATATATTTAATAAAAGGGGATTTAATAACTTTAAATAATGATCATGGTTTTAATGTATATATAGATATAAGGTAATAAATTTTAATCAAGAATAATTTCATTAAAAAATATAATATACTATAAGGTTCTATTATGTAAACTAACTGTGCCATGGTTTATATTCTTAATAGTGGATACACTTCCATTAAGATAGTAAATATGAATCATTTTAATGAATTTCATGTATGAAAAAGAATAGTTCACGAAATTTAATAATAGTGAATGATTACAAATAAAAGGTTCCATGAAAGCCAAATTTGGATTTAATTATATGATCAAGATTAAGGATTAATGGTAGGATGTCATAGCCCGGATTTTTTATGTGCAAGTTTTCTATGTGAGTAAGATCATAAATTTAGTTTATTTATAATACTCTTATCATTAAAGTAAAATATTTTGTAATTATGATTAAAGGAAAAGTTATAGAAGAAAATAATTAACTAATAAGTGTAAAATAACATATATGGTAACATTATGAGGATGTTGAGAAACAATTGTGCCAAAAATTGTGTTGACAACTTGATCTAAATATTGTTGGATGATTTTATAAATCCTAAGGATACACATGATATTCCTTAGATTAAACATTATCGTAATAATATGTTTGATTTATGTGAGGAATGTAATTCTTTCTGAAATTAATATAATTAAAATGATAATAAATCACCACGATTTCTCGAAATGGTGAATGTGGATTTTTTCGGCAAAACATACAATAATTTATCATGTAAAGGAAGAAATAATTAAACATTATTGATGATTTTAGTTGGATTACGTAGAAAATGATGACTACTCATAAATATGAGGTATTGAATTAATAAATATATTATTAGATTTTGGTTGAGATGATTCATTGATAGTTAATTAAAAAATAAAAAAATAATAATGATATGAAATTCATGAATGACCAAAATACTGTATTATCTTGAGAAAAATTCTATAATTAACCATGGTTTAGTGGTCAGAACTTCTAAAATAATGGATTTATGAGAAGAGAAAATTTGTAACTAATAACTTGGATTAGATTGTTCATATTGAAAAATACTGATCCAAGAAGTTTTCAAAGGCAATATTTTTTAATATTGATATACATCATGAATATTAATTTTTATATTAGAGTAATGATTAGACCCTATAAAATATTTTTTATATGATGAACTAAATGTTGAAATATTTCTAAATCATAGAATGTAAATTCTTTATTATCGATAAAAAATGACTTGTTTTTTAAATATCTTGTGGATGAAGGTATTTTTTATAGAAATTTCATAATGTTAAAACCATATATGTGTAATAATAAAATTATCAAGAAAGTATTGAAATGAAATATGACACTAATATGGAAAATGGTTATATTTCCTAAAATTGTTTGAATTTATATATAATATATAGGTAAAGTGATAAAATCATGGAGATAATTATGTTTGATAATTTTTTGTGAAAAGTAATATGAATTATGATGATAATACACGTTCATTATTACTTAAAATATCAATTATTATAGGTGAAATTAATGAGAAAAATACTATTAGAGATATGAATGATCCATTGAAATCATGGAGGATAAATTAACTTCATCAAATAAAATTGTAACCTCAATTAAATGAAATTTTGTAAATGATGTTTCTCAAGATGAGACTTAACTTGCAGAAATTAATTTTTATCAATACTAAAATTAGAAATGAGATATAAAAGACTGTTTCTATGCTTATAGGAAATAATTTAATTGGATTGAAGTTATTTTTCCTACTAAATCTCATTGAGTATGGTGTGATTATCTGAAACAAATAATTACATTTTTAAGGGGATAAAGAAATATTTCTATTATAAATTTATATGAGTTATTGTTTATTGTGGTGAGGTTGGAGATGATTGGACTATTCTTGGCTATCATAATTTTAATAAGTTTCAATTTTTTTCAAATGGATTCCAAATAAGATATCTAAATAGATACATTTAATTAGTATATTAAACTGAAAAAATAGATTTATTTCATCTATATAAATATTATAATAACATGTTTATGTTGAAAAAAATTAAATGGTTTAAATAAAGAACCAATATCATGGAATAATAGGTTCAATCAATCGATGTAAAATATTGTATTCTCATGAGAAATACTTGATAATAATCTCTACATAAAGAAGACATTTGATTAAATAATTATTCTTTATATATAATGGGAGGATACAATATTTGGATAACTGAGTTAAAATCAATATTTATAGTTTTGTAAATTTATTTAGTGTGAGTTTGAGATGTTCATATTTTGATATATAATGTTGTTTAATTGGTTGTATGATAGTCCTAGAAGGAATAATAATTTTATTTTTCTTGAAAATATTGAAAAAGAGGATATAATGTTTTCTAAAATTTTGTAAGACTAGATAATGATAATAAGAAATGTGAAACTGATAGAGTTGTAAATATATGAAGATGAAATTACCTTTAATATCAAAAACTATAGAAAAGTCAGTAGAAGTTTGTAAGACTTAATAGGACAATACTTGATAATTTTTTATATATCAACATGAGAGATCCCTTTGAAATCTTAAGGAAATTAATACATTATTATGGAGAACATAATTTATCACAATAATGGAATTTTAGATTTATGGACATTTTAAAATAAAAAAATCAAAAAGATTTGTTGGGATATATAGATACCAATAACACAGGATTCATTAATGATATAAATTTAAATTTGAATGGTGTTTTATATATTCTTAAATTATATATTTATTTGATAATAAATAATCAGTATAACATATAATTGATAACTATAAATGTTATATACACTTTCGTACCCAATCTGGTACATTATATTCATTAATGATATGATAAAATGAATATACAAGTATTTCAATATTTCCACCTATTTCAATTAAATGTGATAATTAATGTTTAATTTATTTTATTGAAATGAAACATTACAAAATTATTTTTTTTGAATAAATATATCACAGTATCAAGGATAAAATGAAGCATGGTGTGGTGAAATATAAATATATTCCATCAAAAAATCCTGGCATTGATTTTATGATATAGGAACTAACAAAGAGAGTTTTCAGAAGCATACATATATATTTTGAGATAAAATTTCTATAAGAACATGATATTTTAGATAAGGGAACCCACTCCTATAATATATTTTGTACATGATAGTCTAAACACAACTAAAATAGTTTTTATCATTCCAAATTTTTATTCCAAAATGATATATTAGTTTTAAAAAATTTAAGAATGTGGCATCAATCAACAAGTCACACATGAAAATATACATTCAAAAAGGGTATTTTTCACTATTTTGATGGTAAATTCCCATCCATGTTCCCTGGAGACTGAGTGGTCCATGAACTATATGGCCAACTACTAGGGCTTTAGGCATGCCTCCGTATTTGATAGAGGTCATAATGGTATCGTCTATACACTAGGCACTTCTTAGTCGCTACAGACTGCGGGTGGGACCAAAAAAAGTGGTATTAGTGGTCTGAGAATGATATATAAAATGAATCAATGTTTTCTTTTATCATAATATTTATGTAGATAGTATAATGGTGAAGTAAAATTTTGGATATCTCGTGATCAATATTGGTTGGGTTTATCATTAACACGTTTTTTGTGTAGGAAGGCTAGATTATCAAGGCATGGGATTGATGTTCTTGGTTTTTTATTTTATTTATGTATGATTTCACCTTAAATACCGTACATGATTTTTCATTGTTTTCTAATTTATATGGGGTTTTCTCTTTTACAATTGGTAATAGGCCATCATTCTTGAATCACATTCATAACATAGTATTCAAATTAAATACATGTGTTTTTTTATTTTTATCAATAGTGATAGAGGGTTAGGTTGTTTAATGTTTCAATAACAACTTATAAAAGTATTTCCTATATAACATGACGATGAAATATTACTTAAATGGTACAAATTAAATGTTTCTTTTTATTATATGTCATATATATCTATGGAAGGATGATAGAGGATTATGACTATACAGTCCTTCATAGTAAAGGATGAAAGGTAACCCTATAATATTGATAGAGGCATTCAATGCATTATAATGAACACATTGGGAATGAATTATGATATATATTCAGTTATTTGAACTTTCAATAATAACCTATATATTGTTTTACTATATAGTACAGCGGTGGAATTATACTTAAGCTAACTATTTGACTATAGGATACATGAAAAATTTTGATTACCAGAACCCTCACCACAACACCTACATTACATACTAGCCTAGATAAAAAATATAAATTCACAAAAATAACAATCCAATAATCACATTACATAAAGAAAATATTGAATTAAAAACATTCTAAATACCTTTTATATTTAGAGTTATAGGGAATTAGAAAAAAATATAAACTAGAAAAACACATGTCTTTAAAAAGTAATGGATATTTATTTGTCACTATATAAGAACATACATTATAAGGCCCCGTCCTTAAACCTTACTTAATACTGAATTAAACGAATAATACACGTTGAGGATCTTTTCAGGTTCAGAGTTTTAGAGAATTAGAACATAACTATTACATCTCAAAAGATTACAAATTAGTCACTTCTACTAAGTTTCCATAATAAAAAAAACTCCTAAAAGAAACATTTCTAGTTCCTTGTTTTATATAGCATGTCATTCCCTTGATCCCATCCTTGACCTTATTCCACATTAAGTCCTGTGAAAAAAATTTCAAAAAAACTTGGGGTGAGCATAAAAATCTCAGTATGGGATGCAGAAAGAATGAAAACTGTTAGTTTTTCAAACATCAAGTAAAACATATATACTCTATCAAAGTAATACCTTCACCTTCATGAAGTAGTAAAAAAACTCTTCACTGAATAAAGTATCATTACTTACCTTTTTGTAACCAAAGGATTACCATAAATCCCATAAAAAGAACACATAACATATATAAAGGTAACTTGGGACATAAACATACTTAATTGGAATAACCATACGGTCGACTTCCACACATATCACTTAATGGAATAGCCATACGGCCAATTTCAATACATACTTAATGGAATAGACATATGGACGACTTCCATACCCAATGCATTGGAGGTTATAATGCAACCACCCGTCCTGGTATTCATGGCACCACCCGTCATATGGTTTATAACGTAACCACCCGTTAAAATGTCCAAGTACCAATATAAAATCATAAAATTTAAAACCAATATAAAGGAATGATAAAATTTCCACATTTCAATCACAATATATCATAATAGAATCCTTTATCAAAACCATTTTCAATACCAAAATACATAAAAGAGTATATGGTATTTATTTTATTTTAAAAACATTACGGCTTGTTGAGGAAGCCAAAGACCAAATAATACTCGCGGCGGCGGAAAAGGTCGTTGCCGCCGCGTACGTTAAAAGAAACATTCCTTTTTGTCGTTTTGTAAAACGCTTCGTAGAAAAAGATTCCTTTTGTATAAAAGTAAAAGTCAAAGGGGTTTATACACCGTATAAAAGAAAGTTGTGTATAAAACGAAATATGCCTCAATGAAAGGAGATTGAGACGAAGTCCCTTACCTCGGGTCCGACTTGACTCGATCGTTCTTTAACGTCCTGAATAATAAACATGAGTTAATTTATACTTGATTAAGAACATTTTTAAAGTTCATTATTCCTTTTATATCACTTATTTCCATGTTATAAACATTATGTAACCATTTAAGTTAATAATTTTTGTTTTCTCAATATTTGGTTCTTAAGTAGAAAATGGACTTCTTACAATTACATGTTGTTCGTGTGGTCAAAGGTTCTTTACTTCCAGAAAGAAATTCCAGATTTGGATATAATATGTATCATATATATCCAGCATATACATGTATTTATAATATTACATAATCATTTAGAGGTAAGAAATGAAATGCACCGTTCATGGAGACGGTAAGCCGTACGTACGCATGAACGCTACATTCATTTCTTTGTCATATTAATGGAATTAAAACTAAATGAGAGGTATGTATATTTTAATTACAGAATTATATTCATCATTTAGATATATAATTAATTATATATATCCATTATAAACATGTACTTTTAATAGTACATTACATTTGGGGATAAGAAATGAAATGCACCGTTCATGGAGACGGTAAGCCGTACATACGCATGAACGCTACTTTCATTTCTATCTCATACTTTAATGGAAAGAAATAATAATGATATAGAGGTATATTATAATTCCAGTATAACATCATATATAATAACTTTAAATCCATCCTTTACACGTCCCACATATGGCATTAACGAATCACATCACTTTGAGGGGGCGGTAGTCCGCACTTCCTTAAATGAAGATATCGTGTTTACCCATAATGGAAACCATAAAGGTATGCCCAAAATGAAAAATACAGAAGCTTAAAGAAAAAAAATAAACATATTATATATCCTATATAAAAATAGTGACATCATAATGGCCACCCTTGAAAGTGTTAAACGAGTATTGAACAATCATCGTTTCGGGAGGCAGAATTTCGCCATCCACGGAAACCGTATGTTCTTTAACCATTTGATGTAGTTGTGTGGGAGTGTAGCTAGAATAAATCTTATAACAACATCCTAGTATATTGAAGATACTGGTGTTGTTACAAAAGAAGTAAATAAGAAGAGTTTAGGGGGTTTGAGAAGAAAAATAAAACAAATGAACAAGAGAGAATGAATTACCTTTAAAAGTGTAACTCCTTTTGATTTGAGCCTAAAGGCTTCCTTTTAAAGGATTCTGCCCAAAGTGAATCATCTAGGATGAGGAGAGGGATGTGGAGAGTGTAAATGATCAGGGGTTCGCTGATCCAAAGGGTTGAGGAGTGTGTGAAATGAGGTAGAGGTGGGGGCCTTTTATAAGAGGAGAGGAGGGGCACTTTTGGAAAGTAAAGAAATATTACTTTATTTGAAAATGTGTTTCGGTTTTAAAAAGTCCCACATTGATATAATACGTGGATAAGGTGATAAGGGTTCGAAATCCACTCATCCAATTGGTTTTGGACATGTGTAGTTCATATATTTTACATTATCTTTCCATTTTATTTAAATCGTCAAATAATGATGTAATCCTGCATCATTATTATGTCATAAATAATTTATTTTATTTAATGTCTAAAAATTATAAAAAATTACTATGATGTATAATATCTTTTTATCTTTCCAATTACTATTTATAATAAAAAATATGACTTGTATAACCCCATTTAAAATTTTTTTTAGTAAAACATATCATGTTTGTGCCATTTTTACTTTTACATTAAATAAAAAGTTATTTATGTCATTTCCCAACCAAAGTGGCTCAATGGGGTCCCCAAGATGACCCATGGCTTTTTTGGGTCGGCCATGACACAACCAATGAGTGTAGGACATGTGTAATGCTCATCTTATTTTATTAAAGCATTATTTTTACCTTAAACTACACTAATTGCCACTAATTGCGATTAAGAACTTAATAAGTTACTATTCACCAAAAAATTATTATAATCTCATTGAACCACATTTTACTTCTTAATGACAACCATGGATGTAGGATTTTCTAAATTCAAAACACAATGAAGGAAAAATTTCATTTAAACGGAAAATCAGTCTTTATAAGTACCACTTAGTGGTTTCACTATTCATCAAAAATTGAAGTTTTTCAGAAAATTTCCAAAAATTCACCCTAAGCTATATTTGATATTACGAATTCAAAAATGAAGCCTATTTTACAAAATTCAAAACATACAAGTCACAGTAATTAATTTAATAATTAATTCCTGCTGTCAGAGCAAATAGCATGTTTTTATGAAACAATAAGTATCAAAAGATTGACACTAGTTTAAGTCCGATTTCAAAGTGAAATTAATTCCAACGACCACTATTGGATTTAATGGTAAAAATATTTTCTAATTTCACATTAAAACCAATTCAAATGATCATCTAATCATATAAATAAATTATATTAAAAAGAGGTTTTGATTTAAAATACAACATTTTACACTATTTATAAAAAAATGAACTTTATCAGAAAGGTACCAAAAATTTACAGAAAGTAAATTTTGATGTACTGATTCTAAAGAAGAGTTATATTTGGTCCAATAGAATTTATAAGATCGATCAAAAATATATTTAATGACGGTTCTTCGTCAAAAGGTGATAAGTGGACCTTTCGTGAAAATTAGGGTATAAATGCCTAAAATTGAACTCTTTCCGTATTTTAAGCCTTTATCTTTTATTGGGTAAATGTAAAAACATTTAAAAACATATATAATCATATTTTTGTTATTTTTATCCATTCCCGCCAGTACAACGACTACTCGTTAACTAACGTTTAAAATAATATTATTTTATTACTTGTGTGCAACGTATGTTTTCAAAGAAACTCATCATTGCGTACCGAGTACGCTATCGAATGTAGAAACCCCTTTTAATTAAAATTAATATTTAATTCGTAAATATTAATAAATATGAAAATTCTTTATTATTTAATTACCTGGGATGTTACATCCTTCCCCCCTTTTTGGAATTGCGTCCTCACAATTTTATTCACTTATCAAAATAAGTGGGGGTATTTATCCCTCATAGCATTTTCAGATTCCCACGTTGCCTCTTCAATCACATGGTTTTTCCACAAATCCTTTACCTGATGAATCACCTTATTCCGTAACACCTGCTCCATGTGGTCAAGAATCTGGACAGGTTGTTCCTCATAAGATAGGTTCTCTTCCAGCTGAACTACCTCTGGACTCAAAACATGAGATGGATCTGGCATATACTTTCTCAACATTGAAACATGAAAAACATTGTGTACCTGAGATAATCTCGGAGGTAATGCCACTCGGTATGCAACTGATCCAACTCTCTCCAGAATTTCATATGGTCCAATAAACCTTGGACTCAGCTTTCCTTTCTTACCAAATCTCATCACACTTTTCCAAGGAGAAACCTTGAGAAAAACATGATCACCTACCTCAAAAGATAGATCCTTCCTCCGGTTATCCGCATAACTCTTCTGCCTCCTCTGAGCTGTTCTCATGTGCTTCTGAATCAACTGAACTTTTTCTGCCATCTCTTCTACCAATTCTGGTCCCATCAGCTTCCTTTCACCCACTTCATTCCAAAATGCTGGAGTTCGACACCGCTTCCCATATAATGCCTCAAATGGTGCCATCTGTATACTGGAATGAAAACTGTTATTATAAGAAAACTCAACCAAAGAAAGATGTTGGTCCCAACTTCCCTGATAATCCATAGAACAAGCTCGTAGCATATCCTCCAATGTCTGGATTGTTCGTTCTGACTGCCCATCTGATTGAGGATGAAAAACTGTACTAAAATTTAATTCAGTACCCAAAGACTTCTGAAGGCCTTTCCAAAAGTTAGAAGTAATCCTGGGATCACGATCTGATACAATGGAGAGAGGAACTCCATGTAACCTGACTATCTCTTTAAGATACAAACGGGAAAGTTGATCAAGAGAGAAAGTATCTTGTATAGCAAGGAAATGAGTAGATTTTGTCAAGCGATCAACAATAACCAAGATTGCATTATTACCTCGAGATGTCTTTGGTAATCCAAAAACAAAGTCCATGGATATATTCTCCCATTTCCACTCTAGCACTGGTAACAGCTGAAGCATCCCTTTCGGTAACTGCCTCTCTGCTTTAACCTATTGACATGTCAAACACTTCACAGTAAAATCAGAAATATCTCTTTTCATTCCATCCCACAAGTAATACTCCCGCAGATCTCTGTACATCTTAGTACTGCCAGGATGAACTGAAAACAGAGAACTATGAGCCACACATAACAACTTATTCTTCAACTGTGAATCACAAGGCACACATAATCTCTTCCCAAACCTCAAAACACAAACAAAAAACTTATCCAAGAACTCATGGAAAATTTTATTCATAAGTTCCATGAATACAGAAGGAGAATTGGTTAACCCAAAGGGTATAACTACAAATTCATAATGGCCATATCTAGTACGGAACGCAGTCTTCGGAACGTCTACTCTTTTACTTTCAACTGATGGTACCCTGACCTCAAGTCAATCTTCGAAAAATACTGAGCTCCCTGGAGTTGATACCACTTCATTCGATGGCCCAACATCTGCTGAAGTTGTTGCAAAGGATTTCACCACCCCTTTCTGCTTGTAGTCTGGCTACATTCCCCCAGTTGAGTTCTTCGTTGGACACTCGTTTTCATAATGACTAATTTCATTACACTTAAAACATCTTACCGTTGGCTTTTCATTTCCTGCTTGATCATCTTCCTTACAGTTATGAGCAATATGACCAGACTTACCACACTGAAAGCACTTACCAGACTTGGATAAACATTATCCAGGATGCATTTTACCACACTTCTCACTGGATGGATATTTGGTTTTCTTACCTCCTTGCTTCTTTGATGAATTATTCCCCTTTTCCTTCCAACTAGACCTCTTATTCTGTTGTTTGTCATAGAACACCTGATCATCGGCAAACTCCATTTCCACCTTTTCCTCACATCGAACAAGTTTTTCATAACTTTTGAACTCACGAGAAGCTAATGCCCGTCGATACTTTGCCTTTAACCCTGAGTAAAAACGGTTTATTTTACTATCAAGATCTCGTATGAAGTTTGGAGCCTACCTTGCCAATCGAGTGAACTTTTCTTCATAAGCAGCCACTGAATCATTCTACTGCCTCAATTCTAGGAACTGTTTTTCCATCCTAAGACGAACCACCTTAGAAAAATATTTCTCAAGAAACATACCTTTGAATTCGTCCCAGTGAAGATCCTCAATCGCATCACTATCCCTTATATTTTTCACCATTGACCACCACTGACCAGCTTCACCTTCAAAACGGTAAACAAAAAGACTAACCTTTTGATGTTCTGAACACCCCATGACATCAAAAATCTTTTCTAGTGCTATAATCCACCCTTCAGCTTGCACATGGTCAGTTGATCCTCTGAATGATGGGGGATGTTGCCTCATGAAATGTTCCACCACTGACATGTTCCTCTGCGGTTGATCTGGCTGATCTCGTGCAAGGATACCACCACCATTTATAGCCTGAGTCAATTGTGCCATCACTGCAACAAAATGTTCTGTTCCAATTCCGACCATCTCAGGTTGCTAATTTGGAAGGTTATCATCCTCCTGATGTCTTCCCAACATAGATTCTTTGTTTCCTCTGCGGAAAATCATTCTGAACACAGAAATATCTTAGGCGAAGCAACATGGTAATCCGTAAATGCTATATCATTTCAAACATATTATAATTTAACACTTTTCTAACTCCTAAAGTTGTCTAAACCGACCTCTGATGCCAACTATAAGGTCCCGACCTTAAACCTTACTTAATACTGAATTAAACGAATAATTCACGTTGAGGATCATTTCAGGTTTAGAGTTTTAGAGAATTAGAACATAACTATTAAATCTCAAAAGATTAAAAAGTAGTCACTTCTACTAAGTTTCCATAATAAAAAAACCTCTTAAAAGAAACATTTCTAGTTCCTTGTTTTATATAGCATGACATTCCCTTGATCCCATCCTTGACCTTATTCCACATTAAGTCCTGTGAAAAACATTTCAAAAAAACTTGGGGTGAGCATAAAAAGCTCAGTAAGGGATACAGAAAGAATGAAAACTTTTAGTTTTTCAAACATCAAGTAAAACATATATACTCTATCAAAGTAATACCTTCACCTTCATGAAGTAGTAAAAAAAACTCTTCACTGAATAATGTATCATTACTTACCTTTTTGTTACCAAATGATTACCATAAAACCCATAAAAAGAACACATAACATATATAAAGGTAACTTGGGACATAAACATACTTTAGTGGAATAACCATACGGTTGACTTCCACACATATCACTTAATGGAATAGCCATACGACCAATTTCCATACATACTTAATGGAATAGCCATACGGCCGACTTCCATACCCAATGCATTGGAGGTTATAACCTAACCACCCGTCCTGGTATTCACGGCACCACCTGTCATATGGTTTATAACGTAACCACCTGTTAAAATCTCCAAGTACCAATATAAAATCATAAAATATAAAACCAATATAAAGAAATGATAACATTTCCACATTTCAATCACAATATATCATAATAGAATCCTTTATCAAAACCATTTTCAATACCAAAATAAATAAAAGAGTATATGGTATTTATTTTATTTTAAAAACATTACGGCTTGTTGAGGAAGCCAAAGACCAAATAATACTCGCGGCGGCGGAAAAGGTCGTTGCCGCCACGTACGTTAAAAGAAACATTCCTTTTTGTCGTTTTGTAAAATGATTCGTAGAAAAAGATTCCTTTTGTATAAAAATAAAAGTCAAAGGGGTTTATACACCGTATAAAAGAAAGTTGTGTATAAAACGAAATATGCCTCAATAAAAGGAGATTGAGACGAAGTCCCTTACATCGGGTCCGACTTGACTCGATCGTTCTTTAACGTCCTGAATAATAAACTTGAGTTAATTTATACTTTATTAAGAACATTTTTAAAGTTCATTATTCCTTTTATTTCACTTATTTCCATGTTATAAACATTATGTAACCATTTAAGTTAATAATGATTGTTTTCTCAATATTTGGTTCTTAAGTAGAAAGTGGACTTCTTACAATTACATGTTGTTCGTGTGGTCAAAGGTTCTTTATATCCAGAATTAAATTACCGATTTGGATATAATATGTATCATATATATCCAGCATATACATGTATTTATAATATTACATAATCATTTAGAGGTAAGAAATGAAATGCACCATTCATGGAGACGGTAAGCCGTACGTACGCATGAACGCTACTTTCATTTCTTTGTCATATTAATGGAATTAAAACTAAATGAGAGGTATGTATATTTTAATTCCAGAATTATATTCATCACTTAGATATATCATTAATTATATATATCCATTATATACATGTACTTTTAATAGTACATTACATTTGGGGATATGAAATGAAATGCACCGTTCATGGAGACGGTAAGCCGTACGTACGCATGAACGCTACTTTCATTTCTATCTCATACTTTAATGGAAAGAAATAATAATTATATAGAGGTATATTATAATTCCAGTATAACATCATATATAATAACTTTAAATCCATCCTTTACACGTCCCACATATGGCATTAACGAATCACATCACTTTGAGAGGGCGGTAGTCCGCACTTCCTTAAATGAAGATATCGTGTTTACCCATAATGGAAACCATAATGGTATTCCCAAAATGAAAAATACAGAAGCTTAAAGAAAAAAAATAAACATATTATATATCTTATATAAAAATAGTGACATCATAATGGCCACCCTTGAAGGTGTTAAATGAGTATTCAACAATCATCGTTTCGGGAGGCAGAATTTCGCCATCCACGGAAACCGTATGTTCTTTAACCATTTGATGTAGTTGTGTGAGAGTGTAGCTCGAATAAATATTATAACAACATCCTAGTATATTGAAGATACTGGTGTTGTTACAACAGAAGTAAATAAAAAGAGTTTAGGGGGTTGGAGAAGAAAAATAAAACAAATGAACAAGAGAGAATGAATTACCTTTAAAAGTGTAACTCTTTTTGATTTGAGCCTAAAGGCTTCCTTTGAAAGGATTCTGACCAAAGGTAATCCTCTAGGATGAGGAGAGGGATGTGGAGAGAGTAAATGGGCAGGGTTTTTCCGAGCCAAAGGCTTGAGGAGTGTGTGAAATGAGGTAGAGGTGGGGGCCTTTTATAAGAGGAGAGGAGGGGCACTTTTGGAAAGTAAAGAAATATTACATTATTTGAAAATGTGTTTCGGTTTTAAAAAGTCCCACATTGATATAATTCGTGGATAAGGTGATAAGGGTTCGAAATACACTCATCCAATTGGTTTTGGACATGTGTAGTTCCTAGATTTTACATTATCTTTCAATTTTATTTAAATCGTCAAATAATGATGTAATCCTGCATCATTATTATGTCATAAATAATTTATTTTATTTAATGTCTAAAAATTATAAAAAAAAATACTATGATGTAGTAAATCTTTTTAGATTTCCAATTACTATTTATAATCAAAAATATGACTTGGATAACCCCATTTAAAAATTGTTTTATTAAAACATATCATGTTTGTGTCATTTTTACTTTTACATTAAATAAAAAGTTATTTATGTCATTTCCCAACCAAAGTGGCTCCATGGGGTCCCCAAGTTTACCCATGGATTTTATGGGTCGTCCATGACACAACCAATGAGGGTAGGACATGTGTCAAGCTCATCTTATTTTATTAAAGCATTATTTTTACCTTAAACTACACTAATTGCCACTAATTGCGATTAAGAACTTAGTAAGTTACTATTCACCAAAAAAAATTTATAATCTCATTGAACCACATTTTACTTCTTAATGACAACCATGTATGTCGGATTTTTGAAATTCAAAACACAATGGTGGCAAAATTTCATTTAAACGGAAAATCAGTCTTTATAAGTACCACTTAGTGGTTTCACTATTCATCAAAAATTGAAGTTTTTCAGAAAATTACCAAAAATTCACCCTAAGCTATATTTGATATTATGAATTCAAAAATGAAGTCTATTTTACAAAATTCAAAACATATAAGTCACATTAATTAATTTAATAATTAATTCCCGCTGTCAGAGCAAATAGCGTGTTTTTATGAAACAATAAGTATCAAAAGATTGACACTAGTTTAAGTCCGATTTCAAAGTGAAATTAATTCCAACGACCACTATTGGATTTAATGGTAAAAATATTTTCTAATTTCACTTTAAAACCAATTAAAAAGATAATCTAATCCTATATATAAATTAGATTAAAAAGAGGTTTTGAATTAAAATACAACATTTTACACTATTCATAAAAAATGAACTTTATCAGAAAGGTACCAAAAATTTACACAAAGTAAATTTTGATGTCCCGATTCTAAAGAAGAGTTATATTTGGTCCAATAGAATTTATAAGATCGATCAAAACTATATTTAATGACTGTTCTTCGTCAAAAGGTGATAAGTGGACCTTTCGTGAAAATTAGGGTATAAATGCCTAAAATTGAACTCTTTCCGTATTTTAAGCCTTTATCTTTTATTGGGTAAATGTAAAAACATTTAAAAACATATATAATCATATTTTAGTTATTTTTATCCATTCCTGCCAGTACAACGGCTACTCGTTAACTAACATTTAAAATAATATTATTTTATTACTTGTGTGCAACGTATGTTTTCAAAGAAACTCATCGTTGCGTACCGAGTACGCTATCGAACGTAGAAACCCCTTTTAATTAAAATTAATATTTAATTCGTAAATATTAATAAATATGAAAATTCTTTATTCTTTAATTACCTGGGATGTTACATACATAATCTATAATAAGTATTAAAAATGTACAGATTATATTATAGATGTACTACCATTATAAAAATATATTGTCTATAACATTTTTTGATCACCCAAGGGACATAAACAAAATATTGGAATGAAATAAAACTATTAGAAAGGTAAATATACAACTAAAGTTATCAAAATCATAACAATCCTATAGATAATAAGAAAAAAATATGAATAATCCCACAACCAACTTAAATAGAGATAATTATATATACTATATAATAAATTAATATATGGATGTTCAAAATACTTAACTAAAACTAATGGAATACATTTTTCTCGACATAAAATCATTCTTTCAGGCCTTTCTTCCCATACACTATCCTAATATGGTAATAGGTATACAAAAATCGCAACATGTTTTCTCTCATGATAATTGTGGGTGAATTTTGAGGCTATATAACTCTAGGTCCCACTAGTCACCTAATTACTTGTAACCCATTATCCATTAGTGAATACAATACTATTCATTAAATTACCTATAGACATATTAATCATTAAAAACTAGACTATCAATATAATGAATGTTACATAACATCAATACATAATCAACATGTGTCAGTAATTAATAATAATAAAGAATATCAATACTTTTTCATTTGTAAATAAATGCTACAACATGATTATAAACCATCCCAAGAAATAAGGAAGATGGTAAAATAGTACATAGTAAACTTTCAAATAATCATCCATACTGGAATAAAAACAAAGATAACTCTAATAATTTTCCCCATGTTAATAAATTAATTTTCTTTCTAGGTGAGCATTATCTAATCTGAATTTTTAGAAATTTGTTTTCACACAGTATAGGGAATTGAGTTTACAAGTAAGTCAATGATGGAATTACATAATCATAATCTGTCAAAAGAAGTAAATTAGATGGCTTTAAAATAATATATCCCCAAAATATAAAAGGAAAGATAGGATGGTGTAGTCCTAAATGAAAAACATCCTAATAAAATAATTATTTGAATGATATCACAAATCAAGCGATCAAAAATGGTATTGTTTGATAATGTGAGTTCTGTCCTACTAATGATTATATATTTATTTATAAATTAGAGGATAAATCATGAAACATAAAAACTTATAAACACATCATGTTTAAATATAATTATAAATAAAGGATTTTTGGAAATATATAAATCTTATCTTGGTAAAATTAGGAGTGGAAGACAAAACATGAAAAAGTGAATTGAAAAACCCAGTTTTATTATATTCATAATACAAATATTTAATACTCACATTGTAAAAAGAGCAACAAAATCATTAAAATATCATTTTCATAATTAGGATTATAAAATACCATATAATATAATTTTTTGGTGGTGTAACCCATGTATGGAGAAGAATTTTTTAATATGAAAAAATATAATTCAAATAAATGAAATTTGATTTATCCATATCCCTTATAGGAAAATTACAACATAAATCATGAGAAAAATTAAAAGGATTTTATGTTGTAAAAATTAATAAAATGAGATAGTACCATATAATAAAATCAAAGTTCATAATGCACAAAAAATATAGAAAATATTTTCTAATGAATGATCGTATAAGTCAATGAACAAAAATGGACTTACCAAAAATTCTTATGACTTGGGTAACACTTGAGTCAAAATAAATCCAAAAAAAGAAATAGATTTGTATTAAACTATAAATTAATTATAATAAAATAATTTATAGATCATTCATTGGATATTAAATCAATATAAAATCATTTAATGGAAACATGTTATATAACATGTGTAATGTCTCAAAAATTCGAATTGAGACCAAGAACACCGTTGGGAATTGACTAAAAATTTAATAGAAATACCTTGAAAGATAAGTATTGTAATTGAACATAAAATACCATGATTAAAATATAATTAATGGTATGATATATCATATAGGTAGTAGATATAACACATAAATGAAATTTGATTCATAATATCAACCATTTCATAAAGAGAAGAATTTGTGTTGAAAACCCTTACCTCGTCCTGATTCATTGTCCAAATATTCTAAAAATTTTAAATAATTTCAATAAGGTAATTAATAACACACCTGTTGGTCGGAGTGGATACTCAAGACGGGGGGGGGGGGAATTTAGTTCCAATTAAAATTTCTGTTTAAAAATATTTCACTAAAATCCCCCAATTTGAAATACTAATTGAATTTTAGTGAATTTGAACTAAAGAAAAATTTCAGTTAGGTTCTTAAGGTATTGATTAATTCCCAGTTAATTCAATCAGAAGATCAGATTAGCTTTTGAAACTAACCTAATGATTTACAACTAATGCAAACACTTTCTAATTCAATTATCAGAGTAACATTGAAAAATGGTTATGTTTTAAATCACTTAGCAGCGGAATAAAATGGTTTTAGATAAAACTAAATAAATCACAACAGATATAACCAAGAGGTTCAGTCTCAAGCTGAGACTTAGTCCTCTCAACAATTTATATAAATTCGATCCACACCCTGGATCGGGGTTCACAACAATTTACAACTGTCTAGGAAAAAGACCTCTACCATAGTTCTACGTGGGAAACAAAACAATAGAAAATACAGCTGTCCAGGTCACACACGACCTCTACCACTATCCATAGTGGGAAGAAAGGAATGTAAGGAGTTTTAATGAGGATTTACAGATCATCCAGTTATGGTTCAGGAGACAGTGTGTGTAAAAATTAAACTAGATGATACACACTGCTCGTAATGTAAATAATAAATCACTGAGAAAGATATAGAGTTTAGAATGGCTCTAGTGATTGCAGTGTAGCCTTGGATTCCTTCGAATTTGATCAGAAATGGTTCTGAGTCCTCTTCTAGTTTTTTTCTAAAAAACAGAGTGTCGTCTGCTTGACATTCAGGTTCAGAGATAGTGAAATATAGTCGATGAAGCTCTTCAAAATTTTCGTGAATGTGTATGATCATTGGTGTCTTCTTGATCGTGCATGTATATCTCTCTGAGCTCTTCTTGTATGTTCTTCTTCGTGTTTTATTCTATCTTGTGTATATTCCTCGTGTATTCTGCATGTGTGTATAGAACGTCGTCTCTTTATCTTGTGTAGCAACAAAGACTTTTATAGCACGAGCTCTGACAAAAGAAATGATTTCTTTTTTCTGGTATGAGGTACGGTTCCCTGACATCCAAAAACCTTCATTAAATAAATGAAAGAGCATTAAAATATACCTAATATGACCATTGGTTAGATTAAATAAAGATAAATAAATTAAGACATCGTCAGATTCTCTAGAACGGTAGCTTTGGATATCGGTAGCCTTGAGTAATTGTAGGCTTTGTATTGGTAGACTCTTGTGTAACGGTAGCCTTTCTGTCGGTAGACATCATGTCAGTCGGTAGACTTAATGTACTGGTGACCTTTCGTGTAATGGTAGACTTACTTCGGTAACTTGTCTATAACGGTAGGCTTGAAGCACCGGCAGGCTTGCCTGTATTGGTAGGGTTGATGTACCGGCAGGCTTGCATAACAGTAGACTTGTTGTACTGGTGACTTGTCTATATCGGTGGCTTTCACATATCGGTAGGCTTTGCATAACGGTGACCTTCACATATCGGTATCCTTTTCGTATTGGTGACCTTCACGTATCAGTATCCTTTTCGTAATGGTGACCTTCACGTATCGGTAGACTTTTCGTAACGGTGACCTTCACGTATGGGTAGGCTTGATGTAACGGTGACCTTCACGTATCGGTAGGCTTGATGTAACGGTGACCAGTTGTCTGTTTAATCATTCTATTGGCAGAATGGGTCAAGATAGAATATATATCCATTTAGTAACCAAATTCTCTAAAGATAATATAAATATTGTAATATATGAATATGTGCATGGTGTACATAATGAAATAAGTAATTAATCATTAATTAATATAGGAACTTGAACATAATTGAGATTATCAAAAAATATAGTTGAGCATAATTAAAATATTATTGAGCATAGTTGGGATTATCATAATATAATCAAGCATAGTTGGGATTATCAAAATATAAGTTCAACTAATTCTCCCAGAGGGCTCAACAATCTCCCCCTTTTGGTAATCACAACATATCACAACATATTCCAATGTATTAAGAAAATTATGATAGTGTCAGAGGAAAAATTTACTAAAAAAAGTCATTACTGTAACACATAGTTCTTCATTTCTCTCCCCCAGGAAATTGCACTTCTAGTTCTCATTTTCTCTCCTTTTTTCATTTTTCTCCCCCTTTGTGATTAACAAAAAGAAGGGCAGAATTGAAGAAAGATCAGAATGCAAAGAAACATAAACACAGTAAAGTGGAGAATGTAAGAGTAAATGTCCATTAAAGTACAAAAGGTACAAACTAATAAAGTCAGTATTAAAAAAATAAATACAAGTGAATCCTATAAAAAACATCCAGAAACACTCAATCATCCCTTTGAACAGGAGTCATTACCTTAGGGTCAAGAGAGGGTGTGGGTTCATATTGAGTATATGGCTTGAGAATTGCTGAAATAACAACTGGAGGTTCAACCACTGAAACTGTACTAGATCTGAAATATGTGCTTCTCTGTGTGATTAGAGGAGTTAAGCTTCGAATAGCATTTACTGGAGTCAACTGAGGTGTACTCCGAGAGGTAGAGGCAGGAAGGGCAGTAGGTACAATCACAGGTCTGGAATCCACATGCAGGAATGGTAGCAACAGGTTCCTGAAATCCAAAATAATACTGGCTCCTCTTTCCATTGCTAACACAGAATCATCTCCATTTTCAATGAATTTATCCAAGGCAGGAGTAAGCTCCCTTATCTTACTAACCTATTCTCTGAAAGCTTCATTCACTGGAGTCAACTTCATATTCTCCATCAAAAGCTTGAAATGATTGGTCATTTGATGTTTGGTATAGAACTTCTCAAAGTAAGCATCCACTTTATTCTTAATTTCCTCTTGAGAGGCAGTAGCTGCTCGTAGGTGATCACGAACAAAACTACTCACTTCCCTAGTGGTAGCAAGGATCTGAGTATCTAAGGTACCACTGGTACTGTCATTAGCCAACTCTTCTTGAATAACAGATCTGATCTGGTCAAGGTTCACAGCGAAGCTGGATGAGGGAAGGGGTTTAATTGAGAAAGCTACTGTTTCCTTAAAAGATTGTGTCAGATTACTAACCACCTTCTGAACAAGTTCATATTGACTGTTCAAATGTTCTTTGACTGATTTCTTAAAAGCCTCAAAAACTTCCAAAAAACTGTTTGACTACCTATTTGATATATCTGATATCACTATTCACTTGGGTTTGTGAGCTGTTCATAGTAGTTAATGAAGCAATGGATTTTCTGAGAGAAACTACAGCTCCTGTCCAACTCTCAATTTGAGTATGACACAACTTAACATCATCCATCATTTCCTTTACTGTGCTAGAAACAGCACATCCCAGAGATAGCTCCAGGGATTTATCCACACTTCTCATTTCATCAACCAGACATTGCTTCAAATATACCACTGATTCTCTCAGTTCTTCTTTCAGTTCATCCTTTAAGGACTCAAGGTCCTCCTTGGTTGCCACATTTTCATCCACATCAGGTAGGATAACTAATTCCTTTTGGGGATGGTCTTCCTCATCATAATCTCCATAGGAAAGTCCAAGAACCATATATCCTGGATCTGATGTCCATCCTTTAATGTCGTACAACACTGATACTGAACCAAGATGCTCACCCTTACTTAGAACATTCTCCTGAGGAATCTCCTCAAACTATTCTGCTCGAAGTAATTCTACAAATTCTTCTACAACTGCAGCAGATTCAATATCCCTTTGCACTGAGTCATCAATGACTCTCTCATCAACAGATGCAGCTTCTGCTTCCTGATCAGGCACTATCCTGACTGTACTATCTATCAGAGGGCTCAAACTGAGCTCTTCTTCTTCATTTTCCTCATCATCTGCTTCACCAGCATCCTTATTTTCTCCATTAATAACACGATAGGATTCGGTTGCCTCATCCTCTTCAGAGGTTTCCTTAACAACATACTGACATGGTTCTTTTTCTTCTTCTATTGTCTCAGTGTCATTGTCCTTCAAAATAGTTTCTCTCCTTGGTAGTTCTTTTGGAGGGCTAACTGCTCCATAAGAAATATTTTTAGGCATAGGACTAGGAGGTAAATCAGGGTCTCATCCTTCCTCAACTGATGTCTCTTCCTCCACCGCATCATCATCACTGTAGACTGGTTCTATCTTATCTGGTCCATGACCATGATACCTCACATCCTTTGGTCTAGAAGGATGATCCACAGGAGTGTACTTGTCATAGATTTATCGATCATCATTAACCCATTATTTCTTCCAAGGGTTCCAGCTTACATTAATAAACATACACACAGTTCGGGTGAGGCAAAAATTATCCTTAACCATAGCAGTTCCATTTTGATGTCCGGCTACCTCCTTCACTTTCAACATAATAGAAATTAACTTAGAAAAGAAAAGTGCATTGGACATAGACTTCGGTCTAGTCATCTATTCAATCTGAATCATTAACACTCTGCATAAATTCACCTTTACTCCATGCTTTAGAAGATATAACAAATAAATGTCTTGAAATCTAAGGGTAGAAAAATCTCCTCTCCTTATACTAATCACATGTTGAATGTACTTGAAGAGCAGTTTGTCCTCCCCTGCCATCTCTATAGCAATGACCTTTCTAGGAGTTCCATCTCCTGTCAACTCTAACAAGGAATCCTCATAATTGAAAAAGCCACTAGCAGTAGGTACATATTTTGAATAAAATCCATAATCACCTTCATGAGGAACTCTATGGTTCTCATCCCATTCAAGTGGCGAAAAAAAATCTTTTCACCATTTATGTAGGAAATCATTCTGTTCTCCTATTCTGATGCCTCAAAACAGACAAACTCATAAAACTCTTTTACCACAGCTAGATAGTATGGTCCATTATTGTTCATGAATCATTCGAGCCATCCTTGTTCTTGTAAAACCATCAGAATCAAGGACTTGCTTACCAGCATCCATTCCACACATAATTCTTTTTCCACTACAATTTCTCGCCTCAATAAATGTGGATTCACGAGATTCCTCCGAACAGCATCTCTACTACTTACACTACCACTAGCATTAGT
Source organism: Viscum album (assembly GCA_963277665.1). Lineage (NCBI taxonomy): Eukaryota > Viridiplantae > Streptophyta > Magnoliopsida > Santalales > Viscaceae > Viscum > Viscum album. Next base: position 140,888,859 of record OY728136.1, read on the forward strand.
TACATTCTACTTCATAGCTTGCGGCGCATCACTCCCTTCATCCACTGAGGGTCGCTTCACATGGGCCATTTCAGATTCCAAGGCTTAGGGTTTTGAGAGCCTGAGAGGTTTAGGTAAAATGGATTTGAACAGACAGGTTCGCGGTGATTTAGTGATGTCTAGAGTCAGGTTAAATATCATTTAGGATTCAAATATAAAATAAATCTTATATTAAAAAAGAAATTTAAAGTCTCGGCCTCAATAAGAAAATTTAAAACAGCACGAGAGATGTACCCGTGAGGTGTCATAACGGTGGGGTCTATCCTAACGGTGAGGTTTATCTAACGGTGAAGTTTATCTAATGGTGAGGTTTATCTAATAGTGAGGTTTATCTAATGGTGAGGTTTATATATCGATGAGGTTCATCGTAAGGGTGAGGTTCATCCTAACGGTGAGGTTCATCCTAACAGTGAGGATCATCCTACTGGTGAGGATCATCCTAACGGTGAGGTTCATCCTAACGGTGAGGTTCATCCTAACGGTGAGGTTCATCCTAACGGTGAGGTTCATCCTAACGGTGAGGTTCATCCTAATGGGTTTTAAGAGTAAGTTATCATTCCTAGTTTGTGTCTAATGAAACTTAATCATTTTGAACTTAAAGACTTAGTGAAAATATCAGCTAATTGGAGTTCAGTGCCTATAAATTCAAGAGTAATATAACCTCTTTAATAATGATCTCTTAGAAAGTGCTGTCTTACATCAATTTGTTTGGTTCTAGAGTGGGACACATGGTTCTTTGAGATGTTGATCGCACTAGTGTTATCACAGTTAATTGAAAAATGTTTAAAATCAAATCCATAGTTCAATAAAGTGGGTTTCATCTACAGAATCTGTGCACATCAACTACCAGCAGCTATATATTCTACTTCAGCAGTAGATAATGAAACTGAATTCTGTTTCTTACTACCCCATGATACTAGGGACTTTCCAAGTAAATGAAATGTTCCAGATGTGCTCTTTCTATCTAACTTGCATCCAGAAAAGTCAGCATCTGAGTAACGTATTAAATCAAATGATTGTCCTTTTGGGTAATACAATCCAAAATTGGAAGTATTTTTATGATATTTGAAAATCCTTTTAACAGCATGTAAGTGTGACTCTTTAGGGTTAGATTGAAATCTAGCACACATACATACACTAAACATAATATCAGGTTGACTAGATGAAAGATAAAGTAAACTCCCAATCATACCTTTATAATTAGTTTGATCTACTGATTTCCCAGTTTCATTAATGTCTAATTTACAGGTGGTACTCATAGGTGTATCACTTCCCTTAATACATTCCAAACCAAAACGTTTTAATAAATCCTTAGTATATTTACTTTGATTTAAAATAATACCATCTTTAGTTTGAAAGATTTGAAATCCATGAAAGTACTTAAGCTCTCCCATTAAGCTCATTTCAAACTCAGTTTTCATAACCTTTGAAAAATCAGTACATAAAGAATTCTTAGAAGATCCAAAAATAATATCATCAACATATATTTGTACTATTAAAACATATTTTGAAATTATTTTTATAAAAACAGTGGGATCAGCAATTCCATTAGTAAATCCTTTCGAAATAAGAAAATTTTTAAGTCTTTCATACCAAGCTCTTGGAGATTATTTTAAACCATATAAAGATTTATGAAGTTTAAAAACATGATTTTGAAAGTGAGGATTTGAAAAACCAGGTGGTTGTTCTAAAAAAACTTCTTCAATAATAAAACCATTTAGAAAATAACTTTTCACATCCATTTGATATAACTTGAAATTCAGATGTGATGCAAAATCATGTAAGATTCTAATTTCCTGTAATCTAGCTAGAGGTTCAAAGGTTTCCTCATAGTCAATTCCTTATTCATGATTGTAACCTTGTGCAACTAGTCTAGCTTTGTTTCTAATGATGTTTCCAAATTCATCAACTTTGTTTCTAAACACCCACTTTGTGCCTATGGTTAAAGTGTCTTTAGGTCTTTCTACTAATTTCCAGACATTATTTCGTTCAAATTGATTTAGTTCTTCTTGCATATCCATTACCCAAAATTCATCATTGGTAGCATCATTGATATTTTTAGGTTCTAACTGTCAAAGAAAAGCTTGATGTTCAACCTGATTTCTTAGTGAAGCTCTAGTCTGTGTTCCTCTATCTAGATTACCTAAAACAACATCTAAAGGATTGTTCTTTAGAATCCTAGTTGGTCTCTAAAAGGTAGTGTTAGAGACTTCAGGTTCAAAAACAAGTTGGGAGTCAACAGAAGCAGGTTCTAGAAAATTTCCAGAACTGGATGTTTTAACTATAGGTCCACTGTCTTAATCATTAAGGTTCAAAACAGAGAGATCATCTTCATGATTTTCAAGAGAGGTCTTAGGTTCATGTGGATCAGTTTCATCAAATTTGTTGTGAACAGATTCCTCCACACATTTGGTTCTCTTATTGAAAACACTATAGGCTTTACTAGAAATAGAGTAACCTAGGAAAATTCCTTCATCACTCTTGGATGCAAATTTGTCAAGATTATCTTTGGTATTAATAATAAAGACTTTGAAACCAAAAAATCTGAATTAGTTAACCTTAGGTTTCCTATGGTTCTATAACTCATAAGGGGTCCTCTTAAGAACAGGTCTAATAAAAACTATATTGATAATATAAATAGATGTATTCACAGCTTCATACAAAAAATAAACAGGTTGTTCATACTCATTTATCATGGTTCTGGCAATTACTTTCATGGTTCTATTCCTCCTTTCTACCACACCATTTTGTTGAGGTGTCCTAGGGGCAGAGAAATTGTGACTATAGCCATTCTGGGAGCAGTAGGATTCAATCTCATGATTTTAAAACTCACGGCCATGATCACTTCTCAAGGTTTTAATCATAAGTCCACTAAGGTTCTCTACAGACTTGGAATATTTAACAAAGTAAGAACAAGCTTCACTTTTGTGAGCTAGAAAATATACCCAAGTATACCGAGAATAGTGATCTACTAGAACATAGACATAGTGATTCCCATTTAAACTAGAAAATCTGGAAGGTCCAAACAACTCCATGTGAACCAACTCGAGAGGTTGAGAAGTTGACACTTATTTCTTTGATTTGAAAGAAACTTTATGTTGCTTTCCCTTTTGACAGGGATTTCAATCTTTATCTTCTAGGAATTCAACTTTTGGTAGGTCTCTAACTAAGTTCTTCCAAGTAAGTTTTCTAAGTGAATGTACATTGCAGTGTCCTAATCTTCTATTCCAAAGCCAAGACTCTTTATGAAAATCATTTAAACATGTAATATTTTTCATAGCTAAATAATTTAAGTCAACAGCATAGACATTTTCATTTCGCAAGGAAGAAAATACTAAATCATTTTTAGAGTTAAAATCATTGCAAGAATGATTTTCAAATTTAACATTAAAACCATCATCACATAACTAAGAAATACTCAGTAAATTATACTTAAGTCCATCAACCAATAGAAATTTAGATATTTATACTGAGTTAGTGTTACCAATCTGGCCTAATCCGATGATTTTCCCTTTAGAATTATCACCAAAAGTGAAAAATACTCTATCAACTCTAACTAAGATTTTAAAGCATGAAAATTCTCCTGACATATGTTTTGAACAACCACTGTCCAAGTAACAAGTCTTTCTACCAGAGATTTTTAAGCGGGCTCCCAACAAAATAGGTTTAGATAGGAAATGATTTTGGTACCCGGATTTTCTTGGGTCCAGACAGGTTAGCCAATAAAACTTTAGGTACCCAAACTTGTCTTATGGGTCTCATAAAGTTTGTATAATCAAAATATTTTGAAAGATAAACATTATTAGATCTATAACTATGAATATAACTGGTTGAAGCATATGAGCATCTAGAACTATAACTAACCACATTCTGTCTAGATTTAGGAATAAATCTAGTTTTGGTAATTTTTCTTTGTCCCGGTTGGTATCCTATAACACTAGTATATCTAGGTGAAATCTGATTACCTATCATTTGAGTAAGAGTGTATTTTCCATTTGTAAACTTTTCTAAATCCTTCCTAAGTTGCTCATTTGACAATTTCAGTTCAGTTCTTTCTTTAAGAAACTGATCATTCTTTTCTATTTCTATGTCAAGATCAGATTTATGTTTAACAGTTAAAGCATACTGTTTCTTTAAACCATTGTATTTGTCTTTCATATCATTACAGGTTTCTTCTAACATATCACAGTATTCAAACAATTCAGATTTTGACAAATTTTCAAATTCAGAATCATCTCCAGAATAGTATGTATTTAAATCAGGAGTTTCAGATGTAACCTCAGAAGTGTTTTTCATAAAACACATGTATGACTTATTTCTATTTTCAGTCTCAGATGATTCAGATTCACCGGAACTATCCTCAGAGGAACTCTAAGTAGCCTTCATGGATTTCTTATACTTATTGTTCTTATACTCATACTTCGTCTTTTATTTCAGATTTGGACAGTATGCTTTTATATGTCCTTTTCTTTTTCATTCATAGCAGACAACTTCATCAGATTTGTCATATTTTTTCCAGTCCTTTTTCCAGTGTCCCTTGTTGTCATACATACCTTGGTAATTTGTTTTTTTGAAAAATTTCATTTTCCTATAAAACTTCTTAAATCTTCTAGCTATGTGAGCCATTTCTGCATCACTGTCAGATGCACCTTCACTTTCTTCACATATTGAGCTATCACTTATAGCTTGAAGTTTCTCCTTATCCTTATTCTTTGAAGTAGATGTATTGAAGGAAACTAACTTCCTTTTTGGTTCATCTTCATCTTCTTTGTTTACCTTATGTTCTTCTTCATACATCATCAACTTACTGATAAGTTCCTTGACTGGAAGTTGTCCAATATCACAAGATTCTCTAATTGAAACATAAGTGCCCCTCCATCTTTCAGGTAGTTGTCTCAAAATTCTCATGATCTGCTCCTTTGATGAAACGTCCTTTCCCAGTGAGATCATTGTATTGACAATTTCGTTAAACCTGAGATACATATCAGAAATGGGTTCATCAGGCTTCATCTTAAAATTATCATATTTAATAGTATAGGTTTTCAATCTCATTTCATTAACATTTGTTGTTCCTTCATCAAAAACACTTAAGGTATCCCAAATTTCATATGTAGTCTTACAAGCAGATATTCTATTAAATTCCTCGTCACCTAAAGCACAATACAGATCATTCATAGCTTTGCAATTATTATTGTAAGCTGTCTTAGTAGCTTCATTCCAAGTAGATCTAACAGTAGTAGGAATTTTATATTCTGATTCTATAGTAGTCCAAATATCGAAAGCCATGCTCTCTAAATGAATTTTCATCTTAATCTTTCACTGAGCATAGTTGTTGCCATTGAAAATGGTGTTCTATTAGTAGCAACACCTTCAAGTCTGTTATCCATGATAACTATGTTGAAAAAAAATTTAAAGAGATAAAAATTTAGAAATAACAGAAATTCTATGAAATTTAAAATATAACTACAATCACATTTGAAAAATAGAGTACTTCAGAAAATATTTTAATCCTCTGATACCAAATGTTGGTCAGAGTGGATACTCAAGATGGGGGTGAATTGAGTTCCAATTAAAATTTCTGTTTAAAAATATTTCACTAAAATCCCCCAATTAAAAATACTAATTGAATTGTAGTGAATTTGAACTAAAGAAAACATTCAGTTAGGTTCTCAAGGGATTGATTAATTCCCAGTTAATCTAATCAGAAGACCAGATTAGCTTTTTAAACTAACCTAATGATTTACAACTAATGCAAACACATGCTAATTCAATTATCAAAGTAACTATGAAAAACTGGTTATGTTTTAAAGCACTTAGCAGCGGAATAAAAAGGTTTTAGATAAAACTAAATAAAGCACAAAAGATATAACCAAGAGGATCAGTCTCAAGCCGAGACATAGTCCTCTCAAAAATTTATATAAATTTGATCCACACCCTAGATCGTGGTTCACAACAGTTTATAACTGTCCAGGTCAAAGACCTCTACCACAGTTCTACGTGGAAAACAAAACAACATCAAATACAGCTGTCCAGGTCACACATGACCTCTACCACTATCCATAGTGGGAAGAAAGGAATGTAAGGTGTTTGAATGAGGATTTACAGATCATCCAGTTATGGTTCAGTAGATAGTGTGAGTAAAAATTAAACTAGATGATACACAATGCTCGTAATGTAATTAATAAATCACTGAGCAAGATATAGAGTTTAGAATGGCTCTAGTGATTGCAATGTAGCTCTGAACACCTTCGAATTTGATCAGAAATGGTTCTGAGTCCTCTTCTGATTTTTGTATGAAAAACAGAGTGTCGTCTGCTTGACATTCAGGTTCAGAGATAGTGAAATGTAGTCGATGAAGCTCTTCAAAATCTTCGTGAATGTGTGTGAGCTTCTGTGTCATCTTGATCGTGCATGTATATCACTCTGAGATCTTCTTGTATGTTCTTCTTCGTGTTTTCTTCTATCTTGTGTATATTCCTCGTGTATTCTGCATGTGTGTATAGAACGTCGTCTCTTTCTATTGTGCAGCAACATGGAATTTTATAGCATGAGCTCTGGAAAAAGAAATGATTTCTTTTTGCAGGTATGAGGTACGGTTCCCTGACATCCAACAACATTCATTAAATAAATGAAAGATCATTAAAATATACCTAATATGACCGTTGGTTAGATTAAATAAAGATAAAGAAATTAAGGAAGTGTCAGATTCTCTAGAACGGTAGCTTTGGATATCAGTAGCCTTGAGTAACGGTAGGCTTTGTGTCGGTATAATCTTGTGTAACGATAGCCTTTCTGTCATTAGACTTCATGTCTGTCGGTAGACTTAATGTACCGGTGAACTTTCGTGTAACGGTAAACTTCCATCGGTAACTTGTCTGTAACTGTAGGCTTGATGTACCGGTGGGCTAGTCTATATCGGTAGGATTGATGTACCGGCATGCTTGCATAACGGTAGAATTGTTGTACCAGTGACTGGTCTGTATCATTGACTTTCACATATCGGTAGGCTTTGCATAACAGTGACCTTCACGTATCAGTAGCCTTTTTGTATCGGTGACCTTCAGTATAGGTAGCCTTTTCGTAACGGTGACCTTCACATATTAGTAGACTTTTCGTAATGGTGGCCTTCACGTATCGATAGGCTTGATGTAATGGTGACCTTCACGTATAGGTAGGCTTGATGTAATGGTGACCACTTGTCTATTTATGCATTCTATTGGCAAAATGTGTCAAGTTAGAATATATATCCATTTAGTAACCGAATTCTCTGAAGATAATATAAATATTGTAATATATGAATATGTGCATGGTGTAAATAATGAAATAAGTAATTAATCATTAATTAATATAGGAAGTTGAACATAATTGAGATTATCAAAAAAATATAATTGATCATAATTAAAATATGATAGATCATAGTTGGGATTATCATAATATAATCGAGCATAGTTGGGATTTTCAAAATATAAGTTCAACTAATTCTCCGAGAGGGCTCAACAATACCCAAGAATCATATCCAATAATATAAAAATTTAGACTGTTCATTTAGAATAATTATATATAAATAAATTTTAGTTAGTTTTTACATATTATCAATAGTGGAAGTAAAAAAATACTTATCTCTTTGAACAATTTTCATAAAAATGGAAGTGGTAATCATTCTTTATTCAAATTTAATAATTCCATGATAATTTAATACTTTGTAATATATTTATATTTAAATTTATAATTTTTATTATTTCATTTCATGGTTGTGTTTCATACAAATAATGAATATGAAATCAGTGATGGGAATGTTTCAGTATTAATTAATTAATTAAGGTTTATTTATTAGTTAATCAGTCAAATATCAATATAACCTTACAAAAAACTAAAAAAATATGCATATTTGTATCATATTATAGATGTAAATATGTTTTTATATTCATTTATGATATAAATTTTTATTATTTATTATGTTTGTGGCTAAATTAAAATAAACATGGTCCTATAATGATTAATGGGTGACTATGAGGTGGTTTACAATTATAAAAATTATGAAAGAATCATAATGATCATATTTTATTATTATCAGTTTGATATAGTTGAGTTTAAAAGATATCAAAATAAATGATAATTTATATAAATTCATTACAAAGAAAAAAGATATCATTTTCCTCTTATTTTCCACATTTTAAAAGATTGAATTAATGAAATCATTTTATGATCATATCATTAATAGGTTGTCTAATTTTTCACACCCGATCATTAATGGCATGATAATAATCACATTAGAAATTTTATATTAACTTCATTACCATCCTTGTATGGTTTTTATGAAAATAAACTAAATATTAATAGTTCTCTGGAGGTGGTAATGCACATGCATGCGTGGTTGCTGATTTCATTTTCCATAGAAGGGGAGAAAGGTGAATTATGGATTAGGATTTCATAATGATAAAAGTGATAGAAATATCATAATTATTTATTAACTTCACCTTTTTGACAAACATTATAATGTGGTGAAGGAAAATAATACATGTTTCGTCATGGGGGGTGGTAGTCCGCACAACGCATGAGTGGCAATTATGTTTCTTCATAAAAGAAAAAAGAAAAAAGGTAAATGATAATAAATTAATTATAATGACCTAAAAGAATAATAATGATACATATTTTATAATTTCATGATGGTGTAATAGAATATAAGGATGAATATGCGAACATGAATAAATAGAAAATTGAATGAGAGGTTAGAAATTAGTACCTCACTTTGGGGATTATATCTATTGCAAAGGGTGTTATACAAATGACGGTTGAATTTTGGGAAGATATTAACCTCCTTAATTTAGATATGAGTTTTAAGGATATTATTGGTCAGATTAATAGATGAGATAAAGTGGTTTTGGTGTTAGGGGAAGTGGGGAGAGGATAAGCCCTTTTATATGTGAATAGGGGTGGGTTTTTTGTAAATACCAACAAAATTTACAGTGGGACGTAAATCACAAAGAAAGTAGCACCAAAATTGCTATATAATAGGGAGTAGATGTGATAATTTTGATCAAGGGCTAAATCACATATTGCCAAGACTTTTCTAAAAATGTATTAGGGCAATTAGTCTAAAATTATTTACATTTAAAATTTCATTTTTTTTCCATGTTAAATTGTTTTTAACTAAGGTAACATTATTTTTAGGACATAAATTAAAGTGGTACATATTAGATAAATATGACCCAATGATTATAATTAATAAATAAATATTATTTTATTTAACTTATAAAATTTGTAAAAATTAATTTCAAAATAAAAATATATAATGTATGATTTTTTTGAGAAAATAATACATATTTTTCAAAAATATCAAATATAGGTTTGTAAATTACAAATTATTAAATTAAAATGTCATATATAAAAAATATTTTTTATCTTTAAAAATATTTCATGAATTTAAAATTCAAACTTATGAACAAATAATTTCATAAATGATATGTTTTGAAAAACCTGTTATTTTTAACTATTTATCAAATAATTATTTGTTGGGAAAAATAAAAAAAAATTAATCATAATATTATATTATTATGATTAATTAAAAAAGTGATTAATTTTATAAAATTAAATTTTAAAAATTTTATTATAAAATATTTATATAAAATATGAAAATATAGTGGAAGACTATTCATAGTTGAAAATTGTTTTTTAAAATGTTAAATATCCTTACTTATAAAATATTAAAAATTAATAATTAATTTATTTTTAATATATGATTCATATTATAATTATATTAAATTATCTTTATTCCATAATATACATTTTTTATTTAAATAAAACCAAAATTTCAGAAATATATTTTAAGTACAAAATTACTTTATTAGTTTATTAGCTATAAATATTGAATTTATAACATTTTTAAAGTATACATTACTTTATTTATATAGATATTTGGTAAAGTGATTACTCTTATAAAATCCACCAAATTCAATATCTATGATTTAATGATCATTATTAATATATATATTTTTAAAACGTATATCACAAAATTTTTAGTCTGATGTCATATGTATATAAAGCTATCAAAAAAATTGATATACTTAAGGGTAGTCATATAATAAAATTTTATGGTGTCACATTCTCCCACATAAAGAAATTTCAACCTCATAAATTGAATACTATAATAAAAGTAAAATTTATGGAAACTTATAATCAATTATACACTAGTAGGTGATCTTGGGTTTATTTAGGATTTGAAAAATGATTTATCTATATAGAAAGATATTATAAGAACTTAATAAATTGAGATAACCCATTTCAAATTAAATATATAATTTTAGTATGGTAATAATATATAAAATATTCATATGGAATAACATCCCAATAACCCTGAAAATGATTTTTATGATATTCATATCATAAAATGTTTTTATTTGTGACTCAATATTCTGTAGTTGGAATAAATATCATGTCCTAGAATTCTAAAAAAAATAAAGTGAATACTCAATATCTAATACATTAGTAATAGTTTTATAGTATTTTAATTGTTTTCATTATTATTGGTGACGATCACCCTTTTTTTATTTGATTAGGAAAATAAAATTCCTAATTCCCAACATTCTTTCAATTGAAGAAATGATTATTTATTGTTTCTCTATGTCTCAAATACTTGTTAATATGGTAAAATTAATCTCCATTTATATTGATTTTACCTGAACCATTAATAAAATCTCCCACATTCTTATTCCCATAATTTTTACATGTGGGAAATTATATATTCTTTGTTTCATTATCGTCATCAATTGGTCATTCAGGAGATTCCATAATTATCTATTTTGTGTTTTGGGCATTCAATAATGTTTACATTGTTAATCATATTTCATGATATATGGTTTGATATAATCCCAATGAATCTCAAATTATATCCCATTACTATAGGTTCTCCAATGAGGTATTCTACGCATTTTTCCTCACACCCATGAGTTTATCTAGTTCAATCCATTACTAAAACTAGATGGGTTGATATGAGTGACGATAATTATAAATGAATTATAACAAATAAATACTATAAATATAACATATATGTGGATCAATTTATAATTCTATCATGTCATCAAATAATTCATACAACTCAAATCTTACCAAGATTTGTTAATCCCGTATTACACTCAAATTAACTTATATTATTTTTTGCTCTATCTAGGATACATTGAGTTGTGTTATCTTATTCTTCATAAACTAATCCCAAAATTGAGATCCAAAATTACCTTGAAATTTTTTAAATATTCCAAAGACAAATAATTAGTGAAATATTTTCTCTCCAAATCCAACTTACAACTTCTCTAAGAATGCACTTATCAGTTAACATGTATCTAAACTGATTAATCTCTATGTATCAATATATATTATTTATGGTCACATTCCTAGTAGTTTATCAAATATAAAAATATTCAAATCCCAAACAATGGTTTATAAATATTGTTTAAATTAACAAAAATATATCTTCTAGGATTATCAAAATAGGTGTACAATTAGGCCACTTTTTATGCATTAGGTGAAAATCATGTTAGCACACAATCTCCACATTTCATAATCATTACCTATCGGTACATTTGTACAATGTTATGGATCCAATTTTAGTAACTTTCCATGGATGTAATTACTAATATAACCACATAATCTAAACATTAAAAAAAATTGGGGATGTTATCTACACTAAAATTTCACAGTTAGACTTATCTCTAAGGATATTAATAAATTTATCTTATCCAAATACCCAAATAAAATGATTATTATTACAATAATTTTAAGGCATAAACAATCTCAAAGGGTTATATATACCTTTGTAATTATGGAAATTCTTAAATTATGAACTATTAAATTATCTTAAGAAATATAATAATCTATAAATTTATCTAAACCCAACTCTAATACTAAATATGAATCAACAAAATAGCACTCCAGAACATTAGGCCATAAACGCATATGTTACATACTAGCATTGATACCAACTAAAATTTTCCAAACACATCTATCCCATAATTACATGTCCTAAATTAAATATTTCATTGCATAAATTACCAAAACTAGAATTTTAGATAATTATGACAAAATAAACATGAAAACCCCATTTCAATATCAACAAATTGATTTTTTTCCACTATATAAGAAAGTACTTTATCTATAAGGATTCATGATTGCATAATAAAAATTATTCCACATGTGCTATCCTTATAAACATATAACATATATTAAATTTTTTCATAAAATTTTGAATGAACAGATAATGATGATGTCAGATAAAACATCCATTAATGGAAATATATAATTGAATTTATCCAAAAAAATCATTATTTACATAATATGATATAAATAAATAATCGGAATAAATCATTACTAAACAAAAAATGAGATTATTCAATTCCCATTATAATAATTGAAAACAATGATATCAATAATAAAGATCTTAATTGAATTGAATTCATAATTCTGTACATCGAAACAAGTTGTCAAGTACTTTTCTAAGTCCCTAAACTATTATGGTAATATGTATACACCAATAACCAAACTACTTTATCTCATGAGACCTATCGATGCATCAAAAAGTTATATAATTCAAGGCTACACCCTTGACCTGAAAAAGTCCAATGCATTCACAATAAGATTCTATAGTAAATTTCTTACAATTACCCAAAGAAACTCTCACCAATAAAAACATGGTTTTTCATATAAGGATTGACATTTATTTTCTATACACAGTCAACTCGTGTTATTATTAAATAATATTCATGAATATCCATATTTTTACCCATTTTAATAAAATTGATAATAATATCATATCCCAACAAGAGAAATAATGTGGATTGTCAAAAAATACATACTCAAAACTCCAATAATAATCCATTATTTAATAACAAAATAAGAAACAGAAAATTTATTCCCCATTTCAATAAATAAATTTTCTATCTAGGTGAAAACCTCAAATCATAATTTTTAAAATGATATGTTCACTCCATATAGGGTTGTGAGAATATGGTTATGTCAATGATGGAGTAACATGATTAGAAGGTACTCAAGGAAATAATTTTTATGGATCTAATTTATCATATGCCAAGTGAAACAAAGTAAACATATGAGGATGTTGACATAAATTTAAAGCACCCTCTAAAAAATATGCATTGAATGATATCCCATAATTAAAAATAAAGAATCAAAATTTTTGATATTTCAAGTTCAATCCCCCATGTTAATATATATATATATATATATATATATAATCAAGGATAAATCATTAAAAATAAACCCCATTTGGGTAAAAAGTTTTCAAAAAGAGAAAGAAAATTTAATCCAAAACATAAAAGATATATTAGAATTTTATTATCATTGATGTAAAATAAAAACATTAATATAAATTTCATAGGCAATGAGAAATATTTTTTTAATGTTTTCTCCTATAAATTATCCACTATTTGAGACTTATAAAAATATAAATTTTATATTATAAAATTGTGGAAATTTAGTTAAAACATGTTAAATTGAAAAGAAAAATCTATTTTATTGTTTCCAAAATAACATTGTCTAAAACCTACATTTTAAGATATTTGAAAATAAATTCATTTGTATTAGATCATAATTTTAAAAAATAAATTTATAAAATATTGTTGGATCAAAATATGTGCTGAGGAAACCATCTGTGATGACCAGATCATTGCCAAATGGGCTACTTTGCAAAGCTCCTTCGTAATTACCCTCAACACCATGACCGGCGCAATGTCGAGGCCCCCTCGGCAATCGCCACAAAGTAAAAGAGGAAGAAGGCTCTATAGTTACACTGAAATTAATGGTGAGCTTTGCTATTCAGGGGGGGCCAAATTGCCCCTATGATCCCTTCGAAATTGATGGAATCTTCCGTGTGCGCTATAGAGGGAATTAAGGAGGCCTCTGCACCGAGGTGGGAATTACAATTGAGTCCATGATTACAACAATCTTAATGCAATCTGATTCCTATCACAAAGCACCAAGTGGATTCCCATAGAGCTGTCAGAGCATCGCACTGCCTTTTTCCAGTAAATATTGGGCTTCCCTCAGACCCAAAGGATGGATACACTATCCTTTCATATTCTTAGCTCACAAATAGTGAAGTAATTTATTCTTTATGAAACATTGAGAAAATTTACTATTCAAGGTATTTGATCACTATGAAGTACCTTTTCCATAGATCTAATATAAACCCTCTTCAATAAGGGATTCCATTCAAATAGACCATGGGCCACCGCAAAGGAATGATATCTTTAAGGGGAATTGAGACTTTAGAAAACACTCATTCACCAAGAGGTATCTTCCAAGAACATGTGAACCCCATACTAGGGTAGGATCCCTATGCTTCGTGATGTACATTTCATTATAGTTCCATGTTTTTCAACTCACCCATGCTCTGTGAAGTCATACTTCATTAAGGAACCTTCACTTCACGATGCACCCATTATATGCATGTATACCCCATGCCTAGTTTCAGCCACTCCATTTCGCAAAGCACACCACTTCATACATTATATCCACATTGTGGGGAACCAGATCTTTTCAATGTCCCTTTATATGAACCTCTTTTCTTTTCAAACCCTTATCTTATATGACCCTCCAGGTTTGTATGAAGTGATTTCAAGGTCCCTTGGGCGGTGCATCATAGGGCATTGCTTAGTCTCATTATTCTTCGTATATTCACTCTAACGGTAATTGATTCTTCACATAGCCATGCTAACATGAGAATCTCAATTGATAAATCCATAACCCCATAACCGTAAGGAAATATTGATTCATTCCCTTCCCCATAGGGGAGGGGGTTGGTGGGTATCAGCTATGTGTGTCATATGGGTGAAGAGTGAATCCTCATCATCTGAGTTACATTATGTTAAATATCCAATCCCCATCATCCCCAGCATATGACATTAAAATCTACCCCAACCTCGTGCAATATACATGGGGTGCCCCTCCTCAGACAATTTCCATGCTCACTGGTCTCCACAAGAGTGAGATCATCCTCAAATAGAATGAGATCCTCTTTTCTGGAGTGGCATCTGTTCACGGGGAAGGGATACCATCCTGTTGTAATCCCATGGCATTTCTTGTAGAAGCTGGAATCCTTTCTCCTTCTTTATTCCTCAGTGTGAAATAACTAAATAGGAGAAGGTCATATGGGCCTTTTTTACCCATTCATTATCCCTTTGGGATTCTTCTCCATCGAGCCTCTATCTTGCAGTAAGTCCCAACATCTATCTCCCTAGGACACTATCCAATAGTAAGCCCATGTTACTTCTTTGGGTAGATAACCGCATGTAAGCCCAGCTCTATTCCTCACAGACGCCCCATTCATGATGTAATATTCAGTCCTTGATACCTCTTATTTCTCACACTAATCATGACTCGCGTGGGATTAGAGTAAGCACCGACCATGTCATCCTCACATGTCCGCCTTTCTTTGTAATCCTGAAGCCCCTCATTATGAACTATGTGGACTCTGTTCCTTTCAAATTTCCATGTAAGGTATGTAGGAAGCCTTTGGAGGCTCAAGCCCAACACCCATTGGTCTCGACCACTTCACGCCAGTTCACCCTCATCCCACATGATGCGAAAGTGTATTTTACTTCCATCCCGCATGACGTTA